>VZDJ01000155.1:10529362-10661027 GCA_008694505.1 Cyanoderma ruficeps | reverse complement strand
TTTTTTTTTTTTTTTTTTTTTTTTTTTGTTAAATAACTATCATTGTATTTTGGCTTAAAGATGGTTAAGTAAGTTTTGGTATTAAGTAAACTTCTATGACCCTGCCTATTTCCTGTCCTGTCAAACCTTTCCTTGTAAGAATAACAGTGTCCCTTTATTTGGTGGAGTGTAGCATGATGTTTTTGGCAGGCCCAACATTTTTGACTTGCATAAATTTGTGACCTCAAGTGCAAGAAAAGTGAATGCTTGCTTCAGTACCTCATGGTTTCTGCCTAAAAAGAAAAGTGTCCACATTGCTAACCATTACAATTTCTGAAGAAAAATTATCAGCAGTTATTCCACCTGATTGCACATGACTGCACTTCCAAAGAAAAGAACCAGAAATAAAAATAAGTATTTTTTGCACCTAGTTATGTAAGTTACCGAAAGCTTGAAAATATAGGGCAGACTGTACTGCCTTACTGGTTTCTGGAATTGGCACTCATGGCACTTCCCTCACTAGCAGCTATTTGGCAGTCTCTGCCTCAGTAAGGATGTCATTCTGCAAAGTGTAAATTCGGGTCTGCTGCTGGGCAAAGAATGTCATCGCATGGTTAAAGCTTGCAGGATCAGGTCTGAAGTGAATTTCCGTAATTATTTTCCTAAACTTTCCCTCCATTAACTGTGTGGTTATTTAGCTCTTTGCCACTGAAGTGATGCTTTTCCCCTACTCAGAGCAAGAAAGCCTTTTACCCAGCCAAGTCTGAAAAAGTGACAGATTAATTTTATAATTCGAGAGCTCGCATCCAGAAAGTAGCTACTGTGTTTTAACATGTAAAGTATGTTTAGATAAACACATGTGAGGTATGTATGCCTACTTGTTTCCCCTTAGATTTTGATGGGAGTTTTTCATTGTCACAAAAGTTTTATATTAACTTTTGGTGTCTTAGAGAATATTTGTATAGTAAAATTTGTAACAAATATGAGTTTTGTATCAATACTGCTTGTAACCTTGAACTGAAGAAAGTTATCTTTTGCCTACTAGTGATTGTAGCAAAGGAATTCATTTGCTTTCATTTTGTAAAAGGAAAAAGGAAAAACAAACAGACATGAATGTAGCATCTTTGGCCAGATTCTTTTAACATGAGTATTTTTGTGGTTTATGGATTCCTATTCTGAAAGGTTCTCTCCAAGTGTCCAAGACAAAATAACTATGTGTCCTAGTTGGAAGGAAACGTCTTTCCTTTGCAGCTAAATTCATTGTGCCATGTCTGGCAAGCATGGTAGTTATCCAGTGCTGTCTTGCTAACACACCTCAGTCCTGATAAGAACCTTCCCACCTGCTTAGCTTACACTCTGTTCACTGCCAGATTCCAGGCACACTTCCTTGGGGTGCAGGACAGCATTAAGGAATCCCACTTGTCAAGTTTTCACAGCAGCAAACACAAAAACACCAGTCTCACTATCTTATGCTCCCACATAGGAGTTACTGCTGGCAGCAAGCCAAGCTGATCAGCATTGCAGGTAATTCAAGCCAGAGTATACTGCCAGGGTATTTTTCTTCATCCTATCTATGATGCTGTATCTTAGCAACATATGTAGGCTAGAGCAGTCAAAGAAAATGAGGTGTTTTGTTAGGGAAGAAAGTATATTTCAGTTCTGTTCTTACCTTTCTTCTCAAATTACATTTAAGTCATTAGTAACATGAGAAAACTGAAAAAGGGGCTGCTACGATGACAGGAAGTCATGGATGCAGCCAGAAAGAACTCACTGCTCTCCCTGGACATGAAGAGGAGGTGACAGAGCTCCACTCATTTTGGTGAGGGTTATTTTGTTTGGGATGGGATTTTTTGTCTGGCTAGTTGGGTTTTAGAACTAATCATATCAATTAAGCTACTAAAATTCTCCAGGAAAAACTGGATAAAACTCACTGCCTGGAAGACTGCTAGCAAATATAAAGCCAAACTGCTGCACCAGGGAGGCAGCAAGGTACTGGGCTTTTTGTTGAAAATCATTCCTTATTGTACACATTGTTATCAGTTTCTAGCCAAGAAAGGCTTTAAGAGTGGTTTTAAAGAGGGCCTCATATTTCTGGAAGCCTGACAGATGTGTCCCGCCCTAGGTCACCTGCAAAGAGCCCCCAGCCTGCTGTTCATAACTTTACCAAATGGCAGCTGAGTAAGACTGACTAATAGTCAAAACAGGCAAGCTTTCACTATTGTATCTTGAACAGGCTGGAGGTCTGCTGTGTGGGAGAAAGAAGCCTCTGTTTGCATTTACTTTTTATTTGGATGACCTTTGAGATGCTTAGCATTTATGGGACAGCCTGGACTGAGCAGAAAAACACAGCTCAGGCACTTCCAGGTAGTTTGGATTCTACAACAGGATTTTAAATTTTTTAATTCTGTCTGTTCCTGGCCACTTGCTTGCCAACAGAACTTATTTATTTTTACATCATTATTTTCTGCTAATAAAGTTGATTTTAAAACTATGAGAACCTGAAGTAATAGCAATAATAGCAAATTGGACTCTAACTCTGTCCCCCTCTCCTGAAATTTGCTATTCAAATGTACAGAACTACAGACCACATCCAAGGCATGGCTGGATATTTATTACAGCATGCAAATGCACTGATTCCAGGGCTGCATACAAGCTAAATGAAAAATTATTACTCATTTGCAATTATTCCAGGAAATCTTGAGTAGCTGCCAAAATAATAGAACAGCTGGATGAGAAGAGGGATAGGATCAGTTAAGCTGGCACTCAGGCTAAAGAAACCCATGCAACGTCACAGCCATGGGTGCCTGGAGGACTCAGCTTTATCCCACTGTGGAGCTGGTGCACAACATGCATTGTTACAGGCTAACAACATCTGCCCAGAAAATTAATTACTCCTCCAGTCTCCATTGGAGAACACCGAGTGCCCCTAGAGCCACAGATGAGCAAAAACAACACCACATCAAAATCAGAACCATGATAGGTTTGTTAATCAAGACACTGTTGTTGATACTAACCCAGGTTAGAAATTATATAGGAGTTTATTACAAATGCTGTGACTGCAGAAATAGAATAGATATGGAGAGAGCTAAGGCTTAAGTTGTATCTTATGATGCCTTAGGATCTCCCTGCATTAATCCTTTCCTCCTCATGCCTTCTTTGCTCATTGATCTTTACCTTCTGGACCACCAAACTTTCATCTCCAGGTGTGTTATCAGCTAGCAGGTAATGGTAGGAGTGATTGAATAGGAGTTTGAAAAATTCATGTGAAACTTGCTCACATCTAATGAACAATAGAGAAATAATTTGAGCTATATTTAACTGGTACAAAAGAAAAGTTCTTATAAGTTAAGCATTAGAATCAAAATTACACTAAGAGCAAAGCTCCTGGTTTAGCATTATAAAGCACATGCCAATAGTCCAGGGAAAACTTCTTAAACTTCATCATAGGTCTATTAAGTTGCCTCTTCTGCTGATAAAAGTGGTCTCACTGGTCTGTGCATGCTCCCAAAGTCTGGTGCTGTTGCTGGCAAAGCTTTATTATATCCCTACATTACATAGAGCACTGTGCAAATGCTAAACAAAAGAAAATGACATCCAACTGCTAACAAAGACATGTTTGGTATTCAGATTTCCCCCCTTTCCCACAGCCAAAGTGGCAGTCAGACAAAGGCTTCCTCTGAATCCTTGCTCATTGTGTGAAGCACAATTCAAACAATCACCAAATGGTATTAATCACGGCCTTCCATAGCTCTATAACTAATATCTTTAAAGTTATCCTGCATGCTAAATATCATTTTCAGCAGCTGAGAACTGTGAAACCAATACAGCCCTTATCAGAATGCTAAGGGTACTGGCATTGCTTTAAAACTATCTTCATACTCAGTTAAACAGTTTCTATGCACAGACATCTTCAAGAAAAGTCAGGGGATTGCAAGTTTTAATAGCTATGGAAGTATTTTATTCCCTCTGAAAAAAATATTCATTTTCATGTTTATTAATGCCCAATACTCAAGGTCAAAAAGAACATTCACATGCCAGAAGCATTGCTTTGCAAGAGATCAAGATGCCAGAAAGTTATACATGATCATCAGTAGGTGCCCAAGGGATTTGAATGGAAACATTTGGAAGTATTAAATCAATAGCTGTCAGGACTCCTCTATCTATAAATGCAGTTGTTTTTAGTAAACATGTGTTGAGTGGTTTTAATTCACCTAAGGAAAATATGTTGGAATTACGGTTTTTTATGTGTTTCTGGGACATGAGCTCAAAAATTGCCAAAGAACTTTGGCACAATTAAAAGGAGTGAGAGTCAGACAGACACTTCAAACACTAGTCAGGGCAAATTTTGAATGTTTTCCAAGTGAAATGCAATTGATCAGGGTCTGTGCACTATTTACTACTGAGAGATGACAAAAATCTGTCTAAGGAGTCATTACCGCAAGAGACAGCTGTGGGGTGGGACACAGCATTGGCCTCATATGATCTGCATACAAGAAGTCATTAATATAGAATTACATCTGAGATACAGTATAGTCATAAG
This sequence comes from Cyanoderma ruficeps, assembly GCA_008694505.1. Classification (NCBI taxonomy): domain Eukaryota; kingdom Metazoa; phylum Chordata; class Aves; order Passeriformes; family Timaliidae; genus Cyanoderma; species Cyanoderma ruficeps. The sequence continues at coordinate 10,656,508 of VZDJ01000155.1, read as the reverse complement.
ACTAAGGGACTTTCTCTCAGAGTTCCTTTTCTCCATCAAAATGAAACAGAATGCTTCTATTATTCCAGAGGCTCAAAGTTATTCCTAAGGGGAAGAGCTAGTCAGCTATGTCATACTCTCCCTAGGGATGCTGTGGAAACCCCTCTGGCTTGTTGCAGACAAAGAAAGGAAAAAGCACAGAGAACAGCCCAGCATTGCTGGTAGGTTGAGTAGATGACCTGACAGGTCTTTTCCGTCTATAGTTTTCTTCTTGGCTTCAATACTGAAGGCCCTGTGGACATTCACAGTGCTCTTGCTTTCCTGGAAGCCTTAATAAAGATCTGGTTTTGAACTCAGAATTACAACTAATACCACTGAGCAAATTATTCTAGTATGGGGTGAGAGGCAACAAGAATGCCAGTGGAAACATGCCCCACCATGTTGGTTTATCCTGGCCTTTAACACCAGGATCCCCTGAAGCACTTGCATCAATACATTCTAATCGCAGTGGTTGCCAGCATGCTGCTTTACTTCAATGCAGAAAAACCCTGCTGCATAAACAGTTATTGTACTGTTTACCCAAGATAGTGTTTGGATTTATAAGTTCATGTGTCTGGCCTGGTCCTGAGACTTTGGTTCATTAAGAGATGCAGAAACTAATCTAGATATCCTCATTCAGCCACAAATCTGTCAGTATTTCTTCCCTACTCTTCAATTCACCTAGTCTGTGCCTACCAGAAACCTCTTCTCTATAGCTCACCCACTTATATAGTTGGTACAAGCTCACAAAAGCCTCTTTGTCAGGTTTATTCATCAGTCCAAAGACCAGAATTTCCACATTACCCTGTTGCCACTGGAATTACTTCAGGGGCAAACACAGTTCCAATTCTACCTCAGAGTACAGCAGGAAGATTCACAATCTCTCTTATCACCCAAAACTTGGTCACTTGCTTCTCCACAGCAGATACACCATAAGCCCTAAGGCAGACCCAGTTTGTGAGCAGTTTCTGATGGTCCCTGGAGCCAAGTTCCTCAGCCAGCAGTCAGATTTCCAAGAGTTTGCAAAGCCGAAAGAGATTTTCCCAATACATTAACTAGATGAAATATGGTAGCATGTAGCCTACAGCAACCCAGATCTGAATCTAGAAATCTGGCCTTTGGAGGACTGGTGGTACCAGAGGAATATTCTGACTCAGCCGGAGCAGCTTCTCAGATGTGAAGGAAACTTTGCCCAGTGGGAACTCACAGCAGGTCACAGCTCAGTTTCTCATGAGATTGGCCACATCTGTTCTCTTTTATGCAAGAGAAACACTTCATTAAGGCCCTATGTAACCTTCTGTTGGGCAATACTGGGCACTCCTGGTTTCATCAAAAGATGAATCAGTGGGTTCCATTATTGCTTCATACCTCAACAGTAAAGTTTTGGGTGGGTTCCTGGACAAGAATCTTGGCTCTAAAAGACATGTTTGATATGGTGGCCTTGGACACAACCATACAATAATTCAAGCGCTTCCTACAAAGTGCATGTATTTACTTACATCAATAAGCAAAAAATGAAAGCAAACATTTTGCTATTGTATAAAATAAAATACCTCAACATCATTATATCTCTTGGAATTCAGGGACACGTACACAGACAAACATACCCCTGCTGTATGACTTAGGAAAATGTCTTAAAATCCAGAACTTTCCATGGACTGCAGAACGGCCTGGTGAAAAACACTCCTCCAGAGTTGAAAGCTGACGGTAAGGGTCCACCACAGGCCAGTATCCCTGATATTCAGTGAATCATACTGCACACATATGGAAGGCAGAACAGAATCTGGCACTTAGTAACATTTAAGTTGCTCTTTTAAAAGGCCATGTTGGTATCTTTTTGAATGTTTCTTATGAAGTTTATTTCTTGGCTCTATCACAGTCCATTTTACTCTCCAGAGTAAAGTTGAAGTCTGAATGCAGCAGCATTCTGTTACCAATCAGTCTCTCACTACAGAGAAAAGTTCTTGGTGCTGAAATGGTTTTGTTTGTTCCCATTCTTACCTTAATGTAATATTGCTGCTACGTTTTGTGCTCCAGAAAGCACCAAAGCCTGTGGCTTCACAGCTCTCTCTTTCCGCTAAATGTCTCACACAGATGACACACCCTAACAGTGCTGGGCCTGAGCTTGGGAACATCTGCCTGTTCCAAACCCCAGAGTTCCCACATAACTACATAATTCCCTGCTATCGAGTTACTGGGCTAGCCACAAATTGACTAATGCAATAGTCATCAAGGATCAGGGGGTTGGAGCATGAGTGCTTAAATTTCAGGGAAGGGTGATTTGTCCTTTAGTATCATTAACACTTGATCAACACACAAATGAGAAAAATTCCCCATCTGCCAGCCATAAACAGTACAAAGAGAAAAGGGAATCTACATATAGCCTTTAATTTGCAGTGATGTACCCTAGACAGGGCCTTCCAAAATCTCCAGAGATGTCTGTACCATGGGTGCTTCCCCAGCTGTGGGGAAAGGCCAAGATCAGGAGAGCAGTTGGGCCTTGGCGTTGCAGAGCTTTGCTTGCCTTACTGTGACTGAGGCACATTCTGATATCATCCTCAGAATGGATATCATGGGTATCCCTCTCCCTTAGGGTTTTCAGCATACAAACTAAACAGCAACAGCAGTCAAGAGCAATTCCTTTTCCCCCACATACCTCACTGATAAAATAAAACTTTCTTGAGCAATCCTTTCAGTCTTAGAAAACTAAATTAGTCTTTTTCTAAGCTAGAAAGGATCTTCTGAGTTGCTCCTTAAACTTAAGCTTCACATGACTCTTTGGTTATTTCTCATAGTCTTTTAGCAACCAAATCGGCCCTAACCCACAAAGAGAGACTGTGCTCCATCTACAACAGGTTAGAATAGAGGAAAACAGAACTTACGACTTCAGTAGTTTAAAATCCTGAACACACTGATCATGTTCTCTTCACCAACCCAGCAATGCTACAAGCACTCAGGAAGCAGGGGAATGAGAACAGGCTATAATTATTGGCTGCAGCTGTTTGCACCAGCCAGTCTCCTACCTTTAATTGCCAGTTTCACAGAATGGTAGAATGCTTTGGTGAGAAAGAACCTAAAGGTTACCTAGTTCAAACCCCCTGCAACAGGCAAAGACACCTTCCACTAGACCAGGTTTTTCAGTCCCTATCCAAAATTCCTCTGAGTGATGGTGTATACACCAGCGTGAGTATCTAGTGATGACCTGCAAATGGATGCAGAATAAAAGACAGTCTGAATTCATTAATGGAAAACTAGCAGGGAGAGATCATTGAAAGTCTGCCTATGCTCTACTAGAGCTGCTAATCCACTCTGTAGTAATATGTTTTCTGAAAAGAGTTTTCTAAATGTTAAACCACAATATCTAAGCTAGAAAGTTATTTTACAATAGTTCATCCTTCTCTGGATATTGCAATACCAGTCGTTCATATTATTTGATTTGCATGGTAATCAGTGAGGAATGTAGTCCAAGAACTGTTTTTTTGCCAGCTAGCTGTTGTATTTAATACATTATTTTATCTTTTTCATATGAAAATGCTTATGATTTCATCTAGAATGAATTTATTGAGTCTGCAACCAAAACTCATCTTACTGGTGTAGGTAAAAAAATTAATTTAGGAAGAGGCAATTATTTAACTCCATTGGACTGCCACTGTCTGGGACAGAGAGGTTTTTATTACTTGAGGTGAGCAAATAAACACATTAAGCTTCCCAAATCAGACAGAGACAATAGGACTACAAAGGTTTCATATACTTACTGTGGACTTCATCGAATATGTTTCTTTCTTTTTAATCCTTCATTGTCTCACAGTTTGCAACTACCTCTAGCTTTTGAGCTACCACCAAGATAAATTTCATATGTCTGTTTATAAACCATTTAATTATTTCAGATCCTCAAGCTCCCAGTGCCATAAGCACAGCTCAACTTTTCCCAACCATGTATATATCCACCAATGTTAACTGTTGTCTTAACGTCTTGAAGGTGAGACTAGAAAGTTAAACCAAGTCCCAAAATATATTGTAGCACACAGTCTCCTTCTGCCAGCTCTGCAAAAGAGAAAAAGCAAGTGCTGTTTGTTTTGTGCTTATACCTGAACACCAGAATTAACAGATCAGTTTATATTCCCATAATTCCTGAGAAGAAGTTTGTCTTCATGCCACCTGCTTCTTGTGACCTGAAGGGACCACGTCCTGGGGGGAAAGTGTGAAGGAATTCACATGCTAAGCTCTGTGGCATAGTTTTGGGCACTGTTTCATTCTTAGAGCATTGATTCTGATGCCATGTACTGTCAGGAATCTCTGAAATGATTGCAAAAATCAGAAGGAAACCCTGTACATTCAGAGGAGCAAAAGGGGGAGTAAAAATACTGGGTTGATTTTCAGAATCCAACCTGATACGTATTTGCCTCTAAGTAAAAACCTCTATGGTATCACACCACAAAGTGGTTGAAGGACTTTTTTTCTTTTAAGAGACATTTACAGCACTTTAGGGTGGGGAAAAAGTAATTAATACTAATACTAAAAGTAATTAAAACTAATTAGCTTCTATAATGAAAGGGACGAGTGGAAAGCAACCTCTCCTATAGCACTGAGATTGAAATTTTGTCAAGTCCTGTTCAGTGGAACTTTCTCCACAGTGACTATAAGCCATGAGCTAACTTTAATACTGACTGTTGCTTTCTCTGTATATGTACTTAAATGTCTTCTAGTGAAAGTGCAAAGCCCAAAGCCACTGGTCAGCATCAGCCAGACTGAAGCAGGAGCTAAATGACAACCAGCTGCTGAGCTCATAAATGCCTTTCAGGAAAGAAGGCAGAGAAGGAGAGGCTGGATTAGTTGTCACCCATATGAAAACAAGTAGGGTGAGCTTCACCTGTATTAGACTGCAGAAAATAGGAAGAAGCTACTACTGAATGTCCTCGTGGGGACTAGACCTGACTGAAGCTTAGCTCTTCCTCGACATAAAAGTCTTGCCTTTAGGGTGCCAGATTGCTCTTATTTCAGATTTGAACTCCCACCCCAATATTATTACTGAAAGAGCTCTGTATATCAGAAATCCCACAGCACAGTTTAGAGATGAGCTCACCTGTGATCAGTGGGAGGGCAACTCTAAAGTAGCTGTCAAAGAAAAAAATGTTTAAATCAAAAAAATGGGGAAAACTTTTCAGTCAGCAAATAGTAAGGTATGGGAGAGTTGGCAAAACAAGAAACCAGTGGAATAACTCTTACATAACAGCAATTACTTTCTTTAGTTGATCTTACTTGTTAATTTGCACAGGTAGATGTCAAAACATTGTCACTAGATATCATGTGTGCAGGGGTGATAGGAAAGTGTAAGAGCAGGAGGCAGTTAAATGGTTGTAAAAGAGGCGGAGAAAATATGGCAGTGCCAGGTCCAGGTAATGAAACTGCCTGAATTTATAGCTGGATAAAATATGTGAAGTTATGGGTCATTCGAGTTCTCAAGTGACAGGTCAGATCTGTCGAGTGGCAACACAGCATCATTATTGAAATAAGCATTGGCAAACTTGTCTGCCCTTATGTTTAATAGCATTTAATTCTGTAAGCAGTTCTAAATGATACCAAGTGGCTGTTCAGTCAATTAAATGCACACAAAGAAGTGACTCTGGAGGCTAGATTACTGGCACCAGGTCGAGGCATTACTGGGTGGGTGGGACATCTCCCTATCTCCATACATAAAAATTTGTATTTGTGTGTTACTTATGCTCTGACCCTCTGGGAGCTCAAAGCAAAGCTCCACTGACCTATGAAATTCTGCTTCTGAGCCAAACTATCTGCACAGCACCTCTCTCACACCCAGGCCTGTCGGTACTGCCAAGCAATATTCTCATATCTATCTGAGCACATCCATCTGAGCAGGACACAGGCTCAGCTAAGGAAGCACTAGGGCTCTTTGCTCTTTGTTTTCCTTTCCTCTGGAGAGCTGTGAATGGCTGTGTTGAACATGGGTGAGATCCCAGGGGCACTTTGAGGATTTAGGGTAAAATCTTGTTCCAGAGAAATCAATGGGAGTTTTGCCATTGACTTTGGTGGGGCCGGACTTCATTCATAAAGTGTTGACTGTTTTAATAGATTTACCAGCCCTGCAGGCAGCCCATGCAGAAGTGTAATAGATCTTGCACTCTTGCTTCTAGAAATGAATCCCCTGGCTCAGGCCAAGGTCTGCAGAGAGCAGCTTCCCTGTGCCAAGCCCTTCATCTGGGAAACCTACCAAGCCAGTAAGTTTACAGCTGAGTGGGACTGACTTGTGCCTCCACCACAGGAGCATAACCATACGTGCTGCCCAGCTCTGGGAAAAGCCAGAAGTCCCATGGAGGTGTAGCCCAGGTGCTTCTGCCTCACAGTGGGCTGGGCCCTCAAGCAATAGCAGCAAGGGTGGACTTGGCCAGTTTGCACCGTGGCCAAGCTGGCCCTCAGCAGCCTCAGCACAAAGCCGGCTGAAGCCGCCATCCAAACCGGCAGCTGCACAAGCGAAGGGATGGAGCCTGGCTGGTTACAGGGCCAGGCCCCTGCTGCAGCAGCCAGCACTGACCCTGTGCTAAAGCTGCAGAGAGCACCGTGGTCTGAGTGCTGCCTGCCATGTGAACTGCCCTGGCACGATGGCCACTTTATTTGAAAAGAAAAAAAAGGAGAGAGGGAATCCTGCTCCATTGTCCTACTGCAAGTGGAAAAGGGCTGAACTAATTCAAACCAAACTCCCAACAGAAACTCCTCCCAGGCAGAGATATTTTTCTGTCAAGTTTCAGCCCTGGGAGAATTTTTACAGCTGAGCAATAAACTCTTGAAACAGAGGTTAAGGCCCTCACTAGCTCCAGACTTTTAATACAAGGAACAGCACAGAGCAATGGGCACTCTTTAATGTATAAGAATGTGTCAGACTGGTGAGAGGCTGGATGCACTGTGGAAATGAGGGGGTTAATCACCATAATTGCCCAACAAACATCTCCTAATATTGTCACTTTTTACCCACAAGTTAGAATTTCTGTTACTATAGAAGCAAGATGTTGATACTGGATTCGTTTTCTGGGTTTTATTCCTTTTTGTCATTTTTCCCATGAACTAATAAGCCACAGTGGATTTGAAAGTATGAGCAAATGTGAACACTATACAAAGCACTTTTATGTTCTATTGACATTTTCTTCCCACCCTAATAATTTAGAGCTGTTAACATAAAAAAAAAATTGAGATGATCATACTTCCCATCACTTTCATTTCCCATGTTTATGAAGGAAGAATTGTGAGTAATTTCCCATAGTTATTGTTTGCAGCACAACACATGGTCTCAATTACTGGGATAAGAAACATAGAGAGGGTATTGGTGAGGATAAATTATTTATCTGTGTGTTTCATTCAGAATTCATTTTCCATGCCATAGTTTATATTACTTTGATCAACATCATCTTTCTTATTTGACTTTATAAACATAATTCAACTGTTCTGAGCAGGACCCTGGGTCATGAGAGATCAGTTTGCTGACATATCTCTGGATATAAGCACAGTGATCCTCCACCAAACCTACTTTCTGATAAAGGCATCTACCCAAGAAGGGCAGCTCTGGACAAATCTAGAGTAATGGAACACAAAATAACCCTTGGAATTGACTTTTATTCTCATTTCCAAATAAATAAAAAGTGACGACAGCTTGTGTCAGGATCCATCCCCGCATAGAACATAATTCCATGCAGTGATATGTATTTGATTTCTGGCACTTGGAGGTCCTTCACTCGCCTTTGCAGTACTGCCTTGAAAATGCCATTTCTGCATTAATGACCTGAGTGGTTGCAGGCCCATGGCTGAAGTCTCTGCATGGGAGCTGTCTCCAGGCAGCCTGGGGGCACTTTGCTCCTGCTGCTCAAGCAGAGACAGGTACCACTGACATGAGACTGTGCTGAACCAGCACATGCCATAAAGGGGCAGCTTTGGCCCAGATCACAGCAGCTCGGGTGTGGCAGAGTAAGTGGATTTATCCTTCAGGGCTAGACTGTTGCAGTACATTTGAAGAGTGTGTCTGGCTGGGATGGACTGGTGGCATTGCTGAGACTGGCAGCAAATGATGTTTGGCTAATTGCCGATTTTGCAGGGTGGGGGCTCAGTTCACACCAAAGGCATCATTACTTTCTTATTCTTTTGCCCCGCCTTCCCAGCTCGTGCTCAAAGACAATGTTCAGCTGCTTCTCTTGTAGGACTGCTCTTTGTTACACATCATAAAGGACATGAGATATTTAATGCTTAGGGGGTTGATGGGGAGGTTCCCCTGCATAAATCCTTTACCAATTCTCTGTTTTTAAAATAAATTCCAGGCTGGTCTGTGGGGAACTCAAGACTGTGCTGTTTGTTAGCATAAATGAGCCCAACACAAATAGTTGGTCTTTTTGACCAGAGGGTTGTGCAACTCTGCCAGACTTGGCCTTCAACCCAGGCCTGGCAGTCACATTGGGACCCACAATTTCCTCCCATGGTTTTATCTGTGCTGCAGAAAACACTTTTGTTCCCAGCATATTTTGGGATATAGGAGTGTGGAGTTTGCCTACGTATGGGTCACAATATGGTCTGTAGTAAATTGAGTCTCCTAAATGATGTAATCATATTATAGGGCAAATGTATAACAGACAAATTCACACAGAGCTGGCTTTGTGGAAGAGTGAACTTTTGAATTACAGTTCTGCTTCCAAGTTCCTTACCATTGCTCTGAGCACATGTGTAGTGGGTTTTCTCAGCCTTTTTTTTCTCCCTTCCATTGCTGGGTGCTGCTTTCAGTCTTTACTCCACCTGGGATTCTCCAGATCTGGTCTCAGTTGTATCATGTCACAGTTGTACCACAACAGTAGAAACTGTTGCCAGTCTAAAACACAGCAGTATCTCCCATCTGTGGAGCTTTGATGTAAGAGTTCTACTAACAGAGGATCTCTGAGCTTTCCATCCTTTGTTGTGGCTACTTCTCCCCAGTACTGTGAGGACACTGAGATCTTAGGGTTTATGCCTTTGGCAGATAAAATTTAAACATACCGAGTGGGAAATGTGTTAAATTCTGTCTTGATCAGCTACCTTTTCATTTTCAATTCAGTAAACAAGGAATTATCTTCAAGGGCCTGTTAATCTGCACACAATACTTGCTAAAGTCTCATAATAATCTGGACATGATGGGCCTTCCTTGGGTTTTTCTCCTTGGTTCATTTGGTAACTTCTTACCAGCCAAAGCCCCATGAACTGCTTTGCAGTCATTCCTAAAGTGCTGGTTGGCTCAGGAGCATCAGCCCCAGGGAAGGCTTTGCATAAGGCTGGCAGCCTTGTGCAGCTGAATAGCACAAAGGCAGATGGCTGGTGATGCACATCAGAAAGTCCCTGCAGAGCCAGTGCTACTGTGCTGCTCATTACCCTTCTCCTCTCTTCCAGTTTCCTATTGTTTAAGCTTTGCATTGATGTGGATACAGACTGGTCCCTCCATATCCCTTGTCTGCTCTGCACTGACACCTTCCTCCTCTCTTCCTGCCCATCCCTTCTATCACAGGTTTCTCCAAGCAGCAGCAACTTGTGCTATCACCTTCTTCTCTGGACACATCACTTTCTCAGTTCATATTCTGCCTGATTGTTGACTCCAGCTCCTGCTGAAATATTTTCCACCTACAGTTTATGTTTGAAGCAAAACGAGTTTTGTGATATAGAGGTTTAATTATGATACTTTTTTATTTAAAAGGCATCTTCGTATCAGAAGATGCCTTTTTTTTCCAAATGGTCTAAACTGAAAACCAAAGTGAAAATCAGCCAAAGTGTCAAGATTTCCTGGTTACAGGTTGAAACCAGGGAAAGAGTCCATGGTGGGTATGGTTTCAACCTAAAACCATAAATAATTTTTTATTCACCTAAAGTTCATTCCAAATTTACTCAAAACTTGGCCTAGATTTGTTTGAAACTTGGCCTATTATCACTTGAAACTGAGCCCAGCTTCAGAGAGGTTCATGAACCTCCACGAACCTGGCCCAAGTCTTGAGTTTGTAATGAAACCCAAAACTGGGGGAGTTTCACCTGATTTGGGTTGGGTTATAGACATTTCTCACAGCTCTAATATTTATTATGATTATAATAACAACAGATTTATACACAGCTGCAAGCATATACAGAGAAGTCCACACAGCTTTCCTACCTGTCCGAGCTCACCAGCTCAATCATGTACTGGACTGGAGCTACAGTCAAACGCAGCCCCTGTTGGGCTGCTTAGAAAAATAATTTCTCCTGGGTTGTCGAAGACCCCCCCAAAAAAATTCCCCCTGAAGCACCTCACACAGAAGTTCCAGGAATAAAGAACCAAATTCCAAAGAAAAACAAGCCGTAGCCCTGTTTCCCAGGCTGGGTCATCCAGCAGTCTGAGAGATAAGCCAGGCAGGCTGGCAGATCCCAGGTCCTGCTCACGAGCAGTGTCACTTTTGATTATCTCCAAGCAGCCTTCTGGCCTGTATACTTACCCCAAATCTTCTTTTGCAGTAAATTACCAAGAACTGACACTTCTTTGGGGTTTTTGTTTGTTTTGTTTTTTTAACTGGTGTGGCTGCACCTGCAGTGGCAGTAGGCTGGGCGGGGCACCCATGGGAAGAGACTCTCCAAGGGCTCCGTGACAGGGCACAGGGTCATGCTCCAGGCTTTCTGAAGAGTATGGGGCGTGGCCAGGGCTCCAGCAGGCTCCACCTGGCATGCATTTCAGTGAAGAGGGGCAGGTCCCATGGCTTTATGCCAGCTGGGGCTGTCATGGCTGATGAGGCCCTGTGGCTTCTTGTCCTCTTCTCCAGGGGACTCCTCAGTACTTTGGAGTTACTCCTGGCAGAACAGCTATTGCCTGTGAGCTCTCCCAGACCAAAACATCTGGTTCTCAGTTCCTGTCCTGTAAAACAAGGATGACAAACACATCCCAACCTCACAAGGGTGTAGTGAGGAACATCCTACAGCCCTGGGAGCCATAGAGAAGCTCATAAACAAACAAACCTGCAGATGTGAGAGCCAAGCCAGGGAGAGGCTGGGCCAGTGCTGCTGCCACATGCAAGGGGAAGGTCCACCCCAAGAAAGGGGAAAAGTCCTTCCTGGGTACTTAACAAAGACTTACCACAGCCTGACTTTGGCCTGGAAGTGCCCAGACACAGCATCTGTCTAGACTCTTCAGACAAAACCACTGACATTTTTATGTGCACATTAGGGCATGTGTGTAAGCAGGCTGAGGACTCAGCTGTACACGAACAAGCAGCAATGGCACACACTGGACTGGCTGGCACCAGCACGGGGCTGCAGCCCAGCTCTGCCAGCACACTCCCACTGGTCAGGCAGCCTGGGCCTTTACACACTTCCCGTCACAGGGCACAGTAGAAATAGAAAGGAGAGCCCAAAATACAAAAACAAACACTTTGTTGACCTTTCTGGCCCTAAGGTTCCTCTCCTGAACTCAATGGGAAGCTCATAACTGAGAAATTGGCTTGGGCAGGATATTCCTCAAAAGCATTTGTTATGAGGGTGTGAAATACTTGGCAAGTTTTAAGGACAACAGAAGCAGATTGTTGGAATTTGTCAGAGTTGAAGTCATCGACAACATTTTTGCTGCGCAGAAAGAGGGTCTCATCTTCAGGCAAACCAGAGCACACAGCCCGCTCCAGAGGGATCAGCCTTCAAAGTCTCCAGGAGCAGCACCAGCCTTGGTGAAGTGCTCACTGAATGGGGCTGCAAACAGAACCCTGCTGCTGACCATCTCCACCAGCCTGGCACCAGCAGTGCCTCTGCCTGCTCTGACAGCAGCCTGGGCACATCCCCCTCTGTGGGGACAGCTGCTGGCCCCTGCAGCACCTGCCTGGGGACCTGCAAGGGACAACTCAGAAGCACAAAGCACCAGGGCTTGTGCAGGACCAGCACATGTGAGTGAAGAACATGCATTGGGGCACTTTGGGCCACTGAATTACTGCAGCATCCCGCCCTCTCCCTATTGCTTTCCCTCTTGTTCCTACTGCAACCTCCACAATCATTCACATTTTCATTGGCATAAACGATGGAATATTTTGCCCCAAATCACACCAGTCTGTTTGCCCTGTTTAAAGTTTTTATGGCATCCTGAAGCAGCACAATCCTGCAGGTCAATGTGACATCCCAGACCTGTGGTGCCAATGGGGTTTGCACACAGAGCCCTTCACACAGCCAGGGGCTCACACAGGGGCTGTACAGGTCACTGCAGGCATCCAACACGCTCAGGCCACAGGCAACAACTGGAAGCTCTGGGATTTTCTGAACACAAGGGTTTTAGCCAAGTGCTATTTTGCCAAGATTGTGATAACATGAGGGCTTACTCTGGGCAAATACTCTGGTAGGACATTGCCAACACAGATTTACTGGATTAATCTGGTGTACATCATATCTTGGCCTTAGCTTCTGGCCACTCCTGCAAGCAGAAAAGCTGCAACATTTGCTATGGGGAGAGAGTGATGTAGACAAGATCCTGGCTTCAGCTATCCCAGTTTTTTTTGAACCTGGTGTGTCCCATTAGCTCCTGTCCTACCTGGCACAGGGCAGCTGGGGAGCACTGAGAGGAGTGAACAGCTCCTGCAGCTCCAGCCTCATCCAATGCTGAACTCTGGCTTCCCTTCTATAACTGAAAAGATATGATTTTTTCTCATCACAGTGAAGTAAGAGCAGCTCTCTCCTCTTCATCTGGTGCCTGCTTAGAAAGAAGCAGCACAACATAATCTGTTAACCTTGCTAATTTGGACAGAGACTGTCAGATCCACAAGAGTACTGTGAGGCTTTAATGGTTCAAATGGCCATTCCTTCACAGCCAACATCAATTTTTGAAAGTGGTGAGAAAGCTTTTGCAATGCCAATGCCACCAGCCCAGCTTGCCCTAGAGCAGCAGGTTTGGTGCCTTGTGATGCACTTACCTGTTGTGGTGCTGCTGGCAGATACTGGCAGTGCCAAGCCTGGGCCCAGGAAGGTACAGGCAGCTGCTGGACATGAACCGTGGCATCTTGCTCTCCAAACAGCTCAGGCTTGTCTCTGCTGAGGAGTCTTGACCTGATTAGCTCTTCCAAAGCACAAAGCTGGACTTGAATCACAGCATAGAATATTTATCTTACAGAAAACCTGAGTGTGACCCTTCAAGACCTGCCATAAGAAAGCAAATACTTGGGGTTCTTTGAAAGTCAGCTTAAAAGAGAGACTGTGGAAACAGTGGTGTTCTGCCAAAATACATGTGGGCTGTCAAGTTTACAAGATACTGTTATAACACACAATAAGAGAATGATTTGCTGTGTACAGTAACAAGCCATCTTTGTTAAACTCTGTTAATCAAAAATTAGATTTATGATCCATGCAATCATCTCTGTGGTCATACGCACAATTGCAGTGCAGGGAAGCCACACTTATTTGAAATAATTAAGCATTTTGCTATTTCTTTGAATTTGAAAAATATCCTTTAATTGCAAAAGGATACACATTTAGAAAGACCTCTACTTCAGTCTGTCTAGTGCTTAGAGTCATTCTGGGGTCCCACTATTAAATGAAATATAGCAGATTACTTCAAAATCACACTGCAAGTTAAAAACCACTTTCTAATTGCAGGTTTCATGGGATGTTATTGTGCAACCTTTGTGCTTCACTGAGATGCCAAGGAAGCTGCAGAAATTCAAACTAATGGAAATGATCATACACATACAACAACTAAAACCAAGAAGCAAAAATTATCAGTTAAAAGGCACTGCTGCAAAGAGACAGATGAATAATGTACAAAAAAAGAGGATTTTTATGTGCAGATTGGTATAGCAAGACTGCGTTTTCCATTTCAAAATGATTAAAAGAACTACTGTCAGGATTTCTTGTTTCTGAAGCATAAAAAAGGCAATTTGCAGAACTGTGTGGGTAACACTGAGGCTGCTGGAACACAGTCAAATAACCTTTGGCATCATAAGGTGTTACACAGGGCTTAAATGTAAACCAACTCTACTGGATAGAGTCCTGATAGGTCTTTCTGAAATCATCCTTCTCAGTTCCTCTCAGTGTTTAGGGGCTGAGAAAAAATACTTAAATTATACACTTACCTATAAACTATACATTCATACACACTGGCACTAAAAATCATTCCCAACCTGCTGATATAAGAGTGCCATTTACAGCAGTAGAGTTCTGATTATATCTTGCCATAGTTGTGCAACATGTGGAAAAAATACACTGTTCAACATTTTGGCACACTAATAAATAAAATCCAGACATGGTCTATTAAAAATATCAAAGTAATCCTGTGCACAAGCTGCTTTTTTATATAGTTATATTTGTTATGCAGAAGAAATCACAGAGAGCAATAATACAATTTGAGGTGAATTATAGGAGTACATTTCCCTTCCAAAGCTATTATAGCTCAATATATGTTCCCTCTATCAATTACAGTGCTGTCCCAGCAGCAGCTTCAGCACTTCTTTCTTCCAGATTTTGTAGCATCACACCTCAGTACAACGTTCTGCTGCTGCTAAAAGATACACCATGGCATTTGTATACACAAGAACACCCACATCACTGAATAATTCACTTGACATTAAAACCCATCTACAACTTGTGATGGTTTCTGGTATTGGATTATTCCTCTGTTATCAGTCTTGGGTTATGTGACAGTGTTGAAATGGAGGTAAAAGAAAGGAATATCTTAAAGCGGTTTTAGCAAACAAGACTTCACACTTAACCGTGTTTTCTGTATAATGAGTTAACATCCACTTCTGCATGTTTTGGCTCTCAGATTCCTTATTGACAGGACTATTCAGGTCATGTCATTGGAAATGTTCTCATTTCCTTTCTGGAACCACACAGTAACTTGAGAGAGGTCCACTGCTGTTTAGATATGTGAAGGTTTCTGTACTTCTTCTGTTCTTTCTTTGCATGAAGAATGAACAGCAGCAGGTCTTTCAAGGAGGAATCACCTGGACACACAGACAGATACAAAGACAACCCTACCGACAACGCCTGCAGTATAAAAATGCAGTTTATCACTTTAGCAAGAACACGAGGCCACAGAATAAACTAAAAAAAAAACTGTTTTATTGTGACATTTATGACATTGAACCCTTACTGATATGAATGACTATGGGTACTCTTGACATGTTACAATATGTCATGGTGTAGGATGGCACTGATTGTCATCTGACTTTTGAGAATGTTTAATGGTCCCTACTGACCTCAGTGCATTTTGGCAAGTCACAGAAACTTTATCATCAGGTTTGTGTATACAGTTAACAAGTAGTTGGTCTTATAAGCACCATTACAAACCCTCACATTAAGGGTATTATTAATCTAGTTTACAAATGCTTCATTGATAAAAATAGCATGATTACAGTATACACACACTTAATTTACATGTAATGTATTATAGGCATAACTGAGATAAACTACTGAGCTAACTTTGGTTGATTGAAGTATTTAGACTGAATAATGGCAATTTTGGCTTCTAAGTTGTGTAAATATTACAGTGCATTTATAAATCTAGGTTGAAAATTTACTAGCACCAAATGGATATCATAAATGGCTGACCTAGTAAGTTGTAGTTGGAGAAGCGAAGTTTAAGAATTACAAAAATAGAGCTGTCCATCAGTTGAAAGCACATTCTTGTACCTCTGCTGAAATGATGACGTGTCTCAGCATCAGTGGCCAACTTCCAATGATAAAAGTCCCAGTTTTCAAGATTCAACATATCAGGTAGCTCAGCTACACGTAGAAGCCTGAGAAAGTGGTAGTTTTGAGCTCATGTATTCATCCTGTACCTTGTTTATGTAATGATATGATAGTGCTCGTTCATACAAATGTACTCATGTAAGATTGTACCTATGATATGGAGAATCTGATTGGGAGGAATATTCAGTTCTACCTATCTATCTTTGGTTTAATTATTTGGTCTTTGGTTGATGAATTAATGAAGCAATATCTGAATTTTCATTTTTAGGTTATCTCCCAGCTCACCACTGAGGTAGTCTTTGTCATGTTTTGCTTCAAGCTGGTTAAGTTCCTTCTTTTTATAGAGTGGAATACTACTGATTTGTAATGAATAATTTCCAGGCACTGGCTTCTTCTTTGTGAAATGAAGGTAACTTATCCCGTCCTTCTTATTGATTCTAAAGAAACCATCTTCATTTCCGGAGTCAATTAAATATCGGTTATGGTTTGTTAGTGTTGTGAGGGCAGGGAGCAGCTCCAGGATCCGATCTTTGTTGCTGAGATCTGAGATGTTGATGGAGAAGACTGCTGCTTTCTCAATATCCCAGCTGGCAAGACTGACTGGTGGCTCCAGCTCTGGCTGATCCTGCACAAGAACAAAGGATGTCAGTTGGCTTTGTCAGAGAGCGTTTCAACACCTGTGTGTTTCCTGCCCAGGTCACTCACTGCTAATTAGACAATTTTAAAAACGAGGTTCTGTAACATCATCTGTCAAATTCACTTTTATGGGCCTAGGACTCCTCAGGATGAAGGACTTTGTCACCACCCCTGTGTGGGTAAGAGGAGCCCGAGACAAGCACTGAAGTTTCTGTGCATGGGCCTTGCTTCCTGAGAGATCAAGCCCCTCCATGCTGGGAGCTTGTGAGCGGCCTCCTGCAAAGAGAGCAAACAAGGCACACACACTCCTCTCTGCCAGGGGAGCCACAGGCTGAGAACAACTGTGAAGGAGAGCAGGGTCTGTGAGGGAGACACAGCATTTCAGTGGCGATTTTCTACTTTGCAAGATTCGTTTGGGTTAAGCGTGGAGCCAGGGCAGCCTGCAGGTGCAGCAGAGTGCTGGAAAAGCAGCCTCACCCTTCACCTCTGACGGGGTGGGAACATTTCAGACAGCAGCACCAGCTGTAACATTTTCATTTGGAAAGCAAGGGAAGCTCTACATCACTTCTGAGACAAAAACACTACCTGACATCCAAACTCAGCTTTGGTCTACTTTAGGGTGTAGATTTTCCCTGAGGGATTGTCTCTTGGCACGCATCCTTCTGAGTCCAGCTTTCACAAGACAGCCACAAACTCTTTCCCCCCAGAAAGGGTCAATTACCTCTGCTTCACTTGCAGTTTCATTAGTGCTCCTGCGCTTCCTTCCTCTCTTGGGATAGCCATTGATTTTACATTCATAACAGGCTTCTGGAGAGAGGGAGTTGTCATCTACTTCTCCACTGAGTGAAAGCTCTTGTCCTTGACCTCTGCCTAGCCCCACTCCAGAAACACAGTGTCTGAGGAAGGAAGAAATTCAAAATTAACTCCAGCGAGGCACAGATCTTATCAAAAGCTGCATTTGGGGGACTGTAAGTACAAATAATTAAGCAATTATGTTGCATTCATTTCCTAGGAAAAATTTCTGCTAAAGTCAACAGACAAAATTCTCACTGAATCACAATGAGGGCACTCTTTATTTCAAGAATCTGCCTTCATGGGTCTTTGCCCAAGACAGACCTGCCAACATTTAACAGTCTTAAAAACACAGACTTAAGCTCTAAGTTGTTGTTAGCAATTTCTTTTATTCAGCCTGGAACACATTTAAAGAAACCAATTTTCAACAACTGCTGAAAAATCTGAAAAGTGAGGTCTTTCATAATGCATCCCAAAGCTTTTAGTCACTTACAAAATTTAATCCACAATCTTTCTGCTTTCCATTTGGGTTTCTTGGTCCTATATGATGTACAGCCCTAACATGCCCACTGGGGCAAGAGAAAGTTCGTTTTATTGATAAAGCAGACATTTATTAAAAAAATATTAATTTGAAACACAGAAGAATATGGAACATACAAGAACCTAAGAACATGCAGAGTTGTTATTCCAACCAGCAGGTGAAACCTCTTGTATAATGTAATTTCTTTTTGCAGCTGGTAGGGGGTGTTATTATTAATGTTTGTTCTGTTCTTCTTTAAGGAGACAAGTGAATTACAGCAAGAAGTGTGAGCTCCCAAGTGCCAAGCTCAGAGGACTTGGCAGGCTGCTGGGGTGTGCAGGAGCGGTGAAAGCAGTAGCTTAAAATAGAGGATTGGACCTGGTAGCCCAGACCAAATGTCAGTTTCAAGCATTAAACCCCTCTCTCCCCATGGTTACATTTCCCCCCCACACACCCCACCCCACCCCCCCCCAAATCTCCAAAATCAGTAGGTGCATCCAACTCTTGGGCACCTTCCCAATCCTATCCCTCTTTAATTGCTGACAATCCCCCTGGTTCTCCTGCTCCACACTGCAAAGAAAGGAGTAGACTATGTCCCCTGGTATCTGTTAGTTTAAAATGAGAATCCCTTACCCTTGTCCTATTCTGAAGTAACCAGGTGGACATCCACAGACGTAGCCACCTTCAGTGTTTGAACAACCGTAACTGCATGGGGCTTGTGCAGAACCGCATTCATTGATATCTTGGCAACCTCCACTAAACTGCTCATACTGAAATCCAGTAGGGCACATACATTTATAGCTCCCCAAAGTATTGTGGCAGGATGCTCCTCCACAAATGTGTGCACTGAGACATTCGTTTTCATCTGGAAAAGAAGCAGAATAGACCATGTTAACTTTTACCCAGGTGCAGTCCAGCCTACCCCTTGTGCAGATCGTGCTTGGCTGAGTGTGCTGCCACCACAGATGGACACAGACAACTGGGCTTGTCCTCCCCTTTGGCTGGGGCAGTGGTCCCTGGGAGATGACCACAACCACACAACAGCAACACAACAGCACAGCTACTCTACAGAAGTTGTTTCATGCCATGTCAGCTCATGCTCTGGAGAGCAGCAAAACAGAGAAATAACTTTTTTTCCAGAAATGACTGAGAAGAATAAAACTTTTTACAGCCAACAATCTGGTCAAGTAATCCTTTGTTCATAGTGCTCTTCAACATTAAAGGAAAAAGAGTAAGGATCAAGTTCTGACACTTTTTCCAGGCATCGAAAATTCCTCCCTATATACTTACATTTAAATATTAGACATCAGTAATATACGAGAAGTAGTAAGGTAAAAATAAAAGCAGCTGTAGATGTAAAAGACTACTATATTCTGAACCAGTCCTTTTCCAAACTTCCTAAGGGTGGCACTGTAGGAGTTTGAGGTCAGTTCTGGCTCATTTACTGAAAATGGCTACTTTTTGAAATTAACCTGGTCTGATTTTTGATGTTGATGTGGCAAATTGCTTTAAAAAGTTCTGAATATTATTGTTCCCTATTTTCTGTGATAAATGCATATGTACATTGTGGGTGTGTGCACACATAAAAAACTCTACTTGGGAAGTACAGGGTAGCATCTCTGACCTCAACATCAAGGTTACAGGAGAATAAGTAATAAGTCAGAGCATTATTGTCTTTTTCCAAACAATGTGGCTCTTTGTTCTTTGTTTAAAAGCAATGTCTCTGTTTCTTGCAGCCTGATTCACGATGTGGTGTACTGTGGAAGTGCCTGGCCAGGGGATGCAGTCACAGACAGCACAAGACAAGGGAGGAACCAAAGCATTCTTCAGTGATTATCTAAATGTGTTGCAGCAACATAAAAAAATCCCTGAACGATTCATTAAATAGGCTAAAAAAGACACAAACTGTTTGCAGAGTTGGGATTGCCAAGGAACATGAAGGAATTGTCACGGAAAAAGCTAGTGCATGGATTCTTCCCCTGTGGCACACCCGGGAGACCCAGATAAGTATCTTAAGAATATATAGTTATAGACAGTATAATGTGAACATGTGGAGACCACCAGGTATTAAAACTAGGGACTGAATTCTGTGTTCCCAGAGCCTGTAAGGGTTTGTCATTAACTCAGAGTGATGTTTCAGTGTTTATCACACCTCACAGCAACTATACCAACATCATAAACGCTTGTTTGGGCCACTGGAAGTTACTGCACCAGATATGCTCACTTCACCCTGCTCCACAGCAGCAAGAAAGGGAACACTAGTGATATTAATTCCCATATTTTGGGTGAGTGTCAGAAGAAAAAAAATACAAAGAAAAAGGAAAAAAAAATTTTGGGACCCTCAGACTCTGCACAAGCACCTTTAGACAGACAGCTGCAGGTTTGCTCAAATATGACCTTTGTCCAAGCAGGGACCACTGCAGAGCTGAGTAAGATTCCCTTTGTTCAGATCACAAAATATATGAGTAACATGAATTTCCTCAAAGCCAATACAACCTCTAGCACCCTCAAGGAGACTTTTGTGATTAAACACTTCTTGAACCAGGACATGGGGTACTGTAGGCTTCATACCAACTCTGCTGTCACAGGAGACAACACTTGTAATGAAACTCTGCTGAACTTTGCAAATTATAATCAGAAAAAGAAAGTATGGCAAACTGCACCATTGCCCTTCACTTCTTGCTGCTAACAAAAGTAACATGCATTTTAATGTATGAATTCACAAAAGTGACTTGCCAACACATTGGTTCCACTGGTAATGCTGGAGATATCCTTGTGGGCAGCTGCACCTGTATCCTCCAATTATATTTTGGCAGCCATGCTGACACCGGTGGTTGCCATCACATTCATCAACATCTAAAAGGGTGAAACACACTCTGAGTTTTGGGAGAGAAACTTAAATTATGCTGTATTTGGAAAACATGTTAAAATAATCAAATATATTTGTTTTTCATAAATATAGGTATATTTCAGGATCTTCCAAAAACATGACCACTTTGGGCCTTTTGGATTTGGATTTGTGGCCTCACAGCAAGTAGTATAGGGCTGAAAACCATGGCAAACTCTCACATTCAGCAAAAATTTTCAGGTTTTGCATTCTGCTATGGAGCAAGCAGCAGAAAGCCATTTGTATATGGGATCCCTAATGGCTTCCTAGGGGTCCCAGCTCCACAGCAGACAGACCCTTGCTTTTACCCAGGCATCCAACCCAAAAATCCCAGGATACCTCTTTTCAAAACAACCCTAACTCTGTCCCAGGAGAAGGCTCTAAGGACCCAGAGGAATAAGTCTACAGCCCTTGAACTCTTCCTTTAGTAGGTCACCTTGGAGATGCAAAACTTCCTGCCCTTGATTTCCTCAGAAATCCATGCAGGATTCAAAAGAGGTTCACTGAACTTAGGACACTTAAACTAAAACATTCCAGGCTACGTCTCCTCAGAAAATATCTGTCCAGCTCTTTAGAATCACACAATATGTCCATTTTTGTGGCCCATGGAGAGGAATACTGCCTTGTTGCTAAATTTCTGTACCCCTCCTCGCTTCAACCTACACATGCTTGCTTCTGTAGATTTTGGTGCTTACTCCATAGGTCCTTCCTTGGGTGACCATGTGGCTGAAAGAAGATTAAGGAAGCAAGAGAAGGCCAAGTTAAATGCACTGTGTTGTACTCACCTTCACAGCTCTGCCCAGTTTGATCAAGTGAGAAGCCACGTTGACACTCACAAACAAAACTTCCTGGTGTATTCTGGCAAATGCCTTTTGCCCCACAGATATTGATCTCGGTAGCACACTCGTTGTTGTCTGAGGGAAACCAAACTCAGTGTTAGTTTGTAGTTGTCACTTCAAAGCTGATGTTTTGGCCATGCTAATGATGGAAGGGTTGTAGCAGGAGGTAAAGGCACATCAGTAACACAGGTAACACACTGCCCTCCCAGGTTCTCTCACTTTGCATTACAGGACAGTTTACACTGCCTTCTTTTGAATTTGGAAATACAGAAGTGATACGGCAGGAAACTTTCTTTTCTTCACCAAGAATATGGAGTTTGACGTTTTGGTCTCCAAAATCCCCCAAATTCACACCAATACCACGGGATCATCAAACTGTCACAGAAACAGGATCCAGCTTGCAGAGCAGAAAGTGTGTTTTGCAGGAGGAAGCAGTTTAGTTTAACATTTCCATGTACCCATTGGGCCCCATGGGTATGTGTTCAGAGGACAACTGCAGAAATGTGTATTTTGTAGCTGTTTCAAGAAGCCTTGACATGATTTCAATGAGCTACAGAAAGAGAAATAGAAGTATTTTTTCGCTCAATGCCTAAGAAAGGGTAAGGCAAGAATTACAAAGTGGTGTTTTCACTGGTTGGTTCTTGCAAGTGCAAAACTCAAAGACAGATTATGAAAGCGAGGGAAGGTAGGAGGAAGGAGCCTCTTTGCATCTCTGGTGGGATTAGAATCAGAATATGGCCTGTTTCCATTTGGTTCCTCAGGAAGATGATTTTACTTCCTTGCTACTTTGCTTCTGGAGTAAGGGTGAATAATAAATCCCAAATCTGTGTCTGCGTTCCCACATCACCTACCAATGCAGGCTGTATGGTGCTGAGTGAATCCAGGAGGACATTTGCAAGTGAATCCCCCAATAGTGTTGACACAAAGGAACTGGCAGTTGTGCTGCTTTGTTGCACATTCATCAAGATCTAAAAAAACCAAGAAAACATCTTTCACTTATGTTCCCTGGACTCAGAAAGAAGTGATTACAAATAAATAACAGCAAAAAAAGCCTTTAGACATGCTAGCACTGAATTGCAGATACTACTCTCATCTGTCTGAAAGGTGCTGTGATTTAATAAATGTCTGCTTAGCCATTCAGTGAAAGTCACCATCTTCACGAGACCTGGCAGACTGGAAAATGGCCTTGACATTACAGTGTTCAACACCATTACTCCAAAAGAAATACTGAAATGCTAACAACAAAGTATGCTGTCCTTTTCCATGCCAAATTTGGAATTCCTGCTCTAATTTGTGTGGTTTTAGTCAAATCTTAGTTACCAAGACACATAAATGTATGGAATTCTAACAAATATTCCAAAATCTCTCCTGCACTGATATGCCTTATCCAGCATGCTGCAAAAGCACTAGGTGAAAATTCTGTTGATGCTGGGCAATGCACTCTAGACCATGGTCATCTTTGCATCCAGTAAGATTCATTTATCATTGAATTATGTGGCTTAAACCAACAGGCTTACCAAAATAACAACAATCATATATATTATTAATTACAAAATCTTTTAAGATCAGCTGCCATCCACCTGCAAAAATTCCTGTCAATCTGTTGTTCATCCAAATTAACAAGGAATTAACTGAAATACCAGCTTCATCCTGTGCAGGCCACCTCCACTGTCTCTAGTGGAAATGCTCACATGAATCAAGGACAATGATTTGCATTATTTAAATGTCCTTGCAATTATTTTTGCCTGTGAAATACAGTTTCTGCAGTAAATTCTTTTCTTGATTTTTACCTTTGCAGCTTCTCCCATCTTCCTGCAGGATGTATCCTTTTGGACATGAACACTGGTAGCTCCCCTCTGTGTTTTTGCAGATGAAATTGCAAGGTTTTGGAGACTCATTGCATTCATTCAGATCTACGAGAAGCAAAACCAGATACCTCAGTGCTGGTAATCAAGATTTATGATAATATTTTACAAAATGTTCAGGATAGATTAGAAGGAAATCCAAATCCCCAAAGCATCAACAGGTGACATTTTATTTTCTCATTTTTCAAAATCTTTCTATTTCCTTCTTCAAGTCCTCTCTTAGTAATAAACTTCATATATAAACACCACCATGAAAAACCTACCAATGCAAAGAGTGCCAGTGACATCTGTAGTATAGCCCAGGTTGCAAATACAATGGTAAGTTCCCCTCTCATTGATGCACTCCCCATTGCGGCAGACGTCATGAATAACCTTGCACTCATCAATATCTGCAATTAAACAAGAGTTAGTTCTCAATGCAACAAAACTGATTTTGTACAGCTTCAATAGATTCTTGTGACCTGACACAGAGAAACCCACACCATACATAAAATACTTACATAAAATAGTGAAATATTGCAGAGATTTAAGGAGAAATAGTAAGTGGAAAAATACAGAATGGAGCATTAATCTAACTTTCTTATGCAATGAACAAGCTGTAAGTGGAAGGGTAAAACTGGAGCTGATCATTTATCAGCCTTCACAAATCAAACATCACTTTGCCTTCATGTACACAAATAGCTCTCAACATGTGCCTGCAACACACTCAAATGTGAGAGTGCAAATTTCCATTTGAGTGCACGTCAGACAACCAGGACACAAGGCAAGTATCTGCCAAGATGAGATGGATGCCTCATCATCCAGGGCCTTTGGCTGTGCACCTTCCTCCCAGAGGACTATATTCAGTCAACATGAAAAAATCTCAGAAAATCTCAGCTGATATTCAAAACATTTAGGATATTGCAGTGTTCAAATACGCAGAAAGAGAGTTTATAGTTTATCACTTAATTTGGCATTGTGTAAGAGATAATTTAATGAATAATACCTGCTCCACTGGATGTGTATCCTCGGCCATGAGGGCAAAGCTTCTTGAAGGCCACAGTGCCAGGGAAGGGACAGACCTCACAGTTCTGCCCCCAGCCTCGGCCACCATCACAGCAGCATTCAGACTTGGTGACAGCGTTCCTGTTGCTCGATCCAATTTGGCACATACTTTGTAAGACTTCAGTGAAGCAGTAGCCCTCCCTGTTGTCTGGAAGACAAATTGTGCATCACAGACAATCCTAATGGTGAATTCCCGAGGGTGGTGAGATGTTGGGAATTTAGTCAGAAATATAACAGAAAGGGCATACTTCACCCTGAGACTGCGGAACTGAGAGTGAAAGACTACCAGCAGTAAGAACGAGAGAATGACATCTAAGGGAAACAAAGACAAGAAATTTAGCAAAAGGTGGAAGACAAGAAGTTACAATATGCTTATAAAAATGTATGTTTCTGTTTAAACCTAGAGAAAAATGACTGGCTGAAAATCGGGACCAAAAAAATTTCAGAGCATGGAACCATGGAACAGTCAGCTTTCATAGCAAGTCACCCCAGCTGGACTGAGGCAGGGATATGGTGAGGATGGGAAGAAGGAACTTGCAGGAGGACACCTACATACAAAGGCCCCTTCCCAAAGGGACGTAAATTCAAGAGTGTGTTTTCTCACCATACATTTGTACGTTTAATTTCAGCCCTCGTTGCTGCAGTGCAAGTGGCAGCTCGTTCAGGTGTACATTGGGACTTACCAAGGCACTCGTCCTGGGTGTCGCTGACCGTGAATCCCTCGTTGCACTCACACCTGTAACTCCCCACCGTGTTCACACAACGGCCGTTCTCACAGAGCCCAGGTTTGGTCTGACATTCATTCTCATCTGCATTTTTGAAATTTTATGGCAAAAATAAAGTCCATTATTAGATAAATGTAGGTAAGAAATTGGTATAGAACTCTTATGTTGTGCATTCTGCCTGGTTAAACTTAATTTTTTTTCATTTTCTTATATTTTTAAGGTTTTTTAATTCAATTTTCAGAGGAAAGATGGCCATCTAGCTCACAATTGTTATATATATTATATCTGCAGTACATTCCTCACGGGTTTTCAAAATTTTTCATAGTTACAGCTGCACTTCTGAATGCCAGCCAAGGTTTAAAAAAAATCAGATCTACTCTCATTCATGCCAGCAGAGATAAACAAGCCTACAGCAACCAACCTCACCTTCTTCCCTCAGAGCATTCAGCAGTAGCAGTACAAACTGATTGTAAAGACACCCACACCCAGATTTTCTGCTTACTGCCCACAGATGTGTACCCCTGAACAGCAAAACCAAGTGTGTGCAGCACCAACAGATCCATTAATTATACAAGTAGTTGTGCAATTCTGCCCCTGAGTTTCTTAAAACCTCATTAAATCCAATATTTTTAGCCCTGCTGAGGAACTGTGTATTTCAAGAGTTTCAACACTTCAGTGTCACCTACCTATACAGCCTTCCCCGTCTGGTCTGCGCTGATAACCAGGCCCACAGATACACATGTAGGTGCCAATTAGGTTTTTGCATTCCATCTGTTTTGAGTCACAGTCGTGAATTCCTTCTTCACACTCATTCTGATCTAAAACACAAGGTTTAGGCTTTATTATATAGAGACATGATCCTGGAAATTCAGAATAGTTAAATTCTGACTTTGGAATCTCAATCATAATCAAACCCTACACATGCATTTATTGTTCTAAACCAACCATAAAATCCACTAGCCTTGAGCAAATCGATTTCTCCCAAATGCCCATTTTTAGGGCAAGACAAAACCACATCATCTGATATGACCTCACTTTAGGCAGATGTATAAATTTACTGGCAGGACAGGCCTAGTACAAAATCAAGTGCATAATGCAAACCATAGAATTTCATCCCAAATTCTTTCTGACTCAGTTACTTCCTGGGATTAAAACTCTGGCCCAATAGTGCAGTGAGTCAGAGCCCTGCCCCTGCAGGAACTGAAATCATTATCTCCTCACTGTGAGAGTCTGGTAGGAGCTTTACCTCTGCACATTCTCCGGTCCTCTCGCAGCACGTACCCCCCGGGGCACTTGCACTCGTAGGATCCAAAAGTGTTCACGCAGCGGAAGGCGCAGAGCAGAGGGTTCTGAATGCACTCATTGACATCTGCGTTTGGAGCGACAAACACCGTGGGGGAAGGGAAACACTTGTGTAAAACTCAGCAGAATTGAGTGCACAGGGTTTAAGTACAGGCAACACCACAGATCCCAGTTTACTGAGGACTAGATTTTAATAGTTGGAGAGCCTTGTTTCTACTCTTCATGGATTTCTGTAGAGCAGCAGGCACCAGACACGCCAGGATGTTTGCACAGCTACCTGAAGTTTCAGTAAGTTCAACAGCAAGCAGCCAATGGAAATAATTTCCAGATCCGTGCTGCCAAAATACTTGCTCAGTTAAAACTGTATCTTTTCCACACCTAGGTTCAGGGTTTTCTGATTGGTTATTTAAATTTTACATGCACTAATTCCGCTTCTTCATAAACTGAATCCCATAAAACAACCAGAAACATTATTTTGAAGTGCATTTACATACAGCCTGGACTACTTGACTAATTACTGCTATAGAGTGATGTTTATGCACTCTGCTAGCTCCTCCTCTGCCATTTGAGCTTTTACCCAAATTCCACAAGGAAGTGAATGAAGCTCTAACTGTATGTAAAAATAACGCAATCTGATGCAAAAATAGAAGCATTCTTTTGCATGGGCTTGCAAAGAAATAGATTGTAACAGATAATTTAGGAACAGCTGTGTCAAGTCAGAGGACAGTGTCAGAACGTCCTGGACATTCTCCTCTCCCTGGCTGTAACAGGAGGAGATGAATATTAAAAACCTCATACCATGTATGCAGAGATCTTTCCCCCAGTATAGCCTCTCAGTTTAAGGACTTCCACAGCCAAAAGCCACAACCAAACTATCAAGCTTAACTTTCACTGATGTACACCAATTTGTACAATCTCTTTCTGGGTCAATTTATACTTGTGGCCTCACTAATACTCTGCAGCAAAGTGTTCCACAACTTAAATAAGTACCATGCATATAATAATGTTTACTTTGGTTTGTTTAACGTGGTCCCTCTATTTTTGGTACTTTTACCACTTGTGGCTTTATAAAATCATATATCTCTTCAATCACATTTTCCACACTGAAAAATTCTTATTTATTTTCTGAGTGTCCCTTCTCTACCTCTGATCTTTCTTACTTCTCTTCATTCCTTTTCAAATTTTAATTTTTGAAACAGGACACCAAAGCATGAAAAATATTCAACCTAGGGGTACCATGGTAAGCGTTGAGTACTGTACTTGTATTTCCTCATTTGTTCCCTGTTTCTTTCCTAACTGACTCAAGCAGCCCATTTCCTATCTTCACCATCCACGGTGAGTCTCTTCACTCAAGGAAGTAGGCAAAAACTGTACACACAGTAAGCAGGACTTCGGGGAACTGCTCTGAGGAGACTGCACCCCAACATGCTCCTCTCTCTGGGCAGTCCCTTAGTAGATACCACCTGAAAGTCTGTCCACCCCAGCTCCAGTCAGAAAAACATACTACAGTTCAAGCTGGATACAGGAAGAAGGAGCCCATTTTCCCATTTCAGATAAAGATGTATTGTTCCAAGTGTCCGTATTTTATTTTTAAAGCTGCTTTACTCCTCTCAGCTGTTTTTAAAACCAGGGAACACAATTACAACAACAGTCCTTAGCACACGGGAGTCTCACCTTCACAGGTCATCATTGGCCCAGGCTCAAATCCTTCTACACACGTGCATTCAAAGCCTCCGATCACATTCCTGCAAGTTCCATTCCCACACGGGTTTCCAACAGCACATTCATCAGTATCTGCAAATTGTTAGACCAAGGCAAGAATACATGGTTATACTCAACAAAAATGGTAAAAAAATCCATGTTGTTGAGGTACAACCAGAAAAATAGGAAATGCAAGAACACAATAAAAGTACTGAATAAGAACCACAGACTCCTGGAATAATTTGGGATTGCTAGAGTTATCTGGGTCAAACACTCAGCCAGAGCAGGACCAACTTGGAGCAGATTGCTCAGGCCCTGCCCTGGCAGGTTTTAAGCACTAGCAGGGATGAAGACTCCACAATGTTAGAATACAACAACCCCACTGCTCCTTAATGCCATGCTTAGCAGCCCAGGAGAACCTTTAAAATGGAAGCTGGAATAGCTATACTTACCCACACATTCTGCTCCTTGTAGGATGTAACCATACGGACACTCACAGCGGAAAGACCCATCTGTGTTGATACACTGCCCAAATTTACAGTTATCAGGATCAAGGCACTCATCCACATCTTAACCAGAAATACAAACAACACAGTAAGTGCAACTGGCTTCATGTGCTTTTAGACTTCTCTCAAAGAACAAGTGTTCTGGCAAGAAATATTTCTGAGATCACAAAAAATACTATTATTTAAATTCTGACATGTCAGGATTAGGACACAGAATTTGTTTTGCAGGTCAGCTTTCAAATGCAGAAAAGAAACTGATTCTAAATGTCAGATATAAACCTCTCTGACTGGGGCTACAGGGAGAGCAGCAGATATGAAAAGCAGTAGTCATCCAGTGCTCCTTAAATGCAAACTTTTGCCAATAAGGCTGAAGTGCTGTTTGTCTTGGGAGAGAACAGAATGTACTGAAGTGATCTGGGAAACTGTGGTTTGCACTTCTGGAGGATTAAAACCATTTACTGTAAACAGGCTACGCATATTGTATAAGACAAGCGTGCTATGTGACATTAGATCCATTCTCTAGATCCTACATAAGTTTCCTAGCTCTAAAAGAAGTCTAATTTCTGATATTTGAGATATTCAAGCTGGAATTTGACATCAGTATGAAAAATTGGAGAAGATAAAAGGTATAGAAGTTTCCACAATTCATGGCTTCGGGAAATAGTTGCAGAACTGTTATTCTCAATTGAAATGGAGAATGGCTTATTGGTGGAAAAGGGACACTGTTGCAAAAGCAGCACCGTGTGGTTCAGGCACTTACCCAGCCTTGCATCACCAGGTCCAACAAGGATGCCAATTCCAAATGGACAAATTTGTCTGAATGCCTCTGAAAAAAATCCATAAAAGTCAAACCATATGTTAAATTCTATCTTGGCTATCACCATTCTGCACAAACTACACAAAACCACTGCTACTAGTTCATCCTCCTCATGTTCAGGTCCAGAAAAAAAGGATGCAAATATATCAACTTATCACTTTATAATCATGCAAAAACTGTATATTTGCTTTACATTTCATCTGATTGCTTGCATGCATATGTATAAAATCCTGTGAATAATTAGCAGTATTTAACTTCCTTAAGAAACAAACTAATGCAGTATTTCTATTTTAGAAGTATCAGGAGCAGTGACTGCATTTTTTTCTGTTGTAAAAGTAAAATTTCCTACATTTTCTGAAGAAGGTATAATTTAATCCAGACTCAGCTATCTTAAAGCTATTTCTTTTTTAAAAGATGAGAAAAAGGGCCTTGATATCCTTTGGGAGAGTTTGGACTGTGAAAAATACATGTGCTGACACTTCAAGGAAATGCTGCAACATAAGCTGTGCTTTTCAATTGACTTTGGTTTGCATGGTCCATGTCAATGGAATGGAACATGCACAGGCAATAGGCCTAGGAGGAATATTGCAACTGGCACTTCTAATTCTCTTTTCTAACCTCAGCTTTTGTGAGGATTTTCTGCAAAGCATCTGCATGACTAATGAATGAAATGAACTGCAATCATGTATTGCTGAAACCAGTAATGCTGTTAACCGCATTTGTCAGCACGAATTAAAGTCCGTTCAGCAAATTGCACCACGATGCTACAGAGGCCTGTTGAGTTGCTTCATGTCAAGTTACTCAGTTTTAAAAAGGATACTAACAAAGGAAAGTGTTTCTTTAGCAAGGCAACCTTTCCTTCCTCAAGGCCTGCATTTTATCCCCTCTATTTTTGCAAGTCATTCACATTGATAAGACTGCAAATTTACGTTTTCTTAATAACAAAATTCAGATGCAAACCTAGTTTAACTGCTTTATTTTAATCAGATTTCATGTTTATGGCACTTCTTCCTATACCTATTTACTATTAGAAGAATTCCATTTTGTTTTGCAGGAATTGCTGCCTATCAAGGACCTACTTGCTGCTTTCCACTTTCTGTATATGATACCTCCATAGCAAAATAGCAAAAACCCAGCACCTGAACACTGTAACAAATCTATAAGCAAAGAAGGAATATGTTTGATATCTGACTATCCAAGGGACATGTTTTTTTAGACTGCAATGGTATCTACTTTACAGAGACCTATGACAATTACTAAGGTTAAACACCTTCAGAAAACTATTTTTCAAAATTCCTTCTGATAAGAATCCAAATCTCCCTTCAGTTTAGAGGGGCAGTATGGTAAGCTAGTCAATAACTCACCATCTGCTTCCTCCGGGCAGAGCTCACAGGGATCTCCCCATCCCTGCCCCTTTAAGGCACAGCAACATTCTTGTTTGGAGTGGTTTCGGGACTTCGGCACAGAACATTTCCCATCTTCAAACTTGGTAAAGCAGTAGCTGACTCTCAGATCTGCATAGAGAAAAAAACTTGTTATATGAGCAGTTAGGGCAACCCTGGCACAATTTTAATTTAGAGGTCTTAACTGCAAAATTACAGGATATCCCCCACCAAAACACTTAACTTCCATCCAGCTTTGTTAATAGGGACCATCAATGTCTCTGATTGTGGAAGGTTTGAATAAGGAGGGAAGCTCTCTACCTCAGTAAAGAAAAGCTATGGGACAGTTTCCTTCTTCAGACATGGAAAAGCAAGGGGTTTTCCCCTTGTCCAGCAGAAATGGAAGGGCTGTACTGCCCTCTTATCCTCACTCCTCTTTGAAAAAACTGAATATTGCCTGATAAATTTATATTCTATTACTAGTAAGAATCACTCAAGTCAAGAGATTTTCATCAACTCGCAATGACAATATTGTGTAGTGCTAAAATGAGAGGCAATTTGCAACAGCCCTTTCCTTCCTCATTCTTCCGGAGGTACACACAAACAAAGCAAATTCTCCCTGTGGCACTACATTTTATTCCCTGAAGCTGGGTAATCAGGATGCTGGACAGAGCTGAGATCACAGATCACAAACATCCAGCAGGCAGGGAGCTGGCAGCTCTCAGTGCTGGCAGGGGGACAGCAGCAGGGCAGTTATGGAAGCAGCAGCTCCATAATTCAGTTTTCCGGCTGCAGCATCAATGCTGGGCAATGTCCAGGTTTTAACAAAGTCCTAGGTAATGGAAAGTTTTAAAAAAAAACTTTGTTTGGCTTGAGATACTTGAAAAAAGAACAGTCCTCTTCAGGGCATGGAGAGAAGCCCTTTTGAAGTTCATATACAAGTGTGCATTTTCCTCTGACATTGTGTGGAACAGCGGCCTACATTAAAAAAGTGGAAGACTGTGCTGCATCCTTTTTTAGGATTTTGTTTCTTGGTGGGTTTTTGTGATTTTTTTTTCTTCATATCTGAAGAAAAGAAAACCCTCAGACTGAAGACACTTCATTTATACAAGCAACATAAATACAGCTAAAACATGCTTTCTTGATGTTGAGTGAAGTAACCATGCCAAACTGCATGGTGGTTTGAAGACTTGGATGAATGTTTACTGCAGGTTGGATTCATTTTTACCAAAACCACAATTTCATTTAGCCCACTGTGAAGTGAAGAACTCACTATGGTGTCAACAAGCATAACTGCTCTGTGCCAAGCAAAACTACAGAAGTCCTTTTAAAGGTCTCACTCATCAGTGGTTCCCACTGTGCACAGTGTATAGGACATTTAATGCTGTGTCTATTTTATCATTTCCAAAGCCTTTAAAGTAACTCACTCCCTAATATGTTGTGCTTGTTCTTTATACACAAAACAAACTAACCTGTGGCTTTTAATTACTAGATATTCAGCTTTTAGCACCCATGTTTAGGCTCTGAACTGTGTATGCAGTCATCTGGAAGCCAAAAGACACTTCAGATTTCCCTAAGCAGATGGGTGCTTATCGTCCACACAACATTGCTTGCAAATTTTTTCCAACAATCTTTTTTTCCACCCACATTCACAGAGAGGATCAGCATATAACAAGTGTTATGGGGAATACAGTAAGTTTTAAGGAGAGGCTGCCTTTAGTCTCCTGCCTGTAGTCATGCTCCATCTCTGTCTTGTTGCTGTCTACAAAGAGTCCAGGTAGCCCTGACATTTCTTCCAGGGGTGCAAGAAAGGATTTCAGGACAACACAATTTCTTTGCTTAACCTGGTGCATTTAACATTAACTCCACCCCTTTTATTGCAGTGTTCTGTTTAATGAAAAACAGATGTTAGGGCAAGACAGAACCCGGCCCCAGCTACAGAATTATCATGTTTTCCCTATGAAAAACACTGTTTGAGTCCAGAGCCTTCTTGCTGTATTAGAAACAGCTTGCTAAAAAGGCTTTTATGAAACAGCAAACAAATTTTGAAATGCCAGAAAATAGGAATGAACTTACCTTGGCATCGCCTTCCTGTGGAAGACAATACAAAGCCTTCTGGACACAGACATTTGAAACTGCCTGGAGTGTTGCTGCATGTTCCCAGAGCACAAATTTCTGGCTGTTCCACACACTCATCAATGTCTGTAAGAAAAGTAATTAAAGAGATGAGAAATAATAATATTTACGCTGGCAGCTGTAATACATAAAGGGCAGTTTTATATCATCACTGAGATCTATCATATTTGACAAAAAAGCCCAAAAAAAGAACAGAAAGAGGAAGCAGTAATCCAAATGCAAAATCCACAGTTTTCAAATCCTCAGGCAGTGGGCAAACTTCAGCAAGGTACTACCAAGGAAATAGCCTGGGATTATATTTTTCTAGTGTTCAGAGCAAGTAGTTCTGGTTCAAACAAATGTTGGTGAGATCTTCTCTAGCAAGTGAGAGACGTACTAGTGGCTACAGTTCAGAAATGTAGAGTGCCACAGGAGACTAAACATTACTCACATTTAAATGCAAAGGAAATAGGTGACAACTGTGAGCAGCTAAGAAAGAGACAGAAACAGGACTGTTCTGTACACACCTTCACATTTGTCATTCTGCAGGATGTATCCAGGAGGACAGATACATCTGAATGAGCCATCCAAATTCTGACATGTGCCTGGTGCACATTTTCCAGGCTCCAGTGCACACTCATTTATATCTAGAAGAAAAGAAAGACTATTTATTTGAGGTAATTGCTGTTATCTCAATAAATCTCTGACTAAGACAACTTTAATTTTGATTCCATCAAACTCAAGGTGGAACTTTTCAGGAGTGGGAGAGGAGTCATCTTCTTGTCCTCTTATCATTGTTTCCTTCTGCTAGGTACAGTGATAGCAGTATGACAGTTCTCTCTGACCCTACCGTTTCACTAAGCATATCTGCTCAAAGCTTGCAGTTTTTTTCAACCCTAAAAGAAAGCACTCACCAACACAAGTCCTTCCATCCAGAGCCACCTCATAGCCATCATTGCAGAGACACTGGAAGGACCCAATGGTGTTCACACACTGACCATTTCTGCAGAGCATTCCATTTCCACTTGCACACTCATCCACGTCTAAGAAAAATAACATTGACATATGTCAGAAACATCAGCAACAATGGAAACTGGATAGATAAGATTTCTGTTTGCACTGTATCAACAAAGTAACTGATAACACAATCCCATTTCAAAAGCAAGTGAGAGGAAATTACTACATTATAAAATTGTCAGAGCAGGAGTAAAACCCAAATGTTCCTGAATCTTCCGCCAACATTCAGAAAAGTGAGCAGTGCATAATCAAAGAGCCTTTTGAGACTGAAAAAAATAGGGTTTTGTCTTTAATCACACAGATCATGCAAAAGAGAAGATGGCACTAATTATTAGAAGATGGTACTTTCATTAGGAGTAGAAAGTGTCAGGAGCACGTGCCTGGGCTCCGCACTCCTCACCTATGCAGTCGTTGTTGTGGGAGAGGATGAAGCCCAGGTTGCAGCGGCAGTTGAAGGAGCCAATGGTGTTCCTGCAGGTTCCATTGCCACAGGCATCTCTCTCGCACTCATTGATGTCTACAAAGGAACAGGAGAGAAATAATCCACTGCCAACAGACTGAATAGAAGGGAAAAAGATTGTCCTGTCTCCCAAAAAGAAGATTTTACATAGGTTTACACTCTTGATATTAACATCTACAAAAAATCAAGGGTCCAACAATCATTTACTTTACTGTGGCTCCTATATCACCCTTCCCAAAGTAAGTGTAAGCTAGCTTTAATTGTAAGCATTCTGAAATCTCAATTTGTTCATACAACACACAATTGACAGCTGTAAATGGGGTAAATACAAAACTCCCTTGTTAATGAAGATGACTGTTTCTGAAAAAGGTTTTTTCTGTCAAGACATCTACCCTTCATTCACTCTATAACAAGTAGGCCATATACAACTGCTGCATTGCAATATTGAGCTATTAAATTTCTAGCCAAAAGGAATAAATGCAACAAGATGCTCCAGAAAATTCTAAGAAGAATGAAATATTTTCTTCAAAAATGAAAGCATTAGCAGTTCATTAGATAGCATATGCAATTTTAAAGGTTCACTCTACTTTAATGAGATCATTGTCATTCAGTATCAGCTTTTTATCATCTCTAATGGCCAGTTTTGCACCTTTGTCTTGTAAATGGTTCACAATCTCAGATATTGTAATACAACTCCTTATTACAGAGAGGACAGACTTAGCAACTATTTTAATGGGAGTCTAAGTTTAGTTTAATTTGATATACTTGCCTATACACATTGTCCTATCATCATTGGTTTTGAATCCATTGTGACAAATGCAGTAGAAACTTCCAACAGTGTCAATACATTGCCCATGGCTGCAGATATTGGGAATTTCTTGACATTCATTCCGATCTGAAAACGAAGAGGTGCAGTGGAAGTTAGGGCTTCTAAACCACAAGGCTGGAAAGATGCATTAGCAGCAACACAAGACAGTATCCAGTGGATGGCCTAACTTAAAACAGTATTTTTCATTTATTAATAACAAAAACATTACCAAGTAAATCCAAGAAAAGGGGCTTATTTGCATCTAAATTACCTCTTCCAGTATTTGTGGACCTGAAAAAAAAATTTGCATTAAAATGATATTTGGAAAACTCAGATTCTTGCTGGAGGGAAAGCATATCACCATGGCTTTGAAAAGCAGAATTAATGACACGAGACTGGAAAGGGTCTGAGTCTGAGGGCTCTGTGCTGGCTGCAGGAGATATGAAAGAGGCACATGAATTACAGTTTGCATTCTTCTCATGAAAGCAGCTGCTTGCATTTATCCACATTTGATTGTAACACAAATTGCTTGATGAACTCATGGAAATCAACAGAACAGAAAGGGAGGTGAACACCACACTTTTCTCACTAGGCTTACAGAGAGACAAAAGGCACGGGATTTATCAGCTCATCATGCCGGGAGAAAACAGGCACACATAACATGTGTTGCTACATGGAGTCAGGGGATACTTTGTATAATTCTACAGAGAAGGAGGAGAGCTCTCCTGCCAGCATGTGATTGCTGCCTTACAATAGCAGGGCATCTCTTACACTAGTTCAACAGCCAACTGCTTCCTGCTACTCTCGTTAGAAATGCTTTCAGGCAGGACCCAGGATTCTATCAATAGTAAATGAAATGTTAACAAACAAAATGTTGGTTCTCTGGCATAGTTTTTTCCATGACAAATCAGAAACATCAGATGAGGTGTTTCTGTTGACCTCATCACCAAGAGCTGGTTTGATTCAACATTCTTCCTTTCTTCCTATGCTGCAGCTCCAAAATATGAGAACTGAAGTGCTTGTATTAAGATTGATTAGGCTCAAGCGCTCAGTAATTTTCTTTTATATGCAATCTAAACCAAGCAGATGCAGTTTCTCAGCAAACCATCCCCAGGTCGTTGCAAAAGTCAGAGTCAGATTGTTCCTAATTGCAAAGAACTTGATGTACTAAATCTCTTTTTCCTGCCTCTCATCTGCACTGTACTTGGCACAGGGACAATCAGCACATGGACAATCCCGACAGTCCCATCCCCAGGATCTCTGTGCATCACATGGGGCCCTGAGTGACTCTGGATGGGAGTGCACTGAGGACCAAGCTCTCCCAATGTTACTGATGAGAGCACTGCTAATTACAGTCTGAAAGAGGCAGAAGGAAAGCCAACACTGTCTAAAGAACTCCTAGAGAGTCCAGAGACAAAAGAAAAACTATGACTCTCTGGTGCTTTGTAGGCAAATGAAAAATCATGTGAAAAACTAATTTATAAGAAAAATTATTTGTTTTACCACAATAGAGAGCACCAGAAGAATGTTATCTTCAAGGTAAGATAAATGCAGTACTCCTATACTAGTGGCTGTGATAGATTGGGTTTGACTCAATAGCACATAAACTACCAGGGTGTGATCGTTTTCTGTGCAGTAGCATGGCTGACCCGATTCTGCAAGGTGCTTGCCACTTGCTGCTCCCAGCAGAGTGGTTGGGAATTTCCTTCCTTTGCTGGATCACGTACTTTATCAACCACTTTTATTTTTACTCTAATTGTGTAACTTTATTTTCACCAAATATAAAGTAAGAGCAAAATACAGGGAAGTATTACTGTTTGTGCCAATTCATCTTTGGAATTGTAACCCATATCAGAACCTTCCCTTGCTCTTCCTGTACTGCTGTAATGAACCCTTAATAACAACAATTACATTAGGAACATATTGAATATTTACATGTGCCACTGCATAGCTTAACAAAGCAAAATGTTAGTTCTCATAGTAGTGTTCTGATTTCCCCTACACCCTTTTCCCACAAGGATCACACGAAACAATGAAAAACTGCACTGCAGGGAAAAGTGCACTTCCTAAAACTCAAGTACTCAGAAGCAAAAACCCAAGGATAATGTTACTAGCTTCCGTTGTAATTCTTATTTTGTTCAGAAACGTATATAGTACATAATATTTAGAGCAGCTTGACCCACTGCAGTCTTTAAAATCTCAGCAATTCTTCAAGTAAGCACGATAACATGAATGCCTCTCTGGAATAAGATATTGTAAAAAAAGCAAAGAAATTAGAAAACTGCAGTTCCACTCAGTGAGCATTTAAAAATAATGTTATGGGCCCTGTTTAAATCTGTATCAAAGTTAGGAAATTCAGCAATAAGCTTTTCAAGTCAGTTATTGCATACAGGCAAGCAAATATCAACAGAGGCTCCAGCAGCAAGCAGAGATTTGTAAAAATAGAAGCGGAAATAAATTGCTAAAACACATACAGAAAATCATAATGAAAATCAGAAAATACAGAAAGGTAGTGTATCAAATGGTCTTCTCTTCCTAGACGTGACAAGGGCTAAAGAAAAATGCTTGCATTTGATGGGATAAAGTGGAAGACAAAGACCTACTCAGGTTTTTAACTCCCACTCCCATCCATGGGACAGCCCTGGAATTAGCTCAATATTTATGGGATGCCCTAAAAGACTTTAAGAGAAGAGTTCTTGAAGCTCAGCTCATCTCCTGAAACACCAGCTTTCTGGAGAGATGCTTTTTGAAGCCCTTTCAAGTCCCCTGCTGCCCGCAGCCCTGGCAGGCACTCACCAACACAGCGCCCCGTGGATGTGAACCTGTAGCCCGGTTTGCAGTCACAGCGGTAGCTCCCGGCGGTGTTCACACACTCCGCGTTCTGCTGGCAAACCGGCCCGTTCTGGCACTCATCAATATCTGTCAAGACAAAAGAGAAATTTGATTTTTATAGTAAGCTGGCAGTGGAAAGACGTCAAAACAGTATTTTTTTAGCCTACAGGTATTTGTAGCTTTCAATGCAAACACAAAGCTTTGGGCAAAAAAGCTTGACCAATTTTCCTTACTTCAGGTGCTGCAAAAGGAGAACTTCATCTCCCCAGAAATGTAACTGGTTTTCACTTAGAAGCAGCACACAGAAGAAGCTTTTACTCAAAGCTCTCAATGCCTTGCCTGCAGCACCCATGTTGTCAGCAGTCATAATACACACTAGAAAATGACAGCAACTCATATGCTGCCTTCAGTTTCTTCATTAAACTGACTAATACAATGTTAGGCAATGTTTGAACTACAAAAAAAACCCCATCTGTTTATATTTTTTACAAAAATACTTGTTCCATTAGAAAAAAAATATTTTGGAATTTTAAAAATTGTGCTCATGATCTGACTCAAGACTACTATTTTTTTCTTGGCATCACTATCAAATGTGAAAAAAAACAAAACAACATTCCTTCCCATGACTGCTGACTCATGTGCCTTCAAGGCCTTAGATGTCTGACAAAAAATGTGGTATTTTCTATGCAAAATAATTCAAAATGTCTGAATTAACACACACTTATTACATGGATAGCAGTGTTTCTCCCTCATTAAGGATGCCTGCAAGGCTCTGATTTGGCAGTGTGTGAGTTGCCAGCTGGTGAAACACCATTCCTCTGCATGAGAGAAGCACTCTACCTTCGCAGATCAGGAGCTTGTCATTGTAGAAGAAACCCACAGGACACTCGCATCGGAAGCTGCCAACCATGTTTATACAGATCCCATTTTCACACACTCCAGGAATCTCTCTGCATTCATCAATATCTGCAAGAATAATTTATGTTTTAATACTTGTATTGAGCACTTCATGGAATTTTCTGCTAGAGAGTATGTCCTTATGCATTTACCCTTTAAGATAATTATCAAACATAAAATGCAAGCATCAGAACATTCCCAACTGAACAGTGAGCGAGTCATTCCAGACTGTGGAAATTTCCTGCTTTCTCAGGTTTTGACTCTTCTCTGTACTAAAGGTATATTCTGCTATAGAGAAATACAGAGGAAGACACTCCTTCCTCCTGTCTCCCACCCACAGCCCTGAGGAGCCTCATCACCTTCCCAAGTACTACAGTGGAGTCATCGGGAAGAGCCAAGCAGAGAGACAATGGAACTGTCTTTGGTTTAATATAGGAGAGCATGACTGAGTGCAAACACTTATCAGAATTAGTTTTGCACTCTTTTACCCTAGTTAATCTGAAAAGACTTTCAGGGTCTTATGTAGCAGTTTGAAAGTGCCAATGACAGGTAACATCTGAAGTGCTGCCAACATGCCATTAATTTGACTAAGCCAGGCAGTCAGGGTTTGCCAATGCTTTATATACACTCCAGTTAAGTAACTGATTTTGGCAGCAAAAAACCCAGCTGCTATTACAATTATATGTCTCGTGTATTGGGTCCTTACATATCTTAATATTCTGACATGAGAGAGTTCAGAGAGCCCTCCTAAGCCTCTGCCTTCAGTAAACATTGACACACGCACTGAGGTGCACACTCACAGAATATGGTGGGAATTTGTCAGCTAACAGGAGTTTCCATCAGATAATGTATTTTTGTTTGATTTGTTTTTTGGGGTGTTTTTTTCTGGTTTGCTGCTGGATCTAACCTTTAATTTTCTACATTAGATTCTGTAATTTTGAGTCCTCTGATATACAGGATGAGTTAAAACAGAACTACTTCTGTTTCTGAAACAAACACCTGGAGTAACTATATAGAACTTTAATCCAAACAGAGAGTAACATCACTGGACAGTAAGCAAACATTAGAGGGTAACAGAGCACTGTCCCTGCAGAGGGCTCTTCCTTGATCCCATGCCTGCAGGTGTAAGGGACATGAGTAACCCCTGTGCAAAGCAGCAGGCTGAGTGCTACAGCCTCAATCCCAAAGCAGCAGGAGAGCTGAGATTTGCACAGCTGTGAGAAGCTATGTGTGCATCAGTCTCAGCACAGGCCTGCACGCCCTGGCTGCCCTGGTGGGCTCTGTGGGATGGTCCTTCTGTTTCCACTGGCTCCTGAGCTGCACAGCCCCGTGCTGCGGCAGCACAGAGCAGCCTGCAGCACCCCTGCACACATGTCAAACACTGCAGCTGCAGCTTCTACCTGTGCACGTTAGCAAGATCCAAGGGCTCCCTGCTGATGCTGATGAAGGGCTCAATTAGCTTGAGCAGACTGCAACAATCTGGGCTAATGCTAATAGCTGGAAGGGGAAACTTTGCTTCCAAGAAATGACCCCATAAATAATAAATATTGTGCTTTTCTGTAACCTCTTTAAAAATTACCTTCTCCACTTTACTGGAAATATTTTCATCTAACTAGCTAAACACTTCATGCTAAAGCATCTGATTACTGCCTATATGCCATCTCTGTTACAGGGTATATTATCTGCTTTTCATTTGCATTTTAGAGTAAATGAAAACAAAAGGGAGTCCCATTAGGGATTTACTCAATTCCTTGTCCTAAAATTCCTTCTCCTCTCCCTCTTCTTGTTTTGCAATTTGTTACTCACAATTCAAATGTAACACACAATAACATATGTGAGAAATATTCCAGCTGAGCAGAAAAACGGATTTTTGTGTCAAACCAATACCCAGGGGGACTGATGTGAAATGTCAGACTAAATCTTGCTTTAGTTTGAAGGAAAGACTCCCAGTTCCTCTCAGATCAAGTACTGGTTGGCCTGACTCCCAGACCTCTCATTCCCAGTATCTGTGCCCTGCTCATGTAGCCCTGATTACAGTTTCCTTGGAGCTCTGTGTTGCCTTGATTACAAGCAGCTGTCATTGCTGCCAGCTAGGAGTAGCAGGCACAAAATTTGCACTTAAGTTGGACTTAAACAGAGGGTTGACCTCCATTACACTATTTAATTGTTATTCCTCACATAAAAACAAGAAAAAATCTGGGAAAACAAACCTCCCCTCTTCCCTGGGCAGAGGTAGCATGGAATTTAGTTCAAAACATAAATCACAGCTCACCAACTGGTAATCCTGTATAAATGTCAATGAAGAAGCCAGGCCTTTGACTTCCACAGAGTGTGGAGAATTCATCTGCAACAGGAAAGCAAAGCAGTGATTAAAGCATTTGGAATTAATCAACAGTTAAAAATTCATCATATGCTCTGTCCAAGACAGTTCTTCTACTCTTTCAGCACCTGCAGGCCTCACAGAGATAGGCAGCCCCTTTCCCAAACTCACCATGTGAGTTCCTTTGGGTTCTCATCCAGTTGGGATCACATGCTTATTTTGCTCTGCTTATGCCTATGCCTTTGCATTACAGCATTTGCATACAATTTCAGATCTGACTCTTAAAAACCTGAACTACAAATTGGAAGTTAATCAAGTGTCTAGAAAGTTGTTCTTGAAGCAAACCACCTCAAACCAGCGTGGGATGTCCTGCAGTCTTACCCAGTGGGGAAGAGTAATGTGTGCCCATACAATTAGCAGAGACACTCCTACATCTCACATTTGGCTGCTCAACACAGATCATTCTCAGAGCACACCAAGGTATCTCTGTAAGGCCCTGGCTGCCACAAAGGCCCTTCATGGCAAACAGTAATTGAGGCAAAGCAGACCAGACCCCATCTTTGTTGGAGCAATACCAATAAAATCTTGGTCAGGGCCTCAACCCTAGATCAACAAGCAGTTGCAAAGAGATGGATTAATTGATATACAGCATGAAATCTCTGAGACAGTGAAATTGGCACAAGGCAGGCACAACCCAGAAGCATGGACACAAACCACTCCACATCTGTCTTCATCGTGACTAAGGCTGATCATCCCCAGGACAAAGAGACAACTAATCCCTTCATTTTAGACACACAAGAGCACAAAAAGACATAGCATCTCTAATAGTGTTAGACTCGCTAATAGTAATTATGGCATTACCAAGGCCTTCAGATAGCTTTGCAATGCAAAAACGTACCTGTGCTCGGGATAGGACACTGTTCACAAGGTTTATTCCATGCACGTCCAATGTTGTACGAACAGCAGCACATTTTCTTGGTCATATTGAAGAGGAGCTCACCATCACAGGTTTGGTTGTCAGCATAGTAATTTCTATAACACAGACTTCTTCTCATATCTGTGAAAATGAAGAAAACCTCAGGCCAATGCAGTAGGCAACTCTTAGGGAATATGATCTCCCTGGCCCAATGCACTAAGATAAAGCTTTAAAGAAACCCCAGCACATACCCATGCAGTTGTTTCCTCCATTGACTTGCATGTAATCAGGAGGGCAGATGCAGGTGTAGTTCCCAACAGTATTGTAACATGTGCCAGGCCCACAAATGCCAGGTGTCTCACACTCATTCACATCTAGAAGAAGAGAACAAACAGGCAGTGACTGAGTGGCCACAGAAGCTTTCTTGCTGTGCTTCTGAGAACAAAAATGTCTCAGTAATGCCTCAGGTAGGAAGGTACTGGTGGAGAAGGGCTGTGAGGAAAGTCATGGTGGAGTGAAACCACACAGAGAAGGAAGGGGCAGCACAGGTGGCCATGGAAAGCTCAGCTGTGATGCAAAGATGGGAACCCTGATATGTCTGGATAGCCCAGAAACAGCAAATTGGCACAAAAGAAGTATTTGAGGATGTCCTCCATTCTGGATTTTTAGATCTGGAAAAGAACCAAAGAGGTTCCCTACGGAGTTCTGACTGAGCATTGCCTGACTGGGGAAAGTGAGCCACTTTCCCAACACAAGATGTCATATTTACTTCATCAAGAGACTAAGTTTTGTTTAAAACAATCTAACCAAAACCAACACAACTCCATCTCCAAAACACCTGTTTCCAAAAGCTCAAAAATGTTTCCCCAACCTTAAAATTTTAGAGTATCTTTGACACACCACTCAGCATGTCAAGCTACATAAGCATAATGTGGATGAAGCACTTTGGTTCATCTTTAATTTAGGGCCTGAATGTTTTGTATTTCTGCAGTGTTTTGCACCTCATAGGCACTACATTAACATTATTAACAATCTGGAAGACCAAAGACAGCCTGGACAACAGGAAATTTTAGAATTTGATGGGTTGCTTCAGGTTTTATATCCAATATGCCTTGAGTATGGCACACATACTTCTGACTGTGCTATGGAAAGGAAAATGTTTTGCAGTACAACCAATATTTTCAGCTGACCATTGAATCAGCAGGAGTGAAAAAAGCAGTGGAAAAATACATGGACACACCAGTCCACCAGATTCATGGGAAAAGTTTGCTCTTTTATCTGACTGCTTATTCATTGCCCATTACCAAACGGCTATTTTTTATAGCCAGTCAGCAAATTATGTTTTACTTATAGAAAAAAAAGTTGGGTTTTCAGGTTTTGATCAAAATATTTTTAAAAAACTTGTATGTATTTCAACATGGTGAAGAAGGAATTTTTACACTCTTAATGCAAGATTGCAACTTGTTCAATTTTCCCACCCTAGAGCTTTAGACTGCTTAGTCTAGTTATGCTCCTTTTCAAGGAAACGTTAATTCTCTGAATATTGATCTGTCATTATTTCCAAAGAATAAAGCAGAAGACCAGTTAAAGGGAAAGCTTCATACCATCACACACTCGAGTCTCTTCATTCAAGTAGTACCCTGATGGACACTGACACTGGAAGCTACCAAATGTATTAATACATTTTCCTCCTTGGCAAAGTCCAGGCAGTTCTTGACATTCATCAATATCTGTCCAAACAAATGCATAAACGTTTCATTAATGTTTTTGATGAAAAAAAAAATACCCTCACTACAGAGTTTCACAATGTCAGACATGTAAATATAGGAAATTGCAAACATTACCTTCTAATATAACTGTAATAGGGTTTGGTCGGAATCCTTCCCCTCCAGGGCAAAGAACCTTATACTCAGCTGAAAACAAAACAGATTTATGAGCATATGACAGTAGAAACATTT
Source organism: Cyanoderma ruficeps (assembly GCA_008694505.1). Classification (NCBI taxonomy): domain Eukaryota; kingdom Metazoa; phylum Chordata; class Aves; order Passeriformes; family Timaliidae; genus Cyanoderma; species Cyanoderma ruficeps. The sequence continues at coordinate 10,612,458 of VZDJ01000155.1, read as the reverse complement.
TCAGCACAATTGTTTTTGAAAACAGATCGAATTATTACAGATAATTTAAATGTAAATTTACAAACTAACCAGCTAGAGATGTTAGGTTTTACTCTGTAATATCATATTATTCCATTTCATAATGTAGTTTTCAGCGTAATAGCAAACTTACTCAAAAGAGATAATAATATTCTGACCAAATAATCTTTCTGAAAGACTAGTGAACTTTTTGGTGAAGACCCGTGGAAGCCTGTCCCTTACATGTCCACAATAAATGCACACCAGTATTTGAGCTACCTGGCTAAATTAGGAAAAAACCCACCAAAGACCAGTAAGCCAGGAAATGCAGACTTACTTGTGTTCACCAGTGGGCAGTGCTCACACGGAACTCCCCAGGCTTTGCCCAGGGAGCAGCAACAGGAGGCCTTGGAAACACCCACTCCAATCTCGTTGCTGCAGAAGGTGCCACCGTTATCTCCCCGAGTTTTGATGTCCAGGTAACAGTTGCCAGATCGTGTATCTGTTCACAATGCACATAATGACAAACACATCTTAGGAGAGAGCAAAGCACAGCACATCCTCTCAGGGTGATGGATACCTACAGATGGCTCCTATTTCTTGCAGGACACCAAAGCAAGTAAACTGTGTTGCCCAGGGGGGCCCAGCATTTCCCACTTAGATTGGTTGTTGATACCTTGTTCCTTGGCTTTTTTGGACTTTTCACAAAGTAGGAAATTTATTCATCAAGTCCAAGGGCATGTCAACCAGGCTTTTTTCTCATTTTCACTCACATTTTCCCTCACATTTGTACATCTTTCCAGTTCCAGATATTGACTGCTTTCTCCTCTTCTTGAGGTTTACAAGGAAAGCATCTACTAAATGTTAGGAATTTCAAACACATTAAAATTTGAGAAGCATCCCTACACCCTCTTAAACAAACAAAACCAAAAAAATATTAGGATTAGTAAGCAGCTGGAGCCTAATACAAGAGTATTTCCATTGGTCATGAAGCTGCACCTAGCCAAATGTACTCAGTGCTCCAAGAGCAAAGGTGGCTTCATGCCACAACTTCATTTGCCTGCCATCTTGGGGCCAACTGGATGTGGACTTAAATTTGTTGAATTTTAAAATTGTCTCCTGCTTGCTGTAAACTGCGGACAGCTCTAATAAGCCCCAAGGGGTTGGTTCTGGCAGCGGGGCACTGCTGGCACACTGCATCAGCTCTGGACATGCTCCTGCTGCCCTATTACAGCTGCTAAGCCAGGGGCAGTGGGATGGGAATTGAAGAGCCTGACCAAGCCCTCTCCCATGACCTGGGACTTTACTCCTGAGCAGTCAGGCCTGCAGCCCCTCTGTGGAACTTCACTTGTAAATAGCACAGGGAACCAACGCATCCAACTTACCAACGCATCCAACTCGGGTGGGATTCAGCTCGAAATCAGGAGGGCACTCACAGGTGTAACTGCCAGCAGTGTTGATACACGTGCCACTGATGCAGGTTGTGGGATCTGCACATTCATTAACATCTGCAAGAAACAAAACAGCACGTGGTAAGCAAATACTCAAGGATACTAAAAACCATTGATATATCAGGTACCATATGCTGACCATCACAAACCCGTTAATTATGAGATACTGATCACCAAAAAGCTCTGAGAAATAAACAGGCATTGTAGAAGAACAGTAATCTGAGATGAATTCATCATTTCATAGGAAAAAGAAAAAAGCATTTTTCCTGAAAAAATCAATCTAGGAACAAGATTCACATAAAGTACTAAAAAAAAGTACCTAAGGGAAAAATACAAGACAAGACCATAGCTTACCATCCAGTACTGTACAAGGCACAACACATCTCTGCCAGAGGGGCTCTCTCTGTTTTTCCCCTTCTTAAGGGGATATCAGAGGTGAACAAAGAACAGTAAAGAGGAGCATAAAAAAGGTATGAAGAATCCTGTGTTATACAGTAGGGAAGTCTGTATTTTCCTATATCCACTTTGATTTGTACAGCTTCTTAAAAGAATTTCCTAAGGAGCTGAGTATAGATAGCACTGACAGAAGATCAAAAAGCATGTTCAAAGTTTTACCTGTGCAGTTCCCACCACTTCTGTCCAGCTCGTAGCCCACTTCACACTCGCATCGGAAGAGGCCAGGAAGGTTATGACAAGTACCATAGACACAGATGTTAGGAAGTGAGCACTCATCAATATCTGATAAAGGAACAGGAGGGGAAAAATAAGATGTTTCCTTATCTTCTTGAGGCATAGAGAGCTGCTAACCTTTTCAGCAGTGTGGATTTGGAAGACAACAACTTCTCCACACCGTGTAAAACAAGAAAAAGTAACATGGAAGATTTATGTTGGAGCCTAAGGAATCTAATCCATAATGACTTTTTTCGGAAAAAATCCTTCCAATCTCTCTGGAAGCTATGCCAGAAACTATCCTAGCTTATTACTGGGCTAATCTGACAAGTAGCAATATTAAACATAGCAGAAGATATGCCTTAATAAAATGAAGTTTATTACAAATCAGCAGTCATCTACAGAAAAGCTGGACACCAATGAGAGAAAAGCTTGTGCCCAAAGGTGAACTTCATGTTCATCTTCAGGTTTCTGCTTTTGATAGATGTAGAGTTTGGCAAGCAGACAGTTTTGTGCCTTTTCTCCAAATCACTGAGGCTGAATCAGTATCTACTGAATGCCACATGCACTATACAAAGTACAACTAATTTGATACAATAAAAATGTGTTTACAAAGGACCTTAAAATACTGCACTTAGTGTACACATCTGAGGCATGAAGGCAAGTCTGTTTTAGCAACAGGAGCAAGCCTCTAAAACAGCTTTTTAAACTTAGCTAAAAGGTTTGAAAGTAAATTGTTTCATGAAACATTATGAAACCTAATATTAGTTTAGTTTAAAGAAAAACTCACTGTCAAGTTATTTCACTTGGTAGATTTCTAAAAAAATACACAGAACACCTTTCAAGGGGAAAAAATCCTTTTTAAAGTGATGTACTTATGAACTCCATTAAATACCAGTTGCTATGAGTTATTACTGTCAGATGATAAGGCTGCATCTTCTTTACTGACTTAACTGATTAGTGTTATATCAAATGAGGATTTCAAATGTTCCAATCAAATATGTGACCTTAATCATATTGGTAACATTTATTATCTGATTGTCTTGAATCTTTGCACATGCAAGAGTCTCTTGAACAAGTTGTAAACTGTTAACTGACAGCTCACTTTTGAAACTGAACAAACAGTCATAAAGGATTTTTTTTAATGTGTGGTCATATAGACTTTCTGCAAGGCTTCACACTCTGATTCTGCGCCTTACAGAACCCTTCAAAGCATATGCATTGTACTGGCTACCAGATCATTGTTTTTCAGCTTCATACACACCGATGTGAATGAAGCGAATGAAACAACTTTTTCTGTTGAATTGTTTTGAATAAAATGAAGAACTGGACACCAATGATCAAGAAGAAATGGCAGCTATGAGTGCAATTTGGATCACCAATCAGACCCCAAAATAATGTATCATCAGATAGGCTTTGAAAAGCTGTTCTTTTTATATACAACAGGTAGATGAATATCTAGAGGTCCATAATAAATGTATGACGTGCAAAAAAAGCAAACATTATTAAAAATTTTCATGCAGTTCTCAATACAATCAGAACAGCAAACAATTGCACAAAATTGGAACATAAAATACTATTAAGGCAGAATCTGTTGAGTGTTGTTTAAAGCTTACAAAGAATTACCTTCACATGCTTTCCCATCTACACTTGGCAAAAATCCCATTTCACATTCACAGCGATACCCTCCAGGGGCATTGAGGCACTGCCCATTTTCACAGAGATTCAAGTTTTCTAAGCATTCATCAAGGTCTGTAAAAGGAAGGGATATTGCAAGTTAGCAGTAAAAATGTTTTTTTCACCAATTGAGCTGAAGCATTCAGTGTTCCAAGCATTTTAATTATTCCATTATATCTGAACACATGCAGAAGAAACTGCAATCTACTTATGTGCAGAGGTTACTACATGTAACAGCTCTGTACATTCCTGACATGTTGCAAATAGAGTTTCTAATCAAAAGGAAAATCAGAGGCACAGACTCTTAGAGTCTCAGAGCTCCAGCTAATAATAACGGAGGCAGGCACAGGGTCAAATTTAGACTCACAATGAGCACGTGAAGTTTATTATGGTTATTGTTTCTATTACAGCAAAGTCTAGAGGCAGTAATTGGGGAAAAAAAAAGAGGTTTACTACGCAGTAAGCAAACATATGGTAATAGGTAGTTCTCCATGCCAAATATCAAAACACTGACAATAAGTGATATGAGAAGAACTTCATCAAAACTAAACTGCAGGTTAACAGCTGATGAGAAAAACAGCCTGGCTACTGGACTCCACTCACCTTCAGATAGATCATGCCCTAACTCTCTAGCTGAAATGTTACACATCACAAAAACACCTCCTTATGGCAACAGAGTCTGGCTGGCAGCGTGAGTTTTGAAAAGCCCATGGCTGGTAAATCAAAAATCGCCTACCGGGGGAATGCTGCACACTGCACATGTCGGCAGAGGGCTTACAGAACATTTAAGTGCTCTAGTTTGAGTCTGAGACACCTCTTGAATTCACAAACAATAAGGTACCCAAATAAGGAAGTTCTATTGAATGCAGAAACTCTGTAAGCACTCCATCTAAATGATGTAGCTTACAGACTCCTGGAAATCATCAGACAGGAAATTAACAAAGAGCACTGGGTTAGGAAGGCCACTGAAGAAGCTGAATCAGATTCAAGATGAAATTATACTGAGAGAATTAAACCAAATTCCAAATGCTTAGAATTTGGAATTATTCAAATTCAGCCTTAAACCTGATAATCCAGATTCTCAGATGCTCTAAAAGCCTGCTGTAGTTGATAGAGTGCTGCTGATTTGCCCCAGCTGAAAACCTGGCCCAGCAGCTCTGTCCCATGGCTGTGCTCCAAACAGTGTCACTCTCCAGCGCACATCCCCAGCCGCACTGCAATCCTCAGAGCAAGAGCACAGCTCCTCATGACTAAGCACACATGAGCTAATCTGCTCTTCAAAGCAGAAGACTGAAGTGTGGGTGGGAAACATCTCTCTAGCAAGGTTTTATAATCTCATTTACAGTTTATAAAATGAGGTTTCAGAAGCAGCTACTTCATTCTACACACCAGCACTGCATCCTGACACCAGCTCTCAGGATGATGGAGTAAAGAAGTCCGACATCACACATTCACTTGTGGAAAGGACAAATATTTTTAGGCAATTTTGTGAAGTAATTTTGATGCATATGCCCTATTATTTAAGTATTAAGGTGAGTAGCAACTGGACTAGTTTACTAACTAGCCAAATTACATAATCAAGCACTGTTTTAATAATTTTTCCATTCATTTCAACTAACAAGAAAAGCTCAATGAAAAATTGCATTTTGTCAAGGGAAAAAAGGTGATTGATTTAGACTATCTATAATATATTTTTTTTAAGCTATGGCAACCTAGGTGAAAGAGAAGACAATCAATGATGACATGTTAATGAAAATTTCAAATGTTTAAAAGCAGTTTTTGTTATTGGATCACAGACTAACTTAGGTTGCATGGTACCACTGGGGTTCATCCTTTGCTCTCCTCAGACAGCTCACCTGTGCAAGTGAAACCATCCCCAGTGTAACCTTCTTTACACAGGCAGCGGTAAGAGCCCATTGTATTCTTGCAGTCAGCATGTGGGCTGCACATATGAGTTCCATTGGAGCACTCATCCAGATCTTTAAAATAATAAAAAAGGGGGGGAAAACGCAAGCAAACAAAAAATTAGTTGAAAAACCACACAAAAATACAAATTTTCAATAGTGTATGGCATATACAAGCTCTACTTTAAATAGTCTTCTATAATAAAACCCACACATACGCATGGCCATCTGACTGAAAAAGTGGGGAACAGCTTATCTGCAGCCCATCAAAGAAGTCTGACAAGGGAAATGTGACTGAGGAAGCTCCAGGGCACTCAGTACTAAGGTCTGTACCTTGTTTTCACAGGGAGCACCAGGAGGCTCCTCACTGCCTCCCATCAGCTGCCCTCAAGCACAAAGCACCTCTCCATGGTCCAGTCTGTTCTCATCGTTTCACAAGCCAAACATGAGATAATGCTGATTTCACAGTTACTGTGGTGGAGAATTTTTCCTCCAACAGATCATGTCAAATCAACCTAACAAGTTCAATAACCACTTGCCGTCTCATTTTATCGGTGTGGTATTTTTTTTTTCAGAATTGCTAGAACCCCACTGTGGTCTGACCTTACAAATACATACAAATGCATAAGACCCTCACCTGTGCACTTGATACCATTTCCAATCCAGCCAGGGCTGCAGCTACATTTGAAGCTTCCTGCTGTGTTTGTACATACAGCGTGTCTGTCGCAGTTATGGGCTCCAATTTCACACTCATTGATATCTGTAAACAGAGATGTTTGAGGAGCTCGTGGAACATACTTTTGCATATCCAGATAACTGACACAAGAATTTCTCAAGAAAGGCAATGTGAACATGAAAGCAAGCCTGCATTTCTTTACAACATGACATTTGAAGAAAGCTGAAGACAAAATCACAACAAAGAAAAGCAAAGAAAAGCAAAGAAGCATGTAGGACATTTCAAACATGATGCCGCACTACCTTTTCTTCTGATAGGCATATAAAGCAGTGCTGCTGCACTTCACTCCAAAGCCTATATTCAAGAAGGAAAACAGTAACTCAGAAGAAAGCCTTCCCAATGTGTCTCCCTTCTGCAGAGATGGGCAGAATCTGCAGAGAGGGACTACATTGGTGGCTCCACATTCCAGTTTGCTAAAAAGTCTCAGAGGAAACTGCTGCCCAGGGATTCCTGGAATGTAGCACTCCCACAGCCCCCAGTACAGATGCTGATGAACACCAGGGAGGCACGACCAGGCAGCTGCCCCTAGGATTGTCCCCAGGCAGGGAATGAAGCAGGTTCTGCTTGGCCAGAGGCTGTGTGCAAGCTGAGGGACAGGCTGTACCACTGTGTTTACCAAGACAGCTGAGGAGCTCATCAGGCAGGCAGTTTATTAGGAACTCAGGAAACCTAACACAACGGGAAGAAGTCAGCATCCTTGGAGACACCAGACAGCAAGTCATCCAATCTTCAACATACATGGTCATATCAGCACACTCTTTTTCAGTACTTGCTATTTTCACCTTATTTTCATTTTTGGGCATTCTCTGGCAATGTCAAAATGTATAGACTGCAAAACCCAAATTGAACTCCGTTCCTCCTTCTCACAAAACATTACTAATGCTCCATATAAGTAGCTGGAGAATGTATAAACTAAATGGCAAAGTTTTCAGAAATTACTACTGGTAACTGAAACAAAACTGGCAGGAATTTTCTTGCCTATCTGAGCTTTGGATTTTACAATATTTTCTGTAACTGAGCTATCAAACTGCACTTTACTTCCATGCAGGATGTAACTTACGTAGAGGTCACATCAAACCACTTAAAACTGATACCCATTTTTTTAGCCCTCCCAGGTGTCTTTGATGTTACTGTAAGTCAAATCATCCAACTCTGTAAAACAGCTGATGGAAAGGGAAAACAGACTCACTACTCTACATGATTCCACAGACAAAAACCCAGCTCAGATCCTTCTCAAGATTATGATCAAGAAAAGGCATCAGCCATCAAAATGTAACAGCCTTTGGGATTTTCAGTCCCAAAATCACAGACATGAATTTCCCTATGTTTTTACCTAAAAACAATTAGCTCTTTAAAGAGGACAAGGTTGTGAAACCAATGCAGAATCTTTCAAAATGCTTAACAATTTCCTTTAAAACACTTTCTTAGGTTTTTCTGTCCACACTTCTATAGACAAAAGGCTCTGTTCTTTCACTATGACTTGTACACATATTTTGCCTTTTCACAAAGGCAACACATGACTTCAAGAAGCAGACAATGTCTATTACCCTAAAATGAAATACTCAAGGCCAGAAAAGACCCAAACCAACTGCTGGTTGGGAGGGACAGGGTGTTTGCTTGGTGAGTTTTATGCTTGCTTAGGGTTTTTTGTTTTGCTTGGTGAGTTTTATGCTTGCTTAAAGGGTTTTTTGTTCTTGAGATTTTTTTTAAATATTTTTGGGGGAAGGGGTAGTGTGGGGTGGGTGCCTGTGATATGGTTTGGGTTTTTTTTGTTTTTGTTATGTTTTGTTTGTTTGTTGGTGAGTAGGCTTTTAATTTTTGGAGCTTTTTTAGTCTGTTGAAGTGGAATTTAATCCAATCTTACTCTTCTGAGTCTCTTTCTAAGCAAGGCATAGCTTTGACTGGAAACCCCAGACAAGAGTATTGCCATAATCAGAATGCTGACATCAAGATATGAATCTAAATTTGGCAGCTGGAATCTACCATTAATGAATTTTAACTCCACCAACAGGCCTGAAAACATGTAAATGGACACTTACTTTTTAAAACTTAAAAAAGGTCAGGAACAAATAATCTCAGAGCAGTGTTGCCTTAGCATGTGCAGAAACTCATATGAAGATAACATCACCCTAAACAGGAAACTCGCGTCTGTCAAAAAATCTTAAGGGTGGCCTGAAAAAAAAGCAACTCATTTTGGCTTGGGGAAAGACTGGAAGGAATTTAGAGAGGTCAGCTACAGTATACACTGACATAAAAAAGCTGAGGCAAACACTCCATATTTTAACCTTTACATGATTTTAAACCCCAAACTGTTATACCACTGCTCACATTCAGACTCCACTGTATTTGATTTTTAATGCTTTGAAACATACAATCACAAGTTTCCTTATACCCTGCAGAGCACAACAAAACACCACAAAAAACCCCATTACCAGTAGAGAAGTTTCTGCCAAGAATTTTTTTAAACCACCAGCAAACACAAACAGAAACTTGCATGCAACAGCTACACCGCAATGAAGTCATGCTCAGGCTCAAATTTAAGAAAACCCAAGCCAAATTTTCCACTCTCTATAAACTGACTGTGGACTCCATCCCCCCATGCACTGACCCACTGACACATTGTACCTGAGAACCCCCACTAACACCTGCCAGTGGAACAGCAGCACCACAACACTGGGGCCCGTGCAGTGGACACTTGTTCCCCATCAGCTGTTTGACACATACTCTAAAAAGCTTAGAATCTTCTTTGGGATGAAAACTGCATGTATAAATCTATATCCAAATACAGGTATTTATAATGGGATCAACTTTCTCAGGCATCAGCCACTGAAATGTCATTCCTCTTGCTTTGAACAACAAAAAAGCTTTTCTCCAGCAAAAATTTTCAACAGATTTCAATACTTTTTTGCCTGGGTAAAGATCAAATAGGGAATGCAAACTGTATTCTCTAATACCACCTACCTTTAAAGGGACATTGCAGGGCTTATTTCTATGATGCATGGAAAGGTTTTTCAGATACTTAAATGAAACCTGATTGAGGCATATAAAATACCATCACTGGCTTCATGCCAGATTTTCTTTCTTTTCCCCTGTGTTTAACTCAGATGTTGTTTTGCTCTAATCCCTATTCTCTCCTTTCATTGCACAGCTGAGTTATAAGTCTACATTTATTGCACTGCAATTATTTCCAAGGCAAAAGAGATCTCGGACCAAAAATGGTTCTGTGTAAATGGTGCACTGAAATCAGTGGAATTTATGCCTGCTTATACTGGAGCTTAATATGGATTTATGTTGCCATAAGTATTGAATTATGGCTTCACAGAATGAAACAGAAAGGAGAAGTTGAGCTCTGTAGGGGAAAAATTAACTCAATATCTTTAATAAAAGCATGAGTCCAGCCTGTTCTGTCTGCATGGCACTACAAACAGTACTATACTCTTCAAATACTCCAGCTATTTTCATTAAATTGTCTGAAGACAAAGGCATTACTTGGTCTGAGTAAAGGTATCATGACCCAAAGAGCACCCACGAGGACACTACTGAAGTCAGGGTTTCACACAATGATGGCCTATTCCCACTGACTTCATGGGGATTTTCACTAAGGAGTAAAGGAGTGAGTCACTGATTTATATCAACCTTCTCCTTCTGCCTCCAGCATGAGTCCGTGACAAGCCAAGGAAAATAAAGACATTCCAGTCAGAGACTGACACTGCATCCTCAGCCGGTCCCACTGTGCCCCAGTGCTGCTGCACACATGTTCTCAGCTTTGCAATTGCACAACTCTCATTTATACTAAGAGAGTTGTCTGCCTACAACAGATGAGAACACGCACGATAAATAATATGCAGGTCTGACATCATAACAATCCTAAGTACTCTGGGGAAAAAAATCTGTCAGTCACCCTATTTTGTTGGCTCCTTCAGTTCTCTTCTTTGGACAAATATTATTTCTCTCAGGTCTTTAGCAATTAATAAAGTGTCTCTCCCATTAATCACAGTGGCACAAATTTTTAGGGGTCTCAATGTGTGTGCAGCAAAAATATACATCATATATACCTGCCACCCTTCACACTACGCTTGCAAAATGTGGCAACCAAAGGAAAGAAACTGCTAGCCAATATCTGCACAACACATCCTTACCTAGTCTGGAAGTGGATCACTGAAGTTGGCCAGAGAGGAGCATGGGAATATGTCACTGTTTCCTCACCTGTACTCTAGAAACATTCCTTTGCATTTGAACAGAATGAGAGTGTCCATTAACTGAAGATAATTCCTGTGTTCATCGCGGGGCATGAAATCCTCTAGGCACTCTGTGCACCTTTTTCTGTTAGGTTTCATTGGGCTTCAATGGTCTATAAGGATCCTCAGCAAATTGTAAATTTTATTCAGACTCCACCTATAAATCAGTACTGTTTGTCAGGAATTGTGCAAATCCCTTAAGCATTTTCTGACTTTTACATTTTTTTGGCAGTCTCTGCATATCTGTGCATTTTATCGCACTGACGTTTCACTGGTATTTCGAGCCTGGGTCCAGCTCCCCAAGGGCCAGTCGTCTGGTGGAAGTCACAAGGCATTTCCTCCTCCTGGGCTGCTGCCCATGTAATCAGGTAGGAAAAACGAAGGCTTTTCAGAGGGAAAAGACTGTGAATTTCAATTTGTTGCTCATACAAGTAGAAAAATATAAGGAAAAATACCTCTATCCTGATCTTCCTAGATGTAAAATTGTTTTCTCTTTTAGAATCACTCTCAGATTTTATTCAGCATACTGTACTCTTGGAGTTTCACATGGAACAGTTCGGCTCTCGCCTGCTGTCCATCCTTACACCATCAGCACACTGAGGCACAGAGTGTTATTGCTGGACAGATGCCTACTGCCAGTACACTCCTCCTGTAACACCCCCATACGGTGGGCAGCATCTCATTGTCATTACCTTCTGGTATCTGGCCTGACACAGCCAGCTCCCAGATTCATGATGGCAAACATATGTTTCACTGGTACCAGAACTCTTTTGTGCCATCAAGCCTGAAACACAGCGTATTATTAATGGCCAGAAGCCATTAATAATGGAGAGGAGAGCACGTTATACAAGTCACAAAATATTATGGCTCTATTTCTGAGGGCAAATGACAGGCTCACCTCTTCCTTTCCGTGAATCAAATATCTGACCTCTCTAGAACCATTCCTGTCAGCCATGCAGGTACACAGTGTGCTCTCACTCCTCCTGTATCCACTAACACCATCATCACTGGGGATATTCCACACCAAACCCTCCAAGCTCACAGCCCACACCAAGGCTGCAGCTGAATATCCTCCACTAGCCTTCCTCCACATGACAACAGCATGGCCCTTGCAGAGTCAGAGCCTGGGCTCAGCCTTCCAGCTCCCTGAGCCTGCTGTGGAGAAATCCAGCTGACTTGCAACATATTTATTTTTTATCTGTTGCCCATGTTGGGCAATTACTGCCCAAGTTCACCTCTTTCAGTTTGATTCTGTGACGAGCACCCTAAGCTTGTGCAAGCCCCTCCACTAGGAACCACCAGGGAGGCTGTGCACACAGCCATAACTGCAAGGATGAACGGGAAAGAGTCAGAGAAGAATTTTTTTCTCCGTGAAAATATCAGAGCAAGTTTAAGGCTCTACATCCACAGTGAAATATTGCAGATTTACAGGCAGTAATTCAAAGTGGTGATGAATCACAAAATACAAATGCAAGTGCCAAAGCAGAATTTCATTTCTGCACAAGTACATGTATAATTTATTGACAGAAAAAGTAGAGACAAGGTATTTGTCATAAAGCTGGGTGATCTGGAACTTGGGCAGGGAAAAATGCAGCAATCTTCTTTCTAGTGGCTGCATACCATTGCCTGCCTAGGAAAATCTAAAATGAGCTGCTCTAAGCCAGTAGTATCACAGTTTGCCTTGTGAATGGAAATTAAACCATTCACAACACTTGATGTTGGAAAGCTGCATCTACAACCTGTATTTTTGCATAGTATTTTAAAAAAAGTATTTTTGTTACTAAACCCTGCCACATTCTTACCGAGAACCAAGGAGACGGGAAAACTAGGGGAGATAACCGTTGTGTGGGATGGGAATGTAAGTCAGTGTGTGGATTCTGAATACTGTTAAATGATTGGGGGAAAAGCCAAGTTTATTTGTTAAAATGGAAACACTCAGTAATGACAAGGGAGCTGAAATATTTAGACAAAATTGGAATGGAACCCAAAGGACATGATTTAGTTGTTCTCATGAAACAGAGGATCTCCCATTCAAAGTGCTGTACACGTTTTTGTAACTTTTTTTCCATGGGAATTCCTAAAAACTGTGAATGCTTTTGATCTGTCTGTAAGACAAGAACTGAATTCTGGGGTCAAGGTGCTGCTGGCAAGGTCCTTCCAGAAGAAGATACCATACCAGATTCCTTCCCTGCCTCCCCAGCCTTTCTCTGTCTTTTGCCTTCAACTCACTGCTTCATCTTCCCTGCCTGCTCCTCAGGCTGGGACTGATGGCTGCACCATGTGTAACTGATCAGTGTGAGGGTTTTCAGGTCTAGAGTTCTGAAGATCTTCATGTAATTTAGCACAGAAACAAAGAACACTGAAATGTTGGTCTACAGAGTACAATTAGGGAATTCTTGGATTTAGATCAGTTCCTATGTAAGTCAAAGGCAGCTGTTACTAATGCACAATTATTCATCCATAGTCCAATATGCAAAATACAACCCCAGCTCTCAGATTTTTCTGTGAGAGCTGTAAAAAACCAGCTTCATATATTTGGGGTACTAAAAGAGAATATTACTAAATCTGTACAATAAGAGCAGACTAAGAATAAAAGTGTGTCTCAATGACATTGCCAGAAATGTGTTTACCCTAAGTCTACATTAAAAATTATATTAAACATATGCTTGCATTCATATTTGGGCAAAGACTAAGACTCTCAACACCTTGGCTTGAGACACCAGCACTTGGATTATTAATATCATGCCCTCAGAGCCTGTATATTTGAATCTCATTTCTGTTTGCTGGCAATACATGAAATAAAGCAAATTCTGATTCAGCTGATAGAATGTAGTTGTGTAACTGTATTGTCGACACTTTGCAAAAACCGAAAATATATTTTAGCACGTATTTCAAGCCATCTGTGTTTGCCAAATAATACTTTGAACAGATACCTGTTATTTGCTTGCATAATACACAATTAACTAATCCAAATGCACTGAGGTCCTCAGGAGTTTGTCAAGTTACAAAGAATGGCATTTGCTCTTCTCTTAGATGAACAACTGTGCAGTAACACACCCAGTTCTGATCCCAATCTTTGCTCCACTCATTTCAGAAGCAGCATCAGGCTGAATGTTGTACCACGGAAGTTTAGCAGAACACAAGCTCAGCAAATTTGGATGAGAGGCAAAATAAGAGCACAAGTAAGTGAAAAGGAGCACAGTGAGAGGAGGTTCTAAACACCAGAAAAGTAGACTCATGAGTTAAAGTAAAAATTAATAATTAGGCTTTAAAACTTACCTGTGCAACCAGTTGTGCCTTTCTTGCCTGAATACCCCATATCACAGTGACAGATAAATGAGCCTTTTGTATTCTCACAGGTTCCACTCAGACAGATGTTTGGATGCAGATCACACTCATTAACATCTAAAAAGCACCATGAATTAAGATTTATTAAATACAATTCTTAGAAAGTAACTGGAAAAATCTCTTTAGATACTAATTTTGATACAAAAACAGGTCTAGTTATGCAAACAAAAAGCTGCTTATAGTAGTTATTCTTTACCTAACATACAAGCATCCACTTTGAGATCTGGGGTAGCGGTGTTATATTACCGTATCTGCATTAACATACCTTTAATGCCAGCTCTTCCTAAAAATACACACTAAGGTGCAGTACATAAACCATAGAATGCCTATGATTATTGATATTTTTTACATATATGTGTCTGTATACATTTATATATGCATGCATACATGAATTGTCTAGTTTTGTCAGACCCTGCTCTTGAAATACACTCAAGATTTTAAATTAAAATGTGAAAATGTGATTTTGGAGATATGCTGTTTCAGAACTCTGATCTACCAAGCTACAACACTTCCACATAGTTTTGTCTCAGAGACAAGTTTAAATCAGCACTAGTGATTTATCTTGCTAGAAATTTTCCACAGCATCATCCACTTCCTTTCTGCAGGCACTCTTTTATCTAAGCTGCATAAAATCCTCACTGGAAGAGGACCTAAATATGCAATGCTATAGATCATGTCTGCACCCCAATCTACAGGGATATACAGAAGGTTACATTTGCATTTGTGCAATAGGGCTGCTTCTCTGGTCAGGTGACCAAAATTAGGAGATAAGAGCAATACTCTTCAAATATCATTGTCTGTCTACTTGGAAAGAGTGCCTTAATAAATATTTTTTTCTGTGTTTAATGCAGATTGCAATATATGTACTTTCACTTACCTATGCAAGTCTTCATGTCTTCAGATGCCATGAATCCATCATAGCAGAGACACCTGTATTCTCCTGGGATATTTGTACACTGGCCTCCATCACAGATGTTAGGATTGTCTTCACACTCATCAATATCTACAGGGGAAAATCAGATTAAAATCCAACGCAATGAACCATCATCATGGGAAGTAAGCATCTTAATGCTCTGATAAATATGGTGAAGATTGAATCCTTGTAAATAGCTGAGCAATACATTGCAAAATTGTCCTGATGAGTAAGCCCCTTGTCTCCAGCTAAAGTCAGTGGCAAAACATTCCCTTCTAATTCAAGTGGGAGGAACAGGAACCAACTTTTCCTTCAGAGAAAAGAACTCCAACAGAACCTTTGTCACACCACAAGGCCACATATAATTGGGTATTCTTGGATACAATCCATCATGGTTGAAATCAATGGAAGCTCTGAAGCCAAATTCAGTGAAAAAAATATCAAACTTTACAGATCTTGAAAAAGCCATCATACATGCAAAATGCCTCTACAGATCTCAAGGGTGGTGACAAACTGGAAACAGTTCAACTCATGATGGGAATAATTACAGTACATACATTTATTTCATTAAGAGATTTTTATAGTCTTATTTAGCATTTCAGCTGACTGGCCAGGAGAGCCATATAGTTACATCCTCTAGGACGGAAAGTTGTTTCTCAATTGATAAAACTGCCATCACTGATTTGAGCCGAGCTGCAGAAGCAGATACTTTATTATGTTAAGGCAACCATGCTAAGTTCTGGAATCTTTCAGAGTCCCTGGGGTTATGCTAGAGTCCCTTGTAAAAATCCCTAGAATCTTCCTGTGTCAGCACCAACACAGATCAGCAAGAGCAAAAATCAGAATCTCTGCCTAGTGATATCATGGGAAAAAAATCAGCACAAAAAGGACAAGATTCAGGAATCCTCTCCAAGAGAAAGGGTGTAACTCATTATCAGAGCAGTCTATTGTGGATTGCAGTAATTATGCAGCTGCAGAAAATGAACTCACATTAATTTAAAATATTTTGTTCATTATTCTGCTGTATTTCTAGCAGCTAGTGCTTGTGTGGATACAGAACTTCTGCAAGGAAGAAGGCTGACCAGTCCCTGTTTATCTTAACAAGCAAATAATGCTGGCATGGACATAAGCCTGAAAATGTTAATTTGGAATGGAATTTGAATTAACATGCAAATTTAAGCTCTAGAAATGGGAATAATAATGACAGAAATAAAGAACTTTATTTACGAACCTGCCACTGTACCGATTTCACAGTTGAAGGAAAATCAGCTGACAAAGAACCTGTTGTTTCTTCTAATTGAGCTGATTATTTATGCATAACCTCACCAATTCAAACATGACCTACTACTGAACTGCAGAGCATTCTTACCAGGTCAATTATCAGGAAATATATTCTGTGATGGCTTCCAGCTTTGTGTGATGTTACAGATAAAAGACATGTTCACACACAAAGAAAACTGAAAATGTAAAATAGGTGTTTCACAATGGAAGGTCACAGTCCTATTTTATCCTGGACCATGCACAAACATCTAACCATGTAAAACCAGATATTTAGTGCCATGAAAGCAAATGTCACAAATTATTTTTATTATTAGTTTGGGCAGAGGCAAAACCTTAGCATGTGGATTTTGAATATTCACCAGATGTTTACATATGTAAATAACATCTTTTCAAGAGAAAGAAGCAGTGTTTTCAATACTAATAGGGTAGTGAAGGTGACCCCTCACATCTCTGGATATTTTCTTAGATTTGACTTGACATCCAACGATGTCTGGTGTTTCTGCTATTTAAACTTTTTTATGTGTGGCTATTGCACTGAAGTCCTTATTAGAGGAGAGTATGAAAATGAGAAGCTAATAATTATTACAGCTGGCCTGTGAAGGGAATTCTATTTTTCAGAGTCAAGGCTGGATATGTAGAAATAGATGTGGAGAAATTCATGAATAAAGTAAGATCTGACTAACAAATTTCTAAGGACATGTTTAGGGTCAGGTTAATGTGTGGACAAACCACAGAGACTCCATCCCCTCCCCACGGCAAAGGCAGATGCTTGTATTCTGACTTTGAGACAGAAGGATGATAGCTTCCTATTCCAAAGTCCTAGTTTAATATGCAGGAAGGTGTTGTAAATTATCTGTTCTGGTTTTGGGTTAGAGATGTGTTTGGGTGGCAAAGGATAAGGGGGAGTAAAGAAAGAACAGTTTCCAGCCAGCAGACTTGAGATCCCAAAGACTGTCCAAGTGCACATTTGGGTCATTTGGTCCGAGTCAAATTAAGAAGATGAAAACAGAGAAGTGGCTCAGAGACTCTGCTTCCCCCCTCCTCCCTTCCCTCTCACATCACTCTAATCCTCTCACTGGGCTTAGATTCTGGCTGAGGCACAATTTTGATCAACTGGTTTTATTTTCGCATTAGAAAAGTGTTTTTGTAAAAGTTTGCCTTTACTAGAAACTTGAGCTAAAGCAAACTACTTCTAATCTAAATATTTTAGGTTTTCAGGGTCAATCAAATCTGCACTTTTTCTAGTTGAATTCTTCCTTTGAATGAGGGTCTGATACTTGCTGAAGGCTGGCTACTTTACATCTTTCTGATGGGGGAAAACTACATTTTGCTGTGCTTTAGGGCTCTTTTGTCTTCTGGAATGGTAGTGAGTGGCCTTAGGGTAATTGAGACCCTGGTTCAAGGTCTATAAATATTTACAATTTCTAAATGTGAGCGCTCTAATAATCCAGTATAGAAAACTCTCCATTTGTTCAACTATAAAGGCAATTCTATTCCAAGGGATTAACCCTGTTATAATTCTCATGCTCTTCAAGGAGCTCTGGGATGGAATTGGCAAACAGCTGGCAAATATTCACATGGCTCATCGGGCCAGTGGCTGTGAAGCAAGTAAGAGAAAAGTAGGGTAGAATTATCTTTCCAGTAACCTTAGGGTAGAATTATCTTTCCAGTAACCTATGTGGAAATCACCAAGTACAATTCACTTCCTGGGATTATGACTTCCAGACTCCCAGAGAACACCCGGCCACAAGAGAGCTCTGAAAATTTTCTCACAAACCCTTTTAAGAGTGCAAAAGACCCATTTCCTAAGAAAGATTCATACTATTCAGATTTTAATTTCTCTGCAAGTCATTCACCTCTGAATTAATGCAGCATACTTGCACTCGACTAAAGGAAGAATTAAAAATAAGAATTTTCTTGCTTGCTTAAGAGCAGATACCACAAAACCACAGAACAGAGTAATCAGCTTCTTTTCTAGCATTTCTGTCTATCCTCTCTCCAACATAACCCTACAATACACATGCACAGCATTTTCGCTGCTGTTCATGATAGTTTTATTAATGATCTTCAACCTGTTTTGGATTTGGATCTACTACAATCCCTTAAGGGGGAAAATTTATCTCCTACTGAAAAAAACAGAGATTTTTGTTATTAAAATCAGAATAAACTTGCACACTTTCTGAAATTATCAAGAACCAATTTCCTTCAAAGCACTTCTTTCTGCAGTTGCCCAATTCTGATATTTTGGACATATTTACTTCAGAAAAAGAACTTCACTTTCCATTTATTTTCTTTTTTTAATAGTGTATTTGTTACAATAGCTTTAACCTTTAAAAGAAGGTTCATTTTTAAACTATTGAAATAAATCCTTTAAGCAGGAAAGTTCCCACAGTCTCCCTTACCAGTGCATGTCCTGTGGTCTGGCATGAGTGCAAAGCCTTGTTTACAGCTACATTCATAACTGCCCTCCGAGTTTGTACAGAAGTCCTCACAGCCACCATTCATTATTTGGCACTCATCAATATCTAAAAAGAAGAAAAGTACAGTTAAAACCCACAATACCTTTTACTTTAAAGCACATTTCAAGGACACACTTTGAGTCAGCTTTCCAGTACACCATCAATCCAGAACCTACACTTGGCGTTTGCACACTAACATTCAAGTGTTTGCAAAGGCAGGCATTGGGATGGATTCAGGCAAACCAGGGATGGTAAGAGATGGTACCTGACTGGATATACAAATACTTCTGTGCTTCTCCTTCTACATATAGAAATAGCACTGAGTTACCATGGGATCATGAGGGCAACAAAGTTTTTGTAAAGATTAAGGTAAAAAATTACTTGGCAGAATTAAAGCCAGTGGATTTTTTCATGGGATAGTAGAAGGAATGTATGCAATTGAACCACATGATTCTATTTCATGGTCCAGCAGCAACAACGATTTTTAATTAAATAAATAACTAATCTAACAATTTACTCCCTCTAAATTATCCAAGTCTTGGGGCATTTAAAATAGTATGCGATTTTATGCATCATGATTGATTTACTAGAGAAAATAATCTGTTGCTCAGCTAAGTGTAGCACTGCCATAACTTCATTCATTTCTGTCAAAAATGGATGTGCATGTTTTGGAGATTTTGCATACTGTTTTGACAAACTGTAACAGGTGTTTTCATTCATGCTTAAAAATTACTTTATATATCTACCAAACTGAAACAATTCTGTGTGTTTTATCTTCCCTGTTTGCTAGAGCTCCTGTGTAGATTTTGTCCTTACCGATACAGTATAGCTTGTCAGGTGTGGACTGATATCCAGGGTTGCAAGCACACTGATACTTTCCAATCAGGTTGACACAACGGCCATTTCGGCACAGGTTGGTGCTCAGCTCACATTCATTAATGTCTGTTGTAAAAGAAAAAGAGGAACACATTTTCATCCTGAAAACGATACTAAAGCAAACGCTGTAAATGCACAGCACAAGAGAAGTACAAAACGCTGTGCACAATCTTGATTTTGCCTGCTTGTCTCACCTACACATGCAGAGATATTTGGTGATATCTGATGGCCTGGAGGGCAATCGCACCGAAAACTTCCCTCTGTGTTGATGCAGGTGCCACCTCGGCAGAGAAGGGGATTGCGCTGGCACTCGTCGATGTCTGTGGGGAGAAAAGGAGGCAAATCAGTGCAGGGCCAGCGCCTCCTCACCAAGCCCCTCAGCCATCACCATCTGCCTTCATCAACCCTGCAGCCTGTCCTAGAGCCAGTCATCCCTTGCAGCATAATGCAGTTAGAAAAAGAAAATAAACTCAAAAAGGCTTCTTCTAAATTTTAATTTACTTTAATTTAAAGTTCAGGGTGGTGTCCCACTTGGCAAAATGGGGATTGTGGTGGGGATTGTGGGGATAAATTTAACATCCTAAAATCCTGTCCCTTGCTTATATGTGCTTTAGCAACTTGCAGAAGCAGTAAATTCACGTTTAAAGTTAGCTTTAATAAGGCTCACAAAATGAGAGAGACCTAAACCCAAGCACAATCAAACCTAAAAAAAAAAACCCCAAATAAACCATGCATAGCATACTAGCACATAGCATACTATTGCACATCTAATGTCTATAAAAAAACATACCCATGCAGTTTTTCATCATCATAAATCCACTTTCATAGCCTTCGAAACATTCACACTCAAAGTCTCCAGGAGTATTGACACAGATGCCTTGACCACAGAGATCAGGAGAGATGCGGCACTCATCGATATCTGTAAGACAAAATCCATGCACAGCATTTTCAGAGGAGTTCCATTTTCCCTTTTCACTGCAAAGCTATGAGGGAGATATCCATGCAGTTTACCTGTGCAGTTCCTCTCTTCAGAATCGAGGGCAAATCCACTGTCACATCTACACTTAAAACTGCCAATGGTATTTCTGCATTTTCCATGGGTACAAAGGCTGGGGAACATTTTGCATTCATTGATGTCTGAAAATGAGATAGTGTGGACATATGATGTTACCATTGCATACAAAAACAGAGCAAAAAAAGAGCAATTCTGACATCAGAGCTCATCCTTTTTCATGGCAGTGACCCATCCTTGTGGGAAAATTAGACTACACTACATAAACTGATACTGACTTCCCCCTAACCAACAGTGTAGACACTCTGCACTGGAATTGCCAAGAACACTTTCTGCTACAGCATGGTATTAGTCTCCCCTTTGTCCTGCAGGATCTGATCTGCAGCTCAGGAAGATTTCAGTGGACAGAGGATCAAGGTAAAGACAACTTTCAAAAGAAGCACTCTGTCTTCTGATTTCTGAGAAAGAAATGTGACTTCCATAAGTCACAGAAAATATAATGAGCATAAATAAAAGCATATGTCACTTTTCTGAATGGATAGTTAGTGGGCTATTAACTGGTTATAAAAAAAGGCTGAAACTAACAACAGCCACTGTTATTCATACAGATATATATTCTCCTCATTTCAGACTTCATAATGTTTCATGTTTGGGTAACTTCTGATATTGTCCAGCTTAACCTCACTGGTAACCCTGGAAAGATAGCTTTCAGCACATGATGCTGGGGTGTCACTGTGTGATTCCCATTTAATACTGGAAGTTTACCAACCAGAGTCATAATACGACTTGGTTTATTGTAAATAAAATTCTCTGATTTGAACTATCATCCTGGAAGCTATTTCCTCTACTTCTCCAAGTAACTTCACAAGAAATTTCCAAAATTAATCACCATTTCTTTGTTGTTTCACATTAGAATTAAAGTTATTGCACCCTTCACAAGTAAGGATTGCTCTTTCAATACATCCAAAGCTGACTGCACAGTTTGTTCCAGTTCTTCTATGAGATGCCAGGAAGCAAAGTCAGGCACAATTTAACCTCTCTAGTGAGAGACACAAATTCTGTGTTTTGAGGCTGCAGTATTATATGGTAATAACAAACTAAATTCTCTTGTTTTTTATTTGGGCTTCAGCTGCCATGAAATCTAATTGGATTTTCAAATGTGCCCTAGGGTGAGTGAAGTGCCTCCCACCAGAATTTTCAAACCCAGAGGAGCTGTCTGATGGAAGAGTGAAAGTAGAAGCCGTCAGGATTTGCCGGCAATTAGCCACGAATGGATGACATACCTTTAGAGAAAGGCTTCCCACTTATCTCTATCTTCGTAGAGAAGCCAGGTCCTCTTGGGCAAAGAGCTTCAAACTCGGCAGTTCCCCTGAGAGGACACTCCTCGCACTCGTAGCCCCAGGCTGCCCCCACGGAGCAGCAGCAGGCGTCCATGCGGTGCCGGCCGGGGATCTGGGCCGTGCACTGCTCATCCTCGTGCTGCAGGTAGCAGCTCTCCAGGCGAATGTCTGTTGGGCAATTTAACAGCACATTGAGAAAAAATTTAGCTAGGCTGCAGGGGAATTTTTTTTTCCAAAATCCCTTCACAGGACAGCTCGCTTTGCGTCTTTGTGGACTCGGAGGAGCATACCAAGCTCACCGCATAATTCCTAACAGAAAAATATTAATGCTAAACTCAGAAATTAACAGTTGAAGCAAGTTTAAAGCGTCACTCTGAAAATTGGTGCTCAACACTTGAAGTAAATTTTGGATCAGGAAAGGATTTTAAACATTCCAGCTTGCCATACTTATATAAGGCCTTTTAATTACTACAAGCTATGCCCTGTTCAGAGGCAATTCTTGGGCACTATTGTCACAAATGGAAAAAGGAGCTTTGGGTGGACAGCACACAAAACTTAGATACTCTGTTGCACACTCCATCAAGGTGCATGGTGTGGCCAAGTCCCAGCACACAATGGCATGGCCTCCACTATCCAGCCTTTGTGGAAGGTGGTTTCAGTGGGGCTGCAGATGACGAGTGCTAAAAGCATGGATGATCCGTAGGGATTTGTCAGATTGACAATCTGGAACTAAACCACTGCTATTCACCAGCTAGCAGAAGGTGATGGGCTTTAGCTCTACCACTGAAATCTGTTCCTATTCCAGGTGAATTAAGTTCATGTTCCTGACTAATTCCATTTGAAAAATGGGCAAACATAATTGTCCTTTCTTGTTAGAAAACACACAGTTCAACCACTGCTCACTGCATAGATCTGCTCTTCCCCAGTAGACCTGTAAATGGGATTAACACCTACCAAGACAAGTCCGTCCAGAAGCATCTAAAGTCATTCCATTGGGGCACTGGCAAATAAATGATCCCAAGGTATTGACACACTGCCCGTTTGTACAGACTCCGGGAAACACCTCACATTCATTAACATCTATTAAAGAAAAAAACTAGAAGTGAGTAAGAGCAATCACTAGCATGGTAGACATGAACAAATTAGCAAAAATATGTAAAATAATAACTTTGTAATATTTTTAGGATAAAATAAAAAACCACAGCAGTCTACATGGCCTGAGAAAATTCAAAACATTAACAATTCTCAAAGCAAGTCAGCCAGACCCAATTAATTACAAAAACTGCTGATGATCAGAAATAATACATGTTGCTATTAGCTATTCCTACATATACTGAATTTAAATTCAAAAGTAATAGAAAAAGGAGGCATGTTTAAAAACTATATCCATTTTCATACTCACAGTGGGCCACATATTTGAAGCAAATGGACAAAGAAAGACCAAGGTAAGTGCAAAATTACATTATGCATTATTCCAACTAGATTCAGTATCTTTTTAAGATTTTTGGAAATTTTCTCTATCTGCGTCTACAATAACATTTGAAATCTGGCCCTACAGCCTTGTCAGCAATTAGCAACTTTATATGTATTAAAATAACCTCCTTACAACTACACACAGAGTTTAATTTTGTTAAGTAAAAACTGTATTTCCATATTTAAAAGGCAAATTTAGCATTTTGGGTAAGGATAAATTGATTATATGCATTAGCTTGGCTTGAGTTTAAATAAATGTTTAGTATCTAAGTGTGAGGTCCTCCCACCCATGTCCTCTGTGGAAAGCATATGCTTCACAACTGCCTTTGGGAAAAAGCTTCCAACATTAAACATGCTCCAAGATGAAGCGTGACAATTTTTAGGACAGGAGAGGATAAAGACAAGAAATGGGAAAAAATGACTGGCAATCTGTAGATGAATGCTCATGTATAGAGTAACCAAGAAGTGGGAAGGTTGGGCTGGTTAGGCCTCCAGACAAAACTCCTGGTGCAAAGAGACTGAATCTCTCAAACCTCATGGGGCACGATGGAGGATAAATGCCAGGGGGCAAATCAGTGGCCTCTGCCCTTGAATAGATATTGTAAATTGACTGGAAGGTATGAAGTAAAGCCAGTGGATTATTAGAAACCACTGAAACACTGTTCACAGCCTGTGAGCAATATTGCAGCTGACAACTCCAGGGCTCACCCGTAAACCAGGGGCATGCTGCCAATTTCGTTTGCTTATTTCCTTGCACAAGATCTATTACTCATTTTACATGGGCTGTGTATGGGAGAACTGACTATCACCTTTTGGGAACTAAACTTACTTCTGTCTCTAACTTGCCAGTAAATTTCCTAGAGACCTTTCCCTGTCTTGAAAAATGCTTACATTGGTTGAAAACCAAGTAAGGCTTCAGTAAGGTTACAAGGAAGGGAAACTACTCTGAAAAACCTGAGACTATCCAGGTCCCATAGAAATGAGAAAGACTAAAGCATGTAATAGATATAATCTGATGTGCTGGTAAAGAAAATGCTGAAAACAGTTATGTCTGTATCTTGGAAGGATAAACTTTCCATCCCAGCAGTGTTGAAAATGTTCTAAGACTTTCCTTGTGAAGAGAGATAGGTGGGCCCACTTTTTTTTTTTTTCATTTCTTTCACTTACACACTTCACAAAGTGTTGCTGAGGTCAGATAAGTTATGTACAGTGGGTCTGCAGCACAGACGTGCCAAGGTATTCAGTCATCATTTGGAAAGCAAAGAGTATGTGTGAGGGTGTTCCTCTTTTCTTTTCTTTTCTTTTCTTTTTTTTCTTTTTTTTTGTAAGGGAAAAAAACAATGTTTCTTTATGGAAGCTACATATGGGAGTAATTTTTAAAAAATATTTTAACTGCAGTGTCATGTCAGATGTTGTCAGTCAGGATGACCAACAG
Organism: Cyanoderma ruficeps; assembly: GCA_008694505.1. NCBI lineage: Eukaryota > Metazoa > Chordata > Aves > Passeriformes > Timaliidae > Cyanoderma > Cyanoderma ruficeps. Next base: position 10,587,649 of record VZDJ01000155.1, on the reverse strand, counting down.
CAGTCTGAGACTCTCTGAGCTTCTGCATATTATGTAAATATGCAGTACTTTTCCAGGGGTTCAAATAATTCAAATAGAGATGAAATAGGGTGGGACCTTCAATTCTCACAGAATAGTATAGAGTCATCTCATACCAAGCAAAAAACTACACATTTAAAATATTAATCATTTCTTTAACCAAAGTATAACTGTGTCCTGATGTTTTTGTGTTTGTTTGTTTTTTTATAGGACAGTGAAAATATGCTTTGGAATGTGTAAGATTTCATATAATGTCGTATGGAAGAAAGCCAAGGTTAAGCAAAAAAAAGAAAACTACTGTGACCTACAGCCTTTGAACATTCTTTTTCTGAAGCATAATAATGGCTTATCATACCACTGCATTACTTATGTAATGTAGTATATACTACATATATACTTATGTTTTGTAGTATATATGACAGATAATTTGTAAAAACAGGTTAGACATTTAACAGTATTTGAAGAGAGAGAAAGCCACCTCCTTATACTGGTAGACGCTGTATTTGCCAGTGTGTACTTGGAGATAAACTGTGAATATGCAGGAATGTTAAACAAACTGAAACCAAATTCATCCCTGACGTAACTCTAATCAAGTCAATGGAACAACACAAGGTAAGAACTTGGCATAGTGTTCCTCTATGCTAAATTAACCACTTAAATCAAAACACTGGCATCTTTTTATTCAAGCTCTGATTTATGCTAAGGCAACAATAAATACCTTCACACAATGTTCCTCTTATTCTTGAATATCCCTTTTGACATATTGGGTCTGTAAAACAAACAAAAATGAAGTTTCAGAATACTACAGTCCAAAACTTCCCATTAATTTATTGTGCAAAACTGATCATGTGAAACATTATCTAGTTTATTGCTATGAGAAGTCTGAGTGCTTAGACAGTATCTCAGTATTTTCTGAAATAATAAAGAGATAAGATGGGGCAACTACATAAACTATATAGTGTGTCAGCCTTTATCCTCTTTTGCTTCTCAGCTAGCTAGCCTGAAAGTGGTTATGATTTCTGTTTCATTTGAACCAATTAATTCATTTCACTTGATCACAGCACATCACAACCCTATTTACCATGGATGAATGAGGGTGAATTCTGTTAAGGTACACAGAATGAAATTAACCAAAGATTTGAGCAAACTAGAACCTTTCAGGATATAGAAATAACAACCCACACACATTTCTGCATTCATCAGCTCATCCCTGGGTTCCCAGCTCATCCCACAGTTCATTAAAATTATACAATGAATATGCAGCGACCTCAACTCACTTTCTGATCAACTGTATGATTCTCCAGGTCATCAGTTAATCTACAGAGTATAATAACAAGGGCTACTCCCTCTCCTCCCTCCATTACCACACCAAAGATCCATTTGTTGCTAATATTTCCTTGAGATCTCTGGGGAACATTTATTGCTACATTTACTGCTGCATTTATTGCTACATCGTTAGGAACTCCAAATCACTAATCATGACAAACCATGCTGAAGTCAGGCTGTCCTTTACAGACTGTAGGTGTGGTCCTTTCCCTTCAGTGCTTAAACTTGTAAAATATTTACTGTAAAATCCAGTTAGGACCTTCTATAGCTACCTGCTACCTCTCAAATATTAAGACTTCTTGTTTCTGGAACTGAATAAGGAATGACTGCTTGATAACAGAACAAGTAAAGTTATTTGTCTAGCCTGTGCCCAACTTCTACGATAATAATCTGGACCAACCTCAGAGGTGGAAAAGTCCCAGGTTTCTGAGGAAAATAAACAGCATTACCTCGTTCACATGGTGTACACGGGCTTCCCCAAGCAGCACCTAGTGAGGAACAGCACTGGGACTTCAGAGTTGCTCCATTGATATTTATTTCACACCTTCCATTGACTATGTTCTGCCAACAGGTACCCTTGACAGTTTCTGTTTGGAAAAAAATCAATATATTTTCATGTAGATTCTCTAGCATTATGCATTACTCTATTTACAAACACATGTGAATTTAACCATGAAAAAGAATCATCCTTTCATTATAATTTACCACATCAGAGCTAAATTTATTTTAAAATCTCGCAATTTAACCTTCTATATGCTGGACTATAGCCTAAAATAATCCCAGCACAGAGCTCTTGCAAATCCTAGTTTATGCTTACTGTCCTTAACAGAGAGTATGTCAATACCATTTAAGATTTGAGTCCCTGTATTAATTATGACTCAGATTAGGGGCACATGCAGAACAGAATAGATATGAACCCTTGCTCCATCTTCCATTATCTTACTAGATCCCCCAGTCGGGATATCTTCCCATATAGGGAGTGGCAGGAGATAACTAAGGATCAGACAGCTGTAGTCATACAGTTTTCCACACTGACTAGAAAAGAGCTATAAATTACTGTTCAAACAGAACAGGCAAGAAAGGAAATTATGAGCCCATAGAGTATGTGAGTTACAGCATTGTCCATGGATGCTCTTGAGCTGGTCTGGACTGTGCATAATTTGTTCATGCTCCATCTCAAATACAAAATTCTTTCCAGAAAGCAGACCCTAATTAGAACATGCTTCACCTTATTACATGAGAAATTAAGGAGGTGAGCACAGACAGAAGTACTAGTCCTAGCATTTCTGTGTTGGTTAGAAAAAATTTTTACTGCTCTTTCAAATTTGACATGAAAGCACAGCAAGCTCCCAAGTGCACCTTATGCCTCCATAGTAATGGCACAACCAAGCACTTTTTAACATTGTTTCTGTTACTTTTTCCACTAAATTAATCTACACAAGTTATTTTAAAGTATTTTCTTAACCTGGAGTACAATGTTCCCGTGTCACTGGACATTTTTAGCCAGCAAACATAAAATCTTCAGAGGAATAAATACCTATGCAGATGGTTCTGGTCGGATCCAAAGTACTTTCAGGAGAACATTCACAAACAAAAGAACCTGGTGTGTTTTTGCACACTCCATTAACACAGGGGTTAGATTCACATTCATCAATATCTAGAAAAGAAACACACTGCTATTAGTGCCAGAAAACCTTAGCAAAAATACATATGGCTCTTTTCGATTTAGGAAAAAGGGACGAAGCTTTCATCACAACCAGTCTTTCCGATACTCCCCTTTCCTGCTATGAAACCCTCCACAACAGACTAACAATGCATGTGTCCCAAAGACACACGAACACATTAGAGCTGTCTGTGGCTCAAAAAGAGTTCAAACTAGGAGCCCTTTGGCTCTGTTCCTCACACAATAGATTTGTAAAGTTTGGTTCTTCTCACCCTTGGCACAGTGTGGGCTCATTGGCAGTAGTAAATAGGGAGAGTAAATATAGGCTGTTCCATGAGGTTATCTAATCATTTCATTTTGGCCTTGTCCCTCCCTCCTCATTCTCCTACTTCCCCACAGAATTTATGGTGATTTTTTTTAGTTTTACACATTATATCCTCACGAAGGTTCAAAGTATTTCTGGCACAATCCAAGAACAATCCAAATGAATAAAACTAGGATGAAACAGTGTGTTACCAATTACCTTCGCATGTTTTTAGATCAGGAGTGTATACAAATCCCTTCGGACAGGTGCAGGTGAAACTTCCAGGGGTATTTCTGCATTGCCCATTGTCACAAAGCAGCATGTTCAGTGCACATTCATCAATATCTACAATAAAAATAAAGAACTTTTTAAGAAACAAAACATTTCTGGAATAGAAGTCAGGACAGAACTTCCCCCCCAACAGCCACTTTTCAGAGGAGACAAATAGGGCAGTGGGATGTGGTGTGTGGGGAATATGAATACTGGATTCTTTTTGTAGAAACAGGTTTGCACAAGAGCTTGTACTTTCTTTCCTCACATATTCATAGTGACACTCACATCACAGCTCAAAATAAAGCTGGGAATTACACTTTCATCCTGCCTTTATTGTGGATTAGGTCTATACAGTCTCTGAGTCGCTGCACAGCAGCAGCACCCACAGTTATGAAAGAAACTGGGAGAGGATTGGTTTGAAAAGGTTTGCTGATCATCCTGGTCTTTAAATCACCGTTTTTTTACAAGCTGGCTCTGAACCGTCTTAGATGTTATAGTTAACAAGGCTAATATAAGTCTACACTTGCTTCAGAGATGAAAAATTTAAATAGAATTGCTAGTGCTAAATTTAAGAACCCTGAGGAAATCTTTGGAAGAACTGTGATCATTAGGGAGAAGTTGCAAGAAGGTGGCAATGGGCCATGAAGAGCAGGTGAAGACCAGGAGAGACCCAAAGAGCAGACGGGAACAATTGGCTAAGTCAGAGAGGCTTCAGAAAGTGTTGAGAGAAGTTGGGAAGACTCAGAGGGTCAGTGCAGCAGCTGGGAACAGCTAAAGTGCTAGGAAAAGAAGGGAGACATGCAGAATAAAACAGACCATGTGGGAAGCTTCACAGGAGTTCAGAAAAATTGAGAGAGGGCCAGGTGGAACATTACGGGAGAATGGGAAACAGCTGTGATGGAGCATGGATGTGGGCTACAGCAGGGTGGGCTGGGGAGCATCTGGAAAACTCACAGATGGATTGGGAGAAGAGATGCCATCAGCTACAAGCAAACACTGGAATAGGACATGGATAATTAAAGCCAAAGAAGCAAAAGGGAAAATGGGATGAATTACAGTGTGATTTTTATCTAAGAAAGATCAACTCTTTTTTTTTTTTTTTTTAAGATAATGGATAGTTTAGACTGGGATAACACCCATGACTTAAGCTATTTAGGTTTAAGTAGAGAATACAGAACCCAAATAAAATTATTAAGTAAGCTGGAGATAATAGAAAGGAATTTAAGAATTTTAAGGTGGTTCCAGAGCTGGACGGAGAGATTACAGTAGGATATATTAAAAAAGAGAATAATCATGATGAAGTGAGCATATTAGAAATGCTTTCAGGGATCAGACTTGGGACAGGTCCTATAAAATATTCTTTTTAATGCAGAAGTAAAAAATGAATTGAATCAAAAACTTTGGACAACACTAAACTGTAAGTTATTACCAATACAGAGAATCACGCAAGGCTAAATTAATCTTGACAACATGAACAAGAAAAATAAGATGAAATATAATCAGCAACTTTCAAAACTTTGCAGTTAGGGACCAGTAACAATAACATGCTAGAAAACAGTACTCATCAGCTGAAGGCTAGTGAGCAAACTCTGGATGTAACCCCCAATTAGAGGTTGACTCTTATAACACATGTTTGAGAAAAGACTAATGCACTCTAGAATCAGTTTAGGCAGGATATTCCATGGGGAAATGGAGAATTTCTGGCATGACTATACAAGGCACTGGTCAGACTTCATCAGAACACTGTACACTGGTCAGATCAGTCATGTTCAAGAGAAGGCTGCAGCCCCTATTTTTACGAAAAGAATGAAAGTATAGATTTGGATAGGTTAGCCAAGAGAGTTTGAGAAAGGATATGATGATTCTTTATAAATCTTTGAGGATAAGACATTTCATACCAATGCAGTTTTTCCCAGTTGAGTCTACTTCATATCCAGGGTCACAATAACATTTGTATGTTCCATGCAGATTCTCACACCTTCCATTTGGACAGAGATCAGGATCCAATAAGCACTCATTAATATCTACATAAAGGTAAAAAAACCCAAATATCAGAGCAACAGTTGTTGAGGGCTTTTAGGGGTTAATTCTCCAAACTAGAAAAACACAGTTTCAATATCATTAGCATTGGCTGCTCCATATTTATAATTATGTAGTTCTGATTAGGAAATTCACACCTAAATATTCACATTCAAGAAAAAAAGCATCTCTTTATCACTGGTTTACCTCTAGCCCATGGTCATTTAGGAAATTTTCAACTGAAGGTAAGAACTGGGATATTAAACCAGAGATCAGAGATCAGATTTAGAGAGGCCCATGTACTAATACTCCCCGTATCTCCTGATTCATAGCATTTCCAGATGGCATCACTTGCCAAAGCATTAATATCCCTCCTTTCTGAGTGCTTTTCCCTATCTACTGCCAGCAAATCTATGAGTGAGCATTGGCTGACTTAAGAGTTAGCAGTTTCATAGTTCGATTACTACAGAAGTGTTATCATTTCCTCCTTCTCTGTGGTCAAGCAAACCCTGGCCTATTTTGACAGATGAAAACATGGGTAAGCTCAGTGTTCAATATTGCTTTATTCTTCAAGATGATTTCACCTGAAATATGCAAATATGACTTACATATAAAGTCACGTAGGTAATGGCACTTCTCTTAAATTTGTCATTATTTAATAATGGCACTTAGATATGCTCCATGATGTAAACCAGAGAGGCCCCACTGGTAAAATGGCATGATCCTGAAACTCCATGTTCCATTCATTTTACCCGAAGCCTTTCCCCCATTCTCTTCTGTCACCATCCCCACCAGCATGGCTAACAAATCAAGGATATCAAGGTAACATTTTCAGACAAACATGCCATATATAAATTTGAATTACATTAGGTGATCTTACCATTTCCTCCTGCAGTCATGCCAGTTCCACTGCTACACAGAGCCTGATATTCAGCTGGAAAAAATATTAAAAACTTATTGGAATATTCTCTCTTAGCTCATTGCTTTCAGCATCACCATTTACAGTATGGCAATTAATTATTCAAAAGAAGTAACATGTCTTCCAATTCTTATGAAAACATTAATAACCTCACAGTATTCTGAACCTGTGAAATATTTTAGCAGATTCAGGGTCTGAATCTGTTTATGAAGATGGATGAGTAAAAACTTCACATGATGAACTGTGGCATTTAAGAATAGACATAAACTTCATGCTGGTCCTCCTACACAAATGAACCATAACATACTCATAGCAAGATTCTCCAGAACTTTATGTCCAAGTCCTTGCCCAAGGTACGTGTTCAAAGAGACCAGGAAACAGAACATTTTTTTCCTATAAATCTGCCCCATATTAACTCCATTTACCAGGAGTGTCTTCATGAGTTCACAGAAGAACAAGGATATCTTATTCTTAAAAATAAAGAAAATTAAAATATGTCTCTAAGCTTCTCAAATTTCCCACTTACTGCTGGGTTCAAGATTTTCTTTTGAGTTCAGGACAATTAATACCATGAACTGAGAGCCAGCTCAGCATTAATTATTGCCATAATCATTAATTAAACTGAACTGGACATTTGTCTGTGCATTGACTACCCAAAGGTAAGCTACTGAATAAGCTACTTCAGATCACTTGAAGGATATAGGAGTCATGCAGCAAACATCTGACTGGCAGGTGCACATAAGGATTTGAACCTATGAATTAATCAAGCTTTTTCCATTAATAACTTGAGTCAAAATTCATATTTTTTATTAACTACATCTACCAAAATATGGTTTGTTTTCTGAAAATGTTCTGTTTGTTTTTAATGTTCATAACACATCTGGGGCTAGATATTGTAATTTACTGTTCCTTTAAAAAATTATCTCCTGTAGTCTTAAAACATGCAAAAAATATAAGATTGATCAAAATATGTAACATACTATACAACAATGTAACCTTCTGATTTAAGTTGCAATGCTAATATAAAATTTTCTTCTACCTTTCTAAAAATAGTTTATTAACAGAATTTGTAAATTAGAAGATTTACCTGAGTTCTGTGCTGGGCAGGGCTGGCAAGGCTCTCCAAAGGCATAGTCAGTGCTGGCACAGCAGCATTCTGACTTTGTAACTGCACCTGTTAATGGTCTCACACATTGTCCTCTCTTGTAGCCACCATAGCACGTGCTTCGCATATGTGTATCTGAGGGAAGAAACCTCTCTTAATCCTGCCATAGCCAACTATCCTGCCATAAATTATAACAAGTATTAAATGTAGTTCAGGTGTCATAAACACCATAAAATAGCTGTCAAAACAAAGTAACTTTCACTGTTTCCCTCTGCTTTCCAGCTACCTACACACCCCCCTCTACTTGGGATGGGAAATTCTTCTTCCTCACTCTCCCAAGAATTAAGGCATATGAACTGCATTTAATGATTTAACACACATTGGTGAGCTACTAGGCAAACAATCAGTTCCTAACCTTGAGAAGCTGTGGGGGAAATGGACAAAGTCTTTGCTCCTTCTTTGCTTGTAAAAAACCCAAGGAAAAGTCATTAATGCTATTCCAGTACATAAGACTTCACATGTTTAGGATTTCAGGTCCAGGGGTGATTTTTCCTTTTATTTAAGAACTGGCCCATAAATGGCTTTCATGCATATTAGTATTTTATAATCAAACACTGAGCTTGTACAGAAATGGGCAGAAAATTGGGTACATCCCACATTAAAAAGAGGTGACAGAGTAATTACATCTTTAAACTTAGTGACAAATGAAGAATTTTACATTGACAGAAACAGGGAAAATTGTCACCTGCTCAGTACTGATGCAGCACTAGTCACCTCTACTCTGTATAGTCTACCTGACCTTGGGATTTGACTCACACTTTTTTTCTCTCTAAATAAAAAGAAAATGAACACAGAGCAAAAGAGGCTATTACAGTAAACATCCCAGAGCTATTAGTATCCACTATAATTACTACCCACCATTCCACAAAAAAATGGCAAATTCTACATTCAGACTTGATCTGTCCGTCAGTCTTGCAGTAATATCTTAACCTTGGTCAACTGTGACTCCATTAAGTTTGTCTTACCAACACAGACACGTCCATCCAGTCCTACTGCAAGGCCAGGGAAGCATTCACATCTGAAAGAGCCATCAGTGTTCACACAGCGCCCGTTCATGCATATTCCATCTGTCTCACACTCATTGATGTCTGTTAGAGAATAGAATGAGCTTTATTAGAAGTTAAACTACAAAGTGTTCAATGCCTGGCTGAAACGTGAATTTATGCAGCTTATTTTCAATATATCCTATAGAAAAATATCAAGATAAATGGAAAGTAGTTCAAGTAAAGATTTTGTTAGGAATAATGATGAATTTGTTCTTTGAAATAGAATAAGAAAATGCCAAATTCAGGAGAAAAAACAGAACAAAATTATTTTGCTCTCCTTGGAGACTAAAAGGGACTACATTTTCCTAACTTGTTCCCAAGACGTACATGTTCCAATTTAGGGGTCATTCAGGCAAAATCATAATTGGAGGAAGAAGGAAACTGTGGCTGCTAAGACAAAGGACTTATGTAGTAAATAACAGGGCATTCCCTTTCTGTATTACCAGTTCATGCCGTAAGAAATCAGTCCAAATAGCAAATTGAATCTTTCACCTCCCTGCAAGGAGCCTTCACAGGCCACCAAGGAATTTCCTTTCCTCATGCTGCACATCTGTATCTCCCCAGCCAGCCCCTGCCCGCAGTCCCTGTCTCTCTGGTGATCTGCATGACAATTGGGTTTTCCTATTAGATGCTCATTACAGCATATTTAATAAATATTCAATGAACAGACTGCACTCCAGCCTCCAAAAGAATTCATTAATGATTTGAGCCCTGAGCCACCATCTTAGCCCAACAATGGCACATTGGACAAAAAGGTCCATAGCAACAAAATACAGGAATTAAACTTTATAATAAACTATCACAAAGGGATGTTAAATTAGGAAAAAACTATATAGGCTGTGTATCCTGCTAAGATCATTCTCTAGATGCAGAGAGCATACTATCATTTTAGAAGTGATAAAGAAAAGGAGTGTTATAAATATTGTTTGGAAGTATGTATAACCTTTATAAAATAATTACTTCATAACAATTCTCCACACTATATACAAGAGATTGTGTGTGTGACAATTTCCTTTTTTCTGACCTTAAAAGGGCAAATTGAGAGTGAAACACCTCTGTGTTTTACTTAGTTTGTGTTATTTGGCATAAAAAACTGCTTGTATGATCCAAGATTCCTTTTTCAAACTGCATTTTAAAATAAAAGCTATATTTAAGTACATGGGCTCAAATCATTTTTATTTCATCCTGCAATCTCTTTTGGCCTGTTTCAGACACATCTTAAATGTTTTTCCCACTTTATATTTAGACCTTACTCAGTGCAGGTAAAAACGGAGGTGGGATTCAAAGTAAGTCCATGCTATTTAATAGTGTAGACAGTTATTTTGGTAAACAACATTGAACTCCTATGACAGATTCTCCTATGAGCAAAAAAAGGGAAAAAAGATTTCCTTTTTTAAGGTTATTTATAGAAACAGAAAGGGAAAATTACTTCTTTCCCATTTCCTGTAGTTCATTTTTAAAAAAAGATTTTGTAAGCTAGTAAAGGGTGAAATGTGCCATCTATTTTCTTTTGTACCGATTTATAAATGTGTTGAAAATACCAGATTTTTAAAATGTAAAGTGGGTGGTGGCACTTAAAATGGTGCAAGTTAGCTGAAAACCTGGTTCCTGTAAAGATGGGTAAAAAGCCTCTGCTTTTACCAGGCCTGAGATTTCACAGAGTAAACCAGCTTCACCCACAGAAATAAAGTCCAAATTTCTAACCTTGAGAATGCTCTGCTGTCTTCTGTGGTAAAAGTCACCATTTGGACAACTTAAAATATACTCAGTCTGGTTCTGGAAAACTAACTAATGGATTAATTCTCCATGTTCAATGAGTTTTGCCTTTTCTGCTTAGCTTGCTTAGTATGCTAGGTGGGTACACAAAGTCCTCTAATTTTAAGCAGGAAAAATTTACTCAGATTACTGAACTGCCATTTTCAATTGCCTTGCAATGGCTTTTTATTTGGGGAATTCCTGTTTGATCTGAAGATGAGACAATATATGGAACAGAAATAATGCTTCAAATTTCTGCATGCCTGATATAAGTATTTCTGAAAAATCAAGCAAATCGTCATTGAAAGAAGCTAATGGTGAATAAATTTAGCATGTCTTATATTTCAGGGAATATACAAGACTGTGGTGTAACTTTTTTTTTTTTGGCATGTTATTTCAGAAAGTCTAAGTGGAATTTTTTACCAGACAGCCAAGCATATGCCCTGTACTTATACTTAAATTCCAATTTTATGGAACTAAGTGTTAATTACATTATTCCCCCTCTTTGGGTTAGAAGCCTTCTTAACAGCTGAAAACTCAGAGTCCATCAAACGAGACAGTCATAGAAGCAATGAGTTGCACTCTTCCATTCCTTTGTTGATCCCCTAGTTTGGCAAAAACATATGTTCGACTCCCTATGAAAATTGCTCAGGCAGGAAACAAATTTGCTGCAGAAATGTCAGTTTGTGCATTCAATCCCTGCACATCCAACCACGACCTTAGAGTTTTGTAGCAATGGGGAACAAAGATACACAGACCTCCTTCTTGGTTGCTCCAAAGATCACTTACTGCAACAAACCAAGCCTTTTTATGCTCTAAACTTCACCAAAACAGGCAGGCCCTGGCTGCCTGTCACTGCGGTGTGGCTGTTCATGTGTCCCTTTACCCAGTCAGCTCCTGATCACGTGCCCAAGCATTCCCTACCCATGCACGAGGTGAACACACGCCAGCCATGCAGCCCATTCTCTGCTTATATGACCTGGTTTTTACCTCGCTGTTAGCTGAACCTTCCCCAGAGTCCTTTCTGCTGCTCACCAGAAGTGAACAGGATTTCTTATCTAGCACAGAGTTTCAGCCTGTGTAAGGTTTTAATGCGTGCACTTTGACAAACAAATTCATGATCTGCAGTGTCAACAATGAGTGTTTCAAAGACTCGCAGTTCTGTAGGACACAAGTTATTTACTTTGCACACTTGGCATGTACAGAAAGGTCTCAATAAGTACAAACATCAAAATATACAGGAGAAGACATTATTAAAGATCAAACTTTTAAAAATTTAGTAACATGACTGGAGAGCACTGCATTCTCTAACTACTGAAGACCTGGGAATTGTTTCATGATACTTAAGGCAAATGGAAGAAAAGAGACAAATATGAAGACAGTAAAAATTTGGATGTTCAGGTTTCAAAATCTGGTTTGATTCTGACCCAATGACAACTTTAACATGTAATAAATGTTAGCATGCTCATTCATAAAGAACAAGGCTTACTGTAAGTGCTGAAAAGCAGTGGGAGAAATCCTTCTTTTTACTATAAGATTTGTTCCAACTTTCAGTAGGAATCAGTTGAGTTCTTTGCAATTTTGGATATTTTTCAAATATTCCTCCTTTGATGCAGAGAAGTAACATTTCTCTAGGGCCAGAAACCCCTTTTTCACTGTATCCATACTCCTAGCCAGAAGGCACATAACAGAGGCCAAACATCTTTGTGTTTTAAGTAGTCAGGTAGAGTTACCATTCTTCTTGAATGGCATTTCAGGGCACAGTATGAAGTAGTTTTTTAAAAAAAAATTAAAAGAATAAAAAAATATACATATACTCAAGGAAAAAATAAAGAGAAGCATTTGGGCTCAGTTGAGCTTGCATCCATGAGTCACATCCCTGTTAATGACACAGCGAGCAGCCAGTGATCTCTGGGAACACAGCTGGAACAGAGCCATGACCTGATGGGCATTGAAGTCTCAGTAATGTTCCACACAGACCAGGTGGAAAACACCTTTGCTTTGGCAAAGCACACACATCCCACACAGAAAACAGGTAAGAATTGAAATATTCATGCTCTAAGCGTGTGAAGGCTGCAGCCAACACAGCCAGCAGCTGGTGGGCTAAGGAGACACTTGTGTGGTAATGCACAATAGTTCATTTGCGATGAACAATAGTTCATTTACCTTATTCCCTCACCTGAAGGCTGAGTAGCACTGTCCTGCACACCTAGTGCAAGAGGGATCAAATTCAAGAGAAGTTTCAGATATTTTACATGATTTGTTGTCCTGATTTTGCTCTAAAGTCTCTTTTAGACTGGCACGGTGTTCGATAAGCAAAAAAATCCGAACTAATTCACCTTTCATGCCACTAACTCTCAAAACGAAATTATTCAAACATTTACTTTTGCTATCGGTCCACAAGATGTGAATTTTTTTAAAAAATTTGCTGAAGTGTAATGAAGCACTTCTTCTGCCTTGATTCAAAGAGTTAAAGGATTTTTAATTTTTCAAAAGAAAAACCGTAAGTAACTTGGCCCACCACTTGTTTATTCTTTGACTTCTGCTTTGTGCCTGTAAAACCTGTTAAACCATGAGAATTTATATAAAGAAAAATTCCATTTCCTGATGGGACAGAAGAAAACTCTAATGACATAACTAGCAACCAGGAGGCTGCAGTGTCTCTCACAGGGGTTATTGCTGAGCCAATGCAGCAAATGGAAAAGACAATCTTGCTGTGGTGCTCATGTCTGCATCTTGGTCATACCAAGAGCCGGACACTCCTCAGAGATGCTGTATTGACTAGGAGCACCCAGACAGGAATGGGAGAAAAGCCAAAAAAAGGCAACAAGCCAGGATGTTTGGGTGGCCAAAGGCTGAATACTTTCAAAGGCCAAACACAAAATGTGAGATATACTGGAACCAATCTGCAGAAGACACCATCGGCAAAAAACCCCTGGAGTTTAAGTAGGTCAGTTCATGTAGTCCTTTTTCAAAGAATATTTCCCACTGGCTGGTTGGGGTGGTTGCTCAACAATGTGGACAAGACTGACTACTGTCTTTCACAATGACAAAAAATTCCAGCTGATTAAAAGAGTACATTTGAGAATTCTGCCCAGTGTTCCCAAAAATCACTGTAAAGAAATAAGGTTATTCTTGAAGCTACCCAGTGAGACAGGACTCACAAGTTTTGGGAACCCATAATTTATTGTGCTTACCTGTGCAATAGCGTCCATCAGATGCTAATTGGAACCCTGGTTTACAAATGCATTTAAAACTGCCATCTTCATTGATGCACATGCCATTGAGGCAAATGTTCCTGATGCTGCATTCATCCATATCTGAAAATGTACATGATAGACATAATGCTCATAAAGTTGAAGCATAAGAACTCTTACTGGTAATATTCAAAAGATAAACCTTAATTTTTCTCTTAGCTTTCAGAGCTATAATGATAATCAGAAACATATGATGGGACACACTGCACTGTCCTAGAGGATGTGTCAAAGCAGTGACTCCATTTTTCATAATGAATCATTAACATAAAAAGGAACGAATCCAAAAAAAACAAAGAGAACAAAAAACAGATTACAAACTGGACAGCTTAAGAACTTTCAGTTGGTAAAAGCCATCAAGAAGTGGGAAAGGATGTAATCAAAGAGCATTTGCAATCTTAATCTAAATAGAAGCTAAGTTAGAAGCAGCCTCCTGTTTGGAATGTAAATACTATTTTACGTTTCGAAGAAGACCTGAAGGGAGAGGAGTGAACATTTGGGTTTGGAGTGAAAACTTTTGTAACCTCCAGTGGACAAGTCTAAGATTCATAGTATGGGAGATTTGCCAGCACTGTGCTCAAGCATGAATTCTGTGGGCACTACCATCCTTCCATTTAAAATAAAACCTGCCCCTTTCTTGCATTCAGCATGACAGGCCATAGAGAAGGGTATTTACTAATTAGAGCTTCATAAAAGCATTATTCAGCCTCTGACCTAATGGGATATCATGCAGGATTCAAATAGGAGATGGTGGAGGTCTCAGACAATGTTATTCTGAACCTTGCACAGTTACTCACAAAACAGAAAAGAAAAAAAAAAAAGGCAAGTACAGAGAATTCTGTGCTTGATTTGAGTAAGCTTTTATATCCTCTCAGTCTTTACTTTGTCCTGGCGCAGATGAGATCAGTTTCGGATGTTATATCCAAAAAAAATCAGTAGTATTTACCAGTTTCATCTAAAGTACTACACACAGTTACATTAAGGTATGGCACAATGCCATGTCTTTACTGATTAGTGTGTGTGTGTACAACTCAATGCATTACAATGCCAGAGATGAAACTGTTTCATAAGTGGATGCAACAGACATTCTGGCAGCACATGCAATGGAATTAAAAATGTTTTACCAGACTGCCGATGTCCTGGTTTTTATTACTATTAGCACATGGTATTTGGTGGGAAAGGAAGAAATCAGAATAGGGAGTTTTTTCCTGAATAGTCTAATTTCCAAATATATTTAGTCAATGTAGTTCCATAATAACATACTTTAAAAGCAGCTTATGGTGCTAAACTGTATCTAAAAAAGAGTCAGGAAAAATAGAGTCTTAAATGTCTGTCTCTACCAAGGATTAACAGAATCACTACCAGCACATAAAATCACTGGATCATAATGACATTACAATATATTCAGAATCGTGCTATTTTCCTTAATATTGCAGCTGTCTTGGACAGAAATTACACTTCTAGACATAGTGTGTTTTCTTTTTACTTACAGGCTAAGTCAGACAAAAATAATTTATGATTTAAAAAAAAAAATCATGTATCTATCCCAACCAGGAATTTTGGCATTGAGTCTTTGAGCTGAATCACTGAGATAATATTCTGCCAAAAATGTTTCTAAGAACAGTGCTTGAAATTCTTTTAACGTATGAATAGATCATTGGGAACCCTCCCAAGGGCCTTGGGAAGCATGATAAAGAACATTCTTCTTTTTTTTCTCCTTTACTAAAGGTCTGGGAGGTAGGAACACATCAATTATGTTTACAAATTTTTGTTAAAACTATTTTTATAGGTCAGACCAGCCTGCATCTACATAAACCACATTGCTAGTCGCCCAGTAAGATCCCATAAAGCATGCTGTTAAACACACAGTAAAATCAGGCAGCATGTGACTTGTGCTATGTTTTAAAATATACCACTCCCATCAAAGAAACTGCATTTTGTGATAGTGGTATGTGCTATTTCTCCTGCTGGACAGACATCCCATTGAGGATTGCCAAGCCAAGGCTCCAGCACTGGCTGCAAAAGACATTTTACTTGCCCTCCCAGATACAGCAAAAGGTATTTGGATATCCGACTCCTTGTTCTTTCCCTTCCCCCCTCCAGGGGTCCTTTTCTTTTTCAATGATGTGAATAACCTCTTGCAACTGTATTTAGTGATATGGAATAACATCAGAAAAGTCTTACCTTCACAGTTTTTCCCATCAGCTGCCACTTGAAAGCCAGCATTACANCATTACACACACAGTGAAAACTGCCATCAGTATTTATGCATCGTCCATTATTACAGATACGACCATTCTGCAAACATTCATCAATGTCTGAAAGTCAACCGGAAAGAAAAATAACATTTTGGGGGATTCTTTTTTATACTCAGGAGGAACTTTCCCATTTGCCCTTCCCCTAGGTTTTTAAACCTACATGGAAACTGTATTCACCTGAAAAATTATTTATTTTGATTTCTGTAACTGAACGTTACAAGGAAGGAAAATGTTTGCCTTGACATTTCAAGTTGCTGTGAAAGAATTTCAGTGAACATTACCCTGCAGCATTCCTCAAACAAGAATCGCAATTTTTGGTGGTTTTTTTATTTTTTGCTCAGCATTAAAATATTTTTATTGAACTTTAGCTTAACAGTACCTAACTACTTAAGAATAGATGGGGAAAAGCTTGTTTTTTGCTGCTCCTTTGTAAGATAACAGAAAAGTTCAAGACTTTCCCACCTCAGAAGAATTTCTCCTGCTTACTTTCTTTGTATTTTAAACATCAGATCCTCATTCCCCTCTCTCTGCAGGAGGTGCTTGGCAAGTGTTTTGGAGGACCTGAAGAGTGATATCACGCGAGGCTGGCAGCTCTCCCTCTCCTCCAAAGGAGGGGAGAGGAGATGCTGAGACAGACTGTCTAGACATTTTTCAGATTGCTCAGTATTCTCCATCAAGGCCTGGACCATCTCCCAGAGATTCCTGCACACAGGGGACTCTGCTCACAGAGATCACAACCAGCCCATGCAGACCTGTCTATCCTTCACCCACGGTTCCCAAATACTCTGGGGGTGCCCTTCCCCAGGCCCTCTCTGTGGAAATGCATCGCTGCACTTCAGGAAGAAGTGGAGCACAGTGTGTCCTCCCAAATGCCCCTGCTCTCTGGACACTTAGGCTGGGGGAACTGATGTGTCTTGAAATTGTGAACCTCTACTTGCCTTCTTAGCAGCATGGTAGTTCTGTGAAGAGTATAAGAAACCCGTGAAAATCACTGTTCTGCAAGCAAGAAACCAGGCCAGCAGAGGCACAAACCACTCACTGACCACTCACTGCAGCAGCTTGCAGTCCTTCACCAAAAGTGTACAGGCTTGACAAACCTCATTTGATAAATAAGCATCATCAAGCAGCAATGCATAAATGTGAGTTTTCTCTCTGCTCAGTCCCTTTTCTGGCCCGTGATTGCACCCGTGTCTGGCTTCAGCTACTCCACCAGCTTTCTTCCTTAGGACAGGCAGAAATGCCACAGCATCTCAAGGCCTTTTAATTTTTAAAGCTCATTAGGTTTTGTATGTTTATGCACCTGATGCCATTTAAATGTGTTGAAAATTATTACCGAATCTTATTGTTCTTTACATACACACTGCTGATCAGAGTCCCACCACTAGTCTGACATTTCTAATTTTCAAATGAAATTATATCACCATTTTTTCTCCTCAGAGAAACTTGCAAAAAATCAAAGCCCCCCCCTCTGTGAAATATCCAAAACTGCTGTCATCTCCCTGTAAGACCTGACCTCCTCTTGTCAGAACTGTTGAGCAGATTACAGTAAGCACATAGCTATTAAAGCACACATTCATAGCTAATCATCATAAAATTTCACCTTTTTTGAGGTCCATTTCATATCCTCTCTTCTGCAACTGAGACTCATTTTTTGTTCAGATCATTAATCACAATGTGACTTTAATCACCTATGTCTCCAATTAAGATATTAAATCATCCAAGCTCCTACTAGAATTATAAGGGATCCTAAGAAGGGAGGAATCAGTAGCTTGCTATACAGACTGCAATGTTTAGTCACCAGAGTCATCAGGGAGAGAAATCCCTCCCCTGGAACCTCAGAGCAAGGAACAGATAAATATCTGGTCATTACAGAGACTTTGTTTTTCAAGGGGAGATGTAATGAATACATTTCCAAAAGCACATCAGCACAGACACATTTGTGCATGCAAAAAAATAAAATCTCAACATCCAAAGTAGTCATGCAAAGTAATTCTACAGCAAATGCTGATTTTGGCAGGCACCAGTGCTATGTGTACATTTTGCCAAATACACCCCTCTAACCTTTTTCTTTTCCCGACACTGGTCCTAAAAATTCCTTTAGAAAACCAAGATTCTGCACATCGCAGCATTTTCTGCTCTGGCTGTCAAGCAAGCACAGCTCCCATAGACTGCAAAGGAACTGCTAAGTGACCACACTTAAATGCCATTAAGCTACTGGGCTTCTGACAACCATGTGTTTGTGTAATGAATCAGTCAAATTAAAAGCGTGTGACGAAAATGACTCATGAGTAAATTCATCTCGGCTGAGACTCCCCTTCAGCACTCCCTCACCACCAGTCAGCTGAACTGTGAAGATGCTTCCACAACACGGCTGCTTAGCAGCAATTAGACCAAATACTCCCCAGCAACATGCAGCAGTGGTGCCAGCTCTGCATGGTACCTCCTGGACTGGAGAGTAAGCTTCTGTACCACAAACACCTTTCTGATTCACAAAAGGATGGAAGGAAATGCACACTAATACAGGCAACTTTCTTCTGGCTTTTTAGAAACTTTCTGCTTCAGACTGACTGCATACTCTACACCCTGCACTCAGTGCAGGAAGCAAGATATGAAGACAAGCTGTGACTCTGAGCATTTAAACATCCTGTTTCATCTAAATGCTTCATTTCTTATGGAATATCAAAGCAAACATTTATTCCTCTGCCAGAAATCTCTCATTATGCCTTAATTTTAAAGGGCTGCATCCATCTATCTTTACAGTTGAATCCCTACCCCAATTTGGGAGTGACAAAACCCTGACAGAAGGTTTGCTGACTGCTGAGAAGCTACGTGGTCCCACTCCCATAGGAAGAAGGATGAAGACCGTCAGGACAACAGTCAAGTCAGATCTTCAAAATAACTATAATGAGGATTCTGAGGCTCCCCATCTAGTCTTACCCAGTACTCCACTCACTACTTTTCCATATCTAAGTTTTCATTGCTGTAATTTATGTTTAGTTATTTCTCTGGCAGTGAGTAGAGACAACACTTGGGCAGTGTAACCTTATATTTACCCACTGGAAACTTTATCTTTCCCTCCAACTTCCTTAGTCTTTTATACATAAGGCGTTTATCTAAAGAAGGGATGTTTAATTGTCCTTGAGATCTTCAAGCAGCAACAGAAAACAATGTCTTAATATTAAAAAAAAAACAAAAACCAAACCAAGAAAATATATCTCTTCTATTTCAAAGCCATAAATAGTGCCAAGATTCTTTCAGCACAAGACAAAATACCTTTTCTCATAACCCAGACTGTGAACAGCCAGCTCCTGCAGGTCAGTCATTTCTACTGCCCTATCTGAATTTTTTTTTTTTCAACTCTCATATTTGACCCATCTGTTAAATTCTGCTTGAAAACTATTCTCCCTCCTGATATGTAGACAATAGCAGTTGTGGCTGTATGCCCATTACCTCGGCACTCCGTTCTGGTCGCCGTGCTCTGGTACCCAACACGACACTGGCAGATGTAGGACCCTTGGGTGTTCACACAGTCTCCACCAATGCATGGATTCCTTTCACATTCATCAATATCTGTGGAACGCAGACAACAAAATTTTATTACCACACTGGCTGAAAGTTATTTTTGCCTGCCGGGATATTTTATCATTTTGTACTTGGAGAAATAGTGCCCTTCAATCCGTAAGAAAAAGGGACATCACTGAGATCCCAAAAAAAAGATCCCATGATTTAAGATAAACAGGAGCTGGGAAAAATGAATTTTCAGTAAGATATTGCATGTGTGAAGGTAGAGGCCTAAATCCCACATCTCCACATTCCCAGCTCCACTGAAGATTTTAATAGAACCAAAATCTTGCCTCTAAGAGACAGTTAATCCTTGCTTCTGTCATTGAGGTCTTGCTGAGTTCCAAACTTAAAGGTCTCAAGAGCCCAACAAGATACTACTCATGAGCTTAAAAAGGAATTGTAAATCTTACTAAGCCTAAGTTTATGATTTTTTTAACAATAGCTCATTGCATACTCAAAAAACTGGTAGCACTTTAAAGAGATCATTTTCAATAACAAATAAACACATTATAGTCAGAAGTTAGCAAAATAAGAAATCCTTGCTTCAGTATAATTTTGCTACAAGCTTTGTTAAATACTGTTTTAAAGGTAAAATTGTTGTAAAAATAAGTTTGCCATTGAAAGCAATCAGTCCTTCGAAGTCTCTCTACTGGGTTGGGTTTTTTTTGGAGGTGGGGCTCTCCTATTTAAGAACTCAGTTATTACATTGTGTGGAGAAGAATGTTTTTTTCTGTAAAATGAAATTCCCCTCTGTGATTTACAGCTGAAAACCACATACCAAGGCATTCCTCTCTACCATGCAGTTGGAATCCTTTGTTGCACTCGCAGCGGTAGCTCCCAGGAGTGGGAATACAACGACCATTACGGCAGAGATGTCGGAATGTTTGGCAATAGTCAGTTAAGTTCACCGGCAAGATCGCTGAAATAACAGCAGTTGGAAAAATATTTTAATAGTTCATCATAATAGCTTCTGATAATCTACAACTTGAGCAGGATTTTCCATTAATGTGAATTACATAGTGAAAGGAGAGAGAAAAAATGGCACTTTGACTCTTAGAGATTTGTTTGAAAACAGCTAACAACCACAGAAATTTTCACTGGGGCAAGTCTGGTTGTGTTTTCATCTTTTGCCCTGCCAAAAAGGACCATGTCTTCTCATACCTAGAGGTAAAGTGGGTGTGTGGCACTGCATGGACTCTACTAAAAGCCTGGAATAGCAAAGAGCAGGCAGACTGGGTCATTATTTTCATTTGCCCAGATAGCAGTGAGGAGGGCAGGGATAACCCTGGGAATATGGCTATACTGTCTTTGGCAGGCAGGCATGAGCT
This sequence comes from Cyanoderma ruficeps, assembly GCA_008694505.1. NCBI lineage: Eukaryota > Metazoa > Chordata > Aves > Passeriformes > Timaliidae > Cyanoderma > Cyanoderma ruficeps. The sequence goes on along the minus strand of VZDJ01000155.1, from coordinate 10,566,757 downwards.
GGCTCTGTCCCTGCTACCAGCTGACCAGAAGCTGTGCAGCTACGTCAGTGCAGTGTCAGCCTGAGCTAAAATACTTTGCCTCTTAGGATTATTAGCTCAGCTTGGTGCTGAATCAAGACTAAATAGTTTCAGCTGGTGCCAGTGCAAGCAGAGACTGCTTGCATCTGCGCAGAGCCTGGGCAAAATCAGCTTCTGTTTACTTGCAAAAGAATATGTGGCAATGCCAAATCATTTCAGGTGGCACATGCCTACTCCAGACGACATGGGCGTGTAGTAAATTCTCTGAGGGAAGACAGAAAAAGGACTATATTATATTGGTATGTTGCTCTATATTGGTAGTCTGCTCTGGCTTCCTTCTGATTTTAGGGAAAACTAACCCATCCATACATATCACTATAGCCCTGGGTGAGTCTCAGTGTCCAGCAGAGTAGTGTTTTGATCAGTACATTTCCTACCTGGCCACACGCAAGTGAGGAAAACAACCTGAAAGAAGTTGCTTTCTCTCAGACAAGCTCTTTAATGTAAGTATCTTTCACAACCTAGTCAAAGAACCATTCATACTCTGCAATGCTGGCACGCAGCAAAGCTCACAACAGCCTTAAAATAACAGCAATGTAACTACTACAATACATGAGGCACAGTGCAGACAATGAGAATGTAATTTTTGAAACCTATCTTCAGAGAAAACACGACTAATGAGATAGGTATCTTGCCATAAGGTACATGGTATGCAGGCTCTGATTAAAAGGATACCCAGAGCCTCCATGTCCACATAAAGTGGGTAAAAGACACCAACATCTGAAGGGAGCACACATGCTCCTGAGAAATGCATGTTTTTAAGGAACCTAAATGCACACGGTGCAAGGAGAGGTTATTTCTTTCTCTCTTACGATGAATTGGTGGAGCCCGAGATGGATAGATGATTTCTGGATGTGGAGGAGGGTAAACTTCAGGAATGCGTGGTGGAGGGATGATGTCAGGACGGGCCGGAGGAAGGTCAGGTCTTGCTGGCAGAATAGCAGATATTGTGCACAGTTTACGATACTCGTCTGAAACATGAAAACATGAATGCTGTTTTAGACTCTTGCAGCCTGTTCCATTTAATCCAACTCTCCCCCTTTCTGCAGTGTTTCAGATTAGCAATAACAAACTTTAAATAATCTGGGAAATGTGAGCCTGTATGTTTCTTCATAGTAACAAGCTTTGTTCTCTGAATTGAGTCATTAATCCACAGAATCTCAACACCACTTGTCAGAAGACTACCAGTAAAAAGGTAACAGAACTGACATTCTGGACATGAAAGTGAACGGTGAGGCAGGGACCTGATCCTAATCTACTTAGTCTTCTTTCAAGAAAAAACTTTTGGTGAACTCAGTGTGAAGTTTACCTAAAGAAGGACTTCTGGATTTGATCCCAAGTTAATTTAATAGAAAGCTTGCCACAGAGTTAGAAAAATACTGAACAGGGAAAAAAGCCCAGTTTCAACTGGGTTTCTTAAAAGTTAACCTCCTAAAACAAAGAAATACAAATATAAGCAATGAGGCAAAACCAATTAGAAAATGAATACACTAACACTATTTCCCTGTGAAAATTACATTTGCCAATAAAAGCAGAAACCAAATAAGGTGCAGTCTAAGCAGTGTAGCCAAAGAGAAACCAAGTCAGATCCACGCGTACTCATCCTTTTCCAGATGATGGGAAAATGATCTATTTTGCTTTAAGCACAGTCTGTGCTGAGTGTATTGCATTCTTCTATTGTTTATTAGTGGCATCTGCCCTACTGCCCCACTTTTCCTCTTGCCCATGACTCTTTTGTCTTTAGAGTGTAGGTTTGGAACTTGTGATCCAAAAAATGCACACAGAGTATCACAATTAAAGACCACATGCCAGCTGACCTAATTCATGTTCACAATTTGTGTGCACACAAGTAATTATTTATGCAGCCAGTACCTTTGAACTCCAAAATTTAAAGTCTGTGGAACAACAGGGAAGAGGAATTATATAATGAAGGGGGAAAAACCTAGAGATTAATGAATTCCTGAAACAATATGAAAAATGAGAACAGAAAAATAAAGGAAATGTTGGGAGAACTATGCTGGATATTTCAGCCTTCAACACTTTCATCATATCTGCTTCCACCTGTAAAACACATTAGAAGCTCTTCCTGAACCACAGAGGATTTGTTAAACAAACATCATAGCCTAAAGTTCGGCTTTTTCTGATTATGATGTTTGCATTTATTGAATGCTGTTGGGTGATCAGTTTGTTTCATGTGTCGCTGCATTTCCCTCTATTGTTCCTTTTAGTCTTTAAATAGTGTCAATGGTAAACCCTGTTTTTCCACATAAACAATTCCTGCTGTGTAAGCCTTTTTTATTGCAACTTTTATTTCCATGTGTAATTTCTAGCAATTTTGTAGCTACAATTTTGTAGTAGCAACTGGGTCTGCTGCACACATTTAAACTGCAACTACTCAGTTACATTACACAGCTAGTGCTCCCCTTTATATTGCAGTAAATTTCCATTTCAGACTTAAAGACACTTTGGGCCACTGACAGCTCTAAATTCCTCGTCTTGTTTTCTCAGGATACACTAAGTAAGGAATAACTGAACTTGATTAAATAATGACAGCAATACCTTAAATGCATGTAAAGCTTTTCAAAGAAATTGAAAGCACTTTCTAAAAGAGTAATTGATAGTCTCAATTTATATCTCAGGTCAGAAGCAAAACCAAAAAAAGAAGTGGCATGTAACCATGATCTGGAAGACCTTGCATGGATTTATGAGTCAGGAAGTCCTGGGTTCTAGCTCCTTCTCCATGACGTCTCAGTCTGCAGCTTTGGCCAAATTACATTACTTTTCCACCCAGTTTTTTCACCAGTTAGATATGAAGAATTAGAAAGTATTTGAAGAAAGCAAGAACTGTGTTAATAAAATTTCTCCTTGTCTTCCTATTTCAGATGGTTATCAATAGAGTGCACTATGTTTTTAGCATTATTCTAGCCAGTTTAAAACTTTTAACATGTTTAAATATTATTAATAAAACAGTGACAGGAACAGAAAGTATTCCAACAGTTCTGATTCTAGATTTCTGCTCCAGTATTATGCAGTTGCACTCCAAGGATTAAAAACAAGAATAATAAAAACTCCCATATATGAACTCTGACAATATTTTCAGAGTTACACTGCTATAGTGTTACAATCCCATTCCTCCATAAACTCTGCACCTCCCTTAACCTCCTCCCATAAATTCTTAAATTTCTTGTATTCTCCTTTTCTAAAGCATTTTATTAGGTCTCCAGTCCTAAACAATCTCAAAATCATCTTCCCTCCACTCTCATACTTAGTTTAACAGTCTGCTCACCATCTTCTCTCAATTCAAGTGATACATTATCTGAGGATCTCAATACACAAGAAGGCAATAAAGAAAAGCACATTTTGGTAGCAGAGAGAAATCATCTTCTGTGTCAAATTTCAGGAAATATATGGCACCTCAGAAAGCTTGTCATGAGGAAGGAAATCTCAGTTTCCCAATGAGAATGAAAATGCAGAGGGATGTATTAGAAGGGTCTAGAGAAAGTAATTTGACCTTGAAGTAGATGTTGAAAACAAATCTGGAGCATGTAAGGTCAGAGTAACTTGGCTACAAAACACTAATTAGCAACAAATAATTCTTTCTGTCTGCTTGCCCTCCTAAGAGTCCTGAGCAATCTTCCTTCGGAGTCTTTTAGCAGGGGAGTTGGACTAAACAATCTGCCAAGGTGCCCTTCAGCCTCAACCGTTCTGTGTAGTTCTTTGATGAAAACATTACGGCTAAAAAAACCCCAAAAACCAGAAATCACTGCTAATTCAGTGCTGAAGCATGCCGGTGGGAGTTCAGGGGGGTCCGTACCGGTGGATCTGATGGGGCACATTTCCGGGGCGGCGGCGGGAGCAGGAGCCCAGCAGCGGCCGCTGTCACAGCAGCACTGCATCTTGGACTGCGGCTGCGGCAGCTGGTTGCCACAGCGCCCGTTGCTCAGCGTGGAGAAGCAGAATCCAGGGCGCACGTCTGCCAAGAGAAGGAAATGGATGGGTGACCATCAGTTCCATGAGGAATGTGGCTTTCACAAAACGGAAAGGTCCCATTTTTCTGGAGTGATTTGTATTATCAAAGACATAGCCCTTGCAACACTACAAGAATCAGAAAAACAAAAAATCTAGACAGTATTTGGGCTGCTTTGGACTCAGGTGTAACCTGTGAGAAAGCCGAAGTGAAATACGGAGCAGCAATGCATTAACTGAGGCAAAAATGCAGTAAAACATTTATTCAGTATATAACAACATATGCTTCCATGGCCCTAAAGAAAAAATGTAGTGTCATCTCTATTAAAGATAGTACCAGATTAATTAAGTCTTGATTTGAAAGCACTGAGGCACAGCAACAAATTCACAGCATTGCAGCTCACAAAGCATTAGTTCATTTTCCATTAGTCATGGCTTCCCCAGCTGAAGCATGTAGTGATTTGACAAGATATAGGCTTGGAGGCAAGAAAGAACAACACAGTTTTAACTGGTGCAATCACACTGTTGTTTATGGAGATCTGTTGGCTTCCTGTCTGAAAAGGGTAAGCATGTCTTGTACAAAGAATGTCCTGTACCCAGATTTTATATACTCAGCTCTGTGAAATGTTGTTAGACATAGCTCAGCTTAGAGAAGGACAAGAAAATGTGGATGGGATTAAAAAAAATCATAAAAAATAATCTTGTGATACCACCTGAAGGGTTAAGGAATAGTTTTGCAATATGTCACATCATGTCAAACTCAATATAAGCTGTAATGTGATTTGACACTGCATGATAAACCAGAGCAAGTTTGTTTCTAAAATATACAAATACTTGCTGTCAAAATGTAGTGGAAAAAGTCGCAGATCTAGTCTTACAACAGCAGACATCATCCCCTAAAGAAACAGTACCTCAATTATCCAGGGCATCCACCAGGGCATGGTGGATTCATCTGTCTAGTACCAGTGCTTTCCAGAATTTACTAGCTACAGAAGTGGATATAAAAAAAAGCAGGAGAGTTTCTTACTATTTTGAGGAAATTGACACATAGTGATAGTTCTGCCCTTTATTAGCTGGAACCCTAAACATGGATATTACTGACAGTACAGCTAAAAGACTCGGTTGGCTTTTATTTCCAAACTTTTTAGATCACTCATACTATCATATGATAGAAATCTGAAACGGAGAACAGAAAATCAGTTTTCAGTTCTACTACTGGTTCTTCATTTTCTCCTGGTGCCCAGCTGAACTGCCACACATATTTACTCCTTCATCTACCCTGTTAAAAATCAAACAGAACTCATTGGAATTGAAACTGTCCTCAGTACCCCGGAGAGATTTTCAGTTGCTTGATGTGATGGTAAGGTGTATGGGAAGAAGGAAGTAATCTAACAGACCTGACCATCATCTTTCATAATTCATCCTTCTCCATTTTGGTCAGCACCAAGTTTTGAAACATTTAAGAGCAGTAATAAAAAGTGAAAAAGGAATCTATATGAGATCTGTGCAAGTACACAGTGTGCCATGAAGAGATAAGCACACAGCAAACAGCTCTATCTACCTACAGGTATAAAAGTGTGTCCAGAAGCCACATCACTTGCAGAAAAAAATTAGAGGTTATTATTTTTACTTTTTCCTCCCCCTTTCCTTTTCTCTTCCAAATGGTAAAAGCATGCCAACCAGGAAGAGAAGAGCAGGAAATAACTTTTATCTGTTTTAGTTTTTAGTATTTATTGTTTTTGCTAAAAATTATAGTCTTCTGAAAAGGCAAAAATTCACCATGAGAATAAATTTCAGTAAAAATGTGTCTCTCAAAAAGAAAAAATGTAAAGAAAAAGACCATCAAAAAGTAACACAGACCAAACAAATTTATGTCAGTTGGAAGTACGGGCTAGCAACTTTCTTCACTGCACTTTTCATGCAGTTGGGATGAAATGCCCTGCTCTTGTTTCTGCTCTTCAGCTCTAGGAGATATTATCTTTGCTTTGTCTATTCTTATTTTTAAGGTTTGTGATAATGGAGCTCCTGGTACATCCTTTGGATATTTGGCCCCAGTGCTGCTGAGTTTGAGTCCCCTAAGGGATCCATTTCTCAGAAGCATTTCCTCCTCTCTAACAGAGCAGACACGTCCAGCTAACACTTTTCACTTAAGACAGGCATGTTGTAATTAAATCAAGATTAAATGTTTTGCCCAGCACTAACACAGATCTGGGCTCTGTCCCTGTGAATATGGCAAGCATGAATCTGCATGTTAGACAAGAATCCAAAGTATCTGCAGACAATTGATAGTGCTTCCCATCCAGCACATTTTGCCTTGAACACAAAGCCAAAATTTCAGTGGTGGCTCATAGTCTGGCATATTATTTATCACACCTTGTCATCACTTAAAACTCCCATTCTTTAGCTGAATTACTTCAGCCTACAAATATAGGGGGTAAAAATGCTGAGAAACTGCAGGAATATGACATGGATGTGAATGTTGGGCAGTCCTGACTGAGTGGTGACCATAAAAAGTAAAAAGCAAACACAAGTTGTGCATGTCTAGAAAATTTTTGTTACAGAAAGGTAGATCTTGCTCACAAATATTAAGTATGGGAAGCAATGATTTAATGATCCATAGCAATTTAGAAGCTATTAATCTGAAGCAATAAAGGCAATTCCCATTGGCATTTTAAGTGTACAGTATGGATCAAATCTACAGAAAAGTTATTTTTGATGATGGAAGAAAAGCAGTTTATTTCTTACAACCTGCAGAAATTGAATGCCACCATTCAAAATTAATCATAACCCAAACTACTTCCAGATCTCTTGGGAAAGTTAGTATTATCTGGTACTGATCTCTGTGAAGTTTGGGATTCTTTCCAATTTTTTTCCAAAATTATTTCCTACCAAAGGTACTAAACACAGGATGTTGTCTTGGTTCCTTGTGCTGGCACTGTGTAAGAGCCTTTAAATAAATATGCTAAAACTGAGGAACTAAACTTTTCATTTGAATTTTGCCCAAAATTCAGTGCTGGCACTGAAAAAATAAATTACCACATAAAAACGAGAAAAAAAAATTAATTAACTACTAGACCTGCCCCAGAGCAGGCTGTATGCTTCCCAGAAGCATTAACTGCACTGTTCTTTCAGGGCTTTGGCACTGCAGTCATTTCATTCACAAAGTTCTTCCAAAGTCCAGCCTTTGGATGATGGGTTCTGCTCTACCACAGTGAAAGCCTGAGAGAACAGCTCTGCCAAATCATCAACATCATAAAAGCACATAAAAATGTCCCATACTCAGTTTATCACATTACTTCCTTTAATGACAAAGACCTGCATCAGAGTTATAACAGTTGGAATGTGAATTCACTTTTCTAAATGAGTGCTGAATATTAAATGGACTAAATTAAAGACAAACATGAGAGCAACAATACCAAGGAAACATTTAAACAAGTTCTAAGGCAGCAAATATGACGTAACAGAAAAACTGCAGTAGAAAAAGAAAAGAGAAGGTCTCAATGAAGAGGAAAAGCAGAAATATCCTGCAAATGGAAAATTCATTTGAGAATACATGTACAGGCACGTGATGTGCTTCTATACAAAAGAAGGATTTCAAGTCCACAACTTGAAATACCTTTTTGACAAATTGTTACCCATTTTAGATATTCATGAATTTTTACACCTATTGTCCTATTGTTCACAGGACTCTACTTACCTATGCATTTTAAACCATCAGGAGCTGTATAAAACCCTGGAGGACACTTGCAGAAGTAACTGCTAACTGTGTTTGAACACTCTCCTCCATCACAAATTCCAGGAATGGTGCTACATTCATCAATATCTTTAAGACAAAAAGAGATGCAGTGGAAAGTTAGCTAAATTAGTTTTGGCACAAGAAAAGGTATTTTATAATTAGTAGTAATATTCAAATTCAGGGCATAATCAATAGTTTTGAATTAGCATCTTTCATTAGGCATCTTATAAACAGAATGAAACAGAACCTAAAAAATATTGTATCTGCAAATTGAAAACACAGTACCTGTAAATTGCAAAAGTTTTACTGCTTAATAATGATGGATGAAAATCTTTAAACTGCCAAGATTTACTAACCCTAAGAAAACTATAACCCACCCAGTCTGAATTCTGCATACTAGAATTAAGAAAACTGTTGGGACCAGAGTGCAAACTTTGTAATGACGACAGTGACCAGGAGCTTAACCGCTATCTCCAGCGGCAGAGCACCTCGTGGAACCCCACTGAGGCACTGGTTCAATACAGACTCACAGGGACATGTACCACCCACTGAACTGCCTGTCCTTCTTACTGCACTTGGGTTTATCCCCACACAACAGCACTGAGCAAGGTATTGTTCAACTAATGCAATCTGATAGGATTGTTCAACTAATGCAATCTGATAGGATCTGATACAATGACTGCAGGCAACAAAAATTATCTTTCCTGATTTCCTCCACTAAATCAAGTGGAGGAAGTTTCTGAAGTTTCAACAGGTTTCTAGAGTGTAACCAAAATATCTGCTGCAGAAACCAGGCAGCATCCCTTCCTCCTGCATTTTGTCAGTGATTTTAAAATAAAGTTTTGATACCATGATTGTCTTCACTAACAAATCTCAATCCATATACTAAATCATCATCACAGATACAATGTAGAAAAAATTTTAAAGTCTGCAGAAAAAAACCCTAACAAATTCTTACAACTCATCAGAGCTGCATAGAGGGGACTTGAAGGGTTTCTTCCACAGCTAGTTTATATAATCTACAGCTATGTGAATAACAACCTATGTCAGCCCCAAGTGTTCCTTAATTACCATCAGTAGCCTGCCTGTGATGTGTAGTTACTTTCCCCTTGGTTTCCAGTGACTGTCTTAACAATGCAGCTGTATTTAATGCCCTCATCTCCTAGGAACCTGAATTTCTGCTGAGCTTAAAATCAGCTCACTCTTTCCCACAGTACCTACAAGAAGAATCAGCTAAACAGAGCAGAAATGGAGGTTATTCTCTAGACTGATCACTGATATCTGCTTGTCACCACCGCATACAATCACCCAGCTGCTCCCCTGACAGGGAGCATCCAGCTAGAAATAACGACATCACAGGACTCTACCCAACCTCTCCTCCAGAGATCGATGAAAAGACAGACACATGACTATAATAATGATTTCACCAACCACAAAAATTTCTGAGATGAAATACTGCAACACCACCCAACACACCAAGGCTAGGAGTGAATAATACTGTAGTCATTAAAAAGGACTGGAAGAGTTTAAATGTAACGCCTAAATTGGAATTTGGCCCCAACAGATGGGGGAACACCCAAAGTCCCCCAGGACCATTAATGAGCATTTTAGCAAGTAGAAAGGATCTCAGTTCTACTTCTTCTGTGAAGACAGTAATATAAAACCTAACAACTCCTGGTCTCCTAAGTAAAGCGTGGGATGCTCTAATATTTTTGTGGCCCCTTGCCTTTGCAGGAAAGTAGTGGAGGGACTGGGAAGGCACACAAATAACCCAAGTTTGCAGACTCAGCCATCCTAAGTGGAGCAGGGCCCTGTGTCCCCTGTGTACACATTCTTCCCCAGCATCTTGCTAGTTGTCCTGATGTGGGTCACATTCCTCACTTGGGTGTGTGAGAGGGGTGTGACTTTTTGTTCACTGCTACTTCGAGGATGTTGCCAAAGCCTCAAGTCCGAGTGCCCTGGGAGCACTGCTAAGAGACTTCTGGCTTCTGCTCCAAGATTATACACCACAGGAGTCTCACAAGTCTCAGTGACAAAAAATGTGGAAATTGAATTTTGTTCTGAATAAAGCCCTTAATTAACAGAGAAAAATGCAATCGTAAATGGATCAGATTCAAGCATTTTCTGACTCAAATTCACCAATGTTTATCTTAAAGTCAATGTTGCCACTGTTTATATAGAGTCTGACCCTTTTAAAAGCAAAATCATCACTCTTTATTATAAGGTTGAGCCTAACCCAAACAATATTTCACTATTTATATTCGTGTTGACATCCATGTAAGCAACACTGTCGTTGTTAAGTATGTGAGTTTTACAAAGGTAAGTATACTTGATGTACCCGCAGACTTAAATGTCACTCCAGGAAAAATTACTCCCCCAGTCACCACAAAAAAAAGAATTTACCTCAGCATTAATGCAAATGGAAAAGAAGTGCTGATATCAAGCAGTGAAATAATGTAGCAGTTAAAATACAAATTTCCACTGGCTATGCTAACAAAGAGAACCTTGGCCAACTCCCCTCATTTTCCATCTTGTTGACTCTCTACCTGTCCTTGACAATTACTATTATATTCTTACTTTAATGGAGACCCCCTGAAAAAACAGTACTGGTAATTCAGCAGGTAGCTCCCAGTAGAACTAAATCAGTGACCAAGGATATTTTACAATTGCTAGAAGCCCTACTTGCTAAACAGGAAGCTAAACCAAGCAAACAATCCAATGTTATTCATTATGTATCAGAATTAACTACTGTTAATTACTGTAAACCAAACAACTTGTCTTATATTGTCTTATAAAATTCAGAAGACAATTTAGAAAGAACAGGATGGGTAAGCTCTTGTTGCATGATCATGCTCTTAAATGTTGTGTTTCTATCTTATTTCACTGGTATAAAGGTGGTACTTTTCATTATTTGAATTGTATTAATACCTACACCTCTTCAAGTATAATTGCTTGGTACATACAGAGACTCAAAAATCAATACATATGAATTTGAAGAAGGAAAAATTAATCTCATCATTGTGACCAGGTGATCACTGCAAAGGCACTTCACAAATGGGGCAGGAAATTTGTGGCAGGATATGGGAACACAGCAACCTATACCAGGTTTAACTGTTAGCAAGTGCAGGCTCAGAGGGTGGTGGTTGTGTGGGGTTTTTTGTTCTTTGGTTGTTGGTTGGGGTTTGTTTTTAAAATGATTCAGCAATTTAAGAATACCATCAAAATGTTTATGAGATGCAGCCTACAGCTCTCGGCTTTTCACATATCAATACTTAACAAGGCACTTGTTCAGTCTCTCCTATTCACCACATTCTTGGTACTTCATCCACAGAAGGAAACACTTGCAATGTTGTTCTATTCTAAATGTAGGTTACATTCTGCCAAAATCATTGGCAGGCAATATGTAAACCATGCTGTGTACAAGCTCTTCTGAAATTGCTCTCCCTAACCTGCAAATAAATTATAAAGTTTTGCCTAAAATAGCGATTTTTTATTTGAACAAGTAATTCATAATTCTTCTAAAATGACTAAAAAGTTTTGAGCGCTTCTTAAACGGCACTTGATGGAAGAAAGGATGGTGAATGCACACCTTTCTCTCACAAATACTTCTATTGTACCTAAAGTTGGCATTTCAAAATCACTAGCCATTCCAAAATCACATGAAACTTGTCTACTCAAGTTAATTTCAGTCTAATGTCTGCAAGTAGAATTAGTAGCAAGTTTAAACATTATCTGGACTTCACTGTAAATACAAATAACAATGTGAAACTAACACGTTTTAGTACTATGTTCCTTATGTACTCAAAATTCTCTTAGAGCAAAGGAGACATCTATGCTTGATTATTATATTAGAATGAAAAAAAATTACTATCAAACGACAGCAAAAAAAAAGCATGATTCCATAATCACACACTGCAAATTTCCAGACTAATATCTAGCACCTGCTGTAACCTCAAGTTAGGATGAGTAGCAAGTGAAGACAAAATCTTTGTCCTTCAAGTCTGAAATGTTATGTGAATAAAAAAGCTATAAAAGTTGCATGGCCAATATTTAACATTCTCTGGTTTGGGAGAAAGCGTCCCTATTTGTATTTGTTGTGAATAATGCTACTTGCACACTCAAAGCAAAAGAGACAATAAGTTTGTTAGAAACTCTTAAACAAAGTTGGTCCCCCAAAAGAAGACTCTCCCTCTTCTACTTTCAGAAGAAAGTTCTAGAAGTTCTTACCGTCACATTTTTGTGTTACTTCATTAAACTTGTGTCCAGCTGGGCATTTGCACTCAAAAGATCCAACAGTATTAATGCAATTTCCCCCTTGACAGATCCCAGGGATGGCTTGGCATTCATCCACATCTACAATATAAAAAAGGAAAAAACACCCACTTTTATTTCATTTCTCAAGAACAGCCATAATAATTTGTCTACACAGAAATCAAATATGCCTAACTGCGTTCACCCATCATAATATTATGATACTTGCTTGGGAAGACAGACACTAATTTTGTAATTACTCTATGCAAAGTATGATTAAGTACAGTACTCTAAATATTTTCTGCAAGAAATCACATGGTTATTATTGTTACAGACATTAAATATCAAACTGCTATTGCTTTGTTTTTCCAAAACATCTGGGGAATGGTGTGCAGAAAACACAGCCTGCCAGAACTCAAGTTTCTTTGAAGTTTCTAAAGCTGGTCACCCAAAATCACTTGCCCCATCAAAAATCTTGGCAACTCCACACAGTGCTTAGGCCACCACCACAGAGGAGCAGTTGCAGTGTGCATTGAGGGGCCTCATGGAGAGACACAGCAACTGCAGAATCATTTCTGATGGAAATCATTAACTTGACACTCCAGCGAGATCAGCACCAATGACATTAGACTGTGGTTAGGATTTGAGTCAAAAAGTTTCATAGCCATAATTGATTCCTCTCAGGAGGAATTATTAATGACCTGCTTAGACATACATAAATTTGAGGGGGTTTTCCCTTTTATTTTTCTTTCTTTGCTTTTCATTTTTTCACCGAGGAAAATGAAACAACAAAGATGATATCACTGGCTAGGTAGTAAGCTCAAGACAAACATTTTCAAGAGGCCCCAGTTTCTGGCCTCACAATTATTTTAGCACAACAACATGTGTGTCGTCACTTAGCTGCAGAAGTGTTGCTATGGCTTAATAACAGCCACAGAAAAGAGGCTAAAGGAGGCGGAGGAGTGGCATTGCAATAGGACACTGGGGAAGTCTGGCTCACAGTCCCCAGGGGCTGCCCTGTCTCTGCTGCTCAGGAATTCCTTCAGGAGCACAGAGCACTCCACTCTCCGATCCAAATGCTCACGCTTCCCCCATCTCCTCAGGAGAACCAGCTGCTGGCTGCTAGAAACTGGTTGCTTGAGTTCTTGGGCTTCACTGACATAGGTTTCAATGCAGGGACACAAACTGAAGGAGGTAATGCCTTCAAATCTCTCTTTATAAATACCAGAAAGACAGCTGCAATGTGCCTTAAAGTCTGAAAAGTGAAGTATTATGTCTGTACAAAAGGCTAAGAGGCAATTTTCCTGGGAGCCACAAGTAGGAAGTCTCAGGAATGCCAAGGAGCATATCTGCACCACATGGCAAAGTGTTATGTAAACATCCCAGGGTGAACCGATCCAGGTCGGGGGTGCAGCAGCAGTGGCAGAGCAGAGCTGCCCCTGAGGGAACCGCAGTGCTGGGAGGTCACAGAACCAGCACAGCCTCAGCAGCCTTGACTCAGCCACATTGCTGCTGGGACTTGAGCTACAGCAACGGGCTGTGCTTTAGTAACAGCAATCAGCCAGACTTCATGGCACTGCAATGACTTTAAAAAACTGCAAAAACTCGAGAAACAGAAATCATGCTTCTGAGTCACCATGTCTGTTTCAAAATCCCACCTTTTTGGTTTATTTTTCTTCTTTGTATCTTTAAAAATCTCAGCTGTGATATTAATTTAACTTTCGGCCAAAGTCAAACTTTGGGCAGTGATACTCTATTTACTTTTGAAAATAATCTTGCTCTCACTATTTCTTTTTTTTTTTTTTTTTTTTTTTNATGATTCTTTTTCCTCTTCAGAGGACATGGATTTTATTTAACCTGTTTTCCTTCATTTAGATTGAATATGAATGTGAAATCCCTGAAATGTCTTCAGTGTGAATGGATGTTATCAGATTTCAAAAGGATTTAGTACGATTGCATGAAAAATAAAGCTAATATGTGATTCCATAAAAGATCTGTTGAAATTACAAATACAATACTTAAGAAGAGAAAACTGGAAAACACAAGTCAAACATACTGGGCCAAAACTGTGTTGGCACCACATACAGATCAGCATCAATGTAGCTGCTTGCTAAGAAATGTGCAGTAAGCAGAAGTATCCTTACTCCAAACTGCACAAACCCATTGGAGAGTTCACCACAGCCTTCCCATGACACAAACAAGAGGAATATAACTAGGTGTGGCATAAGTTCAGGGGTGTGGGCCACATATTTATGTACATAAGCTTTCAAAAGCGTCCAGAACCTCAGTTCAGATTCCTGCACAATTTAGTCCTGACCTTTACAATGAGAGGGGAAACAAAATCACTGAGGTCAAAATATGGGAACATCATGCAGGGCATACAACCATGTTATCCATCTTGAAGTTCACCATGTCTGTCTGCAGGGACCAGCCATGATTTGGCCTGTGACAGAGGGTATCTACATTTTTAATGCAATGGAATGCCTTGAAGTCCCTTCATAGGAATTTCATGATTATATAAAATTACTCATAGATTTATAATCTTTATCTTCCCTATTTTCAAAAATATTGTAACTTATTAGAAAATGTTAGACAGATTGAAATAAACTGGCCCCAAAGATACGGTGCTGGGAATGTATAATCCACATCAGTTTAATACACAGTTGCCCCTGTTAACTTTCTCCTGTTTCCTGCCAGACATCCAGACAATAAAAGAATTTATACAGCTGGAAGTATTAGAATAAAAGCCAAAAGCAGTGTAAGGACTTTCTATGGTGAGGCATGCTCTGAAAGAAGTAAGCAACATCTGGGTGGATTTTATGATTTGAAACAAATGCAAATGCATTTCCAAAATTGTATAAAATATATAATAAGGCATTACAAATGGCACAACAGGCACTTTTCCCAAGGTCCCAGTGTAGCTCAAGAGATAAGACATCCAAGATGAATCCAAACTACACAACTTTTAGCTAAAAAATCTCACCCCGGATAACTGGGGCATTATTGCCATAGATTGATGTTTGCAGGTTTTGAGTGCTCTCTGAGAGCAGAACAAATTCCTCCACGGAATGATCGAGTGGTACACTCAGAAAAACACCATTACAGAACCAAGGGAAAGCGCTGCTGGCAGTGAGAAATTCATTAAGATGCTGGCTGCTCTCACATGACCTGAGTTACTAATGTACTCACTTGAACATCAGGCACTCACTGAATCATGAAGTAATGCATCTGACAGTGTTTTTCCATTCTTCACACATATAGCCGAGAATGGCTTAGGACAGGTTATTCACAGCAGTGTAACTCAATTAAGATTAATCCAGTAACAATTTCAGCAGCTTTTGGGGAAGCTTTGCTGCTAACTTACCTTGACAGGCCCCCGTTCGAATGTTTGGAATGAAGCCTCGGCGGCAGGGATGCGGCTGGGCAGGACACATTTCACAGGGATGGCCCCACGCTCTCCCAACAGTTGCACAGCACAGGGTTTTTGTGCACACAATTCCACTGAGCTGGCCCTGGCACATCTGGTTGGTTACCAAAGTGAAGCAAGGGCCGGTCCTGTAATCTGTGCCAAAAACAGGAAACCTGATCAGCATCACAATAAAAATACACAACAAAACTCTTAATAAGGCAAAACAACAGCACATTTAGGCAATCCTTTTTCACACAAATTGCCCACCAACCCAAGAATTTATGTTACAAATGCTCTAAAGAGGAATTTTTTCTCTGTCTTTAATATGAATCTACTGGAAACAAACTGTGACTGTTTTTCCAGGAATGTTATATCTGTAGGTTCCCTTTGCTGCTTCATTTAATCACTCATAATATTCTTCCCAGGGTGTTTATTCAGTATATTTTAAATATTCAGTGCATTATTTAAAAGAATACTGATAAAATATTTAGGATGTTTATTTCCACAAGTTGGATGGTTGTTCTCAAATGAGGCTCAAAGGAAGCAAATACAGACTACAGAAAACTTTCTGTGGACAGTTCTCTCCTATTCAGGCACATGCCATACCAGATATGTGGGCAAGCTTTGCCTACAGCTGAATGAAGGGCATGTGGAACACATCTGCTTTGATTTGTTTATGGTAGGACAGGCCACAGCCAACAGACAGAATCAAACTAAGATGTTAATAAAACACTAGTAGGCTTCCTTTTGTGCCACCCTCCAAGGGCAAAAAGCAAACAGTGGTACTGCCAACTCCTGCTGTCTCCTGCACGTCCGGGGTGCACACTCCAGTCAATTCTTCACAAGCAATTCTAAAATGCCTTTTTTGTTATGGTGCACCAGGACAGAGTCAAGCATCCTGTAAGCACAGCCAGCAAATCAGAACCTGTTGTTTGTCTGTACTGAAGTAGTTACCAGATACCTCATCCAAGGTCACTAAGTAATCCACACTGCCTTAGAGTCACATCATTATAAATTCCTCCAATTTTCATGCTACATCCAAACTTTGTAAACAATAATATGTTTTCATTAAACCATTGTTAAAAGGTGTTAAATAAGGCAGAAGTGAGAATGGATGTCTTTCCCACCTGCTCTATTCTCCCCACACCAGATGCACCCTGAAGCCTATCATTTAATTAATCTTTGTGCCAGCCAGAGACGCTGTGTCCATATGCTGTAATTCTGATAATTAATTAAGCCATTCTGATACAATTAATAAAATGGTTTACAGAAATCCTGTAAGGCAAACATTAATGCTATACTGCTACTGTTATCTTCATCAATTAACACGATGGTATCAGAAAGGATATTGTGTTAGATCGAAGGACCTTTCTCTGATGAATTTGTACTAAATGACACTAAATGCCATCTATTCTTCATTAATTATGTATCACTCCAGTAACTGGTATTCTATCTTTTGTCTGTTTAACACACCTATAATCACTCAGATAATCTCTCTTCCTTTTAAAATATCGGATCAACAACAATTTCCTTTCAGCCTCTGGAAATCTGTCTTGCATTTCCAACTCTATGGAGAATTAATCTGGGAGAACCCATGAGCCATTTTAAGGCTCCCTGGTTAGCTGGACTAGCTGTATAAAAATACATAAATCCAATTTCTGCTATTTAATTTCAACCTTAAAGGCTATCAGATTTTAAGTATAAAATTCCTGTCCTATCCCCTCCAAACAGTACAACTACATTTACCAAACACTTCTCCCACCCTTCTCTAGCAATTTCATCAGCCTCATCATGAAATGAGTCAGAATCTCTGATAACATCTCTTGCCCTGGATTACTTAATTCTTTATCGTCTTAACTTTCTTTGGCTTTGTATTTCTTATTGTGTCCCTTCATTTGCCACATGAATTTTCTACACTACAACTTCTATTAGGTTTTTCTCTATTTTAAAGCTTTTCTGTAACTGCTTGAATTTTTCCCAGGCTTTTGTCAAAACCCACATTGCCTTCTTTCTCATTTCTCATTCTAGAAATGCAGCTTTGGAAACATGCAGTACAAATGCAAATATTACCAGCTTTATCTTATTCCTTCAACACAGAAATTAATACAAATAAATCATGATCAATTATACCTATCAAATAAAAATAATTATTTCCCAGATCGGTTTTTCATCCTTGATCAAAATAAGAATATGTGCTTTACTCTATGCAAAACTCCCAATGTTGTAACTCCAAATATTAAAACAAGAGACAGCAATTTCTTTAGAAATGCCATAGTTTTGTGTTGGCAACAGGAAATCTTCCAAGTACCTCCCCAGAATGAAATCCCCCATTGTAGATTGTCCCTCTGCCGTTTATATATAGATGGTTTTAAAAAGAGTCATTTTGTTCTCCGTCGCAGTGGGAGCACGCGTCAGACAGTAGTGAATAACCCATCTTGTGTTTTATGGTAGGATATGAATGGATCAGCATTTACAATTGTTTGCTTTCAAGCTATAAATGACTTAGCAGTGGCTAATATGTCTTAGAAATATGGTGAATCCAATGAAGTTAACTTCATAATCCTGCAAATCTTTCCACAAGGTCTCAGTAACAAGACGTGGGTCAAATAGGCACTCAAAGCCAAACAAGTCCAGCTCCTATTTGTTATTATTCAAGTTCATAACACTTTAGTATGGTGAATTACAGACTCTATTTTCACCAAATATTTTGCCTTGATAAATCTTATTCTTAAAACTTCATTTTCTTCTAAATACAGTTTTCCTTCTATTTTCTCAAATACAATCATCCACATTTTCAGAAGATTTTTTCTTCTCTTAATGGAAAATTCTAAAAGTCAGAAAACCCATATGAAAAAGATCATGTGAATGTACATGCCAGACTAAGGCCACAGAAAAATCCACACATCAATCCCTTTTTTTAATACAGAGGCCAAATAAAAAGAGCTTTAAAATTGAAGTGTTTTAAACAGTGAGTTTACTATTTTTTTATTTATTCCAAGATGAAGGTTTACAAGAAGAAGATGAGATTCTACTAACACGGTGACAAAATGGAAAGAGGATATGAGCTTAAAACCCCAATCCTTATTTCATAGCATCAAAGTTTCCTTATACATTCATGTCCTTTGCTATTATTCAAACTACTTCAGTAAGTAAAGCTCAAACACAAGGTACCAGTGACCAGTCAGGAGCTGAAAAGAAAGAAAGAAGGAAAATATACCCCAAAAAGCTATTGCACCATTTGTATGGGTTGTTTTTGTTGTTTTCTTTTTTTTCTCAGGGATAACTTCAATTTAACTGAAGAATGTTGAGGCTTGAAATTATTTCAGTAAAATTAGTTAAGATGTGCAACTGGCAATTCAAGTCTTTTGAGTCACTTCTAATGCGAATTTCAGCATGTGCAAGTGGCCTTCAGTAAGGCAATAGTCACCACTATCTAACAATTTTATCTGCTTTACATACTTCTTAACTATTTTGATAAGGAATAATTCCACAGGGAGCTTAAGACAACTCAGAAGATGGGTAGAAACTGTAAAACCACATTAAGTTCATATACTGTCAAGAAGAGCAAGATGGCAATAGAATGACACCAGTTTACACCGCACCACAATTCAGCTTATTAATTCCACAGGAAAGAATCAAGTTGCATTTTGATCTAGAGCTCATTCCTGTTTCAGGCAGAGTCATCAAATAATTTTATTTATCTTCTCAAAAGATCCGTTATATTCCTAAAAGCAGCAGAGAGGCTACTGAAATATGTAGTCCTGGCAGGCTTTGATCAAAACCAAGCACAGCAATAAATAACGATAATTGTTCCAAGTAATTCTGGACAGCCAGTGCAAGACTTCTGACACCAGACACACATCGTAAGCTCCTAGTTCACAATTACTTCTGCTTAGTTTCGAGTACAATATAGTTTTTAATGTAAAAATGAAGTTTAAAATCATTGTCAACTAATGGAACCCAGATTAAACAATTATGCTAGTGCAAGGAGGCTGGATAAAATTTGGTCCCTCTATCTGCTAGGATTCACTATAAATATCCTAAAAAGAGTTCTCGATGATTCAAATTAACAGCCTGATTTTGCAAACTGATAACCACCTGTTAAGGGAGGTTGACAGACTCCTTCACCTCTCTTACAATAAACGAAAATTGAATGAATGCAAAGGTCAAAGCATGAGACTGTAGCAAGCCAGCATTTATCTGATCATGATCAAGATCTCATTACAGAAAACAGGAAAATGCCATCTCCTGCCATCACGGAAAAATGGCTAATGATAAAATGAAGAGTGTTTTTCCAGCTCTCTGCACACAGCGTGCACAGCTCACACAATACCCTGGGCTGCAGCACTGCCTGAGCAGCCCACCCAGCTCCTCTGAGCTGTTAGCACCTCACAGGGGAAAATTCAGCAGGAACCCCCAAACACAGCCAAGAATGCTGTGTAACTGAAACCCCCCATGGCAACACAAACCAGCAACTTCCCCTTTCTTGAGTACAGGAGCAAAGGGAAAGGGAAAGAAAGGAATATTCCATTATCACACAAATAATGAAAGAAAGGTCAGAAAGAGCTCTAAGGCAAGTGAAGTACCTTAAAGCTGATCATTAGTACAACTTATTTTCCTGCCTAGCAGCACTTTTGTTTCTGCTGTTTGGAGGTTTGTTTTGTTTTTTGCACCAGCTGGGGATAGAAGAGGGACATTGGAAGAGAGACTGCACAGGGCAGAAACACCATCCCATCTCTGCACTGCACCCAGCTGCCCAGGTGTGAGCCACTGCACTTGGCAGCCTGTGCCACTGCTCAGCCACATGTCAGGAAAGGGAGTCACAGTCACTTGTACCTGAGAGTGCTCCTCTGGAACCTGACCCCACAAAGCCAAGGAATACACAAACAACTACACTGTCAATGGAAAACAGTGCACAAACAACTCCACTGTCAATGGAAACATACAGCATCCATCACTGTACATTTCACTGTACTTCAGTCATTTCACTCTCTTCAGAGAAGGTAGTGATACACTTGAAGATGATGGAGAAAACCAAAAAGTGCCTCATTTCAGAAGGCAGGATGTGCTGTGTGTGAAATTAGGCTTTTTGCAGTAAAATTCAAAGAATTGCAGAGAGTCTTGGCACCGACAGAAGAAAACAGCATGACCAAGGTAACTGTAGCAGGGAGCATCACCATAGCACAGTTACAGAAAGGTTTAGCACTTCAGGCTTAATTTCAAAATCAATGTGATTCGAGGTATTTACAGACAGACTAAAATCTCCTGCTAAGGACAAAGAGATCAAACAGAAGGCTCTACATACATGAACCTCATAAGAAATCAATGGAAACCTCTGTGTGTCACTGTACAAAGGAAATAGGGAAGAGCAATGAGCTTGTAACTCCATCTTCACTTGCAAAATTTTCCTGTCAGTTGCTTGTAGACTTGAAATTATATTGAAATTATATTTTGCATACAAGACATTATGACTTTTAACTGCTGGTAGAAAAGTAAATGACCATGCTCACGGATGACCATAGGGTAACTATCATTTACTTTCATCTCTTCTAATAGAGAACACACCTCACATCTCAATTCACAGACCAAATCAAGACCAGACCCTGACACATTCCCAAGTTAGTTCAATAAACTGACTTCCAACTATTTAAAAACTCAGACACAATAATGCTCTGTCCACAGGTGACACTGAAAGCCAGTTGATAAATGCATCCAATCACAACACACTTTTCTTTCCACACAGGCCATTTCCTTAAATAATTACTCACTGTTAAGCACTCCCTGTCCTCTCCTCCCCCCAGCCAGACACCATTACTCACCCCAGTCAGATCCCAATGTGTCATCATTGGAAAGTACATGGCAAAGATATCAGAGGGTGTTCAGAAGGAAAGAAAACAAAACTCTGTAAATATTTAAAAACTTATTTCCTATGATGTCTGACACTTCTTACCAATGAGGTTTGGTAGGTTTGGACGTGGTACGTGAAGAAATTATCACCATGCCACTTCTGTCTGCTCCCTTCCAGTGCCAGAGATGGTTTCACATATAAGCAAGACCATTTCCCAGCTGCTTCAGTGCACAGTGCAGCACTGAGCTTAAATAGCTGAGATTTAACACTGGCTAGTGCTAAGATGTCACTGGAACTAGGGACTCGGAATGCAACCATTCAGGCACTGTTTCTGGCAGGGATATAAACCTGGCAGCAGAAATGTCTCAAACTACTACAGCTGTGCTGCGGACAGATCACAGCTCCAAGTTGCTTCTCATTATTTTCACAAGAGTAAAAAATATCCATGGAAGCATATCTAACACGGGTACCATAGCTCTTTACTCTGTATTAGGCAGCCAAAATGTTAGTTACTGCCCCATATAACCCAGCCCCAGGAATATTACCCTTTAATTCATGAATCTGATGACCCCATTTCTTCATGTCTTCCTCACCTTTGCTTGTTGCAAATTGTTCTCATATATTGACTTGCTGGCACACTTCAGCCTAAATTTATTTTCCATTCCGTAAGCTGCTTCCCAAATCCATTTCTGCACAGATGATCTGTTTAACACGTCCATCTAGCAAATATTACCTAGTCTTCCTAGGATACTGTTTGAAGAACAGGACTTTGAATTAATAGTTTACTAACAATATGAGACTAACATTATCACTTACATTTCATGCACAGAACAATTCAGGCTATTTTATAAAGTATGTTGGCAATCTATTTTCCAGAACAAATATACAACTATTTTCATGCCAATTTTGTTCTTGCAACTGACCCAGTTCTCGAAGTCCGTAGCTGAAAAGTAATAACATTACAGTAATAAAATAAAAAAATAGTGTTCAAGAATTATTATTACAGAATTGGAGTGATTTGTTGCACACATTTTAATCCAACACGCAGACTAAGCATTTCACCAAAATCAAAGCCTTAGCTCTGTTGTTCCCAATTATGTGCAGCAGCAATCCAAATACAGAAAATTGTTACCACATTTTATTCTTTTCCATGATGAAGAAAACAGTAAGCAATGCAGCTAAATGTAGAATGACTTCTCCTTTCTGAATAGTCAGTTACCTGACAAACTCTAGCCTACCCTACTTTGCTGTATAAGCTGCAAAGGACCATGTCTTTGCAGATTTTAATTTTTCCAATTTCTTTCACAGGCTAGTAACAAGTATATACAATTCTGATTGATTTTCATCTCCTTTTTTGCTAAAAAGTAACCAGTTTTGGCGACGTATTTAGTATCAAGACCAGATGATTATTAAGGCGAATGGATTCTACTACAGAACTTTGCAAGTTTCACTTAAAAAGAACAAGTTGGCTGAAGCTTATCACTATTTTTTCAAAAGTGTTCTTAGGAGTGCCACATTATAGAAATTCCCTTTACATACCACTAAGTATTAACTATTAACAGGCAAGGTAAAGACAATGCTAGTAGACGAGCTCTGGGTATTTTTTTTCTCTTTGGCTTCAAACGCCACTGACTAAAGTAATTAAGACTATCCAAAAGTAGTGCAAACTGTGTAAGAAAAATAGATCCTAATGACTTACAGAATATTACATAGAGCAGCATCCAAAGAAAGGGAAAACGCTTTCAGACAATGCAATGCATACAATTTAAAGAGATACTGCTTACATTTACAAATGAGATGGAGTGGTACAATACACTAGAAACAATATTTTCTTTTCTAAAATATAAACACTCCTCTGCAGTGCCATGAAACAGAATGCAATTGCAGAGCACTGGAATGAAACTCAGTCCAGAACTGAAAACTGGTTATAAATAAACAGGGGAGGTGGGAGGGAGAGAGAGAACTGATTTTCAGTGCTCAAACTCAGTGAAATATAGCAGGAGTAAACACAGAGCAGGAATGAAGAGAAGTTGACTTGCTTTCAGTGTGGGAAGGCAGTAAATTTAATAATGATGGTTTGGGTGTTGCAATGATATGTTAACTTAATGACACATA
Organism: Cyanoderma ruficeps; assembly: GCA_008694505.1. Taxonomy (NCBI): domain Eukaryota; kingdom Metazoa; phylum Chordata; class Aves; order Passeriformes; family Timaliidae; genus Cyanoderma; species Cyanoderma ruficeps. The sequence continues at coordinate 10,543,354 of VZDJ01000155.1, read as the reverse complement.
CACAGGTAGCTTTTGTGGTCCTAACAGAACTCTGAACTTCTAAAGGCCTTGCGGCTCTTTAACAAAGTGATTAAAACAATCAATATCTTACTCCTTTATAACAGGAATCAGCAAACTTGTCTGAAGCAAGTTCTCTCTTTCCCATAATCAAAAAAGACCAGCACTCCTGAGAAATTATAATGGTGAAAACCTTCCACTGAATGAAAGGAAGGGGCAAACAGACTGTATCCCTGTAAAGGCTCTTCTCCGCAGGGCAGACAGCTCCTTGGCAAAATTTCTTCAACCAGACACTCACGCAGGTTTTTGTACTCTCATATGCATGATTTTTTATTATATGATTTTAGTTATGATAGACTTGATATGATGTAAATAATTTAATTTTTTTACTAGCTTAAAGACTTTGGAATAACTAACACTGTTCTTCTTGCATAAGGCTGTAACACAGAGTTTTATATTTTATACAGCCAGCTAAAAAGACACAAAAAATATTTGAAAAACAGTGACAACACAGAGTATTTGATTTTTACAGAAATATTTTAACAGTTATTTCATTTCACGTTGCACAATAACCCACAAAAAAATCTCAGGAGGTGTTAAAAATGTAAGTCAACAGCAAACAAAAATTGCTTCAGACACTAATACCTCACCTCTAACTCTATGGTGAAACACATCAACTACTTAATTGAAATACCATGCAACCCTCTGTGTTACAGGATCAGATTCCTTCCTCAATGAACTGTGGCATCACTCTGTGTGCACACCAATGTAATCATGGCCAGAATCTGGATCATTTTGCATAACCACATATACAGGATTTGCATTAAGACTGTAGTCCAAAAATAAAAACAGCAGTAACATGCACTATTTTAACTCTGAATAAGCTTGAGGTATCCCTGTTGAAATGTTACAGAATACATGCCATAACTCTAGAATTATCATATGTATTCAATTTCTATTACTAGAAGTAAAAAACCAAGAAAGTAAATGATCCAATCTTGATTCACAAGTTTTCAACTAAGCAAGTGTAATTTTATTAAATATATATTATACCCACCAATATGAAGTACATGAGATGCTAATGCATGCATTTCATTACTCAAATTATTGTTTAAGGCCTTCCTCTGTCATTCCTGTCTTCATTGACCACTTGGTTGAAGGAACTTTCCCTTTGCTTAGCACTAATGCGTGGATGTCCCCCAGAGTCAGTAAATGACTGGCCTCAAGTGACCGAGGACCATCACATCTTCAGTCTAAGATTACTGAAAATATTTATGGCAATTGTCAATTAAACTCTTTGTAAAGCCACATCAAAATCTGATTTTCCCAAGCAGTGAGAGAGTACAGAATAATAAGTATCTTAAAATGGGAAGAAAGGGGAGGGGAAGGGATATTAATCTATAGACAATTCTCAAACAGGCAGGAGTTCTCTTCTTACTTGCATGCAGCAGGAGAGAAGAGCAAAAGGTCTTTACTGACTCTTGTTATGCTGAGCACTTTTTGGTTCTTTAACTTAAGGTATTAGTGGAGAACAACTACAAGTTTTTCCAAAAGACTTTGAATTACCATGAATACTCTAGATAAAAGACTTCATGCATTTACTGAAATTGTAGGCAACTCCACATTCTTAGTATATTGTTTAACGCTTTTCAAGTTTTTAATAGCATCTGTGTTGATGCCTTTGGCCTTTTCTCACTCATCACACTTACTCTGTATACACCATTTTAGTCTAATAGATATTGCAAATCTATTTTTGCTTCAGCACTGGAAACTGGCATCTCTTCTACTTGTTCAAGGGAATGTCAGCTCCTAAGATTTCATTTGCCTCCACATATGGGACAAATCATTAAAACTTGGAAACAGTTACCAGCCTGAGTGTCTTCAACAGGAGCATTCAAGATCTAAGACTACAATCCTAGCAGGTTTTTTTTCCTCTCTGTTAGACAGAACGGCTTGGTTTTGTGGGTGCACAGACATGACATCCAGCATGAAGCCCAGATGCCAGTTAAAAGGGAAAGGTTAGTCACTGACTTTGATGCGAGAACCATCATTCAGTGGGGGAATCCCATTGCCCTTGACTGCACAAACACTCCCTCACATAGGAAACAGCCAGTGTTACCAGGGTGTTGGGGAAGAGAGACCCACCCAGCTTCAGAGGCCTCTTGTCAAAAGCTGGGTCACAGTGGTTCAACCAAAAGTGACACGCTCCAGTTGCATTTTACTAATTACGTGCTTACAGGGAACAGCATCAGAATCCTGGAAACTGTCATGTGTACTGAATGGTCCATTACACTGATCACCATTCTGAATAATTTCTCACCATTTATTTTAGAAAACAAGGATTCTCTAACCTTCATGGTGCATAAATCCCATCAAAGCTGATCTTTTTTTTTCCATGACAATCACTGAAATTTATCTGTGTAAATGCACACAACATCTGAGATTAATGGTTTCAAATAATGGAGGTCATAAAGTGGTGCTGCAGAACATACATGAGAGCCAGTGGGAACTAGGTAAGTAATTTTTATTTGGGGGAGAAAGGAATCTGGGGTTCAGCAAACAAGTCAGGTGTCTGTGAATAACTAACTAGTGTACTGAGGGGAATAAACAAGCTCTGGCCTGTTCTTCGTAGACTACCACACATAATGCTGATTTCATGCCCAAAATGGGAGATCCGAGTTGAAGAAGGGGGATGGTTATATATGTACATATATTCACTCATACTTGCACTTCTTTTATCCTCTTCCATTCAGGGTACAGATTCAAGCTGAAGTTTTGTTACACTCTGGCTACACAGAGATGTTCCAAAAGATAAGCAAATACTCCACATAATAGGAATCACTCAGATTTAGGTCAGCAAACTGCAAGCCTCACTAACTCCCAACACAGGAATACTTAACCTTTGCATAACACTGGAGCGTTAGCCTGTCATGCGACCCGAGCCTCCCTCTCTGAGCTTACACCACATGGTGCAACACCCTGCACAGCCTGGAGTAGCCACGCATCACTGCTAATGCATCATGATGGATGAGTAGCACCAGAATCTAAAACATATGAAAATCAGAGAGCCACAGACAACAGAAGGCCTTTAAACACATTTTCCATTCTTAAAAATCATTAAAATGTCTTGAATATAAGTGCAGTCTTTATAAATATAACTATGTTATTTATCGATAAAGTAATAATTTATGTAAATTTTACAAAGCCTTTACAGGCTTTGCTTCTGTTTACAGATAAAAGTATCTGCAGAAACTGCTGCTGATCCAGATGCCTGTCTACTACATAATACTTCACAGCCTTGCAAAATGCTGTGTATTAAAGGTTGAAAACTGCTTTTTGGCCTACTTTCTACACTGACATACTGAAAAGGAGGGAGAGTCTTGTGGTTGAGACACTTGGCTGGGACTGAGATGACCTGGGTTCAGTTTCAGACTCTGCTACAGACTCCCAGTACATCCTTACACAAGTGACTTAATCTCCCTGTATATTAGCTCCCCACATGGAACGTGGGGCTGCCAATACTTCTGGAAGCTGGTGGGGCTTTTTCCTCTTTAGACTACACAAGCTTTGGGATGCAGACTCGTATGTTTTCTGAATGATAAAAGGAGCCTTAAGCTGACTTCAGGCCTCTTGGCATTACTCTAATAAAATGAGAAAAAATCTTTCATGTAAAGTTTTTGTATTATGACTCTTCAAGGTTTTATGGTTGGTTGGGTTTGGGATTTTTTTCTTTTTTGGAGGGGGGACAGTTGTGGTGTTTTATGGGGACTTTTAATGTTCAATTAATTGTCAGTTTCTAGTAAAAGATGAGAGGAATTCACTCCTGAGATTTTCTGTGCTGGGTGAGTGCAACAGCAGCAGAACACATTCCATGGAGGAACTCATGCACAATCAATTAGGTCGTCTAATTAATTTTCCAACTCAATAGATGCTATGAATTTTTTTTTCAGAAATATATCTATGCACATGTGTAAAAGCAATCCAAAAACTTTTGAAATCTTAGAGGAGAAGGACTGATGATATTCACTTGAAGGGAATGGGCTGCTACATGGGAGCAATGTTCTCTCACATTGGATTCATATTTCTGTCATGAAGGGAGAAAACACATATGGGGGGGTTTAAGAGTATTTTCCCATTGACAAGGTTGTGCAGTTACCATTAGGGACTGACTTGTTAATCAGTATTTAGAGTAATTTATGCTATTAGTTTACCCCACAAGTAGGGAGAATAAAAACATGTGGAGAGAAAAAAAATACATTAAAAAAATAGGTTTGACTCAAATAGGGACAAAACATGTAGATATTTACAGGGAGTTTAACCATATATTACATCAGGTGTGCTACAGCATCTAACAACAGGTATTCTCTAGTCCTAACTCAGACAAAACTTCAATCAGCATCACCCAGAACTGTGTCTGAATAAGTACTCTGGAACAAAGATTGAAACAAGCAGGAGAAGAATGGCCAGAGAATTTTTTGTCATCTCTCACAGGGTCTTACAGCAGCAAATCTTCAACAGCCATGAATTTTCTCTGACTTCCTTACCCACCATTGTGATCACTGAAAAGTCCTTATTCCACACTAACATAATGAAGTGTTTGTGGGACCAGGGTTATAATTGTGATGTCTGGATTAAAACAGTGAGTTGTGACATTTCTAAGAGTCCTAAGGGAGATGACAGTGAATTATAGAGAATACACAGATACTTGATAATCCACAGTTATGGGAAAAAAAATACACAGAAGCACAACAAAGTACTTCAGCTGGGGTTTTACTATGAGGGTTTCTATGGAAGCATAGACTAGATTTATAAAGAACTTATAAAAATATCCATAGTAAAAAAAAAGTGATAAACATTACAGTTTCTCCAACCTGTAACACAAATCAGTGTTCTGTTAGTAACTCTTTCAAACCATGTGGCTGCTAGATCAGATGAACAGACAGGAGAGAGAAGGCAAGGTCTGGAAAAGATACATACTACTTGTAGGTAGGGGAAAGCCAGAGCAAAAAGCCTTCAGGGAACAAGTGTGAAGGAAACAAGGATACAAAGAAGCAAAACAGCAAAAGAGCAGAGGGAGGAAAAACAGGAAGGCAGCAAAGACGGGATGGATCAAAGCAAATCTAAGAAATGAGTGGGAGGCACAGAGACAAGGAGAGATAAACAGTGGGAGCCAGCAGACACCATGTGTGAGAAGGGGAGAAAAGGGAAGGGGAAGGCTGGCCAGCCCGAGAGCTTCAGCAGCAGACCAGGAGAGGAAAGTCTGCCAGGACAGGCCAGCCAACTAACTAGGTAAAAATGAGGGCCAGAGAGCCAACTAGCAGAGAGCAGCCAGGCAGCCAAAGCCATCCAGGAGAGGAACCCATGCATGGAGCAGGGTGGGCACAATCCCAGCTGCACCCAGGAGTTGGGTGACCCTCAGCAAGCACTACATGTGGCAGGGGGAACAGGCAGGAGCAGCATTCAGCCCTGTGCCCCAAGAACAGCAGTGAGCAAGAAGCAGAAAGATGCCTGAGAACATCCCAGCGATAGCATGAGCATCTCACTGACACATCTGGCTATGCACTCTGAAATACTATCCACTAGGATCATTGGGTGGCCAAATATGAATAAAAAATCACTACACAAATTGCAGATATTAACCATCCATTTTCCCAGAAGGCATTTCCCCCACATTTGCAGAGATGGTATCCATATTTGTTTTCTACTTTGATACTTACAAGATGACAAAGTACAAATTACATACCCCAATATCATTTCTATAACTCAATGTCATAATCCTAAATCAAGAAAAACAAACACCAGGCCAGTGATAAATGAGAATACAAGATAAAAAAGGTGTCACAAACCACAGAATGGCCTAATCTAGCAGTGACAACATGCTGCCTATCTGTTCAATTGGGCAGCTCCTATCTATCCATCTCGAAAAATTAAAATTAACTGTATTGAATAAGAAAAACATTGGAAGCTGTTACTAAAAGATTTCTACTAGCTGGCAAAAAACCTTGTCCTAGCTTCTGAATTTCCTTTTTACACTAAAAGAACAATAATTGAACAATTGAGTGGATTAGAATAAACCATGACAAGGTCTAACTGTGTTCCTATCTTCAGAGCTAAAAATTGTTTAAAAAAAAGAGCAGCAATATGTGTGTGTGCATGTGTATATGCATGTATATATATATAAATTATTTCTGAGAAGAACAAGCTTCATTTCACAGTCAAAACAAACTGTTAAGTGCATCCTGTTCATTTTTTTCTCACCAACAAGTCTTCCTGGTGTAACTCAGCATCATACAAAGCAGGTACTTAAATCAATGGGTGATCCTGTCAAGGAATCAGGACTCAGAGAAAGAACAGAAGTGAGGTGATCCAGGTGTAGGCAGTGTCTCAAAGTTTACCTTACCTTTCTAGATATAGGACCTGCTCCACACCACCAAAAGTCCTGAGTATGTTTAACTTCACTGGACTTTGAATGAAATATCAAGCCATCAGGAAGACAGTGATCCATTAAATTCCCTTACCCTCAAACCAAAAGAGATTCACAGCTGAGACAGATGATATTTTATGTATTAAAAGTCAAATTGTGCTTGGGACCAAGTGCAACAAAGCAGTACATGCCAGGCAGCACCTTGAGCTTCCCACAACTAGTAAGAGGAGGGAGAGGAAGAGAAGCAGCAGGGAAGAGGGGGGAGCACCTTTTTACTGCTGGGGAAGAGTTACGAGGGGGAAGCATACAGAGTGCAGCATAACACAGTTTAAAGTTCCTCTGCAAGAGCTCTGGCATCTGCCTAAGCTGCAAGGTTTAGCAATTGTAATGTCAATTTAAATTTGTACCTAAAAACATAGGTAATATTTTCTTTTCATTTTTAGTAGAATGGGTACATTTAGCAATCTAGGTGGTCATCAATACATCTGTGATTCTCTTCCAGTAATGTTAGTGGAACAACACACTGCTCTTCATGATGTCTAAAGTTTCAGCTGCTTGTAAACCAGTACTGTGGGAAAACTTTTAGGTGGCTTTAAAAAATTCTCGTAAAACAGTAGAAAGCTCATAATTTAAGACACTTCAGTGGAAGAGAAAACTTCCTCCTGATTATCAGAAATATTTTGCACTACATCCAAAAGGCAAGTAGGATTTCCTCCAGAAATGTCTTTTATCCACATCATTCTTGTCAGGAAACTGTCTGAATATCTGTTTTAATAATTAAGTTTCAGGTTTCAACTACACTTGTGATAAATAACATTCACAGGAGAAAAATGTTTTTAGAGCATCAAATAGTTTAGTCTTATAAAATAAAATAAGCTTGTGGTGGTTAAACTACCCTTACGTAAGGACATTTTATTAGTGTGTGAATATACTATTAGCTTAAGTTATAAAGATATTTAGCGTACCAGTTTGAAATGAGATAACCACTGGATTGGAACCCTTGCCTAGCAGCATGCTGATCTCTTTCTTCCTCCCATTTCATTTAATTAGAAACTTGAAATTGGATCAGCAACTTTTAAACAGCTGATTAAAAGCCCTGTTCACAAAAGTGACCTTGGTTATTTTTCACATGAGCATCAGGCTCTGCAGGGCAGTAATTCTGCTGTGATCTCATTCCTCTTTGGAAGAGGTGGTGAGAATCACGGGCATCTGCGTCAACACCCCCCACTGCAAACCACACACAATACTGACTACTTGAATAAAAACAAGAACATACACAAGGACATCATCTCAGCAAAAAAGGGAGGTTCAAACTCTTCCACATCTGCTCAAGTTCAAGCATAACCTAAATCCTACTGAAAGCAAACATCTCCTTTCGATTTAAAAGGACTACTTATGCTTCATCAGAAGCTATTGGAGGACTCACATACAAACACGTCTAGATGTTAATCAATGTTCATTAACACACTTGCATTCTAAAAACACTTTAGAAATGGAAATATCACATGAAAGACTGTGTATGTGGCACGTAAGCCCAAATGGAACAGTGTATTGTAAAACTGAAAGGCTGTACTGATTTTCTTTGCTATTTACTCTACTAGAGTATTTCTCATTTATCATCTTGAAATCCCTAGTTGCAGTTGAATAAATACCATTCCATATAATGGCATTTTCTATCTACTATAACCACAATCTTCACTAAAACATATTCATATTTGTGGCTTATGCATTTAAGCACTTTCGTCCAAAATTACTGATCGATAGTGTTGTGTGGTGGCACACCACAGATCTAATTGCTTTCTCAATAACCTTGTTGAAATCTGGCTGACAAGATTTGATCAGGTCTCTCTGACTCCTGATTCAAAGCCACTTAGGTCTTTGGGCACCTGTTCAATTTTATGTGAGTAGGTTTTGGATCACTTCAAGAGTAACCATGAAGTTTCATCCAGACTTCACTTCTCTAAACAATGTCACGACTTCTACCTTTGGGTTTAAAGTACTGCCCAAAATTCTGAGTATAAAACTGATCCAGGTATAAGTGTGTGTGTGTGTGTGTGTGTGTGTGTGTGTGTGTAGTGCATGTATAATCTACCCTCTGGACACAGCAAAACAGGCTGTAGAATAAACACAAGCCATTCCCTGCAACAGTTTTGGCAATAGTTTACACTAAGTGGCAAATCATTACTGCTTTAGATGTTTATTGAAATGCCAGTCATCTTAAACTCTTTTGGTATTTCCTGGGATGCAATGGGCAGTTACCTAGAAATTTTGTATGTAGTATTTGATGCCAAATCACTGTGTAATGTTTTATAAGATTACCTAAATATTTATGAAGAATAAAAGTTATATATGCATATGCACAACCCCCATCTAATTTGTTTAAATAATTTCAGACCCTAAAAAACTCAATTCTCATATCAAGAATTCCTTCAGCAGACAACATGAAGCAGTCTCTCAGTAGTGGGAGATGTCAAAAGGAGCTCCTGTAAGCTGCACTCCAGACAACTCCTACTGAAGTGTCAAAACTGTCTTAGGTCTTCTCAGTAAGTCTCTTCTCCATTATGCTGAATTCAAAGGAAGTGTATTTATTCCTTCATTAGTACCAGGATACCAGCCCTAATATGTTTGGGGCGCAGTCAAATCAGAGATGCAAAGGCTTGCTGCTGCTGCAGAGTAACAAAGAGAAATTCCTCCCAGCTTGAACTGAAACGGACATCAACAACGTAGGCTGCAGGAAGTTGTTATTTCTACTCAAAATTCTAAACAGCTGTTTTCAAGGCAGCTTAAAAGATTTTTCAATGTTTGGATTCAACTCAAGAGTTTTATCTAATGCATACTTTGTATTTGAGTATTTGTTGAATTAGAAATTTAATAGAGCAGCNTAGGTCAATTATTACTCACTTTCTTTGGAGAATCACCAAGTGCCTCCACCCTTTATAACAGAGCACTGTAATCAACTGTAGTAAGAATAGCAGAATTATTTTAATGCACACCGGTGGCTCAGGCCTGAGCTCAAGAAGCCTTGAACAGTAAGAGACTAAGATGGATTTGCCATCACCTTTCCTTTTTGAGAGGGAAAGAAATTAATGTTTCCGTGTACACCTTTGTAAATAATTTCAATTGCACATAAATAGGGAAAAACTTATAAAAAGGAATGCTTTAAATTTGGCCTCCAATTTAAACACTTCTGTTATTTAATGACAAATTCCATAAACAATCTGATACCAAAACTTCTTCCACAGCACTTCTTTCATTTCCGCTAACCCAATTTAACCTTTCATCTTCCTTGCACTCAGCAGCTGTACAAAGCACTTTTTTTGTACTGCCATCAGCGAGTGACTGAAGTGCCGGTGCTAGATTTAAAATGCCTTCTAAAACCAGGACTTTTTGTATTGAATTTGGAACCAAGTTTGATACAACTTGTACTGTTAGTTTAACATAGTATCACCTTTCATGGAGCCCTATCTTGTTGGGTTCCTGCTGGGACCTGAGAACTGAAATAGCACAAGGTTTAATGCATGGTACTTCATTTTGTCCAGCCTGGCTCAGGCCAAGAGAAGCATTTCAAATTATTTAGATAACCATACAGATTAAATACCCAGCAAGATAGCTTGCTAAGTCATTCATCATTTGCCATTCCTGGCCTGTGCTTGTGTCTAGCAATGTTTTTACTAGAAGAGCCATTCAGATGAATGGAATGCACATCTCCATTGGGTCTCCCCTGCCCAAGCAGCAGTCTAAACATCTCAAGCTGCCTCCAATGCTCCTTTCCCAAGATATGTGAAAACTTTCTGGCTGGATCCTCTCTGTCTTCATCTTTTTGCCTGTCTTCCCTTCTCACCTGTTTCTCTTGCTTTTGCTTCATGAGCCCATATAACTCTACCAAATTTCAGTGCATTAAAACTGAAATTTGAATTTTAGTTTAGTGAATTTTGAATTTTACCCTCTTCTTACCTCAACCCCCAAAAAGTTCACAAATCGTCCTCTTATTACTCTTTAACTCAACTCAAGAATCAAATAGCTGGAATTAGTTCACACCGTGTGGTGTAGTTCAATTCCAGACATAATATCTGCATCATTAAGCTATATCTTATCTTAAAGGTCATTGAAGCTGAAGTAACTTAACATCAACTCTCCTTTCACAGAGGTGGATCACTCACCTCTTTTTTCACTGCAGATCTTTTGGCCTTTGAAGCTTGTGGCTTGGAAGTAATTTTTGACCCTGTGACTTCTTCTGAAGCCTGTACTAATCCAACTGTAAAGCTGCCATGCTTGCACTTTACGAATCTCTCCAAGTTACCACCCGTACTGTCCCACCAGGACATGGAGATTCTCATAAAGGCTTTCATCATATCCCAGCAGGACAATTACACTTCATTGCTTGCTGGTTTTACTATTACCTCTTACAAACATTTCAAATCCAAGCAGTGTTCTGTCACTGTACTGCTCAACTGAGCTAAGACATCTGGACAATCCAGCCGAGAGACCAGTCCAATGGCTCTTGAAGAAACAGTTCAAGGTGTGTCTCACTTTAAGAGTCACCTTAATTGCACTTTGAAGAAAGTGCACAGCATGCTCTTTCCACTGTATGTTTACCACTTTTTTCTTGCTGCAGTTCTCAAAAACATAAGCAAACAGGAGCTGCTGAGGTCTTAAAATCTCCCCTCACTGAGGGACCCAGTTGCTTCCTAAATCAGGTGAAATTATCAAGTACTTAATAGGTCTCCCCATCCTTTTGTATTAACTGACAAGCAAGTAACTATTATTAGTGTCAAGTGCAAACAGGAAAACTCCCCTGACAGTGTGTCTGTAGTTACTAGTATTACTTGGATTTAAAACTATTCCCTATTCCACAGCCCACGAACCACCGTGGTTTTGTCAGCTTATTCTTTATTTTTAAACTAACTGTCCCATTTTTAAAATTTTATTGGACAAGTACATTAGAAATTATCAGCATAACATGTGCTTTCATTTCACAGCACTCAATCATTCACTGTCACATGACAAACACTCTCTGGATAACAGAACACACAAATAAGAAAAAAAACCGCAGAATATCAGGAATTATGAACACTTTTACAATGTTAGCACTGAATCTTCATTAAATAGCTAATAGATCTGAACGGTACAGCTGGAGGTGTTACAAATCACAGACTAAGAGACATTTTAGCACATTTTCCAGAGAGTGACTGGACACGGTCCTGGGCAATCTGCTCCAACTGATCCTGCTTGAGCAGGGGAGTTGGACTAGGGGTCTCAAGAGGTCCCTTCCACCCTAAGCAATTCTGTAAGCTGAAATACAGTTAGAAATTAGCCTCTCTCCCTGTAATTCTTACCATTCTATTTTTAAAAGAATGTAAACACATTTTTTGATAGGTAGGAGTTACCCCACTAACCAGCAGATAGGCATTGTGGTGTGCTGTCTGCTTTTGCTGGAGACAAACTGATTTTCCAAACCTTGCTGAGAATTCAGCTATCAATAGATCCAATGGAGCAATTGTAAGTAATGAGACTGAGATAAAAGGACCTGGAGCAAAAACTGAGGGCTTAATCTTGAGACCAAAGAGCACTATGAGGTCCCTCTGTATACAGAAATAAGGAATGTGGTAAGTCTAGTAAAATATCACTGAATTTACGACCACTACTGCAATGCCAGCAAGGACACCTCTGCTTTGTCCCATGCTGTGTGCAGTAGTGCAGGATGAAAGCATCAGCCACCACTTCCCCGAGGAGACAACAACTGTGAGCATACAGGTTTCTCCTCAGCTCCTGCTTGCCTATGGCTGTCAGCACCTCAGCAGAAAAAGCCCTAGAGGGTGACAGAAGACCATTCATACCAAGGAGTAAGGAGCAAATGGGGACAGTACTGAACACCTGGCAATCATTGGGTAAACTTTGCAAAAAACATAAACATTGAGGACAGGATCATTATAAAACATGAGCAAGATCACTTGGTAAGCCAGGCTTACTCGAGTAAACGCTTTTTAAAAACTGAGTCACACACTAAGTTAAACATTCAGGGACAAGTAAAACAGTGCAGGGACCACTCTTTCAGAATGGGAGACTTTAATCTGAATTACACCACCATGGAAAGAAATGAAGGCTATGGCACAGCAGACTCCGTTCCACTAACCTACCTGTGCTAGTTTAGCTTGGGTAATGCGTGCAACAGATACAGAGTAAATGTATAAGATCACAATTAAAACTCAAGTGCTTAAAAGGTTTCACATTCCTTAAAATATAAACCCACATGTATATATGTGCAAACACACATGGACTTTTAATAACTTGCATGCTTTTTTAAAATTATTTATCCCTAGCCTTTGCACACCTTCCTACAGGGAAGGGAAAGACTGAATCTTGGTTTCTTTATGTAGCAAATTTCCACCTTTTTCCAAAAGAACTTTCTTCTGAATAAAGAGTGCAAAGGCAGTCTCTATTTTACAGCATAGCAGAATTTGGAAAGTGTTATTTCTCTCAGGGCTTCTTTCTTCTCAGACCTTATTTAGGCCTCTTTTCTTTTCCTACAGCATTTCTCTAAAGTGCCAAACCGTACGAGCTATCACGAAAAAAACCCTAAAAACTACTCAGTCACTATTCATCAACCTCTCAAGGGCAACTGGAAGTGAGAAGGTGCCTGTACTAGAGCTGCTCTTAGGTAGTTTTTTCCCACAATTTGTTGCACCTTTTATGCTGATACAGGGTAGATCTCTCTCTAAATCTAACAGTTAACTTTAGAAAAGTTTTGTTTTTACAGAGATTTTAACAGCTCTGTTACAAATACCTAGCAAAAAACCATACATGTGTCAAAACAGTTACACTGACCACTTTGAGCACCTCTGTTTAAGATGCATTTTCATTAGCATTTTGCAGCTGACCTACATAAAAGAATTGTTTTACTTGGAAATGCCTTCGTCAGTTTATCCTTTCATTAGGTTAGATCTATGCTTTAAAATAGATTTCTTTTCTTTGTTAGAGCTGACCATCAAGAAAGTTTTAGATCATTTCTAAAAGCAGAGAAGAAAAAGTAAGTCACAAACTCAACTGAGGCATCATGCATACTGATACTTGTTTCTGTGGCAACTCTAATAAAAATTCTCAGCTTATCAGCCCAACAAGAAAAAAAGCTATGAATGGGTGATTCACAAGGAAAACATTTGTTTTCACTGTAACAAATGAGAGGATTTCAGGTAGTAGTGCTTTCTTATATCAAAATATACTGCAGCCCAGAGAAGAAGGAGTAATTTTCTCCATAAACAGCTAAATAGGCATTGTTAGGTCTAAGTTCTCAGCTGCATTTACTCATTCCCTATATTATGTCCAGCACCGGGAGTCACCATCTCAAAGGCACCTTTTCTTTGGAAAGTTCCATGAGAAACCAGTTGTACCCAGCTTTTTGGTTTTGGCTGAAATTCTGAAATTAGAAAAATGGGCCTGGTACAATGGTACAAAGAGGGGAAGACCAGCCCTGAGACATGCATTCTGAAGGCCTCAAGTGTAACACCCTCCTGCAATGACAATCAATATCAAAAAATGCTGATTCAATCTTTCACCATACACACAAAAAAAAA
>VZDJ01000155.1:10432706-10529278 GCA_008694505.1 Cyanoderma ruficeps | reverse complement strand
ATATATATATATATATAAGTTATATCTGTATGATCTGCATGTAATACCCCATAATCAAACAAACACAGGCATCTCTCTGTGTAACTTCTGCAAAGCCTCTCCTCCACAGGCCTCCACTCTTCATTTCTCGAGACACTGCAAGGCAGATGGCAAGAACCACACGCAGGCAAAGCCAGTACAAGGTCCAGCCCGGCTGCAGTGAGAGCTGAACCCAATTTCTTGCACCGCAAACAGGAACCAGAGGCTGCCAGCAAAGTTGGAGGTAGGAGTCAGGTTCAACAACAAAGCTGTTTGCAGTACCAGAAGAACGATCTATGACTCTCCTTTCAGTGTCCTACATACAGGAATCAAACCTTACAGATTAGAACGATGCAGCTATTTCATTCAAATGTTTCTATGATAATTTATACCAAATCTAGATTCCACAATTTGTGATTAAATTTCTATGAATCTCCACTGCTACAACTAAAATCAAAGCAAAGTCCAAACAATACTTTACTGCACATCTAAAGGTCAGTGTCCTTAGCAGCCAATCAAGAAGGTATGGAAATATAAAAAGGTCTGCCAAATAGCTGAATGAAAACTTTAGGTTTGTTTGACTGAAATCGAAACTCAATTTGGAACAAAATGTAAATGTTCAGCTTCATGTACAAAAGCTGGAACCCTCAAATCTCACGAGAGACCTAAGCTGTATGTACTTAATCATTTATGGATCTTGATTAAGCTTATAAGCATATATCTGAAGAAACATTTTAAAACTTGCTATGTGATATTTTAAGACACACAAAGCATAGAGCAAGCAACAAAGAACCAGTTATGGGGTGTACATGCAAGGACTAGAACAATGGATAAAAGCCTTCCCATATACAAGATCCCCAAAAATGATTTTTGGCATCAAATCACAGACTGAGCTGAGTCATGAGTTCTGATTCAGACACCTATTGATTATATTGCTAAGCTGCAAAAAAAGCTGCAGCTTTGATTTTAAGAATTAAAAACCTCATCCAGTTATCTCAAATTCTTCTATAGAAAAGATAATCCAAATGAATTTTTATTCTAAAACTGAAAGACATCAAGGGTATACTGAAATTATTTTAAAGTCAGTAAAACATCACTCTGTGACTAAATATATTGATCTTCAGTCTGAAGCTATTTTTCACAACTTTTTTGGGGGGGAAATGTGTGCAAGAGTCCTTATTGCAGGCTTTCAAGTTTAGCCATACTTCAGTTTGCTGCTACAACATGGTACATGTATTCATGTTACAGGGCTGCAGAAACTACATGTCTATGTCAACAGATGTGTTTCTTGGAAGAAAGCAACAGAAATCAAGTTTATTCAAATGCTTGCCAGCTACCATATGCTGCAATACTACTTTAAATGCAACATAAGGCATTGGGAACATACTTTTACTGCTATCTACACTTTGTTATTTACTTTCCATTTAGACTAAATACCAGAGACGGGGCACACTAAGGGGTGCAGTGTCCTCTTTGTAAAAACATTCTACCCGTTGTAGTATTTAGAAAGAAAAAAAAATATACAGAGCCCTACATTACTCTTGACCACTTTCAGCGGCTGCACTTTCATAGGGAGGCTCTGGGAAAGATATTTTTACATATGGCATTAATTCTGGGAACTTTTAATAATGGCCAAATATAATTAAAAATTATGCAAAAATTCCTGCCATGAAGAGAGCAGTACAGAAACGACTCTGTTTGAAGAAAAAGCAATCATTTGCTCATATTCTGAGTCCATAAAAAAACAAAACACACGTGGTACATTTTTAATATTTGAACTACATCAGGCCCAATTCTGCTCCTATGCGAAGCGAGTGGCAAAACTCCAGAATGCAGCAGGATTGAGCCCCTGATGTTGTCACAAGCATTCAAATAAACAAACAGGGCTGTAACACATTCTAAGCTTCCACTGTGTTCCTCTAAATGAATCCAGACAAAAAAAAGAAAAGCACATTTCATTGCATTTCTGCAATACAAGGATAACAACAACATACAGCCTTCTATTATACAGAATTCATCCTCTTAAAGTATTATCTAAATGTCTAAAGAGAAACAGTTTCAAAGAATCAAGAAAGCCTTTGTGCACAAATTTGTAGACATCTCGACCAAATCTGATAGGGTTCTTTGACCTTCCTGAGCTCCTAACATCAATTTTTCCTCTGGATTTTCATAAAGTGCAGGATACAGGGATGTTTTCACATGACCCAAACGTGGGCATCTCCCACAGCCAGCTAAATCCCCTAGGCTCTTTTACAGACAATAGAAAGAGCTGTTGATGTTCTGAATCATCCTCAGGGGAACACAAGCTAAGTCTCTGCTCTCAGTTTCTTCAGCAAATTTAAAAGAAACTGCAGAATCTGTAACTCACTCAAGTTATTCAGCATTAACACAAAAATGGCATAAAGATGGCATCCAGTTTTTAACCAGTGGGAGAAATTTTACTTTGCCCACATCTTCATTTTCTGCTGTGATTTCATTAATAATATGACTACTGATAAACTAAAAGCTAAGCGCACCTCTCAGATCTTAACTAACTCTGAAAGCTTGGGCCAAAATCCAGCAAGCCCCTTAAGCACTCGCATAATTCCAGGCACATTGACATCTTGGGTTTGAATTTAAAGGAATGTCAAAGCCCATCACTGAACCACCGCCAGAGAACTCAGCACCTTCCTAGAAGAAGTCCCTGAAGTTCAATTTTTAACTGAGACAATATCTGTGAAATATTTTCCTTCCTGGACTATGTATTTTAAATGTATCTTAATGGCTGTAGGAAGCATTCCCAACTCCACTACACTTTTCCTGTTGAGTTTCTGTCGAGTCCACCTTTTTGAACACTATTCCACATAAAAGCCAGGTCTGTTGTTTTATGACACAGCTGCATATACTTGACAGTACGTCCAGGCAGCTTCTCCCACTCTGGAGAGGAGCCAAACACTACACACAACAGCTCAGGAATTAATGATACATGTGTACCACTTGCAGCACAATGAAGTTATCGATCCAGCTCTGGTGAAGCCTGTCTCACCAGTGACATGGCATACACTCCCAGGACATGAAGAGGAACTCCACCGATAAATGTGAATCTCCAAATTCCTTGTGCTCATGTTTATAGTGCTTTACACTAAGATTAACACTTCTAAGACATACAAAAAAGTGATTTGTGTGCCAAAACTGTCCAAGGCCCGCTGCTACCCTCTCAAAGAATGACTGAATAAATACATAGAAATATTCATAACACAAATTTGATGGAGTTTGCTGCACTGTAAAAGCAGTGGGTCTTTCACCAGATAAAGCCCTCGACCTACACAGAAGTCTTGCAGATCTTCATTAACAATCACACAGTCGACATTTACTGAGTTAATGTACAGAAAAACTACTTCAAACAGTAGACACAGAATTACACAACTTGTCTCTGCATCTAAAAAACTGAATCCAATTTCCTTCCAACCACCTGCAATATTTTAAGTGTTTTCCCTATCGGATTATTAGAATAACCCCACATGTTTGGTTGCCTCGACATTGTTTTATTCAAGTCAGTTCTAAGTTATGACATATGCAGCAAAGGCTGGAATACTCTTTGGTGTGTGACATATGTGCCACAAACACTCTTCGACTGTTACTGTTAGTTGATGCTTGTAGAGAAAAGCACTGGGTGATACACAGCAGTAAATTACTTCCATAACTGTTAGTTTGTGGGATGGCATAACCTAGAAGTCAAACTACAGCCAAACAGATGGAGAATGTGTATGCCACAAAACTGTATCACTTCACATTACGTTTATATCCAGAAATGGTGTTTTCAAAACAATCTGCTTCTCCTGCTTCTGCCAGAAATGGCATAGTTTAAGACACTATTTCTCTTGAGTATTTTCCTTTCCCCCCCCTCCATGCACAGAGATGCTTTGGTTTTGTTGTTTTGTTTCCTCCCCTCTTTCTTTTCTTTCTAATAAACACACAATTTTACTCTACAAGGCATGAATCCTGTCAATTTACTGGCTAACATCCATTCACATGTACATCATAAGCCCACCAGGGAGTGTCAAATCCACAGAACTTTCCAAAGCTAGATTCAAAATATGGACCTCTTACTTAGCTGACAGCTGTGTAAAATCAAACACAGCCAGACAACTCCCCAATGACCACACAGGTGCATGTGCTGAACAAGACAAGTTATTCTAAAACCAAGATTAGTTTATACTTGAAAAGTTATCTTCATAAAAAGTTTTTCTCATGGCATAATGTGATTCTGAGACCAAAAACCACCACACCCTTTGTAGAGGAGGGGAACATATTAGCTCAACTAGGTAGAGAGGCTGCAGGAAATCTGTGAAAGCAGCCAAATTTCAGAGGTTTTCTGGGAAGATATGACAATCATTTGGCCTCAACACAGGAAGCAAGCATTAACCAGGAATACTACAGCTCATTAATGTCTATTTTCTCTTTTATTGATAACTTCTATTGTTTAAATCCAACACGTGTTTTAAGTAAAAAACTACCTATGGAAAAGGCATGTAAGTTACAGATTTCCACCTCAATTGTGCTCAATAGCATGCATGTAATTTCAGGACAGCTTGACTAGGCTCAAATGGCTCTGTGCCACCAGTTTCTCACTCCACCCACCACCAGAAAGGAGCCCTGAGGGACAAGACTGAAGTTGTTACCAGGATTCAGCCTAGAAACTTGCTCTAATGATGTGGAGTCAAACTGGTCTCAGGCAACACAGAAGTAGCACTGAACAATCTTCTTTTGAATTTACACCTTATACCTCCTCACCAGACTGAAGGCTCAAAAGCTTCACCCACGAAGAACAAGCAGTAATTTCTTGAAATTCCAAGTCTTTGCAGTAATATTCCATGCATTCTCACCTGTAAGTATTTATTCTCTTCAAACTTAGGAACTTAAACCTAATAATCCATTCCTTTTACTCCTCTCCAGCAGTGAGATCCCATGATTCAGAACTGAGCTACTTTTCAATTCTTGGAAAAGCTCACCATTGGTCTGAACTGCTTTTATAACATCTGAGTGGACAACTGGCAAGACTTCACACAGTGCCAACACAGCAATTTTATCCGCTGTAGGGAGTGCAGGAAATACCTGATTCATTCTACCATCAACTTAAGAAAAAAAACCCCTTTGGTCTCCTCAGAGTTGTTCTGTATCACCCACCTATGCTGCCCACATAAAAAACTGTTTCTCCTCCAGGTGCAGCACTGACAGCAGAGATCAACTGACAACATTCATTGACAGAAATTTCACGTGCTAAGCTCATCCTCTACATGGAAGCCCAAAATCAGATTATTAATGTCTATTCTGTCCCAGGTTCATAGATATGTAACACAACCTATTCTCTGAACAGAATGTATGAATTTCCAACTACACAAACCAATTGCTCTGACAGATGAAAATATTTTATTTGCATTTTTATAAAACTCAACAGGATTATACCTAAACATTGTCCACTATACTGCTCACTAATTAAATTGGTTTAATAACCCTGAAAAAAATCCACATACCATATAAGGCAGTTGGTATAATTGTGTTTTCATTTGAAGATTATCACTATGGATATACAACTAAAAAGCTAAAACTGAAAACAATAAATCTGTACAAAATGGAAAAGAGAATTGAATAAACTCTGCAAATGAAAACATAGCAAAGACAGAGGCAAGATGCTACTTATCACATATATCAAATTTAAAGACCTTTTCTGATGACTTAGAAACTGAAACAAAGTGTTTCATTTGCCACCTCTTCCACTGGAGTGTTTTCATCACCAAAAAAGTAAACAGTTCTATCTGTGTTTCCTCCTGGCCTCTATCCTTATTAAGTTCACATACTTCTAAAAATGCCACTTAGAATTTATTGTCCATCTTGAGACCAACAAAAACAAACACAGCCAATTCAGCTATAGAATACAACTGGTAATGGCCCAACAACCCTACGGTTAGAGGTGTTGGAACACAATTATTCCCACTGATTCAGGGCACATACCTCTCTCACACTGGGGTCCAGTAAAGCCATACGTGCAAGCACATCGATTTGGAGCTACACATCTCCCTCCATTTAGACATCCATTTTCACAGACAGCTGTATCAAAGGGAAGGCAAGAGTAATCATTATTGAGCTGTTTTCAGAAAGACATTAAGGTAGGTACTTGACCAACTTAGGTAAACTGGTAAAAATGGTAAACATAACAGGATACCAAACTCTTTTCCTAGAATCTACTTAATGACCTTTTACTACTTCCTGGCCTCATTAGCAAGCTCATCTTTTCAAGGGAGCATAACACAAATACGGGAACAACCACATCTTTTCTGACCTCTCAGAGCCTTGCTCTTTAGGATAGCTGGATAAACCCGTAACTTCAAAAAATATGTCTTTCAAACTTGAAACAAATAAACACTGATAGAGATTGTAGACAGAAAATGCAGAGGAGCATTTAATCTCTAAATCCTCAAATGTATTTGTTCCCTCTGTAATAATCCAGTATTAAAAGGCTGTTTACTGGTGTTAAATAAATAATGCTATTAACTAGGATAGCAAAATTTAATCAATATCAATTCCATGTTAATTTAAGATACTGTTCCTCTGTAACATGCTGTCACTAGTTTCAGAACTCAGTTTTTTAATAATAAACTCCAAAAGCAATTACTCACAGAAATAATCAGAAAATACAACATGCACATGAGAAAGGAGATTTTAAATACAATTTGATCTTCATTGAGTAATGTTATTCTTTGTTCCATTTTACATTCACTTCAGTAGAAAGAAGATTTCCATTTATCCTCTTTTATCCACTTGATATTTCACAGTGAAGGCAGAAATACAATTCTTAATCCTTTCACCATATGATCCTCCTCCAGATTATTAGGGTAAATTCCTGGTCCCACT
Source organism: Cyanoderma ruficeps (assembly GCA_008694505.1). NCBI lineage: Eukaryota > Metazoa > Chordata > Aves > Passeriformes > Timaliidae > Cyanoderma > Cyanoderma ruficeps. Next base: position 10,522,369 of record VZDJ01000155.1, on the reverse strand, counting down.
GAAGTTCATGTAAAGTGTGCCATTGATTTTGACAGAGCACAAAAGGTTTTCATTAAATGAGCTAAACACATTTTCTGTGTCAGACCAATATTTCACTAGATAGCAACGTGACAGCCTTGGTTAAAGGCAGTGTCTATATCCTTATTTGAGTTACTTCACAGCATGCCAGCCAAGAAGTGCAAGAGAGCACCAGAATCAGTTTGGGAGAGATTTCAAGCAGCAGGTCCTGGAATGCTTTTGCCTAAGGACTGATTGAGGAACTAAAAAAAGCTGTCAATCAAATCTAATAAGACAACATTGAAATTTCTAAACTACACTAGCTAAGTGTGATGCAAACACTTAAATGAAAACAAGACTTTGTATTAAAAGTCCTAATTTTATCTATAAAATGAAAACTGAATCCCATGTATGTAAAATTTAGATGTATGACCCACTGCTCTAGTAGGTGAGAAGTGCTAAAGGTCAATGGGAATTATGGCAGTGTGAGAACTACAGGATCAAGTTATACCCAATTATTATGGAGTCACATGATGCTTATTTTAATAGCCTTGATCAGTAAGAATTCTCTCAGTATTCATTACAAAGTCATGTGTTTTTCTGTAAAATTTCACTATCCCTGATCAAAAACAAGCTCAACAGCAGCTGAAATTTAATGCTAAAGAGTGTCCAACCCACACATCACAGAATCACTTCACAGTGTCTACATTCCTAGAAGTGTACTTACGCTGTCCACAGTGTGTTCCTGTATATCCCTTCTGACAGAGGCAATGGTCATCACTGCAGCTACCTCCATTCATGCACCGGATGTTACAGTGTTGGACTGGAAAGGAAAAAAGATTTTCCTGAGTTAAATCAAACCAATCATAAACACTTTACTGTTTGCTAAAGGACTTTATTTTGGGGGGGAATTGATCCTGTGAATGAGAAAGTATCAGAAGTCAAGAATGCACTTTTAGGACAGATACTTAAAATGGCACTTCAGAACACAATATAGATTTACAGTTCCTAAGGAAAATAGGACATGATGCAAGAATTTGATGCACCCTCTCATTCAAATGAAATCAAAGGCATTTCATATGAGCATAAATCCTCAATGTTTCTTTCCTAGTTTGCGATACAAGAAAAAGCCTTCAATAAGAGAGAAGTACTGAATTTCTGGCAGACAGCACCATTAGAAAGGGAGTCTTATCATCTGGGAAGTGGGGAATTATTAAAGGAAGCATACAGGGAAGCTCCTGAAGACAGCCCTGTTCTGCCAACACATGCAACACCAGAAGCTGACCTGGCCAAGCAGGACTTCTTGCATAATAAGGAGAAATAACAGAGTGATTTCTTTCTGTATGCCAACTTTGGGCTCATCCCACCAGTATAGCTGCTGTGCTTGGGAGCTGCAGAGCTCACAGACAGCACACCCCCAGAGCCAACAACTTCCCCCTCCCAAGGGCAGAGGCAGGGGAGCAGCACACTCTCCTCAGCTGCAGCCCCGCCACTTATAATGGTTAACAGGCAGCTTAAGCCCCATGCCAGTAAAATATAACGTCTCTGATGCATTTTTCTAGTAATAAGGGCAAATATATTTCTTAATTAGATGTTGGGAGCGCCTAAAAGTATGTCAGGCTCTTCATCAGGCACAGAGAAGCGGGCAAGTCTCCCAACAAAGCGAAGTCCTTACAGGTCCTGCTGTCCAACACAGCTGTGAACTGGGGCCTGCACTCCAGTGAGCAGCTGGGAAATGGTTTTCCTCTTAACAGGAACCACATGAAAGGTTCCTCCCCAGATAGGATTACAGTCTGATCAGCATTTCAGTAGATTGTGATAGAGCACTGGATACCTACACCATGCTGTCTGAAATGCTCAGGACTGAAAAATGGAAATTGCATGTCCCGTCAGAGCCTGCAGCTAACAGGTGCCATGCCAAACACAGAATTTTTCATCTCACACAAAAGCCTTAGGCATCATTTGGCTTTTATTCAGAAGTATGTCAATAGAATTTTTTCTTATTTTCAAGTAGAAATAATAATATTAACTGTACTGCCTTCTATAACAATATGAATCCACAAAACAGAAATAAAACATCCAACTGGAGAAAGAATTTAAAGCAATCTAACATTTAAAACACTAGTAACCATAATTCTTCAATTATAAAAGCAAAAATTGTGTATTACATTTCTTATGTGTCTAATAGTTATCTTTGTTCTGCTTTGGATGTAGTTCAGTACTTCAAGCAACAAAAATGTACCAACATTCCTCAATAAAAAGTAGAATTGTCTGCAAACACAGTGTGAATATCTGGTGAAGATTTTTGGACAATGTCCTAAGTAGGTCAGAAAAAGGTGTATAGTTACTTTAAAATGTGTAGTTCAACTCAGCTTTATACAATCTTAGAAAAACAGAGGGGATTACAAAAAGCATAGGAAATGATATCATCTGTCAAGCAGGGAAGGAACTTAAAAACCACAAACTGATTTCAATTAGAGCAAGCTATGCCAAGAGCTAATTTCCATTCCCACATGAAGAGCAAAGCCATTTAAGTCGTTTGAACTACATTTCAGATAAAAAGGTTAACAGTAGCTTAAATGATGATTTTCACATTATCTGTTAATGTATAAATAAAGTATATTTCCTCATTTTGGGATACACACACGAATGTTCCAAAACTTGTCTTACTGCTTCTTAAAACAACTTTTCCAAGGTAAAATACTTCTTCCTCCTTTTAAAACTAAAACCATTATGGGAGACTGCTGGGACACTCAGTCATCCTTACTACAATGAGCCGTTTAAATCAGTGAAATTTCTCACCTATTACCAGGCAAGAGGATCACTGACATACAGTCAGTAAACTAACTGCTTATTTTCTGCCCTCTTTTGTGGGAATGTTGAAAAGAGTACTTCCAAAATCATACAGACTATTCTGTAATATTATCCTTCCAAAAGTTTACAGAAACAAATTCAAAGGCTGTCTGGAACTCAGATGATGATTTTAAAAACGCATTTTTGAAAACTAGCATATTAATGCAGGTCCAGGTTCTCTTTTCTCAGCTACATCAACAATTCCATTAATGTCAGTGGAGATATTCCAGTAAGTGAAACAACCTGTTCCAAGATACCACACTGACAGAGATTTAAAAAAAAAAAAAAAAAAAAAAAAAAAANAAAAAAAAAAAAAAAAAAAAAAAAAAAAAGGCACAGGAATTATCATAAGGCTGGTAAATGAATGCATATAGCTTTGCCTTATCTTGACAGGCAGAGGAAATGTTAACATCAATAAATGGCTGCTTTTAATCAATTATTGTTCTTTTTCACATCCAATTTGTAAACAGTCTGCACTGGAAATGTCTGAAGTCAAAACAGGAATAACTGCAGGAACACAACTTCATAAACCTGCAAAAGAGCCAGCAAGACCATACATATCCATACAGGCTTTGTGTGTGGGCGATAGTTGTGTTTTTTATCAAAGTGCTGCCCTCTTAAGCATAACAGTTCCTGACTTTTTAAATAAATACCCAGCAAAACTGAGGAAAGACTTCATCACACCCAGAGCACCACAACCACAACCACTCATGCAACGTGCAGGAGCTCACCAAGCAGACGAAAGGTAGCACACGTGCTGTCTACTCTGCGATCCCAAACTACGAAACGGGAGGTGTGAGGGTCTGCAGTCCTCAGGTGGGAAAACCAGCGGAGCCGCTGGCCCAGCACCCCAGGCTGAGGCGCGGCAGGGCAGCCAGCGGGCACCGCGGGAGAGGCCGGCTCTGGCCTCTGTGCCACTGCCGAGGAAACGCTCCCAGCCCCGGCCGTGCATGACGCAGGGCTTTGCCTGCCAGGAGCTGTAAACAAGGAATGACGGCCTCATCGCATCCCAGATGCTCAGCGTGTTTTCTCTGTCAAGTGACTGACTCAGGAGACAGATGGCAGCTAGCGCCGAGGCGGGACACGAGCCTGCTGCCCCACAGCCCCGCACAAGGCACAGACAAAACCTGCAGTACCCTCAAAAACTCTGGGAACATTCGAAATTCAAGACCTTACACCATCTCTGACAGTGGCAGAATACAAGGCAAGGAGGTGAGCTCCAGTTTTTACTGCCGTTGAGCAGACACCTCCCATAGCACCGGAGGCACTGAGTGGGATCCCAGGGCACGGAGCGAGGCCCACGCTCAGCCCCACACCACAGGCAGTCTCTGAGGAAGACTCCGGGCGAGAAGTGTCTGAGGGAGGAGCTCAGTGCTCGGCTGTGTCTCTGATGCTGCTGGCAGGGGAGCGGAGCAGGCCCTACTCTGGACATGGACACTTCTCTCCACAGCCTTCATCCTGAGCACCCACCACAGCTGCCTCTGTCACATCTCCCTTCCTCTAGGGACAGCCACATCACCAAATGCCTTCCCTGTTTCAAAACCATTCTGACATTACAGAAGCAAAACCAGGGCCTCAGCTCAGAGACAGACCTGACCCATAACCCTGGGGGCAGCCTGACACCCTCCTCCTTTTGTTTGCCCCTCGCTCCCACAGGGGCAGAGCAGCAGCTCTAACAGGTGGCAGGATCACAGAGCATGAATGGAGCACAAAGAAAGAAGGGCCAGGCTGCAGCACCAACAGACACAGACACAGCAGGCACAGCCCGGGTGCTGTGGGGGCAGCAGTGAAGCCGCTGCCACCGCAGAGCTGACAGAGCACGGAGCACAGGACATCTCCCACACCACGGAGTGTTCACATCTCCACACAGGTGCACCTGCAGCATCAGAGCACCCACACACTGCAGCCAGCAGCAGAAAGGCCTCCACACCTGGCAATCTTATCTCCAAGCCTGCTGTAAGCACACCCAAAAATTCACTAATTACACAGAAATAACCACTACTCAGCCAGCAAGTTTACTGATGTCACTGAAATCGCTGTTGAGAAAACCACCGGTTGATCTTTTCAACCACAAATCAGATTCCTAAAGCTGACTCTTAACCAGAAAAGTTCCAGAAAAGTACCAGAAAAGAGCAACTGACCTGCATAAGAATCAAACTTGGAGGCTTTGTTTTGCTCTCAAATCCACATGCTTTCCCATCTGCATTAAATATTTTATTTCAACAGGCAACCAGATTATAAGATTCACTGTCAATTCAGTTTCTGTCTATGGATGTACCTAGAAAATCCATGCCCACTACTGATTCTTTAAGTACTAAAGACACACATAGCTTAAAATATACAAAAGACATCTCAGAGACATCTCACATATCAGAAACTATACACTTAATTCTAAGAAATGGCATTTTCACTCATATCTACTATTTTTATTTTGCATGTAACAAAAGGATCATTTACATTTGATTTTTAATTATTTTAATTAGTTTTTTCTTATTTTTAAAATATATAATTAAAATAAGGTTTAATGAAAAGAAAAAAATTAAGTAAGGCCCACTTGTTCCTGCCAAAGGTGCCAAAACATATAACAGATAGAGGGATGTATCTCTCCTTCTGTGCCCCAAAGGGTTCTTGGGAGAAGGTGATACCTTCCTTTACTGGCTTACAGGACTAAAGCATAAGCACCTGGTAAAACAGTAGCTGCAAACCCAGGCAGGAACACACCACCACACACATTTGTGCAGCATTTTGCACCCTTCCCTCCCTCCAGTACTCTCTGGGAACTCCATAGCTCCCCATCTTCTCATGCTGTCCTCTCATACATCACTGGAGCATGAGATGGGCTGAACTACAAAGAACAATATTAACCGTTTTAGTACATGCCATTCCGTTACATTCTGCAGTTGCTAATGTTTTTGCACTGTTATTGCATAAAAAGGATGCTAAAACCACAAACTGAAATGGTCAGTTATGTGGATAAACTCTTATCAACCAGAAAAGAAAAAAAATGGCAAAGTAAAAAATACAGAAGCAAAACAGACCACACACTGAGTCTCAAAAGATATTCAGAACTAAAAGGATGGCCATTTTGCATAATATTACAGACCTCAGCTGAGTGCTGAGGCCTGTAATATTATGCAAAGTTCTCATCCCCCCTGACTTCTGTTAATATGTTGTTCAGATAGTTACCGGCATTTGTGGGAGCCAGTCTCCCCCAAAATTCTTTCCAGAAACTTCACATGTCATTAAAAACCTTAATCTTTTACCTTCTTAGAGACAAGAACCGCATTCAAATGAGAACACAGAGTACCTTACAGTTGGCATCTCAGATCTAAATCCTACTCTATATCAAACACTCAACTCATGTTTAGCCATTGAGTTCTCTGTTCACTGAATGAATTTAATTTTACTTATTTTTCCCTGGGTCTGGGGAACCTTCCTTGAAAACTTGAAATACAAACATTTCTAGGAAAAGTCATCTCTCTGAAAAGTTTCATTTTCAAAGCATCTTTGTTTTTCTGATGAAAAGCTGTTCCACTTAAAAACCCTGAGCAACTCTGTACCTCTAGTACCTACGGAAGCGTCACCTGAAGAAAGTCAGAAGTATTAGATTCAGAAAATATGTACTGAGCCTGGCAAGGAAATGCTTTAAAGCATGTAGGCCTAGATATCAACATACAGCATACATAGTGTCTGGTTTATAACCCTTGAAATCTGAAGAAAATTCCAAATCATGTCAAGTTCAGCCAATTGTCAAAAGTTGTCTCTCTATCATTACCACTTTTGTCATATACAAGCTCATGTCTACCAGTGAACAGAGATAAGGTATTTTCCAGAAAACAAGGAAGACTAGAATTAGTGTTACAAAGTGGCAAATTAAAATAGCTTCCAATACGACAGATTTGGGTTTGATTTGGCAAAAAAAAGTGTCTCCAATAGCCAGTCTCTGAGTCATTCTTCAGTTTCATCATAGAAAGCTACACTTCCCTTCCTGTGGTAAAAGTACGTCTGGTGACTCAGAGGTTATTTGTCTAAAACACTGACCACTGAACTATTTTACATACCTTAGTAGCTTCACAGACTCAAAAGAGCAATATCAGAGATACAGAAGAAATACTTACTTGATTTTGAACCACAGGAGGGGGCTATCTGACCATTTGGGCATGTGCACATGTTTGGTCTAGAGCAAAATCCATCCCCACAGGAATGTCTGCAGATTGCTATTAAGAAAACATAAATGTCTTTAAAATATGTCTCAAAAACCTCAAACACATAAAAAAAACACCTGATAGAAAATTCAGTACCATAACATAAATACCCACAAAACTCATTAAACCATATACAGCAGATCCCAAAACGGTTCCTCCTGTTCATCTGCATCTTTATAGGGGGCAGCTAAAACCTAGACCTTCACCATCTGCTATGAAAAGGTCTGGGAACATGCCACAGGCCACACTAGATATGGGGAGATTTCCTTGGAAAAGTGAAACTGTTGCCCATTTTACCAGACCTTCTTGGAGGAAGGATGGCACTGAGGCAGCAACATAATGCTTCCTTTATTTCTGCACCACACAGAGACAAGAGCAGTAATTCCCATCTGACAGGACACTGCTGCAGGATCTCTGGAGAGATTCTTATCAGCCTTTGGCAAAGTGCCTTTGGGAGTTATTTCTGGTACACTATTCTACTACACGTGAATATGCATATAGCACTATGATGTGTGCATATATTTATATCCCTACATATATATTTCAGGGATATCGTCCAAAGAAGTGGAGAAAATGCACTTGCTGGCCTGATGCTGTTGCCTCCTTCCATTAACTTAAATAGATTAACATATTCCACTCCCTCCCGAGAGTTCACACACCCCTTGGAACCCTTTACCACAGACTTAAACAGAACATGTGGATGAGATTAATCTTCTGTTAAATACTGGTATCACATCACTGTGTTGTAGCCCATGAAACTTTGTATATTACCTTAATATATTTTAAATGGTAAAGCAATCATGTACAGCTGCTACTGAAAACACACAGGAACATGTTTCAGTTCTGGTATACAATTAAAAACCATCCTGAGACATTGAATGAAAAAGATAAACATCGATCATAACACACAACTAGAATAACTTACGGACTATGCATTGGTTTCCACCAGGTAACGTTTTCCATCCAGGGCAGCAGTAGGCATTGTAACGGGATCCACATACATTTGGCCTGAAAACAAAAAAAATAAGGATGAATTCTTATTTTTACTCAGAAATATGTTTTAAAACTAGAGGCATAAAATGGAAAAGGTAAATCACTGCAAAATATAGTTCAATAATTAAATTTAGAAGTGTTGCACGTTTTTCACCTGTAGTTGTTGGGGTTTTTAGGTAACATACACTTTTATAAATTAAAGATTACCTTACAAGCACAAAATCAAATCAGTAACATCTGACAACAGGAATAGAATGGGGAAACCTTGTCTCGCAACACTCCATACCTGAAGAAGTAACCGTCCAGGTTTTTTGAGCAAAACTCACACTTAAATAAAAAATCCAGCATCACAAATTAAATCTAGTGCTCTTTGAGTGGTAATTTTTAATCTTCCTGCTGCTTTCTCTTCTTTACTCCAAAGCAGTTTTACTGTTCCCTGTTTTGTCCATGAAGAAAACTATGTATATGTGAATGAAACATGCCAACAAGAACATTAGCCAAATAAATGAGTCAAAGTATGTTAAATCTTCATTAGGAAAAACTACTTACTACTAAAAACAATCAAGAATGTGGGTGCATGTAGTGATAGGGTCCTATGAAATGAGTATGAGGGGTCTATTGCCCTCCTTAAATGATGCATAAACAGGAATTTTTCTTTCCAACTCATTCCTCTCATCTACATTTACCCTGTCAAATAACTTTATTACTAGAGTTTACAATGAAAGCTGACAGGACATGACACTATTCCTATCATGATTTTATTGATAAAAATGGGAAAGTTGAAATTATTCTGTCCCTCATACATAATAGATCTTTTAAATCTACCTTGTCCTATTCATTTAATGCATCTACCCATGCAAATAAAGCTAGTAAGAATACCTTCAAAAATGGGAACCTGTGCCTTCTTTTGTTTTACTCTTAATAATCTTAGCAGAGGAAAATTTTACAACCTCTATTAATATTGTGAGCAATTACTCAATAGATTAATGCAGCTATAACCAGCTAGAAACTTCCTAGGAACTGCTATATTTAAATATTGTATACAGATTAGAGACAGATTTAAATATTTACTGGTTTAGGAAGGATTCTTAACTATTATTTTGTCCTTGGTCTTTCAGAAAGTTCTTCATTGATAGTATTGCAGTGTCTAAGTAAACAATAGTTACTTCATATGGTGAGGCAACTTAAGACAAACAATCTCAATATATACAAACATTTCTTTATGCATGTTTTCTAAGTAACAGAAGTTATATACTGTATTTGTTTAGGGATATGAATTACTAGTGCAATTTTAAGTATCCTGATTACACCAATTTCAGTGACACCTACTCTTTCCAACCACGGCCAGAAACTACTTAAGTCAAAGCAACCACTACCATTGCCTTCCACTGCTTCTGGATAATTACAAAGTACTAACTGAGGTGAATGTGAGCAACACAATTGGACTTGTTGCAGGGTCATTTTCCCTTCCTGCAATTGGTGTTACAGACTCAAAGTCTTATTCATTTAATTCCAATGTATTCAGTTTTAGTAATGTCAGCTACTTCCCTGCAGGGCTATAAGCATGTAACTTTCCTAGAGTTCCCTATTCATCAATGCCAAATGTTGCTCCACAATCATCTGCCAAGTAAGACTGGCAAGCAGACAAGTGGGATTGCTTTTCACCTTCTCCAGTCAGAAGAAATAATGGAACTTATTAAGACAGATAGAATGAGTTTGTTGCTACCTGTTACAACCTACGGGCATAAACCACCCATTTCCGATTCCAGTTGGTGAGGATCTATAGAAGGCTGACCATAAAGTGATGTTTATGTACTCTGCCAAATTTCAATCTCAGCAAGTATGTGGCTTTGGGGACCATCTGGTCCACATTAAGAGTCAGGAGCAGATTTCTGTGTCACAGAGAAACCTGGTTTTAAAAATCTTCTTCCAAAATGAGACTCCAGAAAACCTAGATGTGCCAGCAATCATGAAGTCACAGACTCTGAGAGCCTTGAAGCTGTCCACAGGGTAAGCTAAGCCATACAACCAGGAGGCTCCAACTCTGGTGCAGCATGCTTAGCTTTGGGGAAGAAAAAAAAATAAAAAAAGTCATCAAACTCTACTTCCATGGAACAGTCTGAGTCTGACAAGTGCATTTTCCAGTGGAACACTTTTTCGTCAGAAAGCTGATGTCTAGCTTATAAAAGAAACCTATATTAAAGCCTGAATGCTGCTTCTTTGAGACAGAGGGAGTGTTCTTAAATCGTGCATATTTGTAAAATGACTTTGAAAATAATTAATTTTGAAGGTTAAATTAATTGATATTTATGAGGTGATCAGACACTATAGCAATAAATCCCCATAAATAACTAAAGTATTCAAGGCAATAATAAATAAATTGCCTCATGTAAAATCATGGAAACCATCAATCAAATTGTAAAGGCTCTATCATGGCATTTACTTTAAACAGTTACCCACTTGGTGTTAAATACAGCATATTTTCCTGCTGATAATATAAGCTATGAATACTAAAGAAGTGGTTTATATTCTTATAAAACTGTTTTCCTGAACAGCACTAGAAACAGAATTCAGTTATGAAATCTGTATAAATATTTGCAATGATAGAATAAGCAAAAATGTATCTACACACCCTCAAACCACCTAGAGTACTTTCCTTTCACTCCAAAGTCCAGAGAAGGAATGGAGAATCTCAGAACAAAACTGTTACCATTGCAGTTTTAAAAACAAACAAACAAATACAAAACAACCAAACAAGTCTTTCATTTCATTTCAGAGTCACTTAACAAACTTGTAAAAGATAAAAGGATTTCTGTAATGGGAATGGTATGGTGCTCAGAGACAGGACGGCTGATGCCCAGAGTTTCATCAAAGATGTCCAAAGTAAACAAGATATTATGTCTTTGATTGATGATATGCAAGTAGAAATTCAGTAGCAAAGTGAGTTGAATTATCAAAAGACATTAGACATGAGTCATCAACAAGAAAAATCTTGGAGCAGCAGAGAGAAAAAGGTTCATCTGGAAATTCTGGTAATTAACACTTGAGAGTGACAGGTTTGCATAGATATTGACAGAACTTGCATGCATCAAACTAGAAGATATTCTTCTTCAGAAACAGCCACAGGGGCCCTACACCCTATGACGAAGTAAAGCCGTGTCGGTCCTTTCCCAGCGTGTGGGGAATGAGCCGGGCGGAGCTGCAGCCTCGGCCCCTTGAGATGGACACGCGTGGTCCTGCCCCGGTCAGCGCGGTGATGCAGCACAGCCTCCGGCTGTCACAGCCTCTCCAATAAAAGGTCTCCTTTCTCCACGGGGCAATGCTGGGTCTATCCCTCCAGTGCTTCCAGAGCCCTGACTCAGCAGGAATGTGCGGCTACCCGGCTCCCCCGACCTGCAGCCATTTCCCAGGCACTGCGGGTGGGTTGGAGCAGAGGTAAAAAAAAAAAAAAGGGAAACAAATCATTCTAAGCTTGGCAGAGTCTTCTCATCAGCTATAACCAGGCAACGAGGGTACGTGACAGCCAGAGAAGTGAGGGAGACGTTCAAAAGCCCTGTGTGAAGGCGGCAGCAGCGAACACCCAACCCGGGAATGACAGGGACCCCTCTGGCATTGGGACTGTCCTGTCCGGGGTCCCGGCAGAGGCACGGTCGGAGCCCCGTGCTGCAGCCTGCCAGGGGGGAGGGCTAATTCTCTACGTCCCCACTCTGCCCTGCCTGTGACCCCTCGAGGAAGTTACAGCCCTCTCCGGAAGAAAGCATTGCCCATCTGCAACTCCCATGGGAGGAAGAGTTTCTGGCACTGCTGTGAGCGAGGCTTCAGGCAGAAATTTTGTCAGCAGCACTGCCATGCACCGGCCAACGCTGGCGTAATGCGCGCTGAATCAAACCCAAAGCACGGGTCTCAAATAAATTAGAGACCAGACAGAGTGGGCAGAGAGCAGCTGAGAGAGCAAGAGAAACAGCTGACCACCAGTTAGAGAGCTGGCATGCAGGGATACTGGAAGGGATTTCTCATCGCTCCCTCAACTCGTTTTTCCTCTCCCTAGGAAAACACACGGGGATTCTACCTTGCAAGAGAACGTTTCATGGACAACTTGTATGAACTATTTGGCTGCAGTGGTTAGCATATGACCCAGTTTTCTGGCAGAAAAACACAATTTAAAGCAATATCATCAGCCAATGGTTGTTTATAGAGAAAGCTTTGCCTATTTTTCTTCTTATGTGGGTAACTCTGGTAGCTGCTAAAACTGTACTCAGAACTATTTGCTGATCATTTCCACATAAAATTGGAGTGATGTTTCCATGCTTGTACTGGGGAGTTAAAAAGAATGACAAACTGTACCTGAAAAAATGCAAGGCTGGTCTTAAAAATGTGCTTTTTAAGGCTCCAGAATGAATCGGTTTTACAAGTAGGTTTCAAGAGAGAGGAAGTCAGATCTACACTTTTTGCTGTAAACCAGCTTTATGTACCTACCAAAACTTCTCAGTGTCTCAAAATAAATACTAAATGCACAGACTGGCACAGCTCTGCTGACTCCGCTGTTGTTTTACTCAGATTTTCCACAGAATCAAGAACTTCCATTGCCAGATATAGTCCAAACTTTAGCGGACACAGCCATGAGCCGCCTGATTTAAGTTCACCCTACTCTGAGTGGGGGTTGGACCACATGGCCTTCCAAGATCCCTCCTGGCTTAAATGACAGAAGCCAAGTATGCATAAATTAGAGGTCGGTATCTAAAGCACCTCCTTTAGCTGTGCTGGCACCTACCCCCTCCTCCAAGGAGCAGTGAGCAAAGCAGAGCCGGGAAGGAAAGATCTGGTTCCTAGTGGGATGCAGCAGTAACAGCTACAGCACATGACAGGCAGCAACCCTGACACACCACAGTGCATCAAGCCCCAAGGAAGAAGCCTGGTTGTGCTTCGAACACACCACTACAGCGACTACACCCACAAATTGAAAAACTTAACTGTACATCAGACAGAGACAGAAACATGGACACAGGTCTGCATTTAGCATGCATAAAGCTCATTTCCAGGTACCTGAAATAGTTTAAATAGGGATTTATTTTCTGTTGTTTAGCTAAATATCAAAAAAATGGGATGTTTTTATCACTGTACTCCTTTTAACTATTCAGTGAAGATCATTAAGAGAACTCCTGGAGCTATTTATTTCAATTATATATAAGGATAACCTATGAAACTACAGTAGACTCTGGAACAAACACAAAATTTAGCTTCTATTATACTAAGAAGCATGCACTTTTAAGCAAAATATGTATTTTTACATATAAAGGATTGCATCTGATGTACTGCAATAAGCAAGCCTGTGCCATGCAGAGAGCCTAATATGATAACTATTTCTCACTCTGACTGTAAGGATATCGCTGTCCCAGAATCCTGGCTCAGTTCAACTAAAAAAAAAACATGCTGAGCAGCTCTACGGGTATCCTTGGCTCTGGCCTATGTGCAAGTCAAGAGTTCAAAATGACATGCAAGTTTCCTGCAGCAACACTGAACACTTTTCTAACCCTAACCTCCATCACACTGTGACAGCTAAATACAGCAATCCAACAACAGCATTGACATTAAGAGAATTCTTCCACACTTGCTCTGAAAATCCAACCCTGTCTTTTGCAGGGACACGCTCATCTAACCTGACAGCTAGGCATTGTTCTCATTCATAGCCAGGGACAGACGCGTTTCTGGCATGTATTTCTTCATTGTTCCACTTGAGAATGTCAACGGGTCCGGTTCAAAACCCATCTATATGGCTGTATAAGACACGTAATGTACAACTATGTCACCACAGGAAACTATCTGCTGGGCCAGACAAGTGCATCAGATAAACATAGAGGATCCATCAGGTACTTTCTTTTAAAACACACACTGAAAAACCCAACAAACTAAAAAGAATATTCAGAGGACAAGAAGTATTTTCTATCTGGTAGCACTAAAAACATCCCATGGGAAATGGATGGAACTGTGGGCTAAGGAAATGCTTAGCTGTCCAGACGTCACTTCCAAGAGGAGAACAGGGAAAGATGATTTCACACATCCAGGTCTACTCCCCACACTCACCATGCACCCACTAATGGTTACTGAGAAGGCAAACCTCTAACAGTTTCCCAAGAGAAAGCACCCGGGGAGCTCAGGATTTTCACCAGCCCATGCCCAAGCTGAACAGCAGCACAAGGGCTGGTGTGGGGCACGCTGGCCAGACAAATCCAAGGCCAGCCAGCTCCTTGTTGAGGCTTCCCTGGAGGCTGCGGGTTGTGCTGGTGCCACCCACCATCCCCCCCCATGGAGGACACCCAATCCTTTAGGGAGTCTCTTATACCTGACACTTGCATCAATACCGTCAGAGAACGCCTTTAGGTGCTAAGCAATGCTATTAATTTGTGTATTAAATGCTCTCCCTTAGGCTAAGAAAGATTTATTTTAGGTGAGTTACCAGTATTTCTCCTCCTCCCTTCACTACACACTATTTTACCCTTTGACTCCCTCCTTGCTGGGACAGTGACTCCACATTTTCAAAAGGCCAGTTACCTGCACATCTGCCATAAGGAAACAGGAAAACTCTGTTGATATAGATCCCACTGTTTAAGTTCAACTCCTCCCTAGCAGACATTGGCAATTGACTCTGTACATAGGGAAGAGAAAAAGATGGAATATACTGGGAAAAACAAAGAAAAAAAGAGACAGGAAATAATGTTCCTGAAAGGAAACAAATTTTAGTTTGAAACCTCAGCTGAACATCACTGGATATTCTGATGTCCTCCAGCAAAATATGAGAAAGAGGGAAGCTTGAAAAAGAGGATGAAAATTATTAAGACAGTAGACAAAAGAGCTGTGGCTTTCATTTGGTATTTCTGAGGCTATAATGGTCATAAATCATTTCATAAAATGAGAAGTAGAAAGGAAAACAACAGATTCTCCAGCAAGTCAACATTGAAAATATTTTTCCAGATAAAAGCTAGACCTCCTTCATACTTCAGTGAAGATCTATAAGCAAAACCAGAAGGCAGAGGCTTGAATTTAACAGGCTATATTTTACATCTCAATGTACCTTCCAAAGAAGAGCCCAACTTTACTGAACTGTCACAAAAAACCAAATGATTGTCCTCATGCTTCTATCTGCACACCAGCCTTAGCATGAATGAAGCTGTTCAGCAGGTCTGAAATCCTTTTTAAAAGATTACATAAATAAAACTAGGTGAGAAAGTCAGAATGGATGAGAAAACAACCAAAGGAGAAAAGTAGGATTGAAAAGCTACAAATATATTTCCCAGCAGAGTGCAATGGTTAATCAGAAACATGCCAGGCCACAATTGCTCCATTCTACAAAAATATTTACTGAGTCTGGGGAGCAAGACCAAAGTGACAGGCATGCCTCTATGTCTTCATCATCTTTAGGGTTCAGCAGGGAGATGAAGAAGAAGAATGAGATGAGAGTCACTCTCATTGCAAAACAAAGAAGTTAACGATCCATTTCTTACTATTTTCATATATGCACATTCAAAGATCTCAGGGTTCTAAAATCTTATTTAAGTGGAGATGGCCAGTGGCCATCTATTATCCAGTGTCTACCAAGAGGAAATTTTCCTAGTGATTCATACAGCTAAATACCTGGGGTCTTTTATTTTTTTATTTTGGGTAATAATGTTCTAAAAATCACAGGTTGCTCAGTCCATGAACATATTTAAAGTGACCCTTGTCAAAAACTGTATTGAAGTTCATACACTAAATATTGAAGTTTGCAGGATGGAAGAGGAATGACAAAGACTGTCCCAAGTGAGCAGCAATGCTGAGCAACACACCACAGGAAAGGAAAATAAACATACAGGGAAACAGAAGCTGTAATCTTATTTGATAAGGACAACTGTAAGTGAAGCTGACAGATGGACTGTTCCCGCCAAGCTCTGACCCAGAGATTCTCTCTTTGCTCCCATATCAACTGAGAGCAGCCCTATGCTTACTTCAACCCTGCATCCTCACGCCCAGCACAGCCCCAAAGGTTCTGACATCAGTGTGAAGCTGCACATAGAGCAGAACTTATCCAGTGATCAAGGCGAACAGACCCAGGTGGTATAGAACCTAATGAACAACTTGTGGAACCACCACTGAACACAAAATGTATCCTGTGCTGGGTAACAACAGGGGAGAGTCTACTTTTATAAAACTTAAGTCGGCTCTTGATTGAGGAAAGTGCAACTATGCCTATCCAGAGTTTCTTCTGTCTTCTCGAAGCAGTTCTCTCAGGAAACCTGGACTGCAAACTGCAAATTACTGCACCCTGCTCCAAGAAGACAGACTTTCTGCAGATGCTGTTCTTCCCCCAAACCTTTATACCTTCAGTTTCTAAAGACAGCACACCCCTGTCAATAAAAATTCAATTAAACACTAACAAACTGAGATCAGAAAGACACCACCGCACATAAGATTAGGCAACTGCATAACAAATCCACAGAAGAAAATTAATACCTGAAGTGCAAAGAAAGAAACCAAGTGCTGTCCTTGACATCTCTTGGGTTCTGAGTAAGGGCTGTGGGATTAACCTGTTTCTAACCTGCCAAGCAATTAAGTCACAGCAACAATCAGCCTTAAAAGACCCCTCAGGATATACCTTCCTGTAATGGGACACAAAGTGACAATCCTGATGTGAAATACACAAAGTGAAATACACCACAGGCCAGCTGTGACTGGCCCTGCAGCATCTGGGGCAGTGTATCAGGCCAGCCTGATACGGCCAAGAACTAAGCAGACAAAAATTAATAAATAGATAAATGAGGGGAAGAAAGGAAAGGAATTACATCCAGTCTTACCTTCCTGTTCAACATGTCACCCTGGCACAGTGGTGCTGGGTCACAGGAAACCTGCTTCATCTTAGTCTCCCAGGCTGATTTTACAACTTTTCCAAAGCAATCTTGTTTCATACAGTATATCAAGAATGCTGCTACACTGTTTATTGTAGCCTTTTTCCTCCGCTTGCTCTATTTAGGACCTACTACCATCAAATGGCAAGAAAGTATTTATCTAATGTATTTTAGGAGAGGCACCTGGCACTTCAAAACCATTTGTGTCCTGCTACAGTATCCTATGGGAAAGATCACAGAGAGGTAGACTAGCTAAGCTGTCAGTAAGAGAATCACATGTGCCTCAGAGCCTCCCACTAAAAGGGAGACTACAACAATATTCACCAAGAGTTTTAACCACAGGTTGTACTGGAATGCCCAAAATGAATAAAGTCCTAATTCTGCCCTAAAAACTACATAGGCTTAGAAGTCTGTCCCCAAAACTGATAAACCAGAATTCGGATTAAGGCTGTGCCTTCTAAAGAGATGGTGTCCAAATGACACGAGTTGGATATCTAAATGGAGAATACAAGGTCTACAAAGCCCTGAAGATTATCTACCTTTTTCTGTTTTTCTCCTGCTGCACAAAGTCACACCTACATCAAATCACATCATACCAAAAGAGAGGAAACACATATATGAGGCACAGTGCCAGTATCTATAAACTTATTTCACTCCAGAACTAGATTTCCAAGGATCATGTAATAACAAAAGAACAGTACCACAACCATTGGCAAATACATCCAGAGAGGCACAGAATATTAACAGTATGCGTAGTTGCCAAGCACTTCAGTTTCCACACTAGGATATGCTGGAATAGAAGTTCTGCATCCTCCATGTAAGCTTTACCCCACAGGCACAGAGGACTGGAAGGAGGCCAGCCATGCCACCTGGAAGCCAGGTGAGTGCTCCAGCACATCAGCTATTACAGCAACCTGCATGTATTTTTAATTAAGTCTTTTATTTCCAAGTACTCAGGCTGCCTCCCACTTGCAGAGTGGCATTGACAAGGTGTGGCACCAGCAGCTGCCCAGAGGTGTGCAGGCCACAAGTGGCAAGAAAAACCTTTGAGGTTTTTCAGTATAAACAAATATTTACCAGTACAGAATGTCTGCTTTTCTTCAGCAGGCTTTTAGTGGTAAAGATTGGTTTAAAACGAAAACCAGAAGCCCTAATTATATAGCTGAACACTAGAATTAAGTTATAGATTTATAAGATTGTTCTATTTCAAGGAGCAGTGATGCATAAAAAGGGTCCAACCTTTAAAAATGCAACCAAGTTTATTTAGGGAAGTGTATCAGTAAACCTGTGGTCTTCATTTGAGATAACGAAAAGAAATTGGTCCAAAAAGCTCAATCCCCTGTTGAATACCTTTAATCCAAGACTTTTTAAAAACCTTTTCTAGCCAACTATTCTGTTCTGCAATATTTTCTATCATTTCAACTTGATAAAAACAAAGAAATTAAATCATTCTTGCACAAATACATTTAATTAGTCTCCTAATTAGAAACACGTCAGAATTCAACTATCTTGAAGAAATTTCAGTTCTTTCAAAATTTCTGCTATTTGTTAAGCAAATCATTGCTTTCTCTGGCCATTAGACTGAGAAGAGACTGATAAACATGACAAACATTGCTTTAAAAGCTATTAAGAACTGGCTGATACTCATTAGTGTTTGATGTCATCTAGGCATCATCAGAAAATGAGAAATCCTAATTAATTCTAAGATCCCAGCACATAAATATACACTGAATTAGGCCAAACACAGATGGCATTAAAAGGACTTCACCTCTAATGCCTCCAAAGCAGGATTGACTCAAACTACATGAGCAGCAAGTGTGACATTTAAAATGAGAATCTCAGAGGCACTTCCAAGTAATTTATAATTATTAAAATTAAAATATGCTTCTAGAATCACATTATACATTCAGACAGCTCATTAACATAAACAATGAGGCAAAGGTCACACAAATGAAAGCAAACATCTCCTGCAGTCAACAGCTTGCAGTAAAAAATGTTAAGTAGAAAAAATCATGAGAACTGAACAGATCTTAAGCTTCTTCATTTTAACATACAAGACCAGTATTCACACACAGACCAACCTCAATACTTTCAAATGCTAGATTTCCAATAGTCATTATAATCAAACACACAAAATGACTAAAGTGTAAAAGAGTTTTCTCTAAAAAATGTATCCCCATGTGCCTTGCAATCAGAGCAAGAGTTCATTTCAAAATGAAAAGAGTCTTAGTCAACTGTAATAACATAGAAATAAAGTTTCCCAGCATCTGTTATGACTTGTATTACAATTAACAGATTCCCAAATGTATTTGTACTGATGAACAAGTTAAAAAAATACTGTCTTCTTGTAAAATCATATTTTTAGTGCTTTAGTCCTCCAATTACAATGAATAATGTATATACAGTTCCTGTACATTCAAAATATGTTTTCCATCTGTCTTTCCAAATTCGTTCCAACCTTGTCTGTTAGAATGACAATTCTTTTTATTCACATTGTACAGTACTGTGAACAGTACACCTAAGAAAGTGCTCACAACTTCTAAACTGGAATAATCCAGCAGGATTCACCCAACCATGATCAAAATGACTGTCCTCCAAGCAATCTGGGGACTCTATACTCAGCCTCAAATCAGGGTTACAAAAGAAGGTCTAACAAGAAACCAAACTAATAATTTATTTTGTCTTTTTCTCAGTTCATCTGGCAAATTACTACATCCTTGTTAATAATCTGCATTCCAAGGGCACTCACTCATATCAGTAATATTCAAAAAACTGACCAAGATGCAGAATAACTAAAATTTATGTTGACATTATCTCTAGATTTGCAGATTACTAAGCAGATATGTAACTCATAGATAACATACAATAAAAGGAAGAATTATTGCAAAGGACATAAAAGATGGTAGGCTTCTGTCACGTGTAAGAAGCAACTCATAAGATTAAATACTTACCCTAACCCATTTTAGATTCCAAAAATAATTAA
This sequence comes from Cyanoderma ruficeps, assembly GCA_008694505.1. Taxonomy (NCBI): domain Eukaryota; kingdom Metazoa; phylum Chordata; class Aves; order Passeriformes; family Timaliidae; genus Cyanoderma; species Cyanoderma ruficeps. The sequence continues at coordinate 10,502,462 of VZDJ01000155.1, read as the reverse complement.
CATTTGAAATATCATCCCTGGATGCACTATTATTACGCTAAACAGCACAGTTTAGAGTGACAGTTACACACATCAAAGAAATTTTATCCTCAGCTAACGAGCTTCTAACTTCCACCAAGTCAGCACAGTGTGCTAGATGGCATAATCTGTGCCACTGAGCAAAAAACAGTGTTCATCAGTTTGATATTAACTCAGAATCCTATAACAACAAAGGTTACTAAAACACCCTAAAGAATACAGGCACTTTCTAATAAATGTTCTTCCTTATCATCTTTTATTGCTTGCAATTAATTCCTCAAGCTTTATTGTACATCCTTCTCACCTCCTAGATTTTGTCACTTCTACTTTGGATCTGCTTTGTCCAACTATTTCTTTTGTGACAAGGTCTAAGGAAATTAAATAAGAAAGTTTGATCCTATAAAATCAGATCCATTAAAAATAATGCTGACAGCTTGCATCCAATTTTGCAGCATGCAGATCTAAATATATAAACTTTTTTCATTCAGGCAAGTACTAAAAACCCCAAGATTCTAAACTGAAATATAGAGTGAAAGTACTATAGAACTATGAGGAAGTTAGCAAGAAATTAAAGCATATTCATCAAGGCCTCTAACAATAAAGTTTCAATAGCTCCTTTTTGAGAAAATGGGGGACCAAAAAAGCAAATAGCTAGCATCCCTTACAGAAGCGTAACTATTTTAATACAATTTTTGTTACATTTCTCTTCTGTCTGAAACAGAAAAAAACTGGCTATGGGCTGAAAAGGCACATTGGATCACCTGAGAAAAGAAACTTCTTTTTTATTATTTTATTACAAACTTTTCACCTTTAGTGAACTAGATTTTCAACTGCACATGCACGCAATGCCTTTCAGCTGACTTCGCAACTATTTTTGCATTGAAAAGGTGTTCCATTAGAATGGGGAAAAGTTTGCCTGACACAGATTTAGCCTTTAAAAAAAAAACCTCTCTCCTAAGCATGTACCACAATGTTTCTTAAGAAATTAAACTCTTGTATGCTTGTGCTCACTCATACTAGTACTAGATAGATAGACAGTTGATATGAGACCAAGATGGACATCACAAAAGGCTCAAGGTCGAGATGAGAGAGGACAGCTGATGGGAAGGACATGCTGTGGGCTCCAGGCATCACCGTTATTATGCTTTATGCAAAGCAGAAGCGCGGGATGCGGGAGGAATGCACAAGCCCGCAGTGCGCCTTTATCTAAGGCCTTCCTAGGAGATAAATTAGCGACCTCCACGCTGCTGCGGCTCATCCTCACGAAGCATCGCTCACCCAGAGGTGAAGCAGGACTGCAGGTCGCAGAGGACGCAGCAGCCTGTCGGCGGGGGGAGCTGGGAGGGTGCCGGGGCTCCCTCGGCGCGCCCCCAGCCCTGGCGCTGCCCTGCGGGGCTGCAGGCGGCGTCCGGCGCCCCCCAGCCCAAAGCGCTCCGGGTATGGGCAGCCCCAAGGGGGCCCGGGGAGCTCTCGCACCCCCAGAGCTCCCCCCGTCAAGGGGTTCTGGCCATGGACACACACACAAACGCAGGCAGATGTGCGCCGGCTGCCCGGCCCGAGCCGCGGCAGCCCGGGAGGGGCCGGGGCGGGCCCCACACCTACCCTTTGAGCGCGTCGTGCCCGCCGCCGTGCCCTCGCCTCTTGGCCCGGCTGGACCGGCTCTCCTTGGCGCTCACCCCCTCGGTGTGCCCGGCGGCGGCGGCACCGGCCTGGGACGCCCACAGCACGGCAACTCCCAGGGCGATCCCCAGCAGCCGCCCCCGCCACATCGCGTCCCCCGAGCCCTCGGGCTGCGAGCGGCCGCTGCCTCCTCTCCGCCGCCGAAGACTGCCGGTCCCCGCCGCCCTGTCTCCGACCGGCCTCTCCAATGCGAGCTGCGAGGGAGAAATGAGGAGGAAGGGAAGTTAGTGACCGAGGAAAAGCGGCCGCGGCCACTCCGCGCCCCCCGCCGCCTGCCCCCGCGCCCCGGCGCCGTCGGCCCCCGGCCAGCCCGGCGCTATCGCGCCCGCGAGAGGCGGCGGCCGCGGGGGATGGCGAGGGGCTGCCCGGAGCCGCGCGGGCTCTGCCTCGCCTTCAGCAGCATCCGCGGGGGCTCCCGCACCCGCCGCGGACAGACCGCGGCCGCCGCCACAGCTCCCGAAGCCGCTATGGGGCTGGAAGTGTCCCCTGGGCACGAACCCTCCCGGCTCCCCGAGCCGGGCACCGCTAGAGCCGCAGCGGCCGGAGCGCCGCGGGCAGGAGCCCCGCGCCCAGCCCGCCCGCCCCGGGAGAAGCCGCTGCGAGGGGCGCGCACCCGCTGGAGCCGCCGCCGCCGGCTGCCGTTCCCGCTGCTGTTCCAGCTGCGGCCGCTGCACCCGCCGCTAATCCAGCTGCGGTTCCAGCTGCCCCCTCTCTCCTCCTCCTCCTTTTTCCCCTCCTCTCTCCCCCCCCTCTCCTCTTCAAGTATCGCCCGCCCAACCCTTTCTCGCGAGAGAGAGGGGAATAAAAATGTTCCCCCCACCCCCGAGTCGCCGACCCGGGGGCTCCCGGCGGTGTCCGAGCTGCTCCTGGCCAGCTGCGCCGTGGGTCACCTGCGGCCGGCCCGGGGCTGGCGGGATGCTCGGCCCCGAGAGGCTCCCCGGGAGCCGCGGGAAGCGTGCGGTGCTGCCCAGGAGGACGCGGCGCTGCCGCTCCCTCCGCTCCGGAGGCAGCTGCGGCCAGGCAGCGCTGCCAGCTCCGGTTACCCCGCGGGTCCCCGGCTCACACGGCGGCAGAGGCATCAGCGCCTGGGGCAGCCTTAATGCTGAGCCAAGTGTGTCAGACAGCAGTGGAGAGAACTGAAGGAAAAGCACGACTCAGCCTCCCTCAAAATGCATATAGATATGTAGATGTGGAGGTATCTAGTGCCTAGAGGTGCAGCATTTTGCATCTATAGCTTATGAAAAAATAGCATAAAGGTATCTGTTTCCCTTATAAGGAAAAATAGCATCGATGATGGCTTTACTGGAGAGGCAGCTGCAGAATGAATAATGTGCTTTCTAGTAACTAACATGGCACAGACACCAAGGCACCGAACTCTTCCACACCTACTCCTAAATCTCCACAGCCAGCTCCAGAACCAATGCCTGCCTCATCCTTCTCAAGGAAAGAAAGCCTTACAGTTTTTATTTATGTTTTAAATCAAAAAAAGCAGACCACCACCAACACCTGAAAGGCAGAAAGTTTTTATACTGAAATAATTGAGCAGGGAATACAACACAACACAGTTAACAGAGTTCAAGCCTGGATTCTATACAGTCCTATCTGTATAGAATACACAGGAAATTTTTAAAAAAAATTAAAAACCAAAAATATTTTTAAAAAACAATTAGACAAAATAAGTTATACTTTATGCATTCTTCTGCTGCTTACATATAAATACTTTGGCAGAAACGTTGGATTTCCTAATTTGCAGGTATTTTCCTTTTTGGTTAGTTTCAGGCAGGCACTGATGATTCGTGGTTCTGTATTGTTGCATAGATATTGCAAATGCTCAGCTGCACAATTTCATAAGTAAGCAGCTGACCAGGCACAGCAGCTGCCAAACCACCCTGCCCAAAGATAAATGCATGGTGTATTCTGCCACTATAACAGTATCAGGAAAAAAGGAAGCAGTGTGTGAGATTTCCTAGTACCCATCTGCTTACAGCTGCATTGCAATGGTGATGCAAGATATGACAGATGCTAGTTGAAATATACAGCTTGAATCAGTTTACAGTAGTTTATACATTACATATACAAATATACATTGTCCTTCTAAACATACATAGAAGTATTTCAACTATGTACTAACCACAACAGCAGCTTTCTAATCCTTTTGGCTGATTTTTATCATCAAGAAAAGTATTAGATTCTGCAAATCACAAAACGGTTGTTGGGTTTTGACTATTTCAATGTGACTGTTTAACAGTTTAGTGTTAAGGGCTTTCAGGTAGAGAGTATAAGGTAAAATGTAGGTGTGAAATACTATGAGACACTGGCCCAAGAAAGAAGTAATTGGTTACAGAGTATGCCATTTCAGTGTGTCTGAACAAGGCTCAAGACAATAGCAGCCCACACTTCATACTATTATTTTGTAACTTGTACAAAATGAAGTAATTAACTTCAATTCTGCAAGCAAAGTATTACTGATTTACAGTTTCCACCACAGAAGTAGAAGTTAGGGGTTGTGATTAATGAGAAAGGTTGATTTTTCTGTTACAATCTAGTTGGATAAAGAGGAATTCGATTTTTCAAAGTTTTTGTTTGTCTGACACATAAACATACAAAGAGTAAGGGATTTTTATGGCTATGCTTGTTGAACAGACAATATAGCATTGCCTAAAGGATTTCTTTTGCAGTGTCAAATTAAAATTTGCTCAAAACCAAAAAGAGATGAGGATAAAGGCGGTAGTAATTATCTCTTCTATTAAGAAATTCAGGACATGCACTACATTGATATCCAGTCCTCTTCCTTCACTATCTTCTATGCATACAGCAAAACCTAAACATTTACTTAGTAAATATAGAAGTTAAACTGAACCTGCAAAAATGTCACCAGATTTATTATAAATTATGTTTATAATGTGAAGACAGAATTTACTAGTCAACAAAAGTGAGTTATGAAAGGAATTCTGGGTTGCTATTTACTCCAACATTCTTTTGGTTTCAACATTTTCTGTTTCAACCGCTTTAATTTGGTGGATGAGCTACCAGAAAAATATCTAGTCTGTGTCACAGGTTAATGGGGTGACTTTCTCATATCTTCTAGCCCATTTTATGATGTATTTTTTGGTATCTTGCATGGTTACAGAAATGTGGATTACACTATATGAAGTAATGTTACATGATATGTGGGCTGGAAGTTCATTAATCTAGTGAAATATGTAGCACATCATCAGCCTCTGGTGTGTCATTTTAAAGAATATGCTTATACATTAGCAGTACTTACATTGTTGACAACTCTAAAATGGTGCCCACCTTGGTTCTCAAACCACTAGAAAAATTCAGTCACAAGCCAAAGACTTAAAACAACAACTGCTCTCTGCTGCTGAACAGAGCTACTAATAAGGGTCACCCACACTCTTTCCCACAGCCACTTGAGTCTCTGCAAACATTTGGACTCTGAAGAACATCTAGACAAACAGATTTCTATATGGCCTCCAAAACACTTGTCAGCCACTTGAAGTTTCACTTAAGGGGAAAAAAAAACAAGGCAACTAAGAAGCAGTTCTGATGATCCAGCTGATCACTATTTCCTGTGACAAACAGATAGATGAACTCTCAGATTAACTAAGATTCAGAAACTCAATGATATTTGAGTTTCCTGATCAAACCATGGCATCAAACCCAAAACTAAAAGACACCAAGAACAAGACATACAGCATCATTGCTACATGCATAGTGGAATTTTCCATAACATTTAAGCAACCCTTTTCCAAAATGCTCATTCTTCCAGGTGATTTTGCGGATCTTATAGGTGTATTTTGGAGCATGTAGATGGCATGGATGGTGGTGGCAGGGCCAAAAATCAGGGCAAGATAATTACAGGTAGATTGATTATAAGTAGCAGTGATAGAAAAGACAAAGAGTACACTTTTCAGTTGGGTATCACCTGGGAAAACAATGACCCTTAATATTTACAAAACTTCACACACAGTTTAATCAAGTCCCGTACATTCCTCTAGTAAGACACCCTATTTGCTATCCATGCTTTAGTGCACCTCCCTGTGCTTATCACCATCATGTACATCAACCACTTTACACAGTGCCCAAATTATTAACATGTAACTGATCCTCAGGGATAGACTTACTTGTCCTGCTGTTCAGTTTACATAAAAACAGTGAACTGAAATTTTCAGTGCTGGTGATCTTTGTGCTCAGCAGCAGAGATGTACTGATCTCCCTCCTTGCTGGCCTTTGGCTGGCCAGTCCTCTTCATCTTACTCAGACACTCCTTCCTCTCCTCCTGAAGGATGGTTAGCAGAATAGTCATATTTCAGGCAAACTGTTTTGAACTGTTGAAAATAAAAAAATCTTATCATAGAAATACTATGATAAGTTGGGAGCTCATATCATAAAGTTTTTCTTTATTTCGATTTGTATGAACTTCTGCAAAAACTGCATTTTTTTAGTCTGTACATTTACTCTAACCCAAGTGAGCAAAAATAAGTATGTCCATCTTACATATTTCTTTATTAAGAGGATCTTTATTATGCCAATGAAAACAAATAGTGTGGGAAAGTTTTGATGTGTGTATTTTTTTAGGTACATTAGAAGCACAAACAGTAATTACATCCAGACAACCAATTAACTGGTTTAAATTTTTAAAAAAATTTTAAAAAATCAGGTAACTCAAAATAAAACACATCAATTTTTCTTAATGCTGTTTGGTCAGACAAGCTGTGATCAGTAGCTATGGAATCCATTGTTAATAGATTAGGGGACATATTTCACCAAGACTTTTACTTAATTTTTACAAATGGCTTAATTGAAGTTTTCATCTGTCAGCAGAGTTTACAGTGATAGGGAAGGAAATCCAGCCTACGTTAACATATAATTCCATAATTTGTGATACTGTGCAAAGCGTTGTTGTAATATTTCTGTAATATAAGAGATATGAGAGGAAATAAAAGAAGTTCTTTCTTGGCTTAGACATTAGGGGCCTATGTGCTTCTGCAGAAATTACAATATTTTATCTCAGTTGTATTACATTCAGAACACATCTCTCCTATTTATGCCTCTATGAAACAGTTTAGCACAGATCTTGTGTTGTTCTAAACAAAATAACACCTTTAATTTACAAGAAAGCGGCAAATTTTTATATCACCCCATGAAAAACCATACATTTCTCTTTACTAAGATCTGAATGAAACAGATATTCTTTCTCCTCTTAAAGTACCTGGATTCCTCAGTATCAGTGACAAAGAAAGTACAAGGAAATTCAAGAGAGGCCCTAATTCAGACATTCCCTTCTCAGCATTTTTTTTAGGAATGTTCTCTACCCCCTTCATAGTTGTTTTTGTTTCTAAAACTAGATCTCATTTTAAATCAATCCTTACCCAGTAAGGATGAAACTTATCACAGTTCTCCATTTGCTGAAGGCAGATCCATTATCAGAGCTATTCCTCAGGGGGTCCTAAAGAAAAGAACTAAACCAGAAGAAATCCGATGACTTCCATTCTGTCTTCAGGTAGGGGAAGCACAACCTATTTTTGTAAGACTAGTGTTGAGTAAAAATACAACTAAAATACAGTGGAATTTTATTTTTAATCCAAATCTAATACACACACAGTGATGTATTTAATTCTACATATACTGCGAGAAAACCTATCTTAACAATAGCAATTGCTTCTTTGATTTAAAAATAAGAATTTTAATCCACCCTTAGTGCAAGAAAAGGAAATACTACTACTTTCTGTCAGCTAATAACCCTGTCAAATTTAATGGGTATTTTGCCACAGGAACAGTTGCAAGCCAAGCTTCCTCAGTCTTATATTTGTCCCCAATGACCTCTTAAATCCCACCTGTAAACTCAGAAGCAAAGTGAAACAGCTTTCATGGCTTAGCATAAAATGCCAACTGATGGGTGAATTTTCAGGCTAAAACATTGAGCAAAATGGATATAGCTTTTTATCCAAATTAATACATTCCAAGTGGGTGGAAATCAGTAACCAAGAGCCTCTTCTTGAAACTCTGATTTATGCAGAGCTCCCTACTGACTCCAACAAAGACAGCTGAATCAGGCCCTACATTCCTTCAAACACTGTCAGCAAGGGATTGGGTGTCTCTGCCTCTGTTTTCCATCCTAGTGTTCCTCTGGCTATGTGATGTCTCAGTTGATAGGGAGTCGCCCCATGATGCAGTTGAAATAATAAAATAGGTAATAAGAGACCAGGGATTAGACTCTGAAGCCACCACATTCCATTTGAAAGGCCCTTCCTTTGAGAAATAACACTATGAGAGCATTGCATACAGCTCTCACAGAATCAATGATGAGTTTAAATAGGAAGGGACTTGTGAAAGTCCTTCAGTCCAGTTCCCTGTTCAGAGCAGGACCAACTTAAGAATGGGCTGCTCAGGCTCTATTCAGATGAGTTCTGAATATCTCCAAGGATGGACACCCCACTTTTCCGGAGTGACCTACTCCATTGTTTCACAACCCTTGCTGTGACAAATTTTTCTTAATACTTAGTAGGAATTTCTCTTCCCTAAAATTTGTGCCTGGTCTTCATCCTACCACTGCTCACCACCCACAAGAGTTGGGCTCTATGTCCTCTGTACCCTGAAGACAGCAGGAAAATCCTCTCTAAACTGTGCTTCTTAAGTTTGGATGAACCCTCTGCTCAGAGAGCGTTGCTTTAGCCCCTCACCATGTCGGTGTCCTCTGCCAGGCTTGCTCCAGGTGTCAGTGGCTTTTGGGTTTAGGGGGGAGTGTGGGTTTTCTGTGCCAGGGTGCCCAGAGTTGGATACAGTAGTGCAGATGCAGTTTCTAAAGTACCAAGAGAGGTGAAGGATCACTTCCCTGCACTGCCTGGTTGCACTCCCATAACACAGCCCATGTGCAGTTGGCCGCCTCCGCTGCAGGAGCGCCGCTGACTCACGGAGGAAAGGGATGAGTCTCTGGCCAGTAAAGAGTTCAGAACAGCTCCGATCTGCACTTTCCTTTATTCAGTAACTTTCAAAAGGCTGACTTCATTTCCTCAGGTTTTCTAGATACCAGTAAACTGAGACAAACTCATCTAGAGTCTGTGATTTCTTACCGGCTATAAAATCATTTGGGGATTTCCCTCCCACTTCATCTGTTGGAAGTATTAAAATTCACTTACTGAGGATCACTGGGGCGTTATTTTATCAGGTTCACAGGTCTCAGTGGCCAGCCTTCATTGCCTCAAAATGTCCATCCAGATGCAAGGTCTTTATACACCACACTGGAGAGAATATGATCCATTTATTAATATATCTTTAATATATTGCATTGTGCACTTCCAGTACAGTTGATTGGGTAAACTCAGCCCAGAACCATCAATGGGAAACTTTCTATTAACTTACAGAGTAATCTGTTTCATTTTTAGCCCCTTCTCATTTATGTATTGGCTCAACTCATTGGCAAATTTGCAGTATATAGATGCTTCATAGCTATTTTTTAGGACAAAATCAGGTTGCCTTTACTTATAAGGAAATGGGAAATAAAAATCACAGTTAATTAAAAAATTTACTCATTTTACCAGCAGCCAAATTAAGTAAAAGAAGCTATTTGAGGAGGAAGTTGCAATAGATTTCACATACTGTGGCTCAAAGTGGGAATGAGAAGGGACAGGAAGAAAGCTCTGTATGTTTTCTGGAGGTTGAAATCCCTTTTTTTCTCTCCTACAGAAAATTAAGAAACAGGGATAGAGTTAAAATCTATTCCTTAGAACACTTGAAATGAGAGTAACTTTTACTAGTTTCTAGGACAAGTTATTCAGATTATATTTAAATAGGGGAAGAAATTCCAACAATAAAAAAATCTTTTCAGCTTTTTTTAAAAAAACAGAATTACTCTAGAATGTCCCTAATGGTTTACAAATTATCAACACCAGGTCCACCCAAAATTGTTATTACTGTGATGAATGGGGTGGGGTTCAGAAGAGATTGTGCTGCTACATTTCTTTTTTAAAGAGTCAGGTTTTGACACTTTACAAATTTGAAATAAAGATGTTGAACACTTTTTCTAGCTTAGTGAACTCCTTTCAATACCAAGAAAAATACCACATAACTTCAGACAAATAAGAATGAAGGTCAAACAGGCACAGAGTCAGCAGAGGAAATGTCATTCGAAACCCATGAGGGAGAGCCATGGAAAAATACTTGACAGAAGATGCTTGGGAAAAAGGACATCTATATCCATCTATCTATAGATATATGGATATATATTAATGCTGACTTTTCCCACTCCTGTTCATCAGTAAAAGGAAGGAAGTGTAATTTTATGGCTGAAAACTGGATGATGTAAATAAGGAGATTCATGGTGCCTTTTCAAGATAAGGAAATCTTTCAGAGGCTCCAGTCTGGGCGCATTTTATGATAAACTATTGGGAAAATAGAGTTTCCCTACACTGCAATGATCTGGAGAAGCTTCCCTTGGCACTACAAGCCTAGTCCAAGCCCAAGATATCTTTTTTTTCCTCTCCACTTATTTCAGTGGAGTTCAGAGCATGCCCTGACTTCAGTGTAGTGAATGCTATTCCATCAGTTAAGCTAAGCTACAGCAGTGCAATTTCTGAAAAGAGCCTATTACATGGATTTGAAAGCTTTATGGAGAACCAGAAACAATTCCTTCCATACAGCTGGCTACAAAGTCTTTCCTCCTGTTCAAAGTATTCAATCCTCTGCATTCATTGGTCTGTACATGAGGCTCTTTACCTACCTGGGCTTTTGTCACAGTGAACTAACAACAAAAAGCCTGTGCAGTCTCACTGACTAAATATTCCAAGTCCTGCACAGTGAAAATATGAAGCGAAATCCCAGAAGTGTTCTCTAAACCAAGAAATAACTGCTTTTTGAATTTACTCAAACTTGTAAAAAATAAGTCTTCAGAATTCACATATGTAGTGTGTTCTAACACACATGTTTAAGAGTGTCCAATTCAGAGCTAAATGTCTTATAAAAACAACTGTACCATTATATCAGTTCAGCAGATCACTGATATGCATGTGCCAACAATACTCATTCCCCACGGAGTCCTGAAAAAGTTGGTTCTTCTAGGGCAGCTCAGCATTTGAAATCTAACTATTACTTTGTGTGTTATTTTTTTTTGTCTGGTTTCCACTTTTCCCCCTATCACAAACTCCATGTTAAGGGCAGTTGACTTAGGCAACCCTGGTAGCCACTTACCCTGCTTTGACAGGTTTGTTTCACAAGCTGTCCTTCCCCTTCCTGCAGTCAAAAACTGTATAATACCATTNAGAAAAGGAAAGAATAAAGTTTAAACATTTTAAATTGAATATTATCAATTATGCCACTGGCTACACCCATAATATGGGAAATGTTAGTCCTCTGTTTAACCAAATCCCATGCTGGATAAGAGAGTTCTTCTAGCACATTTGGAACTAAATTGCATTAACTGTGATTGAAGGACCAGAGTAGAAAGAAAACCTGAGGAATTTCTTCCATTCATGAAGAATGCAGGTGGGATGTAGCCCAGGAAGATGCTGCAGAGTACAACAGAGTGTTAATCTGCAAATCCCAGCTATAAACCCATCGGAATCTGCACTGTTCAGCCCTGCTCCTGAGCTATCAGCCGACAGCTGTCAGGTGTAGAACGTGCTGTTCTTCAGAAAATCAGCAAAATATGTTTCACAGTTACCAGCACTTCTGCAAGAATGCATTCAGCAGACAGTGTGGTGATTTAATTTATAAGGTTGTTCATACTCCAGAAGCTCTCAGCAAGCCCCAGTAAGACTGGCCTATTGCAGTGTATGAACAGGACAGAAAGGAAGCTCCAGACAACTGGCCACTGCCTTTGACACCAGGTCTAGGCAAGGTGCAGCAGCATTGGAAAGACACTTGGACAGCAAGGCAGAAACATGTGCAGGAAGAAGCCCATCTCTTGGGTTACTCCAGAACTTCATTTGCCACAAGATGTTACAGCTTTTGGGCCTCTTACATAGTCATTTTAAGACCTGTTTTCCTTGTCAACAGTCTCATTCTTCTCAAAATACAAAAAGGGAAGAGAATAATTATTAAGGGTGGCAGAATGTGTCTCATGATTAGGGATTTTAGCAAGTATTTATCAGTTCTATTCAGAGATAGAGGAGGATATTGTGGAGGTCTCTGAGCACTGGAATAGATTGTGCCATAGAGGTTGTGGAGTCTATGTCCTTGGATATATTCCAAATCCAGGGCACCTGGCTCTGGCTGTCCCTGCTTATTCAGTGCATGTGGGACCAGATGACCTCCATATTCCACTGGAATCTATTCAATCACTCTTCTGTGATATTTCTATGGGGCACAGTGTTTCAGTAGGTTTTCTGTTTCAGAAACCCACAGTCACTGAGTTTGAATTCCTACTGGCCAACTTCCCTGTTCTCCTAAGCACAAGAACCCTGCAGTCCTACTTCAACTCACGTGTTAAGCTCTTAAAAAACTACATTTGCTCCTTGAAGGTACTAGAGCATATGCCTGGAATTGCAAGGTTATGGGACTACTACACAGACTGGATGCAGAGAGCTAACAAATGGAACCCACAAAGAATAACAGCCATACCACCAACGGAGGCAGGGGAATGTGTGTCAGCCCAGCCCCGCTGCACTGCTGGAGTAGCAGTGCTGGGTTGGGCCCACCTGCAGAACTGGCAGATGTCAGGCAGGGTGGCCAAGCAGCAGCGGATCCTGCCCTGCTCAGGCCCAAAGCAGGGCCTGCCAGCTCATTGAGTAAAGCTACTTCTGCACCAGCTGCCTGCCTGTGTGCTTTTTACAGTTATATAGATGATTTTATTTCAACACTGCATGTCTTACCTGATTCCTACATGTGTACATGTGAATGATTTTGATTTAGTTTGACTGTTGCCACTGCTGTTCAAAAGAAGAGTTAAGAACAAGTTAAACTCCCTGGCTGATGAATTGGTCACAGCTTCCCACAGGGACTGCTCAGACATCCGCAATGATAAATAGAGTCAAGTCTCTACTGGCTCAGCTCATGTTTATTAGAACTATCTGCTAATGACCTAAAGGGAACAATCTTGAGAAGTGTAGGAAATAGTTTCCCCAGCTATTGGTTACTGTAGCATGCATCGCTGACACAGGCAAATAATCTCCTGTAAGAGCACTGCAGGAAGACAGGAGTTACGTTTTATGAAGGATTTTACTTTGCACATTTGGTTTCCTTCCAGTTTGGAAGGAAACTGAGATACTTAAGTTTTCCACAAAAGAAAAATCACGTGGAAAGAAAGGCCGGATTTGGGTCTCCTAAACTATTTCATTTCAATTATGACTTTTTAGAGCTGCAAAAGTTGACAAACCAAGACTCATTTAAAAACAAAAGGTTCCAGTCAAAGAGTGTTAAAATGTTTTGATTCTTGGAAAGTTTCCATTTTTCTCCCATAACTAAATATGAAGACAAACACAATTCTGTGAAGTATTTTAGAAGAACTGTATTTTTTCAAATGGAAAATTGTCAATGTTTTCTATATTGGCCCTATACTCTTTTTGTTCCCCTGTATTTTCTTCAAAATACTAGTCCAAAGCATTCTAGAAGAAAACAGAAATGCTTCAAGTGGGAAGTTTGAAAAGAGCAACTAACTTCTGAAAAGTGAATCTCCAATCTACATTTTTCTTTATACCCTCTGCCTAAGCAGAAACAGATGATAAGTCTCTTAGTAGTTACCCTATCTTCTCCAAGGACGTTAGCAAGTCATTTGTGTTTAAAATAAGACTCTAGGAAGCAAGGAAAAAGTTAGACAAGAAGATTACCCACTAACTATTGCTAAATGTAGCTTGTGCTGCACACCTGGATTACAACATCAGTAACTTGAGCAATGAACCAGGGATATACAGGGAAAGAAAATGTTTCCATTCAGATCCTGTAGGTTCTCGCCTGTTTTACACCTCATGAAAGCTGCACAGTACACAAAATGGCCAACTGGCAAGTTTAAAGGAGGAACCCAGTCATCTGACAGGCTCCTTATGTCTCACAGCTTCCACAGGCCCAAACACTGTTAGACACACACCAAAACCTGGCACGTGCCACAGAACACACACAGAAGCAGCACTGCAGTGAGGACTGGATTCTGCTGCTGTTTCTACAGCCCTGGCTGCAGTTTAAGTCACTATGACATTGAAACCAACACCCCCTGTGAACAACTTGAGGGCACAGAAAATACACGTTTACTACATAGCCTTGAGATTTTTCTGCACATACAGATTTTAAAGCTGGAGGTACAGTTTGGCCTCCAATTAAAGTCAACATATAAAGAACAATTTCACTTTCAGAGCTACATTGGCAAGAACCCCAATCCCTGAAGAGGTTTCTCTATAGAAAGAGAAGAGGACCAGAAGGAAGGAGAAGTTACCAGAAGACTTTTGGTTTTCACAGAACACTAACACTGTCCTTAAACGTATGGTGATGAAGTGTTACATAAACGTACGTGTGGTATGAGACCACTAGAGGGGAGTAAAGTAACTTACAAGTGAATGTTTCCTCTACTCGGTTTTGCTGTACAAATTGCATTTGCACATGGTAATTAACAGCTATAGTAAAGCCAGAGTATTAAAGAATTGCATTTGCTTAACATTCTAAGCAAAGTTGATTAGATAATTACAGGATTTCTGTACCATTGTCCCCTCTCACTAGGCTGCAGGCTGACAGGGAACATTCGTCATCTGGATGAAGCCAGAACACCAGGGATGGAATTCAGCCAGAACATTTGGCAATAGACATGGATTTCTTTACTTGTATTCAGATTTTAAAAGAAGAAATGCTACATGATGGAAACAGACTCATTTTATCAAGTGTGAAAAAGGCACTGGGCTCAAAAGCTTGCTTGGTAGGTATGCATATACAAGAAAGAAATGAAGAACCTCGGTTCTCACGCAGATCACCATCAAAGTCTACACAAGAGTGAAATATTTACCCAAGCAACAAGAACAGAGAGGAGCATGATTAATTTGGAAGTGCAAAGTACTCTGCATCAGAATGCTGGGTGAAATCTCACTACAGCTGCAAGTAATGTGCTCCTGTATCACTGCCAGGTTGCCATCGTCTCCATTGTAAGCCATCCACACTGTGGGGGACAGGACTGCAGTGAATCTGCACAAAAGAGAAAAATAAATTTCAATGGGAAATCTTAGCAACTCCCACAGAACAAAGGGAAACATGAGAACAGAGTTCCAACAGCAGAAGAATAGCTTTGACAGCAAATTTTAAGGATGAATGATTGAAATATATATATATATGTGACTGTGTACCTCAATATTTCTGGGAAGTCTAGCCAGCTTGAGATTTTATGGGACAAGGGACACAATACAGTAGTAAGTAGACCTTCAAACCTCAGAGGAAAGTTCCAACTGTAAAGTAAAGTAAGAGGTAGGGGCCAAAGGAGATTTGAAATTGCAAAGGTGGTAAGTAAAGTCTGGGAATGCAAGCAAGCCAGGCATCTTCTTTGTTGCATATCCACAGGTTATACTTAGGGAACTTCAGTTTAATCATAACAGTCTTGAAAGGCTTCCACAATCTGACAGAGTTGCAAAGATTGTAGTAATTCTGCAGAACAGACAACTGGCTGAACCAGACTGAAAACTATCAAGCATGGTAGGACCAAGACTGTTGGGTCTAACTCTTTTTTACTTATCATTTGTTGTCCTATATTATACCTGCAAGATAAATCAGCCAAAGAAAATTTAGGGAACAAAAATACAGCAAAATAAAGAATACCAGTAGCATTCTGCTAATTTGGGGGTGTTGCTAAAGAAAGTTTAAGTTAAATAGTGCCAAACTGCAACATTACTAGAATAAAATTTGACCTGGCTCCTACAGCATAAACACAGTGTTGAAAGAGGAATCATCTAAGTCAAAAAGATGTAACAGCAGGTAATCAGTTCTTGAATAAAGCAGGTAAGTTCTTTTGGCCATATAACCTAGTGGGTGAAAACACATGACAGGCTTATTTTAAGAAATTAAATTAGTGACTCTACTCCGATCTTGGCTCAACTATCCAAATCCAAGCACACACACAGCAACATTACATCCCCCTTTCCGACTGGCGTCAGCTGTCCAATTTAAGGACTTGCCACCCCCTATGCTACTCTGGTAATTGCTTCATTCTTTCCCACTGACATTGGAAGGAGGAGGGCTGAGGAACATTTTTGACTAAGAGCTGTTGATTCTTGGGCTAAGGATCATCTTGCACCTTAAACTTTACTCACCAAGGAATGATTGCTGCTGTTTTGATGTAGATCTTCACTCTTGGCCTCTACTGCTGATTTTCATTAGGCAAAACTTAAAATCCTTGGCAGCTCTGGAGCTTTCTGGAGTTGTCACTGCAGCAGGACACACAGTAAGCATTAGGTGAGCAAGAATTTAACTGAATCTTTACCTACCTTCACATTCTCACATACATTTCAGTTTTGGTTCCAGAAGTTGCCCAGTATGACACAACTGAAACAGCAAAACAAGAGCAGTCAGTCAAGTAGGTCCCTCCTCATCGGTGTGGCCCCAGCTTCTAAATTAAATATGTAGGATCAGTAAATACTTCACTCTGCACTGAAACCACAAAGCTTTTAAACACAGGGAATTTGTTAAAAGCTGTGGAAATTGTCAGTCAGAGTTATGTACACAACACTGAACAAGGCAACAGAAAAAAAATGTGTTGCAAAGAGTTACAGTGTCGAATTTTAAAAGCAGTTTGCACATTATCACTGAGTGTGGCATTTGGGGGAACAACTATAAGAGAAGCTCTTGAACCTACCTCAGATGGAATATTTGGAAAAGTTCCATTTGGTCCACAGCAATGAGATGATGGGCCCTCAGCTGCTGCCTGAATGGTCAGGGATGTCCTATAAGATAGCTGGATGTTTACTTTTACAGATCAAACCTGTAAGCTGGGTTGGCTTCTGAACTTGCCCAAGGATTGAATCAATCTGATGTATTGACTTAAACACTTGTATAAGTACCTCTCACACAGGACTAAATGTGCTTCTTTTTTACCTTGTGGAATTCAGGAAAATGTTTAAGCTAACCAGAAACAGCCACTCATCATCGAAAAAAAAAAAAAAAGGAAAAAATCCTCCACTTGGGGCTTCGAGGACAACTAGTAAAAACTTTCCTTTGCAGACAAGGCCACAGCTATTTCCTCAGCTAAGAGCTTGGAATTTGGCCCTTGAACTTAACCACGGCCCGTATTTGTTTAGGCACCAGCGGTCTCTCATGGCCTCAGTTTGCTCCCACTGACGATGACAAACCCCACCTCGCTAAAGAGGAAGTGGGGTTGGATTTATGGGCAACATGAAAGCCACCAAGAAATTCAGAAGTCTCTCATTAGAGTGCCTGTGAAAGTCTCAAGTCACAACCCAGGCCTGCGTACCAAGAGCTGCAATGCATTCTACCTGGCCAGTTGTGGGATATAAACACGCAGGACATATTTGTAAAGGAAGTTAAACGCATTTGTCTTCAGAATCTGTACTATTTTCCTCTTAAAACTCAAAAGATTCTCAAACCGAACCGTGATACTCAACTCCAAAAGACCAAATAAGCAACCTTAACAAATTAGTTACATGTTACATATGAAAGGTATACAAAATATCCTTGAGAGAACAGTCAGACTTGCTTCTTCTAATATCACAGAACAATAGCAAGCAAAACCTTTTCTGCTTACAACTCCCAAATTACTGCCGCTGTGAATTGCTGGCCCATAACTATTAATTGCAACAAGTATGATTTAATCACCCCCTGCCTAAGCCAGCAGCAAAATCCTCTGCTCATCACAGGATCACTGGAAATGAAATGCCATCCCAAAGAAAGGAGAAAGTTTAGCAAAAAAGATACATTTTGAAATTCTCTTTAAAATGTGAGCAGGCCTTTAAAATAGGAGATTTCTAAGCATCAGCAGGGCATCTACATCTTCAGTTTACCCTGATAACCTACACTAATTAAGAAACACCTACAGAATATGGTAATTCTAATTGATACCTTTCTTATGCCCAGTATGGACTATTTTTTGCCGCATCAAAGGAAAGAATAATTGAAATGTAATTTGTTATGACAATTTAATGGAAAAATGCAAGCATATTTGCTTTTGTTGTGGGAACAAAAACAGAGGGCTACAGGAGGTCCTTCAAAATGGAAAATTCAATTAAAATACCAACTTCAAACAAACCCCAAAACATCTCTCATTACATTCTGAAGGAATTTTGATAACCATTTAAAAAATGACCACATATTACAGTAGCTTGGTTTTAGATAAACACTGCACACTAAATTGAATATAAAAATAGATTCTATCTAATAAATTTGTATCTAGTGCACTATAAACATTTATGAAAGTGTTATTACAAAGGTAAACAAAAGTATGCAGTAATATTTCAAGTAACTTGATAAAATTTGTTAGTGTAACATTGATCACAAAATGGACACAGTAGAAGAGGTTTTCCTCAATTATAACACTTTTATTTAAACATCAAGTTAATTTTTTCCTTCAAAAAAGGACTGCTGGTATTGGTTCAAGTTAGAGTGGGCTAATTAAAAACTACTATCTTGCTCAGAATGGGGATCCCACACCATTTTTCTCCAAGCATTTGCTGCAGCATTTTCCTACATTGGAATCTGATGTTGCATTGAGTTGTGGGACAGCTGAATTTGATTTGTCAGGAGTTGAGGAATGAAGTATGCTCTGGGTTTGTTATCTGCTGGCCTCTACTGTAAACTTTTGAGCTGCTTTTTGTACTGAGAATCTTGCCACTGCCACTGGAAGTGTCTCTCCAAGAACTAACATTTTCACCTGCAGAGGAAAATGACCTGATGTGAGAAAACTCTTCACAGTACACAGTCTCTGCTTGAACATTACTGTTGGCTTTTTGTCGAGGATACAAGAGAGGCATTTCACCACAATCCAGAAGCAAGCTTCCATTCCCAGAACTCCATTCACTGCTGCTTCCTTCATCTCTTTCTGGAGTATCTTTAAAATCAAATTCCTGAGTTCTCTTAGTTTTCCATTTTCCACATGATTGGGTACATCTATCTTCTTTCAAGCCTGTTCTTCCATCCTTGCTCTTAAGCCTATGATGAGTTGGCCCAGAGCTGGTGTGGCCATTTGTAACACTGGGTACTTGCATATTTTGTAGTGTTCCCTGACCAGCAGAGGGAGGACCAACAGCACTACTTGCAGCACACAAAGGTCCTTTGTCTATATTTGCAACGGGGCCATATTTTGCTCTTCCTCCATCTTCATTTGGATAACATTCTGGTAGAACACCTCTAGAAGCACCATCCAAATTTTGAGAATTATTCCTGTTCTGAATAGCTGAAGTCACTGTTTCACAAAGCACATGTTGAGTTTTGCCCCACGTTGCATCAAACTGCTGTCTTAAGTCACGTGGAACACACTTCTGGACAACTTTATCAGTGGCTTTTTCAGTACTGCTTTCACTACATGATTTGCTTTCCATATGGTGTGACCTAGTCCGAAGCACACAATCTCTTTTGGAGCACTCTCCTCCAGGATCAGAATTTAAATGCAGAGCTAGGAGAAGAGGGAAAGAGATAGATAATTAAAGATAATGTTAATACTGGAAGAAAAACATTTTCACTACTTTTTCATGCATTAAATCAACATGATCAAGAAGAGAAGGACCCCAGAATCCAGCACACCTGGGTGGGCAGATTTGCGCTGGGGAATGTGCCGAAGAGGTGTTTCCAGTCCTTTAGCCATTGTAGCAAGTTTACTGGCAGCATCCATTATTTTCTTTTCAGCTCTGTCAAGAATTGCAGAACATGGAAAAAAAAAAAAACAAAACAACAAACCAAAAACAAGTTTAAGCATAATTCAACTCTACATTTTACTTCAAGGCAATGTTACTGAGAGTCAGAGCATGCTGAAAGGACAGTGTGCCAGGCAGCTCAGCAGTGACCTGGCACCAACACGTGCAGCCTGGCAAGACTTCAGGCCAGACACTGCTCCAAGGTGGACAAACACCAGACTAAGATCTACACACCTCTTGCACAGCCAACAGTCATTTCCAAACATACTTGAACTTACCCTTCATGTTTGCCATTATCAGTGAGCAGCTGTTGAAGGCACGTCAAGTAGTATTTGCGCATTTTCCGTGCTGTCTCTTGGCGCTCCCTTAAAACCTCCACTTTAATCATTTCAGCAGCTCGTTCCTTACTTTCACGGATATAACAAAGCATATCACCTAAAACCACACTTCATTAGTACCAGTTTTCCTCCACAGTGAGGAAAAAGCCAACACCACAAACTGGGATTGTCTAGCAGACCTGGAACAAGTCAGCATGGACATGGATTTACCTGCCAACATTCCACCAAATCCTCGTGCCAGTTGCTTCCTACAGGATGAATGCCAGGGCAAACCACAGCAGGTCAATATGAAGCATCAGAAAGGAATTCAGTTGTCCAATTCTGCATCTTAAGCAGGAATTTGGGAGGAATGTTGGCTGGTAGAATATGGGTCTAGAAACCTTTCAATGGCCATGCAACTAGAAATACCTGCTGCACTCAGGTAAGGACCTAGTGCTACACTTAATCCTTTCTCCTCACCCAGAAGGTTGCTGACTAAGCCAGAAAGCAGGATACAGCACAAGAGAAAAGCAGATTTTCTCTCAGGACAAGCTGCAGGCTAGGTAGGTTTTCTTCTGGAGAAACAAGATCGGTTCTCAAAATACACTTTACCACTTTAAAAGACATACTCCAGTACAACCAAGCAAGGATGGTAAAACAAGGCTTTGCCCATCACAATTACATGTTAAATTTAGAGTGACAATTCCATTTCTCACAGTCACTCTATAAGATGGGAAAATTTACTTCTCATGTGATTTGGTTGTCAGATTCCTGTCCAAGCTGGCTGAAAGAAGAAGCAACAAAGTAATTTGTTTTCCTCCACTGAATTTTTAGCTAAGACTTGAGTACTTACACTTAATCTTGCTCAAAGCTTTAATGTAGTGAGCACGCATTTCTTCCAGACCTTTCACAGAGTCAGAGGATGCACAAGGTTTTGAGATGTCTCCCCTTGACAGTGACCTGAAATGCATACACATCACACTGCAAAAAAAAGCAACTTATGTCTTCCCAAAATAAGAAATCATTTTATTTAGTTTTTTAAATACCTTAATGGTGTTCCCTGGTCTTTCAGTTTAGTCTTCAACTCAGAGTTTTCTGCAATTAGAGCTCCTGGAACCATCTCATTTTCTATTAAAAAAAGATGAACCATAATTCACTGCATTTCTCTAATTTCAAGAGATGCTTATGTAATAAGTGCTGCCTCTGGTGCAAGAGCTCAATGTCCCAAAGCATCACTAGTTGCAGTACAGCTGTTAAAGTAACAAGCAGGTAGGAATCGATCCCAACACACTCAAAGAAGTCTGAATATAAAAATCATCTCATACACCAATTAAATGAGCTTAAACCCTTCATATGCCATTACTAACACTAAACTGAGATATCAAGCATATTTGGAGAGAAAGGACAGGATAAAAAAATAACAAGGGTGGTTTTGACAAACATTGAAAAAGAATTATTAATTTGTGGGTTAGCAACCATGCCTTCAAGATATAAAGATATAAGATAAAACTTGTTTGGTTTGGTTGTTTTATTGTGGTGAGGGGGTTTTTTTTGTTTGTTTTGAGGTTAATAACCAAACCCCCAGTATCCACTGAAAATTAAATGATCCAACAAATGAGAGAATCAAAGTTGTCTTTAAGTGACTAACAATCCTAACCTTGGATTTGCTCTGACTTAGCTTCATATTCCTTCACAGCAAGCTGAAGATGTTTGTGGGCCATCTCCAGCTCTCTTTTCAAGTCCTGGCACACAGCCTCTCTTTTTTCAAGTTCCTGGCAGCAGCGTTTGCAGCACAAATCTTCCTGAGACCCAAGGTTCCTTTCTGTACATTTCTGACTCGCAACAGTAATTGCTAGAAGTTATACATCAAAATGGGACCAAAAAAAGAATCAAGCCCAAACTATTTTCAATGTTCCACTCAGTTCTCTTCTCACTGGAAAGTGTGCAGTATTTTAGCCCAATTAAACTAATCACAAGAGGCTGTTCCAGAAGGTGCAGCAGCATCTATCAACTCATACAGCCCTCACAGCCTCAATGCACTTCCATCACTGATGATCTGAGTTCTCCAGTCAGCAAAAAGACTTGCAGGTTAAATGCTTTTAAAATTTTTTCAGGGTTTTCTTTTTAAACCAACAGCCAAGCAGGGTCTTTTGAAGTCAGCTGAAGGAAACTGTCCCAGCTGGAAAGCCTCACACATGTCTGAGCCTGGTTAAGGGATACACAAAGACTGGGCTCCTTCCAGGACAGCGATGGCTGCTCCCCACAGCCAGGCCAGGGCGCTCTAGAGACAGGAGCACTGCAGCGCTGCTATTGTTCTGTGTTAACAGACTGTTTGTTATGTTGGTGCTGAAGGAATTCAAGCCACACTACAGGCACAGAGCCAGAAACTCTCTTGGGTTTTGCTGCTTTATGTTTTTCAGTTGCGTAAGAAGTCAAACTAAACAGAAAGCCCCAGGGACATCTCTCCCTCCCATGAAGTTTTTCCCATCTACAGTGGCTCCAGTTTTGCCATAGTACACATGACAGCCTTGGGAAGAGCTACAATGCTAAAGTACATACTAGGCACAGGGACTGGGGGGAAAGGGAAGGGGCAAAACAAAAAGAGAGAGAAACACCACCCAGGGATTCACACTTTTTTCAACTACATTCTTGACCAAGAGAACCAGAGGAGACTACCATGCCAGGTCAAGCGAGTTCTTGACACAATAGTATCTTTCACATGAATGCAGAATTCCTTGTCTTGTGTAATGCCAAGAGCAAGCAGTATAATTCAATCTTCGAAGCTCCAATCTAGTATTACCCATTTACAAAATATAGTTTAGATCATGCCCTGCATATCACAGCCAACACTGCCTTGCACATTAACTGTTACATACTCCAAAGGCTTTACTGCTAACCCCCAAAGAATATACACACCTCTAGCAGATGAGACAGCTATTTCTTTCCTCCTGAAGAATGGCTTTAAAAAGCAGAAAGCTACTAGCATTTGATAAAATGAAACCTTGAAGCCTAGCATTAATCAGTAAACTGGAGACCAGTACCATTTGT
The DNA here is from genome assembly GCA_008694505.1 of Cyanoderma ruficeps. Lineage (NCBI taxonomy): Eukaryota > Metazoa > Chordata > Aves > Passeriformes > Timaliidae > Cyanoderma > Cyanoderma ruficeps. The sequence continues at coordinate 10,479,631 of VZDJ01000155.1, read as the reverse complement.
TGCAGTTTGTGACTTTAACTTAGCTTATGCAGTATTAAACAACCTTACAGTCAGAAGAACTGTATCTTCCTCTATCACCCAAATATTTACTAATTAACTTTGCAATGGGGTCATCAATAGGACATTGACTATTAAAGACTGCTACTGACAAGCTTAATTTGATGATATGCAATCTGCCAGATTAAGATCAAACCCAATACCTTTGTCTGTTCCAGCTTGCTGCAAGGATGTCTGTCTTGTCAGTCTCCTTTGTGCTTCTGCTTGGTGTCCAACATTGCACACAGAGAGTCTTGCCACATCCCCAGTGTTTTCTGCACCATGTTGTGGGTAAGGGTATGATTCTTTATTTGCATTACTGACTCGCTCTTCATATTTCTGCAATTGAAAAACACTTTCTGAAAACCCAACACAGCCAAAAAACTGTTCCACACCACAACCAACCCTGACCACCAAGTAACTTTCATAATTTTAACACAGGCACTTTTAACCTGCAGTAGAACCACAGATTACAAGTCAAATCACAAAGAAAACATCTATTCTATGATACAGACGTTTTATTTAGCATAAATCATTGCAACAGCACTGCCTGATTATCTTGAGTATTGTTTGGAAATGTGAGTAGCCCTTAACATTGCAGAACTATACTCTGGTTTTGAATAGCTGAAGATAACTTGCTTTTTAAAGAGAAAAGACATTACTAGGAAATTGAAAAGAATTCACTAGATAAGGTGGTTCAAGCCAACCAATGTTTTGAGATTCAAAGGCATATTAAACAGTTTACCAAACGACATTTCATTTCCACTGCAGAAGGTGCATAAGACACAGGAATAAAGCTCCTGATTCTCTTTGCCATTGTGGATATGACTTGTGACATGAAAACATTTAAGGCCCACTTGCTGAACAGAAATACACTGGCACTAAAGAAATGGTAACATCCCATCTTCTCTTGAAAAACAAAACATTTTCCCTGTCCTCAGATAATTCCCCAACTACTAAATGCCGGGTGGCAATGGCATTTCTGGTGGGCTGCTCCCCACAGCAAAAAACTTATTACAAGCACAAGCACTGCAAGAAGAGGAATCTGCTAAAACAACACAAACAAAAGCTTTGGGACACAATTTGACTTAGCCCCAAACTCCTCTAGAAGAGGGTAAGACATCTTTCCTCATTTGGACAGGCACACTGAAAAAGATTTCCTAGAGGTGCAATAAAACAGGCAAGACTCTTATTCTCAAGACAGAATTGACAAACTGACCTACTGCAGGCAATTTGCAAAAAGGATTTACTGGTTTCATCTTTATTTGTATAAAGAGGAGGAAAAAAAAATGCAACACGATCCACAATCACTATTCAAGCACAATTGCAAACTGGATTTTGCAGCTATGCAAAAATCAGAGGTTTAATCTCATCTAAGAGATTACAAGGAGCCTTCAACGGGTTCCCACTCTTAAGCAGGTGGATAAATCTCCTTAATTTACAAGTCTGCACAAATGACATTCCTAACCTGACTTTCTCCTCTTTAAAGACTGAAGTTGTCAAAACTACATCCTTTCACTTTTCACTTGCTAATAGTAGATTTAGCCTCCTTTTAGTTTTAGTGTACAGTTAGCAATGAACACACATGTTGAATTTTCTGTTTCTCACAATTACATGGATATTTCATGGAAGAAAACAGGCCTGACTGACTTCTCAAATCCCTCGTCTGATTGGCAGTTATAATTTACAGAAATATTACCTCCTTCCATTCTCGCTCTTTCTTTTCCAGAATTGTGCAGACTGTGGTTCTATAGGCCTTTTGTAAACAAGCCTTCAGTTTGTCTTTGCCTTGACCGGCTAATTGAACAGGAGTGTCAAAACACTTGTCCTTCCAACAATGTTTACTCTGTGTGCACTTGACTAGCTCTTCATGAATTTCACTCAACAAATACTCCAGCTCAACCAGAATCTTCTCCTCATACTGATTAATTTCATCCTGCAGCCTCTTGGCTTCCTGAGCCTCCCATTCTCGCTGCTTTTGATCTAGTAACATCTTTATTTCTGCTTCTTTCTGAATGGAGAGATCATTCTTCTGCTTTGCAAGGTCCTCCTTTGCTGTTGCAAGGAGCTCCTTAATTCTGTTTCTATGATCATCTAAGAATGACTGGTAGTCTCTCTCATTTTGCTCTTGTATCTGCAGAATTTCTTCTTGCTTTTCTTTGTTCCACTGCACACGGGCTTTTGCTAGTTCTGCTTTGACAGCTGCTGGGATTTCCTCTTGCTTTAGCTCCAATTCCCTCCTCAGAGAAATTATCTTTTCTTCAAGTTCTTTAACTCTTAGTCCAGATCTCTCTGTACTTTCATATTCTTTCTTCCATTTCTTCTCGGCTGCTGAGAGAACCAGCGCTAACTGGCAAATACACAACACACTCATTAGAAATATATACACACATTCATAGATACACAAAATGTAACTCTGAGTCATTATAAATCTACTGGAGATCTTTCCAATTTTTTTAGTAAAAACTAAACCTCTATAGGCAAAAAAAATGGGTGTGGAGCAGAGTACACAAGAAAGTGTGACTCCTTAGTGACTCCCTGTGCCTATGTCTACATTCATTCCTCAGTAATATATGGGATTTGGAAGACTGAACTCTTTATCAACACACATATAGTAGTATTTTGGGCTACCTGCTTTGCTGTAGTCTTTTGGTGTTCCTTTTCCCATTTTTCTTGTTCTATCTTTAAATTTAGTTTGTACTCTTGCACCCACTTGGCATGAGCTTGGGTTAAAGCTGCGTCTACCTTTAAACAGATAAAAAATCTGCTTCAGTAGGTAGGTAGGTACACTGAATACATTTACAGAAATCAAAAGAATCAGACCAGCAGCACTTCATGCATTTCTTGATGCAAGAATTATGCCAAAACCAAAAATACTCTGAGTCAATGTTGCTCAGGTCTGTTCAAAACTCCCGCAAAACTTATTTAACAGTGTGAAAAACAAACCACATGCTACATGTTTTTCAGAACTTTTTTAAGAACTCTATTTCTAATATGGTAAATAATACTGAACTTAAGAGGAAGTTAGTGGAGGAGTCCACTTTTTTTTTTAGGTGACTAAATTGGACACAGCAGTTTCACAGATTCCAGGCAGACAGAACAATTATTTGTTACCTGGCTGGCAAGATTTTTACAGTATTTATTTTCCAGTTCTAATTCAAATTCTTTTAAGGCCTCTTCAGAGGCTGTATTTTCTTTCAGAGCCTTCTGGATCTGCAGCCTCTGGTCTTCAACAGTCTCTTCTAACTCTTTGCTTGAAACTTCATCCACAACTGTAACTTGGTCAGTTTGGCAGCTGCAGTCATTACATTCAACTACAGTTCTTCTCATTTCTTCCAGTCTACTTTGCCATTCTCTTTCTAATTTGGCAAAGACTTGTTCTTTATTCTATGGAAAAAAATATTTTTTAAGAAAATCTCCCCAGTGTCTAAATAAATAGATTTCATTGGTATTTAGCAAATGAAACACTGTTCACACCAATGATCCTCCTTAAAAGGAGAAGAACAAAACCATGCATAGAGAGAAGAGTGTTTGGTGGCTCATCAGAGCTTTTTTCTACGGGATAGGATACACAAAGGATTTCTACATGATACCTGAGTGAAACAACAGAAAGCATAACCTTCACTCAAGCATCCGGGTGGAAAACTCCAGCATATTACCAGCTGTGACCTTCAGGGTATTCTCTTTGTTACTTTGCAAGATCTAGGGTTTGGGTTTCTTTAAAAATATGAAACATGTATAATACCTAATGACTTCTTCAGAGGCTTTTAAAATGACAGATCCTTAACAGCCACTTCCAATGGCAGAATAACAGCACATAAATCTAAAGTTCTGTTTCTGAAAATAAACAACAAAACAAATTGAAATTCCCTGATCTAAGTTTCACACCTCTTTTTCTTCCTTTTCCCAGTGAACTTTGGCTAGTGCAACTTCCTCTTGAACTTGCTGGGTTTTTTCTTCCAGCCACTGCTTCTTTGCTGCTATCATAGACCTGATGTGTTCCTCTTCAAGCTCAGTCCTCAGAAGTTTAAGGGAGGCTTCTTTTTCTTCTAGTAGCTGTTTCTTGAGCTAGACCAAAAATAAATAAATAAACAACAATTGCTCTGGTACAAAGTGATGAGAATGCATGAGACACACGATTAACTCTCTAGAGGCTGGGCATCGATCTTACTTACGACACCTAAACAAGAGATTCAACCCTCAACAAAGGTGTTTCAAGATATTATATCAGAGGTTATTATGGGCTATTGCTGTAAAGGAAGTTTTTGTATCAACCATCTTTATTCCCCTCATACTTTGAGCTGCACCTCTTTACTGTACTTGCTTACTCAGACAGTTGATCTACTTCAGTCATTGCACACTGATATCTTCAGAAAAGCAAAGTTTTTAATTAAATCAGTCTGAATACATTACTACTTAAAAAAACCCACAGTATTTTTTAGATCAGTTTTATATAGGGAGAAGTAAACTTGTATCATCATTCAGGGTTTTTTGAAAGTGTCTTTGAATGTAAAAGCTTACACTGCTGACTAAGCATCCTCAGAAGTCAGAATTATGGAAGTTCACTACATGAAAAGAAACAGCTATTGGAAAGTGTTACTTCTACAATATTTTAAAGCTCAGGACACAACATCAGCTTATTAAAAAACCAGTAAGTCATATGCATGAGCTTTCTGATACAGCTGGCATCTCTTCCAAATAGGTTCTGCAAACATTTACAAAATTAAACACACTTATTAACATAACATCTTGAAAACAGTCTGAAATTATATGGTTTATAGGAATTTCCATTTGTACCTTCTCTTCCTTCAGCTGCTGCTCTTGTTGAAATTTCTGCCTTAAAGTAGTTTCCAAGGTGTCCTTCTCCCGACAAACTCCAATGTAACATTCCTTCACTGCAGTAATCTCTTTGTTCAGCTCCTCTATATTATCCCTTCAAAGGACAGATTACTTGATTTATCAATTTATCAATTGGCCTCACAATTGGCAAGCCAGCCTTAAAATAAGTACAACTAGCAGTGAAGGTCAGACAGGAAACATGAATGTTTCGGTAAAAATGGAAATAATGGTAAGTCTTACTTTAACTGTGAGATTGTCTCTTCAGAAGTTTGAACAAGCTGCTGCTTTTCCACAGCAAACCTCTCCAACAGCTCTTTCTCAAAGTGTGCTTTGGTGTCCTCATGATGTTGCTGGTAAGTTCTTTCACACCTACAATTTCAAGGAAGGAAAAATAACGACTTGATTTCAACTACCTAGGTTCAATTTTTCTGTAAGAAAATACCTTTCTAACATTGACCTCCTCTTGTAACTGATAGCTGGAACAAGATTATGTGTGCAGGGTAAAAATCTACAAATCAAACTAAACTAAGTTAACAGACTTACCTGTCAATGGCTTCTTGCTTATCATGATCAAAATCCTCAACCATCTTTCTCATCTGACAACAGAGGTCTTGATTTAAGCTTTTCAGTTTTTCCTCATTTTCCTTCAGTTCCTTGATAGTTGAAGCATGGGCCTGCCCAAACAAGGGTCAAGTAACATGGGGGTGTAAGAACCTTTTCTAACCACAGGTTTTAGCATGGGGTGGGGTTTTTTTGTGAATTTTTTTTCCTGTAGTGGTAAGCAGCATGTCTGTGTTACCTCAACTTCCTGTAGCAAAGCTTCATTAGCCTTTTTGAGTCTCAGAACTTCTTCCTTTAGATTATCAGAAGCATCCTTCAAATTTGTGATGGGCTAAAAATAAATACAATTAAGGTGATAACTTTCAAGATATAGATAATTTAGCAGTTAATGCTTAAAAAAGTCAAGAGTTGTCAAATAAAAATTGTACTTAAAATTAAAAAAATGGGAAATTATTGCACTGCAAGATCAGGGTATCACTGCTATTCTAGATGAATTCTTGAAACTCAGTATGATGAAGTTTTGGAGAAGCACACACTCAGTGTTGTGTTTGCAAGCTGAATGACAACAGTCATCCAACAGAGAGCACACTTCTCACACAGTGTATTCTATCCCACATCCTGGTCACCACGGACAGACACTGCAAGTCAGATCAATCTAGAGAGGGAAGGCAATCATGGGGTGAAGAGAGATGCAATACCAAGGAGATTTCTTGTTGATCAAATTACACCATGAAGGTCCTATGAAGGCAATCTGTTAAATGTCCTGTTTGTATAATCTAATGGTGCTGTGTTTGTATAATCAGCCCTCTTGGAGAAATTACAAGGTCTGTTTGGCCAAAGAAAAGCATCTTTTCCCAATGAAATTTATTTTAACAAAGTAGGACAGACACTAAGCACTCTCAAGCATGTAAGTCATTATATTAAGACTCACTTAATTCATATGCTGCCCAGGTTCTGCTGTTCAGATATTTTCTTTTCAACCAAAGACACAAATCCAGAGCTGCTATGAATACTCAGCTATGCATAAATTTTTGATCTATTCTCATAGTAAGTTTAAATGTTGGTTTTGTTCACCAAAAACCAGGAATACTTGACTTTTAAAGAAGTATAAAAGAACAAACCTCTGAATCTCTTGATGTTTTTTCTGCTTTCAACTGCTTGTATTCCTCTAGTGTCTTCTGGCAATCTTTAAGACTACTTTGTAGTTGAGTAATCTGGTTTCTCTTCATTTTATTACTGCTTAATAAACGTTCCAGCTCAGCTTTTAATTCTACAATAATTTCATCTTTAGAGAGTTCTTTATCCATGTCTCTGTTCTGTATTGCACTGTCAGTAAAGACATAACCAGTTCAGTATTTAAAAGACAAAACACATTTATCTGAAAGGCAGTGGTAGCAAAGAGAAGAGCAACTAATGCTACCAGAAATACCAGGATGTAAGATGCAATAGTAAAACGCCTAAGAGGACACACACATCAAAGCTTTTTCATGAAGTTGCAATTAATTTACAGAGAACTTGTTAATTCAGCTGTTTCCTCAAAAGATTCATTCTCACACCATGTGAAGAGTTTTGAAACAATTCAACTGGTTGATGTAAAAGACAGCTTTAGATTTAAGCAACTATGTGGAGATTTTGAGCAAAAAAAGTATCCATGACTATAATTCACACAGTTAAAGGAACAGCAATATAGTCCCTATAAAATCTGATGGCCTATTAAATAGCAATTAGGCAACCAATTTATGGTATTAGTACAGCTTTTCTGTGTTGATCCAGCAGAACCCTCTTTTTACACACAACTTGCATAATTTCTTGAGGATTTAAATTTTTTCTTTCAACAAGAATCACTCAATACCTGCAGAATCTTGGCTTCTTCCCTGTGATTTTTTTAATTCCCAGTTCTACATAGGAATCACCCAGGCTCATATGTCGCTCTCCACCTGCATCATTCAAAAATACTCCAAGCTTGGCAGCAGATTCATACAAAGCAATTTCTTCTTTCAGTTCCATTAATTCTTCCTGAAAGGAAAAGACAGAAAAAAAATTACACTGGCCAGAGAAACTCCAAGCCAACATATCCAGCCCATGATAATTCTTCCAAAGAAGACAAATACATGGAACTCTTCCTTCTAAATATAGTTATATTTAGCTGTATTTAGTTGAATTGTCTAGCATTAACTTACTTATACTTTCATTTTTCATTTCTGATACCTCTAGCAAAGCATATATTAAAACTACAAATTTGTTAAAATATACAAGAAATATTCCCTATTGTTCTTGTTATAGTCCATCTACGGAGTATTATTTCTTTTGCTCTTCTGCATTCCTGCAGTCCTTGTATAGCAAAACAGATGACAAGAGGAAAGTACATACCTGGAGAAACAGGTATTAGTCTAGTACTTGGTAGGATTCATAGTTTCCAAGATAACAGATTTAAATTAAGTATATGAACTGAATTGGAAATACAGACTTCCATTCATGCTTTACAGAGGACTTTCTAGCACTCCCTTTTGCTGACAAAAGATAAATTTCAGAAACATGGTATCTCCTCATTAAGTTATGAGGCTCCCAGGACACTGAATTTATGTTTATATTTTTTTTTCCAAAAGCCAATTGGACAGAAGGATGAGATCAGATTTGTGCCAATACAATTCCCCACTGTGTTTTAATTGGTGGGGAGGAAGGAAGTCCAACATGCAACACTGGGAGACGAAGTAGTAAAGATGATGTACTTGTTTGCCCCAAAAATTTAAAGTGTTTCGACCACCAACCTCTTAGTTATAATGCCCCCCATCAAATGAAAACATAAAATATTCAATAAAATTGACCTGCAAAGCCTTGTTCATGTTGTTGCTTATCATCTGTGCAGACTGAGCTTGTTGCAATTGAAACCGTAACTGATTTGTTTCCTGCATTGAGCCTATTGTAGGAAAGAAAAGGGAGAAAAAGCAAATCATAAATACGCAAGAAAGTCTACACAATCTGAAGAAAGATCTCTGTCAAAAATAGCAATGTTGATTCTGGCAATAGACATTACTGTTTCTGTTTCCTTGAGCTTGCTAACAGCTACTAAATACATTACTATCAAAAAATTTCAATGTGTGAAGGTAGGCAAAAGTCAAACACACAAATTGCAAAACATTTCACAATCTATTTCTATGACACAGGTTTCCAAGAATGAGTCTCCAGCTCCCAAAAAAATTCTTCTCGCTAAGACTTGATTTTAGAATGGCAATTCTTACAATTAATACAAAATTAAGTAACTTGCATCCCAACCCTGTTCAATATGAAACAAGGTTTACACATAAGCAGCACAAAATAGATATGAAAACACTTTAATCACTGTTGTTTGGGGTTTGGAGATGGTGCTTGCTTTTATTTCTGTTTGGTTTTTACATCTTAGTCTAGACTTAATTTTAAATCTGACTAATCCACTCAATGGGAGACAGTCTAGAACATAATTAGCTTGATGTTGATTCCACCTCCATAGAAACATCGCTATGCAATTTCATATTTAGAAAAACTGAAGACATTTCTGCAAGGAAAGGTAATAGTATGAATAAAAGGCTGACCTGTTTGCAGTAAATTTGCACATTGCTTCTGGCTTTCTTCTAGGCTTCTTGTCAGCCGATTTATTATTTCAGTTTTTTCACATTTGGTTTCTTCCAGCAATTTTTCAAGTTGCTTAACATGCTCTCCTAGATTTTTGCAAAGCTCTTTCTAGGAAGAGAGTATTTTTACTTGTTTTACAAACATTGAACTATCTAGGACAGTTTCAGATACAGAAAAAATCAATATACAATGGATAAAGGAGAAAAATAAGCTGATACCTAAAGGGGTAGGTAACAGTTAAATCAATCACAAATCAAACACTATCCTTGGCTGACACAGCACCAAAGCTCAGTTTTCACAGGGAGGCAGTAATTGTACTCATATATAAACATACATGGATGAGAATCATGTCATATTTCCTGAAGCAGTTACTTTTCAGCACATCTGATTATCTCCTGTAATTAACCACATACACTTAGTCTATTGCAGAAAAAAAATCAACCCTTCACATTATATCAAGCCAGAGCTTAAGTCAGTTTATTTTATCTGAGTTTAAGCCAAGTTAGCAAGTGCCAATACTCAGTAAAAAGAGGAACTGTAGTTTCTTTTTCATTGGGTATACAAAGCAGACATTTATATGGCAGTACTTAGTTACCTACACAGACCTGGGAGGCACAGTGCCTTGCATTTACACCTTTTGACTTTTCTATCTTCTCCCAAAACACAGGAAAGCTCCCTCTTTAAAAACCTCAAACATGCTACCATGTATTTTACAGCAGAGAAAAGTTGTATATTCTGTTGTGGCACTAACAGACAAAAATGTAGCAGTGCATTTTGTTTAGAAGCAAGTACCAGTTACCTTTCCAAGTATACAACCCATCTATTTCTATATGTTGAGACAAGAATCACAGAAACTTAATTTTATTTTCTTTATGTGAAATAAGAGGAAAATTTATTAAGATCTGCCTAGAAGACATTGCTTGAATATTACTAATAGTGGAATTGATTCTTATGACAGACATATCAAGTAGAATAATTTCAGTGAGCTGTACAACCATATGACACAACCTATATCAAACTCCATCTTAAAGACAGCCTTTTATTCCTCCTCTACTTTTAAATCCTTACTTCTAAAATAAAGTCATTGTTGAGTGGTTAGTCATCCTTCAGCATTTTGAGACCAAATCGTGACAACAGACTGTTCAACAAAAAGTTTTTCTTGGTTTTTTTTCCTGCAAGAATATTACATTATTTCTTAATTAGTCCTTTTCTTTCCCACAGTTATTTGCAGAACTCTTTCAAAAAAAGATTGTGCACAGAAGGAAAGCTCAGGAGAGCAACTAAGGAAATGAATTCCTGCCTCTTCTGCATCTGCTGTGTTCAAACTCATGATTTGAACTCGCAACTGCCTGGAGATGCTTATGAAAACATAACACACAGGCCTCATAATGCTGAGACTTCCCTTTCCATTTTCTTAGCGGCTTCCAGAGGAGTTATTAGAATTGTAGGTCAAGAAATGGAGTCTGGGGAGCTCTACAGTCTCTCCAGTACAGTACTCAGCATCCCAAAATAATTTCTCACCTGCTCTCTGAGTGCAGATTGTGTAGTATCAAGTTTCTGCTCTAATGACAATACTTGCTGCTCATACTTCTGCTTGAGTGCAGAAATAACGGCCTCATGTTGTTCTCTGGCTCGCTGGAGGGCATCTGATCGCTGAAGTTCTAACAGCTGCTTTTGCATGCTTTCCATGGCCACCTCTGCCACTTTGGATTGCTTCAGCAGCTGTAGGAACAGTATTACAGTAATTCCTAGTTACATACACTTCACTGTTGCTCTAATATTTGTACATCAATTTTTTTTGCCACAAGTCTTCAGATAATGCCTGTTTTCATACACAGTATTTTCAACCAATGAATCCTATCCATCCATCATGTATTTAGCTTTTGCATGGATCATGACCAGCATTAAAAGACTAGCATTTCTGTTTAATGCAAATGCACCACACATTTAACTGTAGAGGTGTTCCCAATAAACAGTCTAAAAATATTTACAGTACCTGCTCCTCATTGGTAGTAAGAGTCTGAATTTGAGCTTCAAGGGCCTTGATTTGACCTTCAAGATGCATTTCCCGTTCCTTTCCATTCTGATAGAGTTTCTGAGACTCATGAAGACTAAGAGCCAAACCATCCTTTTCATCTGAAGAAAGAGGCACAATTGTGTGAGAACCATGGCCAACCACCCAAGAACTTCACGCAACACAACTGTTGAGTATGTACTCTACAGAACCATTCACTCTGTCTCATACTATGGACAACAACAGAAGACTGAACAAAAACATTCAGTCTCCATCCAGCAACCACTGTCTCCTCCTGGCAGCAGGGAGCACTCCAATACACTGTTCCCAGTAGGGTACAAGGTAGAAGCTAGATCCTGGCAGCAGGAGGACCTCACATCCTCCCTTACACATCTAAAGGGAGAGTCCACCAGAGGAACAGCCAAGACACAGCCAAATGGTTGACAGTTGAACTTTTCTCTCTCCTTTGCTTCTTTTTCATTCTAAAAACGATAGTCATAATTCTTTAAATTTACTATCTTTTTTTGTCTGTTCCTATAAGAAAGGGGAAACTAAAACAATCATCGGTCTCCAGCACAAATTTTATAATTTTTGAAAGAGATTTTCACTACATACAGTCTATGAAATGCCTGTTAAACAAGACAGCATTAAAAAAAAAAAAGGTTTTTTTAATAGATGTCCACTTCTCCTATTGGGGTTTGGGTGTTTTGGTGTTGACGTTTTCCCCCCCTGACTTTTAAAAGACCACCTAGGCAAACTTCTCACTTTTCTATACATTTGTGATGCCTGACATATGGGAACTATGGAAAACAACAGCGGTCTTGAAAATACAGTAAAAGTTAAGACAGTTATGCAGTCAGGCACCAATCCAGAGACTTTTACTTAGAAAAATGTTTGGGGGAAGAGGGTTAGGCTCATATAGACCCAAATCAAGTTTATAAGTATGATAAATACTTATATAAGTGTCTTCAAAGATACTTTCTAAATCAATCTCAACATTAAAAAGTTGCTAGATATGAATAAAATCTAAGAATTAGAACAAAGCATTTTACCTTTGACCATTGAGAGCTGATGATTCAAAAACCTAATCTGCTGCGCACTCTTTTCTAGCTTTTCATTAAGTTCTTCCAGTTGTCTTTCCCTTGCTTTATTTAGAACTTGAAGTTGAAGAATCTGCATATTTTCTGAAGAATCTGCCAAATTTCAAACAGCATGCAGACAAGTCAGCACAGATACCAAGAAAGTCATTGCTGTAATTCCTGCTCCAAAATACTTTTTTTTAATAGTTCTAAGTTCATTGCTGGTGCACAAAAATTTTTTTTAATCCACATTTGATTCACATCACACAAATTGCTCTGGCAGCAATAGCTGAAGGATTGTGCAAACTACCATTCCAACCTAACAGCAAGCCTAGATAAAAGTTTACATGCTGTAGCCACTACAAATTTACAACATGTCTAACAAAGCAGTTCTGTCATTTGAAGTGTACCTAACAGAAAAGCCCAACACGGCAGCACTCAGAGTACACTTCCTAAGGCACAGTGAGTCGCTATTTTCCAATATTATGGAAGGAGACAAAGTGTCAACAAAGTTTGACATCAAGTCATCAGAAATAGTTTTTCAGTTTCATCAGTCAAAACTACATTTTTGATGCCTGACACTCACATACCCTGAGCAAAAAGAGATACTTTCTAGATATAAAGGATTATATACTTCAACATACTTTTAGTTGTCCTCATACTGAGAAACTGCTGAAATCAACATGTTTTCCATCACTGATTTCCAATGAACTTTTTACCCAAGTTTATTTCAAGTCTAAGCACCAAACACTTACTTTCATCATTGCCCAAGAATTCATGTTGCAAATCTTCAAACACTTCATTTCTTCTGTTTCCTTCATGAATTCCTGGAATATTTTGATGAATGCCATTTTGGTATGGTTTATAAGTCACTTTGTAAGAGTCTGGTGATTGGCCATTGACAACATCAGATGCAACAAATTGCTGGTGTGACAACATATACATAAGAGGAAATAAATTAAAATTACAACTGTAGTCTTGCTCAGTGAAAATATTTTTCATTTTACAGGTCAACATTAAGAAAACTTCTAGTAGCTCTTCATTTTCAGGCTCCAATCCAGCACACCATTTAAGCATGATAGAATTCTTCATAAAAGCTTCCACCTTAGAAAAGTGGTGAAGTGTTAACTTAAATAGAGTAAGCACACACCTAAGTGAATCACATTGATTCTACCTCATGGAATTCTACCAAGGCAACAGGAGAAAGAAAAGAAATCATAACATGAACATACGAAAACTCAGTTATTAACATCTCATTTTTTTAAACAGGCTACAGAAGCCTCCCATCACTGTTTGAACTGATTGTAAGAGAGTGAAGGCACTTTGAAATATTACTACCAATAGCTAAAGACCTGTGAAAATTTTCCAAGAGACAGAAAAATGTGCTAGCTTCTAAAATACCTTAAGATGTTCCTTTGGATCATCTGAAAAATTTATTATTTTATTTTGCTGGTTGCTAAATTCCGGTTTATGACCATTTGTATAAGGCCTGAAGTTTTCAGAAAGATGATACACATTGGTCTCTTGGTAGCAGCTTGGAGAATTAAACCCATCTCTACCAAGATACACATCATCAGGACCACCTTGGCCATCCTGGCCACAGTAATCTTCTTTAACATCATATAAATGTTTCTTCTCTTCATCATGATGTAGGTCATTCCAATTCTTCCGATGTTTTTCAACGTGATCAGTTTGCTGGTCACACAAGAATTGTTCAGGGTACAGATTTTGTCCTTGTTCATAGCCCTATGAATGGATATGATGTTTAGAACTGCTCTCTCAAAGCTCAGATTTCACCCCACCCTCCTATTTCTGAGGTTACCAGCCCTAAAGTTACAAATGCTTCAAATTAATTCCAAAACATATCCCCTAAATGTATTTCTCTAATGAACTTAAACAATATTTAGCATGTTATTACGAACAAGCAGTAATTACATCCCTGCTCATGCAAACTTACATTTGGAGGGTCACTTATCAATGGATGATCATTCCACCTTCCATCAAGCTTCCCAGGCTCATGTGACCTAGGGAGACACAAGCAGCTTAACCATGTGCTAATAACTACAGGGAAAAAACAAACCATCTTTTCTTAAATTAAGGCACATCTAGTTTACTGCAAATTACACTACAGCTCCCCTTTTACTTGGATTGCTTTTACACACCTCATTTGCTCTATTCTTGAAAGCCCAACATAAATAATAAAAAGATGGTGCCAAATGCCTTACTGCTCCTCAGCCTCCTGAATGCTACAGTCTGAGTAACTGGAGAGTTGGTCTCCACTGTCCTCCAGCATATCATGGGGAAGGTCTGTCAACAATTGTTGCAACTGAAACAGAACAAACAACATTCATTATATGCTCTTCAGGAAAATTAATACAAGTTCAGCCCAAAAACAGTGGCAAAGTAGGCCACTTGCACAAAATCCTGGTTTTCTTGCTCCAAGGAAGAATTCACAACGCTGGAAATCACAAAGAGATTTATACTACAGAATGATTACTAGGCCAGAGTACCAACCAAAGCTTTTTTTTGCCAAACTCTTACGAAAAGAGCTACACCAGAAAGAGGTAAGGGAAATCCCACCTGGTAAGCATGTCCCAGAACAGACTAATTTCAAAGAATGATCTGCAAACCCTGATCATGCCAGGGTTTCTCCTCTCTAAATTCCAGGCAAGAGAAGTAGTGGACATTCAAAACACGCTCTCTCTAAGAAACCTGGATGGAAATCCAGATAAGAACTTGCCAGTCAGTATCATTAGGTTCAAAAAGTCATCACTGAAATGATTAGTGCTCTGCTCTGAACCAAGCAACTGCATACAAACAGAGGAAAACACCACAACTAAAACACACCTGAACTTTACTTCTTATGGTTTTCAAGAGCGGCACAGTCTGCACCCTCTTTTGTTCTTACCAGACTACATAAACCTTTTTTTTTCTTTCTACATACTGAAAAGATAGGAAGAAGCTAAATTCACAAGCCTTCAGATTAAATTACTTAGTTCTTTTTCACCTCTTGTTCTCTTGCATAATCTTCTTGGTCATAGTCTTCATCTTCATGTTGAGTTTGTAGAGCTCCGCTATCGAAGTCAAGGGACATTGTTTTTTCTAATATTTATTTTGCGTATCCAGCAAAACCTACCACAGGACAGGAAAACATCACATGTGAGTAAAATACAAGAGGAATCAAAAAGCACCACTCTCATCACCTGAATTGTTTAGCACAAAAATACCATTTTTTAAACATTCATTGCACATTGCTTATTTGTTTCTCACACATTCAAGCCTACTCACTTCCAAGAATTTGGCATTTAAAACAAGTATTTGGTCTTTTCATATGCTGACATAATATAATTTGTAAAGTTCACTTACAACCAGACATTATTTTCTGCAAATTCTAGTACTGTACAGTACACATATGTAATCCATGATGATAGTTATATCCACTTCTACATCTTGCTCCCTAGTCTTCTAGATAATAACTACATTTTGTATTAAAAACTGAAAGTACGCTGCTCCTTGTGCACTTGGATAACAGCTCCAAAATGAAAAACAGGAAAAGTATCACAGAAATCTGAAAAGTATCACATCAGTTCCAGATTTCACCGCTTAAGGAAGAGAGTGACTTGACTCCCAAAGGCTTGTCTACACGGAGCAGTGTGTTCAGAAAGCTACTTTTTAATTGCTGGTCCTCCTTTGGTTACAAAATAAACTACTCCTTGTTCAAGAGACACTTGTTTGGGCACACAACTGAAGTCTTCACTTGGTGTTATGTAACATGTTTTACAAGAGTATTTCCAAGTTAAAAGTCACTTCATCACGTTTAAAGGATGTTCCTGCCCACTGCTGTCCAAGGAAAGTCTCCAACAGAGCTGCCAGGAGGCCTCACAACGCAGCTCCTGTCTCTGTGCACCCTGTCTCACAGGAGGCTCTGAGGCATCCCCTTCCCCCACACCGCATCAGCCGTACACGACCACCGGCCCTGTCCCCTTTCCTTAGGGCCCTCCCCAGCCCCGGGAGCAAAGGCAGCCGGACGAGAGTGCACAGCTGCCAGAGCCACGACTAGCCGCGGCCAGCCGGACCTGGACGGGCCGGGCCAGCTCCACGGGCGCGGGGCGAGCTCAGCCGCCACCACCTCCACCATCTCAGACGGCGGCGCGGGCGATGCTGCCGTTGTTCAGCGCACGTCCCGCGGGGCCTACAGGGCCGGAGACGGCGGCAAAACGCGGCTCGAAACCCACCTGAGGCGCCGGGGCCACCCGCCATCCACAGCCACCACCTGGGCAGGCCGGCCGCTGTTCCGCATCATACCCGGCCCGCGCCCGCCGCGCTGATTGACAGCGCCGAGCACCAACCGGCGGCCAGAACCCCCCTTAGCCGCACTGAGTGACAGCCCCAGGCACCAACCGACAGCCAGAGCCCTCCCAGAGGCGCGGCAGGGCCGGCCCACCCCCGCTGATTGTTTGAAAGCAGGCGCGCATGGTCGCGGGAACGCGCCTGGCGAGCTGATTGGCCAAGCAGGCGACCAATGGCAGTGTGACTTTCCTCGAGGGGCGGGGTCTCCGCGGCCGGGCAGCGGCGCCATCTCGCCGCGGGACGTGGCGGTCGCCTGGCAACGCGCGGCTGCGGGGTGACGTCATGCGCCCGTGAGCTGCCCCTCACGACAGTGTCATGATAGCGCTGAGGCGGTGCGTGGGAGCCTCCCCTAGCCGAGCACCTTCCCCAGGCAGCCTTCGCTTGGGTGCTCGAGAACCCGCTCTGCTGCGAGAGTTTACCCTCCTTACAGAATTAAAACCTCAGAAGGAACAGATTTATTGCGCAGAGTCACGGCAGGAAGCAGTTCTGACAAAGAGCTGGTTCCGTTTGTAACAGCCCCACCTGGTGCCTCGCCCTCAGCCCGGAGCGCCGCCGGGCAGCGGGAAACGACCCGGGGGCAGAGACTTGTGGGTCGTTTGTTAGAGGATTTTTATTGATGGGAGCAAACAGGTCCTGTGTTTCAGTGAAATTTATAGAAGTTTGAAAATGAACTAACATGCTATGTCTAGTAAGTGTGACATTATAGGCAATATCAGCCATTTTTCCCAGAGGATTCTAGTAACCATTCCAACAGAGATTAACCAATTCTCATCATTTCACAGGCATTAAATGACACAAACAAGAACAAAAAAGGGCTTAAATGTGTCTGACAATTCATACTGAGTTTCTTAAGAACAATATTTTGGAAACTTCCTAAAATTCAGGCAACTATTTTTCTTTTTAGCATGATTATTTCTAAAACTTCCAGTGAGGAGCAGACACTGTACTTCACATGAGACAGCTGGACCACAGGGCAGCATTAATAGCTTAAATGAAGGCATGTAAATGCTAAAAACCAAAACCTAAGAATGAATGTAGTTTATTCTAGGAAAATGCATGGATGCATTATGTTTGGTTTTCATCGGTAATTAGTTGGACTATCTGCTTTCACATCAAAAGATTTTGATATACTTCTTTATTGCACTAGCACCCAATTATCTCCCTTTCCTTCCTTTTTACTTCACATTTCTGCTTCAGACACTTAAAAATATGCAGGAGCATAAGAACAAAGATTCAGATCTTTTAAACTTTTTACATTAGTGATATTCAAAGAGAGAGAGAGACAGACTGCATTATACTGTGATTCAAACATCACACACTGGCTCTGGCTGTTCTTATTTACTGGTAAGGTGAAAACTGATGAAGTGAAAAATGTCCCTGAGTCAGCATCTTGACTAGCAAAGTCAAAAAACTTTGATCTCATAACTATCACAGCTCCAAATGCTATTATTTAAGTCCTGAGTAACTTTCATTTGTACCAAAAATAGAGGCGGAGTTCTGCACATTTTCCTTCTATGACCTGTCATAAAACTCAGCTTTGATGCAAAAATCAAAACAGCAGGTCTTTCTCTCCACTTGACATGCCACAGAAGTAGCTGGGTTTGCTTCACTGCTTGCTCCATAGTCACATCAAGCACATTCTGAAGTTTGACAAGATGTGAGAATAGAAAGGATATTATGCAGGGGGTTGATATCCCAGTTGAAGGTTCTTGCCAGCTGCCCTTGCTGTGGCACAAAGCTCCAGCATGAATTCTTGCAGGAGGCCTTCACAAGTGAGCACCTTGCCTAGGATAGAATGGGCCTAAGTTTGGGCTGCTAGCCCTGAAGGCTCAGGGTATCAAAAATGCCAGACTATTAGCAAGGAAATCAGCTACTAATGTTTTAAAGCTTCTCACTGCTTCAGTATATGTAATTGAGTAGTTTAATCAATATAATTATTAATTAATATTATTATCAAATAATGAAGTGTATTTTTATGGCTATTAGCTGAGGATAAAAAGACAGATGTTTTCTAGTAGGCTCTAAGTGTGGCTCTTTACATTATATTTTCCCTTCCAAGGAAGCTTTTCTTCTATAGTTTTATAAGACCTAGAGGAAAGAGCTCATACGTGTCCCACTTACCATGAACACTGGCAAACAGAATGTATTTTTTATGGTCAAGATTTCCAGCAACTGCTGAACTCTACAACTGTCTGTCTTAGGAACTGAGCCAGTGGGCTGGGAGACAGAGAGAATTATGTCTGTTCATGCCAGATGACATTGCTTGTCTTAAAGGCACAATTTCCCTCAGGCCATCACCTGGACTACCAGTTCATTCCCCAAAGCTCCCCTGCCTTTCTTCAGTCACTTATTGAATCACTGTTTCTGCAACAGGAAGCCGAATAAATCACTGTTCACTCTGAATATAGGATTGTTCATGTTTAGAGTATTTATTGTGGCAAAACAATTAATAGATTTCTTTTAAAAGATTTTTCCATGTTCAGGAACAAAGGGACTCTACGTGAAGAGGGGAAAACTATCTTGTTTTGGAAAGAACGCTGAATAAGGACACATGCAAAGTTCCAACATCTTTTAAATAGTTTTCTCCCAAAATGTATCATTAGTTCTGTTCAGCTTTTCTAGTTTGTAAACAACTATGTAATCAATGAAAATATATTTAGCCTACCTTTAAAAAGATGTTTCCAGTATTAATTGATAATAATAGTAAAATCATATGCAAGGCAAAAATATTAAGATCTAGCATGCTTGTCCCTTAACAAGTTCTAGTCCAAAATTATATTACATATATTAATTTCAACTTTGTAAATGTTCATAATCTCAAATCTTTGAGATTTCAGACAGTGACAAAAAATTATTAAGAAACTGGACCACCTTTCTGTATTGTGAATGCCATTCATTTCAAACATTACTTGCTAGTAAAGTGCTGTTACAAGCAAAATGAAATTGTTAGTGTCTATCGAAAGAAGATGACATTTTAGTAATATTCAAATTGTACTTGTTTTTGGCAAATAGTTAAAAGCTTAGACACGTTTGTTTAACCACCCAAAACTAATTCAGTATAAATAATATTGGTTTCAGTAATTCTATGCTAAAAGGCACATACTAATGTTCCAGCAGTTCTTTCAAGTGAGCTTTTGTATGTAGAGTTTTAATTGTGCTTTTAAATAGTTACTGATTCAGTATGACCTTGAAAGTGACATTTGTGCATGTCTAAAATACCTTCTCACAAATGAATCTCACACTCCGAAGGTGTAATTTTGTTAAGATTAAGATTATATGTATCTATATAACTATGCTTGTTGATCTCTATAGATCTACATAGATATACACATATACATATATTCATACATACACACGCAAAAGAGCTTCTTCTGGAACAGCAGCAGAAAGTGCAGTCTATACTTTTTTGACTTGTCTTCATAATAGAAAGTTCAGGTATGAATTGTCTTGGGATTTGTGAGAGCCAAGGGATTATTTGTGATATTGCATGTGTCCCATATTATTCTCTTTCCTTACAGGCTGCTTCAAGCTCACTTCACTTCCAGAAGAGATGATTGGCAAATTATTTTCCATGTGATACTGAATAAGATGACCCACACTGTCAAATATATGGTCTTTGGTTCTCACCTAGTGGAAGAAGCAAAAGAATATATTTAAGGTTATATTGTGCTTATAACTGGTTGGACATGAGCCTAACACATTAAAGTCAAAAGGCACTTAAGCCACTGAACTCACTTGACAAGATCATTAGGCCGTAGACAGCAATTCAGACCTATCCTTTGACTCACCATTAGCTCACATGAAAAGCAGCAGAAAAGTAAAGAGACTGTATGTCAAATTGGGCTGATTCTTCACAGGGGAATGAAATAACCTTTTTTTTTTCCCTCCACAGAAGAGAGATAATTTTCCCTAAATCCCATTGAGGATTACTTTTCTGATTTATTTTCTCCTCAGAAATGTCACTCAAGACTGTTCTTCTAACCCTGAGCAGAAGAAAGTAGAATTGAAGTGATAACAAATCTTTTCTGTATCCAGAAATTCATAATTAAGGATAGGGTTATTTTTTTCTAGCACTAATGCTTCAAAGGATGTGTTAAGTGTATACACTAATTATCAGCACGTGGGCCAACAGTATTTAAGTTCCTCACTGCTAATTCCATGGTATTTCAGTGCTTATAGGTTTTTGAACTTTCAAACCTACTGTAGCCACTGGCTATATTTAAATAAGCCTGGATGGAATCAAATCAGTTCCGCTTCATGGAATGCACCCATGCATTTTGATTGAAATATCTGAGCAGCACCGGAATTTCATTATATGAAATATTCATACCTTGCCTTCAGGATCCACCAACAGTAGATGCTTTGCCTGCCCTCCCTGAAGTCCACTGAGGACATACTGACCAGGTGACGTTGTGCTCTCTCGTACCAGGAAATCCCCATCGTTGACTAAGAGGCTCTCTGCTGCTTTCCTGTTTAATTTGCCATGGTAACAATCTTCATTCTTTAGCTGTTGCTTTATTTGTGGCAGAACACAGAGACCAGCTGTGTTGCTTGTGGCACTCTGCTGAACAGGTTCCGGTAACTCTAAAATTAAATGAAAGGGAATGCATTGGACACTTCACCTAAAATTTCATCCTAAAAGGATGCAAGCCAATATTTTTAATAGTTTCTAAAAAATTCAAATGATTCAGTCTTGAAGCTGTGATCAAACCAACCTTACAGACTGTAAGAATATGCACACATGAATGCTCACGACCCTCCAGTGCATTAGGCAAGATTATCACACCACCTCTTCCCCTACCTTAGATGGGAAAGCCTTTGGTCGCTAGGCAACAGGGATTAGAAACAGGAATTTTTCTGATGCTGTACTGGTTTGGGGTTGTATTTCTTTGTATGAAAAAGTCAAATTTTCCATGTAAAAGCAAGATTTTTGTTGGCCTTTTAGCTTTTTTTTCCCCCCTTATAATCTTGTTTTTCCTTCTTCCTTAACAAGCTCTGAAGAGATTGTCACAGATCATTGGGAGAGTCATGTTGAGTGGCTCCAGCTATGTGCAAGAATGTAAGACAACATAGCCAAT
The DNA here is from genome assembly GCA_008694505.1 of Cyanoderma ruficeps. Classification (NCBI taxonomy): domain Eukaryota; kingdom Metazoa; phylum Chordata; class Aves; order Passeriformes; family Timaliidae; genus Cyanoderma; species Cyanoderma ruficeps. The sequence continues at coordinate 10,458,065 of VZDJ01000155.1, read as the reverse complement.
GTAGCCAGAAGGGAAGGATTACAGCATGATGCATTTGCTGTTAAAAAACCGAACAATTACCAAATGTACTAAAAAAACTGGGTGGCTTGGGATATAGCCAGTCAGACTGCAAATGATTCACAGGCAGGATTCTTCTAAGGAAAAGAAGAGGATACCCCTTCTTCAATGGAATTGTGCAACCTAAGGCTCCTCAGGATATAGGCAGTTCCTTTTAGAGCATGATACAGTCCCAAGCTGGAAATGTCTCAATGGCCACAGATTTCTTTATTGTGTTTCCTTTATTGTCCAGTCCTTTTTCCACTTTCTTGTGTAGATCATCTCTGACAGAGAAAACACTCAGTGGGAAACCATAAAAGGCAAAGCTAATAAAGTATATTCAATAATAAGGACAATCAGTAGCAACTGTATAATCATTTAATGGATATCCACCACTTTGAGTCCATAAATCAAGTTTTGACATACATTTAATTGATACCACAGATCAAATGGTTTGATTTAGAAGTTACTGGATGAGGTTCAAGGGTCACTTATGGAAGAACTGAGAAAACACAGTCACAATAATCCCACTTTAATCTTCCATGCTACTGCCTGTGAAGCAAAGGCATCTGAGGTCAGTTCTACCTTAGCGTGGTTGAGACTTTGAGCATACAGGAGAACCCTCTTCCTTGAGGCAATGTGCAGTCCCAAGCTCACATCATCCTAAAGACTTGCTTTTAAATACCTGTGGCACTCTATTCATTGTCATCAATCAGCTACAGAAGATGAAAGGTTACTCTGCTTGGTTACCATCACTACTTTTGCTCTTTAATCCCCTTTCTCTTGAATCTAACAAGGAAAAAGAACAACCAAGATAGATTTCTTCCCCCCACCTTTTCTATATTTCTTATGAGGAACCCAACTCTTTCTCCATGTAGAGAGATGAGAAGCCCCCCCGCTTCCAGTGCTTAGACAGGAATGGCATTGCAATGGGAACCTACTGGTCTGGCGCAGAGGGCTCCCAGGGCTCTGTGCTGCTGCTGGACCTCGGGCTGCACAGGCTGCCGACTGAAGGGACTGGGTGTTGATGTAACATGGATCATCAAAGAGATCTGCTTTGTAGGCAGGTTTCAATGAGGTTGCCTCTTTTATTGTCTTCTGTGATCTCTCATCACAATTACCTGCAATTAGTATATAGTATGCACAGATTTCCTTTTTTTTTTAAACTCAGCTTTAAGTAACTGTAAAAGCTGAAATAGGAATGATGTTCTTTATAGCCCACTAAAGTAATTCAGAAGGAAAAGAAAAATGCAAATGAACTTATTTTTCCGTATGTCTAGAAGGCACAAGTCCAAAATTAATTAGAATTAAGTTTTCAGAAATGTTCTGCACTGGTTCAGTTCTGCTCGAATCAATGTCAGCAGTGAACCCCCCACAGACTGGAAAGAAATTAATACATATGCCTCTACAGAAACACAAACCATATATGTTATTTGTTGCAAAACCCTTTCCTTCCTCTCTGCACCACAAAAAGAGCTTGTGGGAAGCTGAGCAATTCTTTCTTTTGCTGTTCTAGTGGAGAAGGGAGAGATGGAGGAGATTGGTGCTTTGAGGCTCTGCCTGGAGAGCCAAAGCCACATCTGTCAGGTTAGGATCCAAGCCTAGGAACAGGCTAACAGAATATCCCCTGCAGGGTATGAAAATAATAACACTTCAGCTAGCCAAATAACAGGCATATTTTTGCTCTTCAACAAACGTTTTATTCATAGATCTATTCATTCATTCTTTTATTTGTTCCTCCTCTCTTTGTAGAAACCATTTGATTCTCCTTTTCTTGAACTGGAAATAACACAAGCAACTGAAGTATCCCCTGCAGACAATGTAATGGAGGATCGCTTCAGAGCCATGCAGGTGGGAATTCAGAAAGGACCTCATTGTGCAGGGAAAGAGAGGAGCTGGGGAAATGCGCTCAGGGCATCAGCTGTGGCAAAGGAAGTCCAGAAAGGGATGGAGGCTGGTGATCTCCTGGGGTCTCTGAGAGCAGGTTTTGCTAAAGGCAAATTGATCCTGGACACAAAGCTGCCTAGGGGCGGGGAAGGGCACAGTCACACTGAGAAACCAGGAATGCTGGAACCAAGGGGCCAGGCTCTGTTGGAACAACTCCATGCTGATACTTTGGATCTCATTGAGCATTTGTAGGAGAAGGGATATATTCAGAGACTGATAAGTAATGAAGTATCTTCCTTTTTCAAATGGTATGAAGAAAGGGAATAAAACAACAAAGAGTATGAAAGAGAATAAAAAAAAACAAAGAGCTACTGTACAGTATCATGAGAAGTAAAATGAGTAAGTCTGCCAGCAGACATGAAGATAGATTAGTGGCCTTTAGAAAAGCTGTAAGGCTTTTTTGTCTGCCCTTCATCTAGGGAACTAAAAATGACGCACTAAGCAGAACACTTTTCACCATTGTATTGAAAGCCAAGGGGCAGCTCTTCCAGGCAGCCTGCCCTGGCTAATTCTGCATATGCATGAAAAGGAAAAGAGAGCACATACCCACAGTTTTGTTTTCTTCTGGACAATTTTCATATATATTGATGAAGGTTGGGCTGCCTGTCTGTAGAAAAATTTTGAAATTGGTCACATAAAGTAGTCCCCTAGAAAAACTCAGATAACTTCAAAACATCCACACATTAGTTAATAGACATACAGGTAGTTAAACATGTTCTTCACCAAAAAATTCCCATCCCATTCCCAAATAATATTGCACACTGGTACTCTTCTTTCTTCAGATGTCATGTCTGGACTCTAACCTCATACGACTGCTGAGTTATGCATCTAATGTTTAGTATATATACAGTATAACTCCTAGGTAAGAAAGCTCAGATTTTCTTATAAATGTTCCTCATAAAATCAACTACTGGTATCATGGTTTGAAAGTGAAATGGTTACTAAATTCTCTGAGCAGCACTGAAAGGGAAAGGAAAACTAAAAAATAATACTCCACGGGAAAAAGGTATTTGTATTTACATGCAGGGTAACTCCTTGCAACAACACTGCTGAGCATCAAGTGCAAACTCTGGATATAGTAAAACATTTTTAGAATTAGAGAACTGTTGGGGAGGGGGGGGACCTGATATACAGACTATTGTTCATGTTAGCAAAAAATGGACAAAGCACAGGAACATGCAGCAGCCCGGGAGCAGTTGCCACCAAACAAAAATAACACTTGGGAGCAGCAACATTTTAGGCAGAACCAACTGGATTCCAGCAGGCACATCTGAGTGTGCTCCCTCTGAGAAGTGGTGGTGCCTTCTTTCCTGTGTGGGGAAAGGATGGTGCTCCCAAGGCCTCGCTCAGCAGGCTCTGAAATCTGTGCAGACAGTCTGAACTTGGCTTGTTTTACTCCCTGACTGGTTTTTATTTCCCACTATTCCAGACAAGAGCCACAGATATCTTTTGCTGATTTAACAGACCTTCTTGAAACAATCCAAGAGTAATGAATATTGTATATATATTGCAATCAGTCAATGTTGCATGTATAAGTTGTAGAGCATAATGGGCAGGATGAAATATTTATTAGATCACAGAATCAGGAGCCAGGAGGTCCCAGATTTCGCAGATGTTCTCTCCAACAAGACATTTAAATTGGTATCTATTTTCTTCTCAGAGCTAATGAGTGAACAAGGGAATATTACTTGGTCTCCTGAAAGTACTCTAAGGACAAACCAGTTAATATTCAGAAAGTGCTTTGGGATTCAATTATGTACTAAGCATCATTAAATCTAGCCTAAAAAAAACCTTTTCCCAGGATAATCAGAACCTGGTTCTGATGTTAATGCCATACTTTAACACCACAGAAACATTTTATTATTCATTTCCATAATAGGCAGCGAATATTGATGCCAGCAGAAGCTGTACTTACTGAGCAATACTGCTTTTTGCACTGGACAGGACACTTAGCCCTTTGGTCTGTCTGCACTTTCATTCGCATGTCTAACACTCCACCGGTGGGAGGCTCCTTCCCTGGAATTTCGTTGTAATATTCATGATCCTCTCTCTCCTGTGAATTCCCAGCTGATCCATTAGCATTTGCTGCCTCGCTGAAAAAAAAATGGGGGGGGAGGGGGGAGGGGATGAAGCTTCTGATGTAATCAATTGCTTTCTAGTGTAGGCAAACATCCCCAGCGTCTGCACAACGCACAATACACAGATCCGCCATATGGAGGCTGTAAAGGGCTTTGGGCCGGAACTTTCAGAGCTGTTTATTTTGCCAGTTACTTCTTCCTGAATTAAAAATAGTCATGACAGTTTGGGGTAAAGGGAAGTACAGTCATTTCATTAGCACCAGACAGCCCAGATGTATTTTCAAGTCAAAGAAAAGGTAAGAGGCAACTACTGAAACTTTAAGAATTCCAATACATTGTTCATTAAGGTATCCAAAATGTTGACCATAAAACTAATTCTTGTGGCTTCTTGACTGAACTCTATAAATTTAGAGATTGCTGAGGGGCAGCCAGACTTCAGGAGAAAAATTAAAACCTCATGGCATTTAGTCAGACAAGCCTGCAACACTTTCAGAAAAATCAAATATTGCTAAAAAGAAAAAGAAAAAAGAAAAAAAAAGAAAGAAAAGAAAAAGGACCTCTCTGAGTGGCATTTACCCTGATTTTAATAACTGCAATCAATATTCTGGTTCAGCTTGAAGGGAACACTGAATGACATGAAGAAGAGCACAGAATGGGGTTTTTTGAAATAAACCAGAATGATGATAGTTTAAATGTACAGCTGATACACTGCAAAACAACTAGGTGCTTCCTGTACTGTCTCCGGTCCCAAAATAAAAAAAGTCATCTCAATCTTACTTCTCTGATTAACAAGAGTATAATTGGATAAAAGGCCATGAGCAGGAAAGAGATAAAGTTCAAGTAGTTGATTATGTGATATGCAGTGCAAGTATTTGATTATGTGATTCATAGTAGTTTGGAAGGGAGTGACTCATTCACACAGCAATATCCGACTCCGAGGCCCGAGGCCCGTTCTCCGAGGCTGGCTGCGGGTTATGCTCAAGGAGGAAATCTAATTATCCTCTTCCATTTCTCCCTGCTCCTATGCTACTTGTGACATAACCTAGCAGGGTTTCTTAGGAAAGAAAGGCTTTTCCTGTGGTTATTTTCCCCAGGAAAAACAGAGCAGTTTTAGCAGTGGCATGGCAAGAACAACCATATACATTGAAATAAATATAAACTGGAGTTTTATTTATGTAATAAAACCAGCTCTGCTCTTTGGTGTAAGATTAAAAAGAAGCCTGAGAAAAATAGGCATGGCTAATCTGTGAGGAGAGGCATAAATTAGAGCAAGAATTGTGTCCCCAGTGCAATGGAAGAAGGGTAATTGAAATGGGGAATTGTGGTCCAGAAACTAATCTCAGCCCTGTATTTCGGGCAATGTGCAGAGGACAGGGCTTCATGCTTTAAAATGCCAGGTGGTGGCTGTGTTTATTTCAGTTCATGAGGCTGATATAAGTCATGCCAGGTGAAAACTGAGGCTGCTGCCAGGACATGAGCAGAATAGCAGAAAGGTGAATTAAAATGGCTTTTTTCCCCACCACACAATTTCCACAGCTGCAGCAAGCTTTAACTTGGCACAGGTCAGGACTGAGCTCAGTCTCTGTGTGTGTGTCTGTCTGCTATTTATAGACCTGAACTTACTTGGGGAGAGTAATTTGAACATTTGTTCAACTTGCATGACTTAAAATAAGGCCACTTTATCTAAGGAACAATACAGCTTAATTCTGTGTTCAGCACCTGTACAAATGTCACAAAAATCAATGGAGTTCACTGGAATAAGCTAATTTTGGTATCTTATACATTGCACATAAATGCATATATTAGAATTATCCTACATCTAGAAAGCATATTCAAAGTATCTGATTTAGGGATCATTCTTTGTAGTGTATTGTTTTCCTGAAAAGTACTAAAGAGAAGGAAACTGCCAGTTAAGTGACTGAGAATGTGCTGACCTTTCATTAGATGTAACCAGGCTAGATGGGTTCTTCAGGTACTGTCTGAACCGGAGCTCAAAAGCCTGTCCTATGCTGTTGATCACCTCCTGTGCCATCCCATTGGGACATTCCAGGATGTGGCATGCTGAAAAAAAACACCTATCTTTAATTAAGTAAATGCAGTTTATACCAGAAAGTAGACACTCCAGCTATATTGCTTATAGCAGAAAAACAAGGCTCCTACCCCTTCATGGAGCCAGCAGCTAGTTCAGCTTTAGTCTGACCTGCAGATTCCCACTTCATTGCACAAAGAATATGGCACTTAAAGCCACAGCCTGCATACCATTACCCCTATAAATACAGCAAATCCAGAAATTGTACATAGTATTGAGCTTCCTTATTTTAAAACTCAAACAGTTCCTTGTTGCATACAAATAAAGCAATCATATAAACACATATAACAACTGGAAACTCATCTCAATACCTCTCTGATTAACAGGGTCTTTGGCTACATATGCCACGTAGTCTGTTGTATCCTACAGGAAAGAAGACAACAAATGTCTTAAACATTGTAATTATGAACAACCCTACCACCACAGCACAGCAATTAAATATAGACAGATACATTTTTAGCTTTAAAATGCACGCTTCTTTCAGGGAAAAACAACCAGAGGTACTAGCAAAGCCAGCCAAGGAAAATATCAGTGACACATGGGTGGCTATCAACACAGTAATTGTCTCATATTCTTTGTCTTTAAAAAAATGCACTAGACCATTTAGCATTCCTTGGGTCTTCAATAAACCACGTGTTCAATTCCAGCTCTGCAACAGGAGTAGAGGCACAACTGGTGCCTCATCAGCAGGTAATGCTGCTCCTTCCACTGCTCCCATGGAGCTCACAGCCTTCCCTGTAACACATCGGGGCTGTGGGACTGCTGGTCACAGCTTTCCTTACCAGAATCAATGGAAGATAAAATAGTGCAGATAAAATAGATAATATACTGCAAAGGACAAGTTTCCAGTGTTCCCAATTTGTAGCAATAAGATTGAGTTTTGAAGTTTCTCATCTTAGAGAAAATTAAACTTTAAAATTACGCAGAATAAAATGGGTATCTGATCTCAATTGCTCCTACTCAATTTTAGTCTGGCTGCAATCAGGTTAAATTACCCTGGATCTCAAAGCTGCTGGTGAGATCAGACAACCTCAATATAATCAGTTTTCTGTTTCTGATTCTCTTTCTAGCCAGCACTGAAATAATTCTCTTTTTCTAGTCAAACTGAAAAGGAAACTGGAGGAATAGAAAAATTAACATTTCTAATGATACTGCAAAAGCAAAGAGTGGCTTGATAATTCAGTGTTATAGTCAAATTGGTGAGGTAATGAATAACATGCTTTTAATTATTAAAGATACATTTTGTTATTTTGGATCTTGAAGGTGGGACAGGGAAAATGCAATTCACAGCTTAAAGGCATGGCTCTCTTGAGGGAAGATGCAATCAGCTGGCAGGAAACAAGGCCCCATTTGCAATATGCACAAGAACAATCATTTAATAATTCACAATGAATGACACAAGAGGCAGGTCTTAGGGCCAACAGAACTTGTCCTAGATATTTTTTTTTAATCTCTCAAGTTAATATCATTAAAACAAATCAAGCTAAATATTTCTTATGCATCTAGTGAACTCAATTTCCTTTTTTTTCCTTTCAAGTTTTTCTCTTAGTTCATAAATATTTTAGGATAGGTATTCTAAAATAAATCACATCTAGGGAGAAACTAGAAATTAAAGTAACTGGAGCAGTACCTGCTGTTTTTTATGTCTTTTAATATTTATGTAGATGCCTGGATGATTTTGCTTTAAAATAAAGCCAAATAGACTTAATTATCAGGCAGAATAACGCTACTCCTTCACAGCCCAGAGCAACACTGAACTTCACTTAGACCCTGAATGTAGGGCAGGTGGAAAGACAGGTCCTGTGGAAACTATCTTCCATTTTAAATATAAATGGAATTTTGAAAAAATTACCTGAACAAGACAACAAAATTGCCCCTTATGTGAAGGGTCACTAGATTTATAGTTTCCACTGATGAGCAATACCTCTATTTTACATATCCTCCCAGTAAGAAGTGTCAGCAGCTGCTCCACCAAGCCCATTTCCAGCAGCACATCTGTGTGCACGCACAAGTCTTGCTGGCCCTGCCATTAAGCACTGACCAAACCCAGCCCTGTGTAGCCTCTGAAATCTGAAGTCACTGCAAGACCAGTGCAGGATAATAATATAAAAACCACTAAGAAAAGGTAAACAAGCCCTAAGGAATTACTTATCCAACCCAGATAGATGACATTTCCTGCTTACAATCACTGCAGTAAAGAGTTTGGAATAGAATAAAAAACCTCTGACTTGAAAACATCCATGACTGCATGGCTGTGACACTAGGAAGAACAGCCCTATCTGCAGGAAAAATGTGGTTATGCCCCATCTGTCTCATAGAAGCTGCTTGCTTGAGTCAAAATGAATCTAAAAATTTAGAGGTGCCAGTGCTGATGGCTTTTATGACAGGTGTTGGATCACAGGGGCCACTGAACTGATCAGTTCCCATGTTCACATTCTTATTTTGAGATGCCCAAGTCAGAGGGCTTTTGAATGGACTGAGGCTCACTGATGGGCAACAGGAAAGTTAACTGTATGTATCTATTAAAAATGCACTGAGTCGCCATTCCACATTTCCTTTTCAGTGTCAGTCCCCCAGTTTTTTTGTATTACTGGTCATGATCCAGAAGTGCAGTGTACTCTCTGTGCTTGTGGAAGGAAGGGATGAAGCAGAGTATTTGCAGGTAACAATTATTATGTGAGTTCATTATACCTGCAGAAGTATATTTTATAAATCAATACTTACTGGGTCACCTCCAGAAGCAAATGAGATGGACTGCATGTGGTGGTTGGCAATAATCTGAAAAGCATAACAGACTAATTAAACATGCTCTTGGGCCACTCATTAGAAGACATCAAAACATAAGTCTTCATAGAACCAGCAAGTAAATTCATAACAATCCCATTTATTAACGTATGCATGTATCATTTAGGCAGGAAGGAGCTAAAAATAGGAATTTTTTTCAGACTGCTCATTCATGTTTAGCAATGTCTAGATCCCTGAGTAATCTTCCTTAAGGGTCTTGAGAATTAATTCAACCACCAACTTCTAATTGTACCCAAAAGGAAGGGAAACGTGGTGCCCTAATCCCCTCGTGGAACAGATGTGCAATGGACAGGAGACCTCTGCACTACAGACAAACCCCTAAGGGCTCCTTGATGCTCAGCATGGCACAGCTCAGTGCAGCATTCCTCAGAGCCAGTGAGCCAAAATTACTCCCTGATGTTCCCCTGCTCCAGCTTGGAGCAAAACCTGCTGCTGGTCCAGGTTGAGATCACTCAGGGCCGATACCAACAGCTGAGGGAGGAATTAGGTGGGCAGGACAAAGACCTTTATCATATCTGCCAAGAAGGAAGGGAGCATAGCCCAGTTCCAAGCAAACCCAGGCTCTCGGGAACACACCTCAATGGAGCCTAGAGACTTCACACAGTATAACTGATTGTACACATGTACTACCCAGCTGTAAAATATGAATGACACCAAAGCCAAGCTCTGACTTAATATCTATATAAATTTTTTTTTTTCCTCCTAGGACTTGTTAGAAATTCCAGTTGGGACTAGTGCCTTGTTTGTTAGGCACATTAGGCAAACACACCCAGAGAAACAGTTCACCAAGTGCTCAAGGATCCCTCCCCATGGAACACACCATCATGAAAAACAGGACCTGTGCTGTATGTCAATTCCTCCAAAGTGCTTTCATTTTAAAATTCAGAGGCATCATGTAATTCAGCTTCAGCACAGGTCTGCTAAAGGGTGCTGCTTTCTCTTTGGAGAGCACAGCCTTCCCTCAGAAGCCACAAAGGAGGAGAAAACTGTAGCATGGAGAAAAGGACACTGTTACATGTATCCTACCTGCTGTGTGTCAGCATTAATCAAAGTGAGGCTGCTTGTTGAAATGGTCAGCTTTATATTCATGCCAGAAAATTGAAGGTTGCTTTTGCCAAGTACAGAAGACAGAAACTTCACTGGAGGCTTTGAACAAAGAAACAAAAGAAAGAGGCTGTCAGCCCAGTCTGTGAGGAGCAGAAGCATATCAAAGTCAAGGAGCTTTAATGGTATCTTACTGAGACTTTCAATGGAGCAAGGATAATGGCTTGATCAAACGCAAATAGATCTTCTAACAAACATCAGCTCTGAATGCAATACTGGTAGGAATGGGTTTAATGTCAATAGTGTGAAAAAGAAGTTTTAAATAAAAATCCCAGTGAGCTAAATGTTATAGCTGGCTCAGTAATTCAGAATGTGCAATTTTCTTTCTGAACTCTTCTTTGTTTCCAGAGGATAAAGTGTTTCTGGGTAAAGCAAGAAATTCTCGCATGTATTCCTTTTTCAGGAGCAAGTTCATTCCTCTTGAGCTCCACAGTTACAGAAGGAAATCAGTAAGTTCTGCTGGACACAACACAACAGTAACCACTGATGTTCCCCCTCATTGCATCCCAGTTACTTAATAAAATCCATTAAACACTGCCATTTTAGTTGTGTTTAATTTTTGTATAAATAAGTAAGCAGCAGATAAACTTCCAGTGAATCAGCTCCCTCTTGCAAACCAAAAAAACCCCCACCCAATTCCAATACTTTAGCAGCCAAAGCCTAAAACTTGTAAAGCACCACACACTGCAAGGGCTGGTAGAAGCAGGAATTCTGGGCAAAGCATTAATCCTGAGAAAAATCAAGTAGGGCATAGCCTCAGCCCCAAACCAAACAGGTTAAACACCCTGCTACTAGCACTTCCATGTTATCCCAGCTGAGTTCAGATGGATTAATATGCCCTAATTCCAACATGGACTGAAGCCTGTTAGGGAATCATGTATCCAGCTTATCAAAAGCAGATATAGAAAAATAATTGCTGAGCTAAAACAGGATTTACCTTCCGCTTTTTTATAGCTCCATTTGTACCCGACACAGCTTCACACAGTCGGCTTATTGCTTCCCTGCAAATAAAAAAATACAGCACCAACTGTTGGATCATTTCACATGCACCATCTGTAACAGAACCAGCAGCCCTGCAATTTATTGTTATCGGCCCACTTATAAACTCCTAAATCTTCTGGAAGGTCTTTCACAGTTGTTTTTCTTTCTTCTTTCCTCCTACCATTAAAAAAAAAAAGACAACCCAATAGAACTATTTCACAAAATACAGTGATTCAGCAGCCTGGTTTGGATTGATTCTTTTTCTTCATCAAAAACATCAGTTTCACCTTATGAAAATTTCTCTAATAAAAAAACCTCAAACATAATTAACCACAAGACAAAAAACCTAATACCTTCAAAGCTTTTTTTCTCAGAATAGTTGATAGGTCTCCTGCTTGACAGGAGGGGCTCCTCCCAGCTTAATCCTTCCTATTTAGCACAGCAGGTGTATGCTGAATGAGCCCAACTGGGTGCTCTGATTGACTTTCTGGGGTTTGGAATTTCTTTTCCAAAAATACAAAACCCAAAAAAACCAGAACAACGCCCCTCTCCAAAAAGCCCCAAAAAACCAGAACCAAAACCAAAAACAACAATAATCCAAACAGTGTGGAGGGGTAGGGATGTATAATCAGTTTCTCCAGTTCTTTTCAGAGCTACCAGTCCACATATCTCCATCTCTGGTAGGAATTTCCCAAACTAGACCTTCTCTCTAGCCACCCTTTCCCCTCTGCAGGTTCCTCTCAGTTCAGGCAGCAGAAGGGTAAGGCATAAAGCACACACAGTGCTCATTTCTAAATCAAAGATAAATCACACACAGGATAACAGAGTGCTGTGCTGTGCCTATTTTCCACACTTGAACAAGGCAAATTCTGGCCTTTGCTCAGGCAAGTGACTGGTTTGGACATACAGCACAGCACTGATGGCCGTGGTCAGGGTTAGCACAGCAGCTGGGGAAAAAACCTTTCTGCTGGCAGTAACATGCCTTTCCTCACTGATACTTACTGCTTTGAAGTCAGCAGGAAAATGGTGTCTTACTGGGCTGGGACGTGCTCAGCAAGATTCCATAACCTTGCCTGGACACCCTGGTTGGAGCCACAGCCCCGGCGTCTCCAGCTGCCCTGGCCCTGTGGCACAGGCCTGTCATCTTCTCAGGCTTAGGGTCCCATATGGGGCACTTCAAGCCTCAGCCTTTCTCTTGTGGCTGAATTCAGACTTATCTTCCAAGGCTGGGATTTTGTTTGGTTCTAAAGGGGAAGGCAGCTTGTTTAATTATTTGTTTGTATTATTGAATTATTATCCAAAGAGCTAATTAGAAAACGAGCTGGTTGGGAAAGTCTGTCTGTTTCCAGATCCAGCATATGTGTGGGAGGAAAACACCACTGGCTTTCACCTCCTGAGAAATTTTTGTTCAGAAGGGCTGAAAAGTATCAGGAGACCACACAACGACAAGAGGCTCCAGCCAGGTACATCCCCTGATGCAGAGATGCCCAGTGAGGAGTGTGGTCCCCCCGGACCCTGCAGGTGAGAGAGGAAGCAAAGCCAGCCCAGCTCTGGTGAACCCCAGCACTGCTGCTCAGTGCCCCACACTCTGCCACACCAGTGGGCTGCATGCTTGAAGCACTGAAGATCAGTGATATACATTGAGGCTTCCTGCAAGGGAACACCCTGAGAAATTCAACCTGGATGCTGTCAAGTGAATGGAGACCTCACCCACAGCAAATATAATTAATATTTTCTGAGTGAAAACAGCAGGGAAGAAAAGAGGCCTCATTGTGGGCTGTGCAAGATGGGTCAGAAACCCAGCCTTTTAAACACTGACCCTTCTTAGCATTTAAAAGCAAAGTACTTTCCTCTACACAACTGAAAATGTGTTTTTAAGCACATTCCTGATACCCTTCTTGGTTAGCTCCTGTTTTATTCAGCTGTTACCAAGAGGAAGGCAAAACACACACACAAAAAAAAAAAAAAAATTAAGGCATCCTGCAGGATGATCTTGCAGATTCCAATAATCAACTTGGAAAATGAGAAGTCATCTTCTCATTCAATATTAAAGGAAATTAAAATCAGAGCCAAGACATTAAGGCTACTTGGAGCCTTCAAGTCTAGCCTTACCTAGAAAGAAAACCAGATACAGAACAAATTGGAAAAACAGGGAAGTTGTCTCTTTTGGTGACAAATGAGTTCTTGCACATGTCAGGCAGGTCATGTGAAATCAAGAGTAGTAGGCAGAGTTGCCAGCCACAGAGTCTGGTCTTGTATAAGCCAGTGGCTGCTCACTTCACCATGCTCTGAAGCAACTGTCCAGTAAAAAGGAACCAAAAAGTAGGAAACTATTTCTACTTAATAGTTTCTATTACCTCTCTTTGGTAGGGGAGTAGCCATAGAGACATTTCTTACTGCATACCTCTGAGTGATTTTCCAAGTGATCTAACAAAACTTTACAAATATTATTTTAAAGGTGTGAAAAGCAGGAGTTTGGTAACACCTGCTGCTACAACTGAACACTTCCTACATGCAGTCATTTCCACAAACTAGAAACTGCATCAATACACTAGGAAGAAAAGAAACTCTGGATGCATCCATCATAAACTGACATGAGTGACCCATTTTTGGCATCCATAAGCCTTTAAACCAACTTCATGGTTTTTTTTTTTTTTCCAGGCCCACTCAGAAGTACAGTCCACAGGTTTTCTCTGGGTCTGCAGCCCTGGAGTGAAACCTGTGGCAGACACAGCTCCTGCTGCTCCCAGAGCGTGCCCGTGCTGGAGAGCGCCTGTGGGCAGTAACACTGAGCCACTTTGTTTATTGTTCCCCTAAAATGAGAATAAAAGACGAAAGACGGGCTGATGTAAGCAAGCAAGCATGCTGTTGAGGATTTGCTTTTAAGCATCTAGGGCCCTGCCTACACCATGTAACAGAAAGGGATTATGTGGCTCAACAAAGTTGAAATTAATCTTCCCAACAAAGTCAGCCTTCTTCCAGCAGCCCTCCCTGGCTGCACATTTCAGACACCCTTCACCCCTCACTGCCTGACCATTTTTGAGTTTGCAAGTGAATGCCCCATTCCAAGATACAGAATCTCTTTTCCCAGAAATGCCCAAATTTGATGACTAATAACCAGATTGATTTAACAGAAGTGGGAAATGTATAAGAGGAAAAGAGTTGAAGGGCTGGACAAGAGAAGCACACATCAGTGTCCAGCAAAGGCAGGACCTGCCACAGAAGAAGGATGACAACCCAAACACATCTTGCATCCAGAGCAGCAAGCATGGGCTAACCTGTGCAAAAAAAAAATACAAAGACCCTCAAGCAGAAGAATCTGTTATGTTTATTGTTATTTTTTGGTGTTACTTTTGTCATCTATATGGAGCTCGAGATCACAGATTTCTGCAAAGCAGGAGGGATATCCCTAAGAACAAGTCGGGTCCTGTGCAGGCAACAGCAGAGAGCTGGAAAACTTGCAGTGGAATCTCCTCTGCCAACCTCCTCACCCACAGCCACCGAGGGTAAATAGCACCTCAGTGCCTGGCCCTTCTCTTGCTGCACTCTGGTCATTTGGCCACACAGCACCTCTACATCCCACAGTCATTCATAGCCCCAGAGAGGCCACTTTCTGCCTTCCCTAACCATGTACCTGCCAAGCAAATGAAAATGCAAGCCCAGCAAGAAAACAGAAAGTAAATCCTCCGTGTTCATCTCTTTAGACTCCTCATTGCATTTTGGCAAATGTGAGTTTGTTGATCTTTCCAACATTCATGAGGTAGGTAAATAATATCTTCAATTTTAGATACCATGAGGTAACTAAGCATGCACATACACATAAAGCAAGGCAGGGCAGAAACATAACTAGAAACCCTTTCTACATCACTTTAAAAGAGAAGATGCCTCTTGGTTTAGTGAAATGCCATCAAAGTAAAAATATTTTTTACCCCAATTCAGATAACAGACATGATTAAAATGGGATAATTTCCAGCAGCTACTTGGTTGGTGCATTGTGCATGTGTCTATAAACTTACTCCCCTGAGAGAACAGTGGGGGAATAATCAATGTTATCTTTGCTCCAGTCAGCTTGTCATCGATCGAACTTTAAAGTCTGCATGTGTGAGCTCAGCATTTCAGCATTTGGTTTGCAAACAGTTTAAGTTTTGAATTTCTCATGCACAAAAGAGCCTGTTAAGGTCAGCAGTGGTATTTTTTTTAGGTGATGGAAATATTTCCATTGTTAAGTTTTGACATAGTTCTGCTTAACAAAACCTTACTATCTGCCCCAAATTTAAGTTGGCAAGCTCTTGTCACGCTGTAATTCATATTCATTATTTTCCAGACAAACCATCCAAAGCTCTGTTCTGTCAGCACAGCAGCACACACACCTCTTGCAAACAGGAGATAACCTCACCCTCTGGCTGAGCTGTGAAGAACACAGTGGCCCGGGCTGGGTGTATTACATGGCTTTTCTTGGTCTGTAAAGGACTTTCCTGAGGGAAGTATTTTGGTATCTCAGGCACTTCTTCATGCACACATGCAGGAACTGGCTGAATGTGTGCTTATACCAGTTATAAATGTCAACAACTGCTGTTTTTGGATATAAAACAAACAGGACAGCTTTCAAGTGAAGTCTATAGGCATTTAGGGACCCATGTTTTTCAGTTCCTTTCAGCTGGTAAGTCAGGGAGCCAACAGGTATAAATGTAACACTAATCTCTTCACATTGCTTTCCTTTCTCCATGACTTTTTGGATACAAACTTGAGGAAACAGAACAGTATCTGAAAATCTCCCTCCAGCAGGAAGGAAGAGCTGGGCAGGTGCAGGAAGCCTCAATCACACTCCTGGAATCCTCAGCATGAACTATGCCAGAAAAGCAGCTGAGAGGACAAGGGGACATGTCTAAGGCCAGGTCAAGATAACCTGCACCCACCCACCTCTTCAAAATGCTGTTGGGTGGCTGCTGGGGCTGCCTGGCAGGGCACTAGTCCTGACTGCTGGACCGTGAGCACCCTGCAGCACTCAGAGCTGGATAGGGGGTGATTGTTTTGAAAACTCAAACACTCCTGCACTGCCAGACTCACAAGAATAAATGTAAAAATAAAATTGCGCTTTTCGGTTTCTGACAGGACATTTCAGCCACCCCACAGGTGTGGGGGTACTGACAGTCTACACCCAGAAACTGGCAGCAATCTGCAACAGAAGTTGCAAAGTTCTCAAAAGACCACAAAA
This sequence comes from Cyanoderma ruficeps, assembly GCA_008694505.1. NCBI lineage: Eukaryota > Metazoa > Chordata > Aves > Passeriformes > Timaliidae > Cyanoderma > Cyanoderma ruficeps. The sequence continues at coordinate 10,441,810 of VZDJ01000155.1, read as the reverse complement.
TATTTCACGTTTTAACCACATCCTCAGTTGTATCTGAGAATGAAATATTAATCTTTTTTCTGATTTGCAGCCTAAAACCTTAGGCTTGCAGTACAGATGGAAACAGCTGTATTTCAACATGTTTTCTTTGTGACTCCACTTCCAGCTGAGCCTGGTCTTGCTGCAGATGGGGTCAAGCGATGTCATACATCTGATAAAAATTCCGTAGATGACCTTGCTGGATTGAGGTGCTGATGGCACTCCCTGCATCAGGTGGGAAGCAGCGTGGCAGAGAGACCCGTGAGGATCCTGGCTCTCCACCTTGGCCACGGCACCCACAGGCACGGCAGCCCCAGTGGGTTTCCCCCGTGCCTTGGAGAGCCTGAGGCAGCGCTGAGCCACGTGCACAGCCCGGCTGCTGCCGGTCCCCGGCTGCCTGTGGCTGTCTGCTGTGCTGCCACTGCAGGGGGAGGCTCTCTGAGCAACAACTGGGAGAGAAATTACGTCTGTGCCTGAAACAATTCATTTTCCAACGCAAATAGCCTATTGTAATGATCAAATAATTCAAATCGTCACTTAGGAAAAAACAAAACAAAACATGCAAACTCCTATTCAGAATTGTCTCAGAGCTTGGCACACACCCTCGGCTTTATATAAAAATTAGCACTCAGGCTTTTCATTCTTGGTCTGAACCTCAGTTTCATACCACCTACCTGGTGACTTGTGTTCGCGTGCCAAAGTCCAGGGATCTCATTGACTGCAGCACTTCAATACAGCCCATGTACTGTGGAAAACAGACAGAGAAAAGGGAGGACTGTTAATATCTGGTACACAAGTAAGAGGAGGATCACAGGAGGAAGCAAATGTGATTATTGTCCACTAAGTTTATGCAGAACCACCGTCTAAATGGAAAATCAAATCAGCCATCTTAAAGCTGCTTCCTAAATAGATCTTGTTTTACTAAAAGTGTAGAGAAGAGCAATAAAGATACCAATGGCTTAAACACCATAGCACCAAAAAAAAACCCAAAAAGGCAAAGTACTCTGGGGACACAAAATCCAATTATTCCTTTTTCTCCATTTCTGCTTACTCTCACTTATTTGCCTGTGACATTGAGCTGGGAGGAATACATGAGGAAATACTGGAGAGAATAGAGCCCTCAGGAACAGAGAGGCTCTGGAAGCCCCTGGAGACCAATGCACTCAGAGCCCCCATGCAGAAGGGCTGAGTGTCCCCTCAGAGGGTAGGAGGCATTACAGGCCACGATTAAAACCACTGGCTCCACACTGCTACATGTCTGATGACAAATAACCTCTGCAGAAGATGAAGGATGTGAAGTTGCAAATCCAGCTCGCAGCAACAGCTCTTAAGAGCCTACACTATAAACTGACCTGCTTTAAATTAAAGGCTGACTGCCACACTTCTGTTGTATGAGACAGAGCTGGGGTTTTTTTCTACACTCATTTGGGATTTGTATAAGACTAATTCTCAGAAATATCAAGGATGTGATGGCATATCCCCAACTATATCTTACTAATCCTTCAGCATTTCTATGGATGTCCATCTCTCTGTTGTTGAAGCAGTCTGATCTCTTCATTTCATCAGGCTGGCAGAGGTCTGGGTCTCTCATTTTTCCTCTTGGGGCCATCCTGCAGTGCCTGAGGGCTGCAGTCACAGCCTGCCTGTGCAGACCTCTCCTGCAGGAAGTCAAAGCCTCTGGGACACAGAGACAATTTGGAAAACCCAGGAAGGGATATGCATACTCTGTCCCCTCATCTGAGTGGATGGAGGAAGAATTCTGTGACAGAAAAAGGTGCCATATTTAGTTCCTCTGCCTCACTTTGCCAGTAAATCAATTTTTCTGCTGGGCCATTCAGAGAGGGTTAGGTTTAGGTATCTGTTTCAGCTTTGGAGACTTTCAGAAATGTGTGAAAAAAGAGAATGTTATATGTGCAGTCAGGGATTCCACAACAATTGTATTGTCCCTATTTTGCTTTCTTTCCAGATAGCAATGTAACCCTTGGGAGAACTCCAGAATTAGGTCAGAGACCTGGAAGGACATCAATAAGAATCTGAAAGGTTGGCAGAACTGCTTCCCTAATGAACATTTAATGACTTTGAGAGCTATCTGCCTTGTTAAAGATATTGCTGCTTAACAGGAACAAAGCAAATGTGGAAAATATGTCTAGAGCCTCAGCTTGTAGCACAGCAACGACCTCTGATCCTACAGTATAAGGTCAAGCATCCTGTGAGCTGGTTGGCTGCTCCTCTCTCCTTTAGAAATTTAGAAATTTAGAGGAGTAGGTAAGTCATATACTGACAAGTGAGTCCCCATTGCATCCTGAAGAGATGCATGGGAAGCTACTCTAAGCAAAGATGAAAAATCAATATTAGGTTTTTGCATAAGTGACCCTGAGTGAAGCTGAACTTATCAATGATTCACAAAAGACCTTTTTTTTTTTCCTTTAAAAGCCTGAGTAGGGAAGTGCATTAACATGGCACCTCACTGCAACTCTCATTTATTTTAGCTGTCGTTGGTTATCTGAACTGGCACAGTTAGTAATGGCTGAACCTTCATTTCACAGTAGGAGGGTACAGAGAACCAGCAGAGCCTTGGGCAGGGGGACCACTAGGGGCTGGGGCAGAGCAAGTCAGTCACAGAGCCTGGGAGAAGCCTATGGAGCACACAAAAGGACAGTGGAATGCCAGAAGCCTATTCAAGAAAACAAAAGACACTCTCCAAGGAAGGAAAACAATAAACAAAAATATTAACCCCTCCAGAGTGAAATATGAGAAGCAGCACAACCAATACATGAGAGGAAGGGGAAGGCAGGGGAGAAGGACAATGTTTGTCTTGGAGACGTCTGCACCAAACTCCAGTTTAGGTGGTTCCCCCTACTCCCCATCCTGTACACCTCAAACAGCTCCTCCCAGGAAAACCTAATGGGCTTCCCTGCTGATGCAGGGTCATGGCCAGCTCCATCTTTCCTGCTGCAGGGAAGGTTAAACTAAAGCATGAGCAGGGCAGGCACAGGTGCCTGGGAGAGGAAGCCACAGCAGCCCACAGCTCCTGCTCCAGTGTAAGCTTTTCACCAGGTGCTTTTGTGAAAACCAGGTCCAAAGGTGGTGTCCAAGCATCTTCTGAAGCCCACAGAGAGAGGCAAGGCCCAGTTCACTGAGCTGCTAGGCAAGCTGGGGGAAGCTGGACACAGGCCCAAGGGTGCACTAACCAGCCTGGGGCAACAAGCACAGATTCAGCTACCTATAGAAAGATAAAACAGCAACAATGAAACAAGCCAAGTGCTAAAGACCTGACATGGCTAATGAAAGCGGATGCTGAACCCACTGTTCTGTCAGCAGCAGGATGGAGAGCTCTTGCCAAGACAAGCAGCAGCTCTTAGGAAGGAAAGACTCACTGGCCTCTGCTGGAAAGGGAACGGCTCCACTAATGGCAACATGTGCAGAGATATCCCATCTGCCTGCAAAGGGCTGTGGAGAGCACTGGCACCAGGAACTGCTTTGTCCCTTGGTGTCTGAGTGCAGAGGGTGACCTGGGGCTGGCTTGAATTTCCCCACACCACCAGGATGGCAGGGAGGTGGTGGGAGAAAACAGCAGTTATTGAAGATACACACACCTTTTCACATCCATTTACATGAGATGACAGAAAGTGACTACAAACAGGATGAGGAACTGTGTGGGAGGAGATGTGAAGGCACCAGGCAGGGCCCATGTGAATAAGCAGCACGTGGCAGGACAATGCAGAGTGCCAGGCTCAGGAACCTGTTGTGAGATTTCTCTGCTTTCACCTTAGCAGGAAGGTAAAGTGCTGTCTTCCCTTCATGGATAACACCAGGAGCCAGCCAGGGATGTGGGGAAGGAGCAAAGCATGATTACTGTAGTTTTGGTAGGGTAGTTTTCTCAGCCCTTCCTTAGATGCTGTCTGTGGCAGCCTTGGGGTTAGAGAGTCACTGTGTCCACTGGAAAGCAGAGACCACCAGAGCTCCCCTGGCAGGGGCACTGCTCCTGCCAGCACACAGACTCCACTGTGCCACTTAGCTCAGCTGCTCATCCTGCCTCATACAGCAGGATTTACTGGGCTGGGGTAAGTGTTCCATAACGCTGTTAGCAGCCACCAGTCAGGCAGCTAATGAAGAACTTTGGCCCAGGTTTGTACCCTGCAGGACATTCAATTGGCTCATTCCTCAGCATGAACCACACTGGTCTTCACCAGCAAATACCAACCCCATCCAGATCCAAAAGCAAAGCCAGCACAACTCTCCCATGCCTCACAGGAAGCAGAGAGGCCTCAGCAGCAATGCACACCACTGCAGACTGTGGGTGGTACCCCCAGGGCACCTGTGAGACAGCAAAAAATCCAGGCAGAACCAGCTAGAAAACAGACTAGATACCTTCAAGGATGAAAAGGGCCCATTAAAGATCATTAAGCACAAATCCACCCCCTCCCTGTGCTACCCTAACCCTCCTCATGTGCTTGCCCTGCTCTCACCTTCCCGCCTGCAGCAGCAGTGGTGCAGACAGACAGACAGACAGGCCCTTGGTCTGTCCCACTGCTCATGCCCACGCAGCACAACCTCTTCCCTAAGGGCAGCAAGCCAGGGCTCTTTGTGAAAAAGAATAGCTTTTGATAAATGAAAATTTTTCTGGGAAAGTCTGATCCTTTCATTCACAGGTTTTCAATTTTTAAATATATCCTGAGGAAAAAAAACCCAAAAAACTAAGCAGGAAAAAACCATAAATCCAGACATATAGAAATTATTTTTTTTTCTTTTTGGCTTTGTCTTCTGAAAAACCACTTTCTGCAGCACAGCACTCAGACCAGTTCTCTGACAGAATTGTTCCCAATCCACCCTGTCCCCGTTCTCCGGCTGTGTAAAGCAAATGGCCTGGAAACACGCGGGTTCCTGTGAGAATCGATGCCTCGGCGAGGCGCGTGTGCCCCGCAGGCGATGCCGGGGTGCCGAGGCGCGTTCCCGTGGGACGAGGCGCGCACCGGCGGGGGCTGCAGGGCTGCTCAAACCCCAAACCCCAAATCCCGAGCCCGGCAGAGCCAGCACCGCCCCGGCACCCCCGGCTCATGATTCACAGCTGCGGCTCTGAAGCCATGAATCACCGGAGCCCATCTCCTTCCTGCGAGAGCCCCGGCTGTGCACACGCGTGTAGTTATTTATTTACGACGGGCGATGCAGAGCAGCTCTCCGGGTGCAGTGTCAGAGTGCTGCGCGGCAGGGAAGTGGCTGCAGCTGAAATACCACAATATTTCCCTGTCCAGAACGTGGGAGAGGTGCTGGTGGAACCTAGGACCAGGAAAGGCTTGCTCTGGACCCCCTTCCCTACAGAGAGACAGGGAGCAACTGCTCCAGGCTGACCTGTCGCATCCTCCATGGACAACAGCAGGACTGTGCCAAGGGTGCTCACATGTGTTTCAGGGTGCAGTTCGTGTAATTCTGAACTACCATGTTAGAAATGGTCAGGCTCCTTTTAATCTAGAGGCGTGTAACTGATTTTAGACACATATGATGGCATATATCTATATGCATTCATCATCAAACCACTAGCAGAGGATCAACCTGTACATTGGTAAAAGCCCTTTAAGACAAAGGATGCTGCAAACAACCTTTGCCATATTATTTTAAAGATTATTTTAAAGTATAATGGTTTTGTAATGAAATATCTCACAATAGTATTTCCTTTTCATATTTTAGTTAAATAGCACATTTTTAAAACCAATCATCTTTCAAAGACTCATGCTTTGATTTAAGCTCAGGTACAGAGCCAGTACCTCCATGTTGGGTCCAGTAAACATCATCCTTGCTATTCTCAGAGAAACCACTGATGCAGGACAGTGCTGAGAGACAGATCTTATCCTCCTTCTCAGCAGCAGCCACATCCCTGGCACTCCCCAACAAGCAAAGAGTGAGGATGGCAAGTGCCTCTTGGAATATTCCTCAGGCTCATCACTGCCATAACAAACACCAGCAGGAAAGAGAAGTGCTATGGCCACTATGGGTACCATTTAGAGACAACCTCACCTCCAGATGGGCAGCATTGTGGGAAGGTTTGTAGCAGGTAGAATGAGAGCAAGGACATGGTAAATATCCCCCTTGTAAAGCCTGCAGCAATCTGTGTACAAAGTATATTTTGAAACACAACAGTGTGAGAGTCAGAGCAGCCCAGGCTCCTCTTAAAATATTAATATTTAGGCTCTTTTTTATTTGAGCATTTTGGGGGATTAGGTGCTGTTACATGTCTCAGCTTCCCCACCAGGCCCGGCTGACACGTGGCTGTGACACAGGTGCCCTGTCACCACCAGTCATGCCCAGCCACAGCTGCCTCCCCAGGGGATGCAATGAGCCCAGAATTACCTCTTTTTAAAACAAAGGTAAAAATTTTTAAAAAGAAAATTTCTGCCTTGCTCCAGTCTGCAGGGTACAGCTTCTACTCTATGGCATTTCTTTAATTCACCACATTATTACCTTTCTAAAATAACTGTAGATCCTCTCCACGTAATTGCTGAATCCTCCTCAGACTCTGATTAAGCTGTTAGGCCAAAAATCTCTGGCAGCAACAGTGCCAATAACATAGACCTGACCTGCCTCCTAAAGGGGTCTCTGTGGAGATCCCAACAATCCCACACCCCAACAGGCCACAAGAAGCTGCATGGGGAGAGTGAGGGCCTCCAGACACAGAGGAGGGAGGGCAAGGGCCAGAGTGAGAGGGTAAGGATTGGAAGCAGCTCCAAATGCCCAGCCCTTGGTCTCTTGGCCCCACTTTGCCTTCAGGTGAGACCATCCCTCTGCACCACAGTGCTGCCATGCTGCAGCCCTGGCCACTCCCCAGCCCACCTGAGGCTTTATCACCAGCTCCTGAAGAAGTCTGGTGGTCTCTGGGGAAATGAGTACTTTGCTCATCCTCTCACCTGGCACATCCTTTGATGCTGAAACACCCAAACCTCCGTGCTACTTATTCACTACTCTGCTTGTTATTATTGAAAGGGCTAGTTGAAAAAAACACCAAGAGTTTGGCCAGGACATGTCAGCAATGTTCTTGCAGCTCTCCTCGGGCTGGTTCCTGAAGGCCCACAGCCATGGGAGCAATATAACCAGGAAGATGAAGGGAAAAAACATCTCCCTGCTGTGTTGTGAGGCTCCTGCCAGTGAATCCCCTTCTGAGATACTGCCCACAAAAGGAAAACCAGCAGAAAACCATGCTGGAAATACAACCTGGGCAGTGCCTGCCCCACAGCCCCCCTGACAAATACATCAGCAGCACGGGCCAGAATGCACCTAATGCCTGGACTCGCTCTGTGAGGGATGGGAAGACTTTTCATGGGCCTCCTTTTCCCTCCAACATGCAGAGTAACCCGTTTTAGCGGCAGTTCAGCAGCACTCCTCAGAAAGTCTACAGATAGTCCTTTGGAATTGGATGTCGTGTCACCTCTGGAAGCAGCTGGGGTGCTTTTAGCTCCCTCAGTTCAATGCCATGGCCCTACATACACCAGAAGACAGGAAATACAGGGGAGAATTCAGTGGTTTGGGGCATGGACTATAGAGATGGGAAAATGGAGGTCACCCAGCAGCCAGCTGAGCTGTTTGCTTTGTCAGAGAATGGAAGCCCAGGGAGAAGTACTCACCCGCACACTGTAGGTGGTTCCTGGCTCCTGGCTGTAGGTGCTTTCACTGCCCTGTGCCGGGCCCCTGTCCTGCCTGCCCGCAGGAGCAGCCTCCTCAGCTCCCCGCACAGCGCAGTCACCCGCTGCCTTTGGGGTCAGGACCAGCTTGTCTGGGTCGGGCTGGGGGTACGAGGCCGACAGGCAGCTGATCTCGGGCGAGGTTGGGCTGCTCGGGATGGTGACACACTCCGTGAGTTTAATTCGTGGCACCTCTTTCGTTCCCAGGCAGAAGCTCTTCAGCCCCGGCAGATTTGAAGGGTTGGCAAGTTTAATGTTGGCCATCCGGGGGATCAGCGTGCACAGCGTGGTGCAGGTGTCCTGTGGCCCCAAGGAGACATCTTCTGTCAGTAAATTGGGTGTCGAAGAATGGGAAGAGGAGGAAGAACCTTTGATATTTAAAGACGTGTTTTGTGTACCTTCATCTAGGGAAGTTATGGAATCATTCCTGAATCGGCTGTACTTAGCCCTGTGCAGCATTCCTGGATGTCTGAATAACCCTACATACAGGACGTGTCCACCGAGGCTCTGCTGGCTGCGTTCTCTCATAGCCTTGGCAGGTCTGTAACTGGATATTCTTGCATAAATTGGCTCTTGTAGATAAATGACATGGAAATCAAGCAAGTCAAACAATTTTCAAAACAGAAACCTATTGGATATTTTTGCTGACTCCCTCTTGAATGGTTTATTTTCCTCAATGAACAAGGCTTAAAACTGCATGGACATCTGGCATTTTGTAAGCAGAAATAAAAGCAGCATACAGGAAAGCACATCGGTGGTAAAGCAGCTTAAGCTGAAGAACCACTATCCAAACCTGCCTTCATTCCTGCCTCAAGACAGGTACTAATCCCACCTAGCTCTGAAGACTCACAGCTGTAGCATCAATAATTGCGGAGTCCTGGCTGCAGCGAAAGCTCAAGCATATTCCACACAAAGCAGAGCAAGACAGCTACAAGCCCAAACGTATTTTCAGACCGGCATGAACCCCGCAACGTGCCCGGCTCTCTGCACTTCCAGCGCCGCTGCCCCAGAGTCGAAGAGCATCCCTGCGCTGCAGCTCCTGCCCCGCCGTCAGGCACAAACCCAGGATTCTTCGAAAAACACTGAGCAGCTTCGGTCTCGCTAATTCCTGCCGGAAAGTCCTTCAGCACCATAATAATCCCGAAACAACCGAATATTCCTGCGGCTCCGGGGCCGCTCCCCGCAGCGCCGCGGGGCAGCAGCTCCGCAGCGCCCGGGCCGCCCCCGCCGCAGCCCGGCCGCCGCCGCCGCCGCCGGTTTTATGAATGAAGTTTTTGTGAATGGGCTCGGCGCGTGCGGGCGGGCAGCGCCGTGAATGGCGCTCGGCGCGCGGCCGCGGCCCGGCGGCCCCCGGGGGGCGCCTCCAGCCAATCGCCGCCCGCCGCCGGCTCACGCGCCCTCAGCGCGCGGGGAGCG
>VZDJ01000155.1:10358276-10432698 GCA_008694505.1 Cyanoderma ruficeps | reverse complement strand
GGGGGCGGGGGGAGAGGGGGCGCGAGGGACCCTCGGGGTGATGCCCAAAATGCCCCGAAATCCCCCCAAAACCCCCGTTCTGCGGCCGTTCCTCCTGCGCGGCGGCACAGGCAGAGAGCCAAGGGGCTGGGCCCAGCCGGAGCCGGGGCTGCGATGCCTCCTAGGCTGCCCGGCCGGCCCCAAGGAAAGGGCAGGCTTGTCCCAGCGCTCCCTGCCCGGCAGCTCAGCTCCAGCCCCGGGAGGAAACCCCCCTCAGGCAACGCCGCTACCTCAGGCGGCGAAAGAAGCAGGACGGGTTTATTTTACTCGCTGAAAATGTCAGGGCCCCCAGCACGAGTTACCTCGGCTCCGTGTGGGGCTTCGACACCCGGGGTAGCGTGGTGGGAAGAGAAATTCAGCACCACGGGGTTCGGGCCAGGAGAGGAAAACCTCGGGGCCTCGCTTCCCTCCCTTAGCTGAGGCGTTTTCTCTCGCTAGATTTTCGATGTCGAGTTCACCTTTCTCATGCTCACTGTGGTGCCGGCCTCATTCTCGGCTGGCGCTCAGGGCTGTGAATCAGCTGCTGGCGGCTGAGGAGAGGCCGTGCTGCCCATTGCCCTGCCTGTGACAGGCGGAGAAAACGACAGCTTCTCTGTCACAGAGAGAGAGCTCATTACAGCCATTCCGTGCTTTTACCTCGTGTGTGAAAACTGGTATTAATCCTAAAGATGCAATGGTTGCTACAGTAAGGTAGGGGGGGAAAAAAACAGTCTAGACTCTTTTTAGTGAAATATGGCTCAAAGAGGAAGTGGTTGCTTTGAAACAACCCATTTTGGTGAGGATGGCTCAGACTGCTCACAAAATCAAACCCAAAGGCAAAACCTGGACCAGCCGCAAGTTACAAAGAATGACTAATTTCTCATGAAGCTTTAATGATGGCTTTGAGCACAAAAGAACAGAAAATTTCAGAAGTGATTAGCAGAGCTATTGATTGTACATAAAGCACAGAAACTCTCTTAGCATGAACGTTTTTCTTTCATTTCAATACCGCACTGGAACATGACATCAACATGGCTGGAAGGAAAACTGGGATGGAGAGGCCACATTGGTGAGGAGGAGGGCCTGGAGGGGAGTGCAAACTGTGCTGCTCATGAAAGGAACAATGAGGACCAGCATTCAGGGAGATGCTGATGCCCTAGGCTTCCATATTGAGGAATATCCCAGGGTTTTTTTACTGCCATGAAAAACATGCAGACAAGCCAAATTTCCTCTTTATGTAAGATCAGCCTTACCATCCTTCCCACCTTTTCTCTGAGCACACAGCAAGGGTGCTCTTGCTTTACAGCAACCCCTTGGCATAGATGACAGAACCAGGAAAATATGACTTGGTGACCAGGACACTCCCCCACGCCTTAGGTAAGATTAGTTCATGGCTGTGGGCTGCCTCTGGCCCGTGGTGGTCCTCATTTCCTGAGCCTGCCTGCTGATTCTTCCTCAGGAGGCAATCTGAACCTTTTTTACCTGTGTGAGCAAGAAAATGGGCAGGTGGGGTCCCTGCTGGGCCTGCAGGAGATGCAATCCCCTCCACATCCCACTGCAGCTAACAGAGCTGGCAAGTGAAAAGGGTTCCACCAGCATCTGCTGCCCCATGGTCAAAGCCTTGTTGCCCTCTCAAGGTGTCACAGGGGGGCTCACAGTGGCTTCTCCAGAGAGGCAAGGGAGGCTGGTACTTTAACCAGCATCTCTCTACTCACAGGCACCAGCAAGTGTGATCACAGTGTGGGAGGTGAAGAATAGCTGTTGTTTTACTGCAGGTTCCAGAGAAAAATGCAATTGTGACAAGCTCTGTTTTCAGCAGTGATCAAGAAATACAAGAGCAGAACCCCCTTGGACAATACTGCAAAGAGCAGCATTGTCCAAGCAATACCAGCCATTGTGGGGAGGGAGAGGAGGGAAAAGAAAAATGCCATGCCTTTATAAATTAAAAAGCTTTTTTTTCTCAAGGCTAAAAACAAGATTTCTGTTTAAGATACTGGGAAATCAGCCTCTCATCAGCACAGAGAACAAAGCTCCTTTAAGCACTGGTGAAACTGAGCCTACAGCCTTGTCTAAAAGGAGCCTGTGTTTCTTGCTCACAGCTCCAGTTCCCTGTTGCTCACTGTGCTCAGGGCTCCCTGCCCTCCAGTTCCCTGCCCTCCCCTGCTGCTGCCCCAGCAGGACACCGGGAAAAATCATTTTGCCCCTCACATGGCTGCTGACAAAGGGCTGTGCCACACACGTTTTCTCAAGCTACATGGGAATGCTGTAATAGTGCACAGTTAAAAGCTGAAGCCTCCCTCAATCGCTGTTACCCTTCACACCCCAACCCTCCATCACACCCCAAACACCCTCTCAGCCTCACATATGCTGCATGAGGAACTGCTGTGAGCAGCCCCCAGTCAGGCATTGTCAGAGGGGACAGGAGCTTTGGCAGGTGTAACCACAATGATGGGGCAGCACCATTACTTAGGAGCAGTTAACCAGCTACAGCCACTTCTAACACCCCTCTGACAGAGCTGCAGAGCAGGAGGCAAGACAGCAGCAGCCACATCTCCAGCATCAGCACAGGCAGCCGATCTGGCAGGAAGCAGCGGTGTCAGCCTGGAGCCTCAGGCGCCCTTGGGAGCGGCCCCATTTCAGATCTGGGGCTGTGGGATCACGGCTCGGGCAGACATTCAGTGCCAGCACCCCTCCCTCTCCTTGCAGTGCAGGGGCCGGGACAGGGGCACACAGCAATCGCTGGGGACAGGAGAGTTCACGGCGAGTTGGGGACAAAGTGAGAGGACAGGAGGCAGCTCAGCAGTCTCACACCGGGAATGTGGGGGCAGCACGGGAGAAAAGCAGCCACCCACCTACAGAGCACACCCGAAAAGCAGCTGCATCCTGTAGGAGCCCCAAGGAAACCATTATGTGCTGCTTGCAACCAGTACAACAGAGCTTGGCCTTTCTGTTAGAATATGGAGCAAACAAGGGGCTTTTCTCTCTTTTTAAATAGCAACAGCAGAGGTAACTCATGCTGAGGTGCACCAAGCTGATCTGCCTTCCTTCCTCACTGACACGCCTGGCTGATCCTGGCAGAAATCAGCACATTTTTACAGAATGACAGGAAAATCCCATAGCAGGTATCAACATGGTAGCAGCTACCTCTGGAAAGTCTGAAGCAGCTTATTCCCACTAGAGAAAGTCACACACAGAAACTGTTTCGTTTCAATTGAGAGAAATTTATTTTCCCACATGTTGAATCATTCTCACTGTTTTATCTCCTATCTGTTGTTCTGAATGAGATAAAACCAGATTTATTTGACAGCTGCAGCCCCTCCTACCTTCCAGGAGAGTCAGAGAGGGTTTGCTTGGGCTAAAAACACAGGGATCAGAGCTACTGGGTTTGAGGAGGACAAAAGCAGGGTCCTGGATACAAAAATCAGAGACTAGACTATTAGTGCTTTTCTCCTAGCTAATCCCAGAAATCTTGTTTTAGGGGGAAAAAGTCAAGTTGCACTTTCCCTTCTTGGGCACCAAGCTGTGTTTAGCTCAACCCAATTTCACCACTCACAGCAATGTTGCTCTCTCCAAAACTGCAGCTCTAAGACAGCAGAAGTGCAGTGGGACAAGGCAGCAGAAGGCAGGGCTGCTCCACCTGGGCAAAGCTCCCACTCTTGCAGCTGAGCAGGATGGATGGAAGCACCCAGCCTGCCGTGCAACAGGGCTGAGCTAGATGTGCTCCATGCCCTCTGTTTTTATATCCTCTTTGCCTGGCAGGACTACCACCTCCTCCTTCAAACACTGCTGGGCTTTGTTGTCTTTTCCCCCAGGACAGTCCCAGAGCTCAGGGGAAGAGAAACGAGATGGAGGGTCCTGTGCAAAAGCCCAGAATTCAGTCTAAACGTTGCTCCAGACCCAGCAGAGAGCCAGTCCTTGCAGCTCTGAGGGAAAGCAGCCATCAAAGATAAAGAGGTGAGAGTTGAACATGGGAGGAGAGCAAAGCATGGGGAATCTGTGCTATAGCTGTCCTGTCTCTAAGGTGGATGGTGCCAAAATCTGCACATTCAACAAGGATGTACCCAAAACAGAAGAGCTAGGGAGAGCTGCTGCAAGCCATCAGAAAACAGCACACTGCCCTAGCCACTGCTTTCTGAAAGAATCTGCAGGCTGAGAGCCCAAACATACATTCAGCAGCACTTGCTGGGCTCCCTCAGCATGGAGGCCGAGTGCTCCTGAGCAAAACCCAGCATCACCTGGTATCTGGTGTACCACAAAGCCTTCAAAGTAAGAGCAGATTAAGAGTCTAGTAACTGGATCCAGCTCTGAGCACAGCCCACAGCAGGAAAAATAAAAAGACAAATTTCAGCCTAAAGTAGCCTAAAGCTTTCTCTCAGCAGAATTACCCACCATATGAAACAAGTTTCAGCAAGAGCATCACCAAACTACTGTCAGCTCCAAAGGAAGTTGGGAACAGTCATGCTTTAGTGGCATCACAGGGCATGGTATCCTTGTGGTAGCAGGCAGGGAACCATCCTTTCCTGCAATTATCTTTAAAGCTGTATTTTTGTAGGGCAATCCACTAGCCCAGGCTAGAAAATAAGTCCCACAACAGGGTTGATCTTCTCTCAGTGTCTCCTTAGGTGTGTAGAGGAGACCCAAGGAAAGACTGAACTAAATACCCTTGTTCAGCCTCTGCCACTTCTATACTTGGATGGTTGCCTTTAACTTGGAAAAATTAGAAAGTAGACCTTGACATGGGGGCATTTCCAATCACTTTTTTTGTTAATTTGCTCTCTTCCTCTACAGTCAACATTCCTCCACAAGGAAAGCTTTCCAAGAGCTACTTCTTGCCTTTTTTTTCTTCTTTTTTTTTTTTCCAAACATGCTCACCTCTCCAGTGCTTACCTATTCATCAAGACAATCAATGGCAGAAGGGACTCTTACCATCTCAGCTGCAGACAGGAAGTCCCCAAGAGCTTGGAACAGTACTCTTGGGCAGAATCCATCTGAAAACACAGCCTTCCCTTGCAGGAAAAGCAGTATAAGGAGTTTAATGCTCTAAAAATACATTTAGGGTTCTCTTCCCTGAGAGATGCCACTTAAAAGGAAGACTTTCACTACAATTTTTTCAAAAACTGTACAGAACCCCCCCAATGTTTCAAGAGTGACAACATTTATTGTTGCTTTATAACTCTGCAAGAAATGAGTAACTTACCTCAGCAGTACAAAGCCTTATAGAAGCACGAAGTTTTAAATTTGGTGTGGACACACACTGACTTCCCCTGTAAACACAGGCTGAATTGCTGTGGGTGTAAGCCGTGCTGCTGCAGCCTCCAGAGTCTCCAGAGGAAGCCAAGGGCAAACACAGCTCCACACAGCTAACTGTGGGACATGCAGTTTATTTCATGCCCATTTCCCTTTGCAGAAGAACAAGTCTGTTATCAGCATTACATGATGATTAAATTCCTCACTACTCACTAAGGCTGTATCCCCAGAAAACACCACAGGAGAGAGCTGGGAGTTCTCATGGTGCCCAGACAGACTCCACACATCTGCCTCACGTGGGAGCTCCCCAGGCTCTGTGGAAATCTCCTTTAACAGCTCAGAGCACACCGGGGCTGCAGCTGGGGCTGGGAAGTGCATTCCAGCTTAGCTTCCCCGGCATCTACTAAATAAAACACCCCCTAAGGTAAAAAGGGTGCAGCTGGTATCAGCTCCTGTGGGGTGGGTTGGTTTTGCCCACTTGCACTTTTAAAAAACCCACAACAATAAACAAGCAAAAATTAATAAAGGCCCATGTTTATTCACAATGATCCTAAAAATCTAAAAAGCAAGTCCAAGGAGCTGTCATTCTTGCTTAGTGCAGTTTGACTGACCTGACTGGGTCTTTCGTGTGGACACACAGATTCAGAAAATTCCAGCCCTGGCCCTATAAAGCTGGTATTGGAGAGCCCAGGCTGCTGTGGCAGTGCAGGCAGGGCCAGGGCTGCCTGAAGGAATTTAGCAGGAGCGATTCTTTTCTTGTGGAGCTTTTTTTGGTATGTGCAGAAGTGCAAAGCACCATTTAAAAACTCACCAGAGGCAAGGAAATTTGCTCATCATCAGTGTTTCTTAAATGGTGAAGAAATGAAGACGGAGAAAAAAAATTCAGTTTGTAAAGGCGTGAGGGTAACTAATTCTTGTCTTTTCTGTAGCACATCACGCTGTGCCACCCACTTTTTTTATACTTTCCAAAACTCCCATCAGGGTGAGAAGACAGAGGCTGAAGCCAATACAAGGAGTAATTCTGACTGCAAGTCATAGAACCTCCAAAGTGAGGCTTGTAACAGAGGCACTTCCACCAGAAGACGACTGCAATAGCAAAACTGAAACCTGAAGTTAAGGTACATAAACTTCAGAATTACAGGACAAACCTTCATCCTTTTTGAATTGCTACAAATATTTTCACACCTGGGAGTTGCAAAACCAGTTAATGATACTGTTAGAGGTTACTGTTATTGCTCCAGAGGTGTGAGCAGTTAAAGAGGGGACAACATGCAGAGAACTTCATGTTACTTTCCAAAGGTGACTTCATGCATCACTCCAACAATAAGGGCAAGTCAACTGAAACTCTCATCCAGTAGAGTATGAGAGAAATCCCAGCTTTTGGAGGTACCTGTGCTCATGAAATGAGCAAGGATTCATTTCCTCTTAAGTAAAACATTATTTCCAACTCAATATTCCAGGCCTGCTTCAGTCCCAGGGTCTCTGAAGAAGGATGGGTTCTTCTGTCTAATATTATTCCGGTCAGTGACACGGTGGGTGACACCAGAGGGCTGGGATCCATGTGAAAAGCCCTCTGCTAATCCTGCTTTTTCCTTCAGCCACTCCCCAGCTATGGCTGAGGGGCCCAGCTCCCTGCACGGGCTGTCACCCGAGTGCCACCACACTGCTCCTCCACCGTGTGGCCGCGGGGTGACACAGACCTGTCCCAGCACCTGCAGCGCCAGGGCAGCCCTTGCCAATCAACTCAGCATCCAACAGTCGTGAACAAACACAGCACTGTAATAAGCCATAAATTTCTACAATCATTTTTATTAGTTATGGAAGAACCCCCACTAGTATTTACATAGTGCAAAAAAGCTGTTATTACTCCAAAAAGTACGGTAGACAGAACAGTTATCCTTCATACAGCAAAAAAGAAATGGAACAAACCCCTTCATATTGTATTTTATAATGGTTTTTCTACTGCTTTAACCTAAGTATTACTATAAATTTTAAGACATTAAAGATTAAACAGCTTTCCATATTAGAATCTATTTAAAAAGTAAATTATATGAACTATTTATGAACATTTAGAACGTGGGCTGTGCCAACTGGGTTTCTACTTTCAGCATTACCATTCATTGGTGATGAAGTTTTGGGCTAAACATTCTCGTGTTTCCTTGTGTGTGGCAGGGTGAGTAGAAACCCCCCATTCCTGGTTTCTATGGCTTGTTTCTGCTGGGTTTTGTTCTGTTAACGAATTGCCATGTCTAATTTTTAAATGGCTGACATTGAAATCAGCTCAACAGTTTCACTAGTTGGCACAACTTCACAAGAAATACTTAATGACAGTTTCAGCAACAGCAGCTTTTCAAACAATAATACTTTTTTACATACATATTTAAAGTAACATTATTAAAATTTAAGCTTGTGTTAAAGAACTGGACAGAACCACATTGTGTAAGCTCCCACCCACCCATAAAGACACCTCTTAGCTTTACCAGAAGAACACCAACAAGTGCATTACTGAACATTTTCTATAATGAATTTTTAAAACACAGGTCAATACTCTGTCACTGTTTAGCTCCAATCCTACAACAGCCTGCACACAACTTAAGCAGATAAACAGGCCACCAATTTAAGCCAGTGGCACTAACACTCTGAAATATGTGTGAGCAGGATCAGGGCTTTAGCCTTAATCAGACATTGCTACTTTGTCCAATTAAGGACAGAAGTTCTTCAGAATTTTTCCCTTTTACAGATTTGTAATCCATGTTTTATTATTGACAGAGATACTTAAGAGTATTTATATAAATAGGTTGTATACATAGCCACCTCTATCAGTTTTAAAGATCCCTACCCCTACCACAGATACATTATTTTTGATTTTACCAGATAAAGTATGTGGTGAAATCGTTTCTATAAACAATGCCTTAAGAAAAGTAGATTTGTTTCCCGAATAATTATTTTCACAACAAAAATATCTATACACCTATAACTACAGAAACATCTTTTCATGGGGACAGTAACAACCTGTATAAACTGCACACTTTTACACTGAAATAGAAATTCAACTACTTTTTAAAAAAATCATGGTATTGTAGAACATTTGTATGCTTTCTTCTTAAATTCTGCTGATAATAGAACCAAAATTACCACAGTGAGATACTCTCCTTAAGTGCTTCAAGTGGCAAGGAACTTCCCTAATTTCAGATGCAAATGGATCACTCCCAAAGGAATTGCAATTTCATTCTTACAGTTATTGCTTATTCCCAGCTTATCAAAAAGGAAGCACTAAACCCAGTTTTCTTTACTCAGTTTCAGTTTGCTCCCCTAAGGGTGATCTGCCACATTTTAAAAAGAGACTAGTTCCTTATTTGCTGGCAAATTGAGAGATAATTGTAAGTGCTGTATCACTTTCAAGAACTCTATTAAACTTGTAGCAAAATTGCAGTTAAATAGTGGGCTGAATATTACAAGACTTCTTTGATATAAATGTCAGAAAATTTTAAAATGACAGTCCAAGTTCAGAAAAGACATATAAAAAGATGCATCTTTGATGTTAATACTTCAAGATCAAAAGTTATTTGAATCACTGGCACTGAAAAAGCAAAAGGAGAAACTACAAACACCTTTGTTCTTTGATGTTCTGGCAAGGTTTGGCCCTCAGTGTATGCACTGATCTCACCTGTGCTGAGATGTGCTTACACATCCAAGGGCGAGTTTTGCTTGTCAGCAGTTCAAACACCTGTCATGTCCTAAAGCAAAAACTCTTAAAACATAGAGACAGTAGAAATCTGCCACAGGGACAGAGAAAGGTTTAACATTCAGGAGGCATCATTCCTTAGTCTTTGTTTTCCTATGAAACGCCTGTTCTAACACCTAGGAAGATTACACTAAGGAGCTAAGAACATGACAGAACAGCCAGTTGTCATAGCAGCTCTCTACACTGCTTATCTACATAGCATTTGCTATGCCTATAGCTATCAAAGCATTATTTACATAATACACAGTTTTTATTATTCTCATTAGCATCCAAAAACCCAGGGCTAGATGACTTCTAAACCCGGAGTCTTATTTTCCCAGTGCAACTTAAAACACCAGCATCACTACTGCTATAAACATTGGTCCCATGTTCCTAAGCGTGACTGAACACCCAACTCAGCTAACTTCAGTTTCCCATGGTTTTCAGCCTACCCAGAGGCTTTTCATGCATTTTGATACAAGTGATCAAGAAAAACAAAGTGAAATTAGAAGAAACATGTTTGCTATGAAAGTGTTATTCACATGAGTTACTCTTTGGCTACTCCTGCAGTGAAGCTCCTGCTGCTGGCAGTTTCAGTATCTCCCTTGCCAATACCAGAGAAAGATGGAAAACAGACTCCTGATGTGCAAGGTTTAGACACACACTCCATCCTCAGTCTGAAACAAATCCATCATCAGTTAATGCATTTCACTTCAGTATTCGGAACAGAACATGGAACAATTCTCTAGCAACAGGTATGTTTCAGGGAGGGCATATTTTTGTTTCTTTTACCTCTACACCACTGAAATACTTCCCCAAACTACAGGGCACTTCCTCATTTCCTGGAATAACTACTTTCTTCCCTATCTAGAGGTCAACCCCTAAAGCTGTTACAACTGCAAGAAGAGACAAGTCACTTTCAGCAGGAGTCCTTAAGATCCATCCTGGCCAAGATCACAGCATGCAGGTGAATGCAGAGGTAGCCACCACAGCATTCACACTTGCTGTTAAAGGATTATTCTTACTTTTTGCAGTGTTATGCAGAATACAATATGCAAAACAGCATTCCTGAGGTAAGTGACAGGAGAGAGAGAGGAAGTCATCAGTTTACTAAAAGCCCTGAATAGGGATTATGGTTAATGAGTCACTTAGTGTGATTTGGCAGACAGCAACTGCAGAGAGAATGGGGAAATTTTGTTTTCTTTCCTGGCTTTTTTTTTTTTAATGCAATATTTCTACCTTGTAAAGAAAACCTGTAAAACATTAATTACATCCCTCTGGTTTAAAGTTTTTCTGGAATCAAAGTTATTATAGCTTATTGTAACCATCTCAGCTATCAGCAGCTTCTTAATGATGCATTCACCAAGATCAACTAAAAAGCTGCATCTATCTTAGCATAAGAATCACACACAATTTCTCCACTATTTAATTCTCATTAAGATTGCAAATGGCTTTTTCTAGCTTTTCATGAAAGAGAATTAAAATTTTCCTTTTATTTCTAGATTGTACTAGAAAGTCATGGCCAAGTACACTGACAGGCCTAGTGTAACACCATACCACCAACATGAATTGTTGGTAATTTATATGTTACCTGTTTGAAAATAAGCTTAAGAGTCACAACTTGAAAGAATTTTGCTTAAAACCCGTCAGTTACAAGATGCTTCCTTTTACAAAAGATCAAATGAGTGCTTACTGACAACTTTTCTACACAGTTTCTAATCTGGGAAATCAATACTGATTAAGAGCTATGCTAGTTTTTAAATCAAAAAAGTAACAGACAGCTACAAAAATATTGTTGTGAATTAAATACACGTATTAAATGTTTAACAGTGCAAAATGTTGAGATGAAGCATATGGAATAATGGCTGCAACCTTTACAACAGTTAGTTTTAATATAATTTCTAAAAAGTTCCTGAGTTCCTGCTTATTTTTACGGCATATAGATGGAATCTGTGTGTTCTTTATTCAAAGAACTGCAGATGGTGGGTTTATGTTGAGTGTTACTTGCGTGCTTATCATTTGTCCATTCCTCCCCATCAGTGATGGGATCAGCCTGCTCTGAAGTCTCTATTTCTTCCTCTTCACTTTGTTCTGCATTGTCTTCTTCAGCACCACTGAGGGTCTTCCCGAGCTGCAGTGTCTCCATAGTTCTCTGGGTCTCTGAAACCCAAGATTCAATTCTGCTATTAAGCTGAACTTCTACAGAAATTGGTTCATGGGTATAATCCTCATCATCATCGTCTTCCTCTTCCTCCTCCTCTTCCAGCATTCCTGGCACAAGAGTACTGGTGGTACTGGTCATGGAGGAATTCAGAAGATCTCGGCAGCTGCCATCCAAGGATCCTGTTTCTGTGCTCTGCTGTGAGGCCCATTCCAGATTGTCATCTGGTTTCACCTCATCTTTGTCACCTGGGGTGGATTTTCCGTGATTTGTTGCTGAGGTAGCGCCAGTTGTAGCCAGAGGTGGTTGTTTACTAAGAGTGGTTTTTTCCATTTGGCCATTACCAGCTTTTTCTGGTACTGCAGCCTTGCACACGAATTCTCTCTCATTTTCAGAGGTCTCTAACCCATCTGATGTTTCCACCATATTTCTCCAGTTTGTTTCTACAAATTTTGAAAGAAGTTTAAGTAGGAAACGTTAATTCCTTGTATATAAAAATATTTCTCCTGAGCATGCATTACAGCCTAAATAGCAAAACAAGCTAAAAATATTAATATTATTCTGTGCTTTCTAGGAAAATTTCTACTAGAAAAAAGAGGAAGGGAAAAGGAGAGACAACAGAAAAAGCTGTGAATTACTTTGGTTTTTTACTGTACCCTAAAGCAGACATTACAAAGTTGAAAGTTTGTGCTACTTAGTTTCCTGTGTAAACACCAAACGTAGCACAGAGTAGAGTAAGAGTAGTCAAAAGGTTACTCTTAAGTATAAATTAAAAGAAGAAAATTGCCACCATCTTAAGTCATTCATTTAAAGATTTCTTATAAAATATTTAACTCCTGAAATGAATTCAAGATACCACAAAAGAGTTCACTAAAAAGGCAGCATTCTCTTTAATTTGCTCTCAGACAAAAAAAAAAAAAAGGCAGCTTTTGACTTCTAACAAGTAGCCTCCTTTTTATGTTCCTTTTCATCTGGGCTTAAGCAACTGGATAAATGATTTTGCCTTTTGCCCACAGTAGAATTACTCACTGCCATCTCAAGTTTAAAAATTTAAGCCACATGTCCCATCTTCAGAGACCTCATATTTTAGTTCCTGCTATCATCAGTTCTTCCTCACTCTTATGATCAATTCTGTGCTATCAGTTTCAAAACACTTCAATAAAACTGGAGAAGCCACCTCCACTGATGTTAGATACCTATAACTCTTCTGAGAGTTAGAAATGATTATTTTCTATATAGTTCTGAGAAAAATACTTATGCAATTAACTGAAAACTAACTGACCTTTTCTTACCCCTGGATATTGTAGAATACTGTAAATTAGGGAGAAGGATTGCATCTTTAGCCACATTTTACAACAAACAGCATTTGGAAAACCCCACCTTCTACTTACAAAGGTAAGTTTTAACCTACTTACCATATTCTTTCTCATTGACCTCAGATATGGGTTCAGAAATAACACTACAGAATGAGATAGCACTTGCTGCAGAAGGGTTACGAGAGTGACCCATGTGATGTGGGGCCTTCTTGACATTCTTCAAGGCTTCTTCTGCCTGTTCCTGTTCCATTGCAGCCACCATGTCCCTGTAGGCTTTCCTGGCCTCTTCAGTCAGGGACACCAGCTTATTAAACAGATCCTAAGTACAAAGGCAGTTTTATCAGCAGTAATTCTTACTAATAGTTTTCACCTTACATTACTCCTTTCAGTCTAAGGTACACCACACAGGAGCCTCAAGATTAACACCAAATACCCCAACTTCAAGAATTAGTTCTTCTCTGTATTAAATAATAAAAAAACCACAGCAGGTGTTGCAGGTTTATGCAACTTTGAGGAGGTGAACATACTTTAGGATACTGTTTTTCTTATATTCTTAAGCCTTCCAGAGACTTTCAGACTACAATTTAAGTCTGTTTAAAAGCTAGAACGAGACAGTGACCAAAGTGTTTCCACACAGTCTCTTAGTACCATAAAAACTGAATTTCAAAGAAAAGACACCATAATATAGATGAGATCAAGGCTATTATCAAAGGTGTATTGGGCGTGCTCTTGATGCCAAACCCATCCTTTATTACCTAATTGTTTACTCCAGCCACTTATGCGATTGGAATTACTCACCTCAGCACCAGAGTAGTTGAAGATCCCCACAACACTAACAGGAACCAGCTTGTTCACACAGCGGCCAAGAGCCTTGCGGCCAAGAGCGAAGACAAATGGAATTTCTTGTTCCCGTGCCATGGCTATTACATTATATAGAGCCTCATCCAGCCCACCTTGAAGAAAGCAATTTTAAACAGATATCTAGTCACTTGAAGTCATTATAAGGCATGATACAACTTTCTAACCCATTTTAATGCAGTTAGTCAGTAAAACTTCAACACACACATCAGCAGCTCCTATGTCCCAGAGTATAACACACAACACATTTCAAATGTAGTGCGTGAGTACAAATGAAGGTGATATTCTGTATTCTCTACTAGTCCTGCACACAAACCAGAGTTTCACAGGTCTTTTCTTAAGCAGAGCTTTGCTATTCTCCTATTCCCAGGAAGCCTCTGTTTATACTTCTGGCTGTGGCAAAACGTGTTGGTTGGGTAACAATTCCCATTCCTCTTAAGGAATTCTCCTAAAAAGCACCCAGAGCTCAGGACTCTGCAAGGTGCATTTAACACAGAATGAACTAACACACTGAGTAAAATTCGATTCTACAGTATCTATTTTTCTTTAACCTCTTGACTCCTCATGAATGAGTTTCTTCCAGACTGGAGTGGAAAAGGATAAATGTAGAATGGCAATTACCCAGTTGAAGTCTAGAAGTGTTACCATCATGCACAGTAACAAATGCTCCTACCCTTGCTAATTAACGCATCTAAACAGCACAAGAAAACTGAAAAGAGCCAAGTGCACCACTTGTTTTTATCATTTATACCTTTGGACTGAATCTTTTCGCAGTTGGGGGATATGATGACACACTTGATCTTATTGAGCTTCATGTGCTTGGTAACCTCACGCAACCCCATAACGAGTCTTCTCCTCGCTTTAGCTCTCGTGGGATCCTTTTGGTAAATCCGCTCCTGGAAGCTGACAAGCTCTTGCAATAGGAGAGTCACGCACTCATCTATTTCTTTACTTAGAACTTGGTTACAGTATCTGTCAATTCAAGACAACATTGACAAGTGGCAGCATTGCTACTTCACAAATATTAGCATAACCAAGGTTTCACCCGGCCTTTTTGCAAATGAAAATCATTTTACTTCCTCAGAACAGTTAACTTTTACTGAAGTCATTAAAGGGAATTAGAAATCAGACTGCAAACTCTAAGTTAAAAATACATCCTTAAAATATTTATATTTGTAGTAATATCCCTTACTTCAAGAAGCCAATCAAAAATAATATTAAAAATACAAACAAACACTGCTATAAGTGCCTCAATTTTCTTCTACTTAATTTAGTACATTATAAAGATACATTCATTAAAAAGCCCTAACACATAAAGAGGTTCCATTACAGTATTTTAAGCATTCTTAAGTATTCCTTCCTTTCCCATCCAAAGCATACATAGCCTTCCTTCAAAAGTATTTTTCAGAGAATACTCCCACCTTGCTTATTTGCTGTGGCAACCCAAGAAAGTCTCAAGTGAGTATGTGCACATATATACACACACTTATGTACAAACACAAGCAATCCATTTAGGGGAAAAAAATACTTGCAGAACCTTCTATTTCTGAAAGAGAAGCTTATGTTCATTAAGCTCTTAAGTCTACTAAATCTACCCACACTAAAACACAAGAGTGACTGAAGTGCAAGCCTTGAATTTATATTAATAAAGCAAAACTCTTNACTCTCTGAATCTCTTGCTGTGAATTTTGGTTATTGCAGAAGATGCCATTGGACTTCCTATTCCAGAACTAGCAGGTGAACCCTGGGACACTGGGGTCATGCAGTATGGAGAATTCTGACTTGCTGGAGAAAGTGAAGTATCACTAGGCATACTCAGACCAGTTTCTGCAAGGGAATTTTTAAACATTATAGAATACAAAGACTTTTTCTACGTAAAAGAAACAGAACCACACTTCCGTTATCACTCCCTTACTTTGTCCAAATTCCCTTTTGAAAACACTGAGTGTTCTGGAGGGGTGGGGGAAAGGGGAGAAAAACTGAACGCACATCCACCACTCAACACGGACTGGATAAATAAGCAATATTTGAATATTCATTAAAAAATATCTTGAGCTTTCTTTGGGAAATTAATAAAACAGAAGAAAAACCCTGTTTAAATGTTATTACTCCTTCCAATAATTCCTTACTATTTATATACATAAGATACTCAACTAACTTATTCCTGGAATGTCTAGGATTTTCCCACTCTACTCAGACAGGCCATTGAGAAGAAAAAGTTAGGAAGCAGTACACATGGAATCCTGACAGACACCTCCTCTCCCTACTCCCACTGCCCCAAACATGTTGAAGACATTGAAAATTCTCTGGAGTTCCTCAGTTTCTCAGGGCTGCTGCTGAAAATTGACAATCCAGACACTGCATCTGATTGACATGAACAACGAAGTGGAAAACCCTATTTACAGTTTGTAACTTCTACATCTGGAAACCTTTCAGTATGTTCATCATTAAAAAGTAGTCATCAACATAGCATGGTTGACAAGAGGTCACATTTTGCTTGCTTATCAAAAATACTATCAACTCAGATGTGTGGTAGGAACACCCACTTGAGATGATAATTAAAATGCTGTATGGAGATCATGTACTGAGAACCCACAGTGAGCCTTCCACAACAGAGACAGACAAGGTATTTCAGAAGAGAGTTTCAATTGCTAGTATTTCTTTAAGTCAAAAAAAGCTAAAAGACCAATAAATTGTGTGGCATAAGAAGAGAAAGACAAAATATGAAAATAAGCAGAGGGGGAGTGATGAGTGTCTTAGAGGTATAGAGACCAACCTTCCTGAGAGGCCAGCTCCTGAGACTGGTCAGCAGTCAAGCTTAAATGAGCCTCTTTTTGTTCATCAGAACTCAGAAGGCTGTGGTCAGCTGATAAACGGCCTTTCTTCTCTTCTCTCTCTTTCAAAATAATCTAGAAACAAAACCAACAGCTGTCAGCATCTGAAAATTAGAGATACTTGTAAAGAAAAACACCCCTTTCACTGATCATAACACTTAAGTGAGTTGTTTTGAACCTTCCTACTCATGCCAGGATAGAAACCCTGGAAATCATTTCAGTTTCCTCTCTGATCACAAGGAGTATTTCACTGCAGCATTTTACAGATGGCATACTCAATACTCACACACCTCTACATAAATAGTACTTTCAAGAGTTTAAGTACTTTCCCAGCTTCCTTTCCGATACATAACATCCACTTACTAACAATTCCTCACCCCCATGCCTGTAAAATAATACCTTATGCAGGCATACTAGTCATCTTTATGAACCACTTCAATAAAGACAATCCTTTCTATTAAAAAAAAGTGCAAAGGTAAGTAGCCACAGACATACTGGTATTACTACAATGTTTAATAGCAACAACATAAAAGCCTTGACAACAAAGAGTTTAGAAAACTTTTCTGAACAGGTGAATTCCTCTAATTCAGATCACAGGCAGGTCAGAAAAAGGCCTGCATTTTTAGGGCTCACGTTTTTATATTTTACCTTCTGATCTCCATATATATCCTCTATTTCTTCTGCATATACCTAATTTATGACTGCATTAATATAGATAGATACAAGCAACTGATTATTTCTAAGTTTACTCAAAAATTGTGGGTTTGCTTAACTTCTTTACCCATCTCTACAAAAAAGAGTGGGAAAAACTAAAGTTAGCATACTACATTGCACTACAGAGTAGGAATCAGCCACATGTAAAAAGTATGGAAGCTTTCCCATGTGTCCTAGTGCCCGTAGTTAAAAAAAGAAAACACCCTTGCAATCTGTATTGAGATCAATTTTTATTAACTTCGACTGATTAGGTGGATATACAAGTTATGTTACATGTCTAGATCCAAAGGAGAGGGATCAGTTTAGCAGGAACTGGAGGCGGGAGCTCGTAACTCCCCTGGCCTATGCTCACAGGAACTAGTCCTCAACTAAGAAAACAACAGGGTTTTTTTTTTCCATTATGTTTGAACTCTGAGTGTGGGCCACTCATATGTTGGGTCACTCAAAACACTCCAAGGTTGGCACGTTTACCTTTTTAAGTGCTGTAGGGCGTTTCAGTTTCGCAATCTCTCTCTCTTTTCCTCTTTTCACTTTTGGGGCAGTCGAATCCAAAGGATTAAGGCAACCCATAGATGGCTGTCCCTTTGTTAAGGACTTTCTGCTGGCAGATTCTTTGGTATGAAAGGGAGCAGCGCTGCCAACTAAATGAAAGATAGATATTAGCTTCACCAAAGGATGTGTCAGTTTTATTCTAACACTGTTTTCAGAATTTCCACTGATGAATTCTCTAAGTAGGTTTTCCTTCCTTGGAAAAAAAGCAGCTCATAATGACAGGAAAATTACATCATCAGATATTGTTGCTTCCAGATGGTTTTAAGCTTTCTTCAATTTAGCCTCATGTTTTAGGAAACTCTGGATTCCAGGAATTATTTTAATAAATGGTAAGGGGTCTCTTCTCAAATGACTACATGTTGCTTTATTAGCTAGATGACTATGTTAAGATAAATCACAAGTATTTATCCAAACATTGATTTTCAGTTGTTAAAGACTTGAATAGTTGACAGGACAACATAGATGAGAGAGTGCAGCATGTGGTTAAGTGGATCTTTTGCCAGAAAGAATAAAACAAGTGCTGTCTCCAATGGAAATGCCAACAGTTCTTTGCTGAGCTTTGTTTGATATAACCGTGCCAACTTGAATTAATGTTTGAACACTGCTGAAACTCAAAGCAGGTAAAGGAACCAACACACCAGAAGGAAAATGGTAACTATGTGCATAATGATGGAGTCCAGGCTACATACAAGAGCTTAGGAATTAGATTGGTGGGGTTATAATAAGTAATTACAAAAATGTCAATTCTGCATTTGGCAGCAAGTATTAAAAAAGCTAATTTAATGTTGTGCTGATACAGACATAGCAAAACAGCATAATTAAGCCATTGTATACATTCATGATGGAACTATAACCTAATATTCTGTGCATGTCTGATCTTTTTAAAAGGATACAGTAGAACTACACAAAGATACAGAAAAAGCAATATGGATTCTCAGAAAAGATACTTCCAGAATTAAATAACTAAATAGACTAGGACTCTTCAGAGACCTGACAGACATCTAAGAATCAGAAGAGTAAAGAAGGGAATGCCTGATCAGTCTTTGTAACACAAAGGCTGTGAAAGCTAGCAAAATCCATTCATGCTGGCACAAAATGTATTTAGCCACTGCCAGGCAGATTAGCAATACCTGTGTATGAGAGAGGCCTGGTGTTGGTGATCTGACGAGCTTTCATTGCTTGCTGCTGCTTTTCAAGAGCTGCTAACATGTCCCCCAAATCCAGCTGAACAGGGGTCTTGCTCTTCTTTCCAGCTGCTTTTGATAAAGCCTCCTACAACAGGAACATCACATACAATAAATACAAAGAAATGGTGCCTGCAATGTTCTTTACAAAGAGATTTCTGCTATTAGAGAATCAGAGGAGCACAGGTAACTGATCCTCCTCTTGACCAAGGGCTGTGGGTGGGCAGGGTGCTACACACCTGAAGCTTTTTCTGTTCCATGCTTATCTCTGAATACTCTTGAGCTGTTGCAAGTGCTGCAGCCAAGGCCTTCTTCTTCTGACTCTTTGCACGCTTTGGTACAGAGGTTGTAATGGGAATTGGAGTTTGGACTATATTGATTGGAGAATTCTCTGGTAAGTCATCTAACTGGAATTTTAAATAAAATGCAAAAAACCCCACAATTAAAAGACCTTTCTCTCCAGACCTCCAAATATGGGGCATTTCAGAAATCAAATCACCCAAGGCTTTGATTCCATCAGTTAATTAATTACAGCTAGATGACACAAGTCCATAAGCAAGTTAATAAAAATTATTTATATTTCATTTTTGTATGGGAAAGCCATTCTATTTAGCTCCAATTATGGCTTTAGAAGGTTGTCCTGTCTGATTACTAAATAAAGCATTTCTCCCTCCTCAAGATTTCACACAGGACTTGACTTTCCTGGAAAGCAGCCAAATAGATTAGGCAGTCTATAGGCACAGTTCTGCAATTAAATATTTAAGTAGATCACATACTAAAAAAGTACCTCTCTAACAACTGCTTCCACAGCCTTAAAGCAGATGCAGTTTGAAGTTAAAGAAACTACACAAACTAATTCTTTTGAAAAACTGACACCATTACTACATATTTACATTCATTTAAATTTAACAATTTTAAGGGATGTCTGCAACTTGAGACGGTCTGTGATATTGAATGTCTGTAACATGTATCTTATAATCTCCATTAGCAGAGAAAAATTCTGAGGTTTTTTTCTTTAAGGTGGGTTCCCTACACCACTTATTTTAATTGGCATTTCTTTAGCATCCAAGGCTGGTAACACCCCAAGATTATCACAATTATTGCAATGTAAGTCGTGTAGCAGAGATTCAGAGAAGAATTACAAAACTGAATAGTCTCAAAAGACAATGCTTTGTGAAAGAAAATAACTACTTACTACTTTGGGTGAGATCTTTTGCTGGATGCTACTACTTTTGCTGCTACCATTGTCACTATTTAGCTCTGGGAATTCATCTTCATCCTAAACAATACAGAAATTAAGAATAAAAAGGATGAAACCAAAGTCACCTGAGGAGCATCGACTGAAACTGTTTAAGGTAGAAAAACAAATCAAATCCCTAAGTCCCACATAAGCTAGAAAGGGTCAAGTGATACTGATAGGAAAGCATTTCTGTATCCAAACAGTATTTTCTGAAAAAGAAAAATTTCCTTTTTTACGCAAAAATATCCTGTTACAATTAGAGGGGATAAACCAGCAAACACACTAATTTCTATTCACAAGCGAACTGAAAAAGTTACTTGAAGGCTGCTTATTTAATCTCTCAACCACAGTGTTCTAAATTACTGCACTTCACACAACACCCAAATACAAGTCTCTTTCTGTACACAAAGGATCATCTCATAAATTAGTGACCTTGACTGTACACCTCTTGGAGCCAGAGGTTTTGTAACTTCCCTTTGAGAACATCACTTATTCCACACACAACTGGCATTGCTACTATGGGGAAAGAGTTTTTACACAACAGTACCTCAAAATACAGAGGTTCAGGACTCTGCTCTGCTCTGCCTGCCTGGCTTGTAGCTAAAGGTTTTTCGTGTCGTTTCTGCAAACTCTGCCTTCTTTCTGAAGATGTGCTGTGGGCTCTGCATCTGAAACCAGACTGAAAAAAACGTATGTGATTGGCATTTTGTAATTTCAATTTTTCAAGCTATGTATGTGCATGCACATGCCTGCTAATTAGCAACTAGCTACAGTTTTTAAAGGATAAATTGTGTTTTGGCATTCTGATTTTTTTTTTTGTGGGATTTTCTGGTGGGTTTTTTTGGTTGTCTTTTTCTTCAAAGCCTGCGCAAAAATTCCACAGACAGTACCAGATTATTCCTCCCCCTCGAGACAATTCATCTTTAAATCTGTAACTTAAATAAAAATGTTTCTTTTGGCCAAACACGAAGAAACTAAGGGGCTGCTGGTGACTCTAACCACCATGAACCCTGAGGAACTGTCTGTAACCACGACCACTGCAAAGAACCTTCTCCTACTTCATAATTATTCTGCATGCAGTTACTGCCTTTTCAACACATTTTATATGACAATACACATGCACACAGCTCTCTAAAGGCCAGAGACAGCAGAATAGTGGCATAAGCATTCTTCTGTTTATTATGTGACAGGCTGGTGGAAACCCATGTGCAAGACTGGGTGGCAAAAACAAGTGGATGACTTGAATTTCACATTTTTACTTACCTATTTCTCAAGAAAATTTCCTTCAGACCTCATACCAATTTAGTTTCAACAGAAAATAGTTTCTAGGACAATTCTGCCTTGAGGTACAGTGAATTTGGCTGAGACAACCTCATTTAAAACTTTTTGTGCCAGCTTTGTTTTTAAATATCTAAAATAACTGCCAGATTCAGAGTCTAAACTGTGACTGGATGAGAGAAAAGTCTGGTTCTTCCTACTCTCCCAATGCCATAAACTAACAATAGTGGCTTCTAAAGCCTCTGATATGACAACAGGTTATAAAAAGATTCAGAACTGCTACATTCACTGCCAGATACAAGCATTCACAAGCTTCTTTCTATAATAAACCCACAGTTACCAAACAGAAAGATTCAAGACAATTTAACAATTCCACCTAAAAACCTAAACAGGCCAAGCTGGCTCACATATGTTTGCACAAACAGGCACATTTATACAAAGCTCCCACTTGGAGCTCAGATTTCTTGTCTGCAATAACAGAGTTCAAGAAAAACCTATGTTTAAACAAAGGCAAATGTTTCAACCTTCTTTGTACCCCTCTGGCCAAGCTCCCCCAATAAAATCTCTCAAAATTAGGGAGGCCATCTTCTCCTTTCTCCCCACATACGAATTACAGAAGCCTTGCCCTACTTGAAGGAAGTCCCATAAAAAGATATTCAAGTTTTAGAATAAAAAGAATTTTAAGCCATTAAGAAATAATAAAAATGCCCAAAAAATGGTATGCTAATACAAAATTTAAAAAGAAAGTTTTGAAGACAACAGGAATGAGAACACAGGATTCCAATTCACCACCACCTCAGAATCTTTTCTAAAGAAAGCTTAAGAATTTTTTTCTTCTGAAGTGTGAATGGGTCAAAAACTGAACTAACTTTTCTACACCCACACTATCATCATTTCACAGGTTTCTCTATATATGCAATGTTCTTCCTAGGTAGATACATACAAAGCATAGGCTATAGGCAGAAGACTGTCATGGACATTAAATTATACATATATATGATATAGAGCTAGCTCAAAAACTGTACCAGTTAGAAATGTGCAAATGAGCAAAAGTGCAACTAGACTTTAAGACTGAGTTTTTATACTGTTTATATTAAGTATTTTTTGTATGTTGATTTTAAAATTCCCTCCAAGTTCCTTACTTTCCTATATTATAAAAAGCCCCAAATACT
The DNA here is from genome assembly GCA_008694505.1 of Cyanoderma ruficeps. Taxonomy (NCBI): domain Eukaryota; kingdom Metazoa; phylum Chordata; class Aves; order Passeriformes; family Timaliidae; genus Cyanoderma; species Cyanoderma ruficeps. The sequence continues at coordinate 10,410,400 of VZDJ01000155.1, read as the reverse complement.
TCAATTGAGAACCACTGACAGCATACCTGTGGATTATTTCTTTGCTCAGCTTGTCTTCCACCTCTAGAAAAGGTTGGAGTTTTCTCAATCCAAGGTTTTTTCTGAGTTGCTTGGGAATTTACATTAGTCCAACCTACACCAGCTGAAAGAGAAGTGCCATCTATGAAAAACTGAATTAGTATCCAGAACATATCATAATGATTCATATGCCAGCAGAGCCAGGAACACAGTCTTGATACAAATAAAGTTCTTGGAGAAAGTCTATTCTCCTGTGACTACACTTACTTCTGTAGCTATTTTCAGATGTTGGCAGGGTCACCTTTATGGAACATTCAAAGCTGCTAAAAATTGATCACCACAAAGCAGTAGGAAAGGAAATCTCATGCTCCCATCCATACCAATTTCTGTTCAGTCATAAATGGCAGTCCCTATAGCATTACCTACTACTACTAGGCTAATCAAACTGTTTGTTCATGATATATGTAAAGCTTTTAAAAAGTATCAGTGCTTCTGAAATAAAGAATGAGAACTCCTTGGCTCTGTTACTACCCAGGTATGAACTGCAACCCAAAAGGGTAAAGAAGCCTGAGGACAAACTAAACAGGAGCACAGCTTTGTCTGAATGCTTCCACGGGTGTCTCTAGCTTTTTTTTAACTCATTAAAGAAAGGCAGCTGTTAATAAATTATTAGTAATGGCTATACACTTGTTCATTCAGGAAGTAACAGGTATCCTAGTGGAGGTGGTTGGAAATCACAGTAAAGATACAACCTCAGAAGTATCTGATCAGTTAGAGCAGCATCTAGAAGTAGATGCTTTACATACCTCTTGATCTAGAAGCAGATCAAGAGGTATGTAAAGCAAAAATACAAACACGACCCAGACAAATTTTAAACGGCTCACCAGTAAAGACAATGCTTACGTGTATTTAGGGATGGTTCTACAACCTGAAAAGGAAAAAAAACGCGAATTATTTTAGTAATTTTCATTAGTCCGTGGGCTACAAATATAATTGAGTTACTCAGTTATGACTACATACATTCATTGCACAGGAATCTGTATTTCTTGAAGCCATAGCTGCAGCCTGGTTATTGCCATGCTTGGGACTACAGTAGCCACTGTCACTGTCGATGTCAGCCTCGCTGGCGCCCTGTTCACTGGAGGACTCTGCAGGGTGAGAGGTTCTCCTGCGCCTGCCTTTCGACTTCCAGAGCACCGCGGAGCCGCTCTCAGAAAGTGACTTGTTGGCTATATCTGAAGGAAAGTCTTCGAGAAACAATAAAACCAAAATTACTTGCACGGGAATTGTCAATAGATGTGGAAAAGCTACACATCATAAAAATAAATATTAAAAGCCAGTCTTTGCATTAAACCAGCGTTGAATTTAAATTATGTCTAGGTCCAACTGTTATTGATAAGCAATTCCTTCAAGAGACAGAGAAGTCTCTGCAAGAGCACCATGTCACTGCAACACTGCAAGGTGACATACTGAGTAGGTATCTGCAACCATCAGCACCTTTTCTTCATTGTCCTTTTGAGCTGCTAAGACTTCTCTGAAAAGCTGCATCTAAATCAGGTCCACCCTCTTTTAGAAAAGATGACAACTGATATGTAGTTCTAACTATTTCATAAACCCAGAACTTAAAAAACAAATTACCTGTTTGCTGTGATGCATCAACCAACAAAACAATCTTTGATCTGTTCTCAGGACCTGATGAACTGGTCTCCTTCTGAATGGCGACGTTTTTCACTGGAGGACGTTTATTTTTTATGTGCATCTGTAATTGCTGTTGCTGTTTTCAAACATTGCCACACACACAAAAAAAGTTGATAAAAAAATGAGATATATACTTCTTGTGCAAAGACATTTTCTTTTTACAGTTCTACTTATCCTAGTCAAAAGCAGACTTACTTTTTGAATGACTGGTCCCCTGTTACTGCTTCTGCTCCGCTGAGTGGACAATGGAAAGATCTGGCCTGATGGAGTGGGACGCTCAGTGCACTCTGTAGTAACTGTACTCACAGCATTTGCTGTTTGAAAGGGTGCAGGATAGGGCGCAGGGAAAGGATGATAGAAACCCATGACCTGAGCACAGGGTGCTGGCATCAGCTGATAGTAAGTATATTCTGTAGAAACAGGTGGCTGTGCAGATATTATAGGATAAGCAAGGTATGGTCCTGCAGGATTTGGGCTGGGTTGCTGCCATCTGATGTCATTGTTATATAATGGAAATTGTCTATTAAAAAAAAAAAGGAAAGGAAACTGCTCAGTAAGTCCTCCCCCTCTCAAAGAAAATTCAGACCTTTATCACTCCTACAAAAACAACAGTTCTATTATCAAAAGCTCCTAAACTCAACATATTTTAACTAGTTATGTGAATAAAACTGGATAGAGCTACACGCAATACTGAATCAGCTACATGGCACCATGCCATGGTTCACCACCTGCCATGTTTTACTATGGCAGAACCCAAGCTGGACACCCAAAGTTTTGCTGCATTCAGAGGAGCATCAGAGATTCAGACAAAAAACCTCCTGACTGCCCTAGAAGATCCAAAAGCACAGCAGGTGACTTTGGGAGGGATTTGTACCAGACCTTCATAGCCAGGAAAAGAAAAGAATATGAATGGAGAAAAACAAAGGGAAGGAAATAGGTAAAAGACTGAGGACAGAAAAACTTCCTCCTCATACATGAAAGGTTAAATATGGTGAACAAAAACCTGAATATACAGCCCACAATCACTGACTCCTCTCAAGCCTACAAGTTTCAACTCATTTACAAACAGATCATCTATGAAGATCACAACCACTGATTACCCACCTGTTGGATTGATTTTCCTGTACAAATGGATAGCAAGTGATCAGGTAGCTGGGGATTGGAGTTGGTTCCATGCCATTAATTCCTCCACTGTCATTAGGAAGCGCCATTGGGATCATTAGTGTTTCTGGACCCTTCTTCTGAGGAATAAATGGTTCTACTTCAGCTGACAGCTTGACATTCTTAAGAGAAAAGAAAGAATGTCTTCATTAATTACAATCATAAATTGCTTGGGAAAACTCAGATTCATAAAGTTGTACGCAAAGTACCATGAACAGCAGGCAAATGGATGACAAGGCTACAGGATTTCTGCAGTGAACCAAGAGATGTGGAAAACAGTTGGCAAGTGCTTATTGCATCCTTCCAATCAATGCAGGGTGTAATACAGATCACTAACATTTAGCATTTGTGTTAACCTTTACAAGTGCAATGCAAACACTAATTAATTTAAGAGGTACTGAAGCTCAGATCTTGCAGAGGATATATGAGTCGGAGCACAGAACAAAACCAAATTAGCACTGTATGTGGAGCACAGTTGTGTAGGCTCTCAGAAGTGAAACCAACATATGGAAGATGTAGTAATGCCCGCTCTATAAAACTGACCATGTTTCTAGGCAATTATAAAAAAGACTTTTCAGCACTAAACCATAGTTTAATTGCCAAAAGATGATGCACCACAGAAGAACCCTCTGAACACATTCTATGTGCACAACTTGAATGCACTTTAAAGTGTTAAGATTATGATTAAAGGCTGTCATGAAGCAGACTTAGCTGTAAACCGTGCTTTCAAAGAAAAGTATCTCCCCCAGTCCTGAAGGTGTCCTTAGTTTAAGATGGTTTTACTCACATTTTTGGTTTTGCACAACATAGCTTCGTCTTACACTTAAACAACAAGAAATGCTGTATTCAATAAGACAAGTGCAGAACTAAAGAACCCCTAAATTCTGTATTCCACTATAACTTACATTGAGATGAAAATCACCTTGTTTTGTACAAAGATTTCAGCTTAATTGTATGTGTCTCACATTACTACCTCATGGAGTACCAAATCCTAAGAAGATTCGTTCTAAAGCAGACAAGGACTCCAGACATTTTTCCTTCCATATGCCTACAAAATCATCTCAAAGGTAACATGTTGTATTGCACCAACAGTAACACATAACCTGTATGAGTACATACTCTTATAGTAGAAAAATGAAATCCTAAAGGTTTGCTGAGGACAAAGGCGTGCTTCTATCCTTTCTATTACCTCCAGAACATCCACATGAGCTGAAACAGTTAAATGGGAGCTCCGGAAGTATCATAGCAAGTAGTTCCACACCTACCACACACTTCTCACTCCATGCCTTTGCTGTGTCACATGCACAATCCATCCAGAGACAGCCTTCCCACCCAATATCTGAATCTCCAAGTCCCCAAAACTTATTCTATTTAAATAAAATCCCACACTGGTTTAGCAGCATGGGAGTGGAAGAGGTACAAAGGACAAGTTCAAAAATTTATTTGAAAATACAGTGGTCCTAGAAAAAAGTGTGTCTTTCAAATTGACAAGACACACTTTTCTTGGCAGGAAAGTATTTTTAATGACTGTTCTGCAAATGCTTATAGCTATAATATGGATATACAGATATACATGGAATGTAATATATGGAAAGATGTCCCATCCCTTGGCATCAAGGCCAGCTTGGATGGGGCTTTGAGTAACCTGGTGTAATGGAAGGTGTCCCTGCCCATGGCAGGGGTTTGGAACCGAGTGATTTTTAAGGTCCTTTCCAATGCAGGGCAGTTTGATTCTGTAAGCACAGACACACAAGTATCACTCCTGCTGCACAAAGTCTGCATTACAGCAGAACAATCACCTTCATATCAATTAAATGCATTTCTTTATCATTAATGATGCCTTGTTTACTCCAATACATTCAACAAATGATTAATAAAGCAATTAGGGGAGGCTTCAGGGCTTCAGGAGAGGGTGAACATTCCTTTCTTCTACAGTAACTCTTTTAATTCCTGAAGTTCCATTCAGAGGAAAAGCTGTGGGGCAGCACCGAACTTGTGCAACGCAAATCAAACCCAGCTCTACCCAGAGCTTCCTCTCCGGCCTCCGGCACATCCCTCGTGACTCGCCTGCCCCTCTGCAAAGCTCCCCAACACAAGAGAAAAACTTCTCATAATTTTTTTAAAATGTTTATGTACAGTGAACACATAATAAGTACCAGAAATACCAACACTGAAATCCCTCCCTGAAAGCTAAGAGGGTTTTTTCTATGCTATTTCAAGACTGCGAGGCAAAAATATTTGCTTAAGAATAGATTCACTTATGGGCCAGCCTATAAAATTAGATCAGAGATTATTCTGAGTTGGAAGAGACCTACAAGGATCATTGAGTCCAGCTCTTAACTGAATGGCCCATAGGGGGACTGAACCCACAACCTCATTAGCACCTTGCTCTGACCAAGTGAGCAATGGAAACACTAAAGGAACACACCAAAGGTGCTTCATCGAGGCAAGAACATGCAACAGTAAAACCGGGATGAGTGCTCTATAAATGTGGTATTCCTAAGGAAACGCTGAAAACTGCCAAACAACTATTCCTAACCTGTTGGTCACTGTCCCACCACAACATGTCCAGCGAACTTTAGCCAAGATACTAAAAATAAACTCCAGTACTGGCTCAGAAAATAGTCAAAACATTCTATTTGTCATTCAAGTTGGGACCATGATTCCCATTTTAAGGATCTTTCCTATGTGGCTGTTTGCTCTTTTCCTTATTTGGAAGATTTAGATGAAAATACAAAAATCATTCCTTATTGACAAGTCTCTTGCAGAATGGTCTCATGACAATGGCTTTTGTGATATTGTACTACACCATCACTCATTATTAGGATTATGAGAGAACAGCCTTTCACATCAGATATTAAAACAGAGCTGTAACTGACCCAAGCAGGAAGTGAGTGATTCCCACCTGCTGCAAGGCAGCCACAGCAAAATATTTCTTGTCAATTCTCAAAGATAATCCCTACCTTACTTTTACACCCAAGGTAGATTGGATAAAATTTGACTTATTTAAATGTGTCCAGCAAAGAAGGGTATGTTGAGGTGTTTATTTGTTTGTTTTAAATTTATTAAAAAATCTCCACAAAACTCAACATTCTTATCATGTACTTTTATGATTTTAGGAAAATAATTCCCATTATTCTGATTGGTTTTATTAGGTTCACACAATTCAGAGACAGCCAAACTAGAAAGACAGCTTTAATTCTTCCTTTCCTGGTGCCCAGTCTCTTATACAGGTTATGATTACTATTGCTATGACAGAGCAATTGTCTGATATATTTAATTATCATTTTCTGTACAGCTCAAAACAAGTTTAGCTTACCTGTAATGATAAAATAAAGATACAGCAGATCTTGTAATCATAAACACATGAGTGCATTTGAAAGTTAAATCCTTTTTTTGCTTAGAGAACTTGGGGAGTGTCTGTTATTTAAAGGAATCAAAATTGCATTTCACATACCTCTTATGTGCTTTAAATCGTAAACATTTCTCTTGCACAGTTTAGTCTGCACCTACAGGTTTGGTTGGTTTATGGCAGCTGGGTTTTTTTAATCCTTTCAAGAAACTTGTTTTGGCAAAGGATTTAGGGCAAACTTCTGTTTTCAGATTTTGCATTTTTTTCTGTAATGCACATACACATATATATGCCAACTCATCAAAACAACAACCGAAAACCTAGAAACCTCAGTCCAGGTGTTTCAAAATCATTCTGAAAGCATAACACATCCAATCCTCACACAACTTACACATTTCATTAGATAACAAGGCCCCATTTTCACTTTGGGGTAGAAAACAGAAAGGCAGCTCAAGTGTTCAGCACAACTAAACTAAATTAACTTCAACATATTGCTTCCTTTGAGCATTTTACCAGTCTTTCAAAAATACTCCAAGAGTTCTGTGTTACACAGGCTGTGTCTTCAGATGAGGGCAGTAAACTTGCCAAACTTAAAGCAAAAAGGGGAAACAAATGTACTAATTCAGATCAGACTGCTAACCAAACCAAAACATCAACAGAATTAACTCCCCAGGGTGATTCTCCAGACATCTCAGCACATTTCACAGGTGGCCAGTGGTTTCACTGGACAAGTGAGGGAAACAAAAGATCAACGCTAAGTAATTTGTCCGAAGTTATCGTAGCAGATCTTTTTAGGACTATAGATTTCTCAGCTAGGAGGAAATGTTGATGACAAGATAAACAGCAAAGTAACTCCTCTTTTTGATAAAGGCCTTCTTCCTTCATAGTGTAAAGGGAAAAATTGAAATAACAAAAAAACACCCCCATCAATTTAGTGTCAAGTAAAGGTGCTGCTAATTTCTCTTGCACTGGACAAGCAGAAGGTATCTCCTACTGGAACTTGTTATTTCTTCTAACAGGAAAGGCTCCTTTGGTGAGCCACAGAAACAACAATGCCAAAGCAGCAGTTTGGTGGTGAGTTTGGTTTTTTAAATACTGACATGCTTAAGACTCAGTGGAAAATGCAACCAATAACAAATGAAGCAAAATCCAGAACGCAAGACAAGCTCCTTTTTGTTTCAGAAGCAAACAAGAAAATGCATAAAACAAAGTGCACGCAAACATATGCGAACACAATTCCTCAGAGATTTCACCCACACAGTACAAATGGAGTGCCAGTGCACACGAACGGCACAAACAGGACTCATCGTGCCACTGGTTTGTAACCACAGACAAGAAATATCTGTCAAACACAAAAAGATTTGGGAGAAGGCTGCTATACTTTCCCTAATCCTTACAACACAGCTCTTGTGATACAAGCTTATGCTTTAATTGCTCTCACATTAAGATTTATTCTAGTCCACATCTTTAAAACAAATTAGCACTTTGCCACTACCATCAGTAAATGCATGGTGAGACCTCAATACAAAACACTTTGTGGTTTGATCACACCATGTAAAGCAAACATTGAAAATATTGCAAGACTGAACTTATTTTTTACTGCAACTTTGTCATGTTTATTCAACCTTTCATATCACAAAGCCAAACAAAACTTTCTTGAAATCAACCTTTGATAAATTTATATTTAGAATTGAGTTTGGTTAAGTCATGCTGAAACATCAGATTTTCAATCAGCTGCCTATTAATGGTAACACACCCCTTCAAAAGAAACCAAGATTTAGACAGAAGCCTCTTTTGTAGATATCCCTAGTTTCAATTTACAAAACGTTTTGCAGTAGCTCATTACATATTTCAGTCCAACAATTACAAGTCTTTCAAGACAGCATATATACTGAAGAGCTCCTTTGTTTCCTGTATAAAAGCTACTGTAGTCATCAACAGCTGCAAAGACAGAAGATGACACAAGCAGGAACAGACTGGTAAACTTTGTCCTATAGTTATAGCACTGTACGTTTAATCTTAGAAAAGTTTTTGTTCATTGTAGCTTAATGTCATTCAACATTTTCCATTAAATAGGATCTCTGTCATCCTGCTCTCAGAGGAGAATGCTTGGATATCAATCTCACCATTTACAGGGTGAGAAAATAGACACAGATGCCACATCTCAAAGGGCTATAATAAAATCAGCTGTTTTGCTGTCTCAAAGTCTGGAAACAAGAAGCCTCATCCTAAAGTAAAATAAAAACATAGCTAAAACTTTGGGTTTTATTTTTTTAAGAAAAACAATCCTGTTTCTGAATTCTGGATTTCATCATTTAAATGCCGTGTTAGTAGTAAGGCGAGTCACAGTTCACCTATTTTAAGATAAACTTTACAAATATGGAAGTCATTGTTTCTATAATTAGTTGCTTCTAAGTGGCAGATACCTCAGGAATGGTAAATATGCAGTCCAGCTGGAAACACCAGCAGCAAGCCATTTGACTAAGCACAGAATTTAACCTTCCCTATTTACATTTAACATAGTCATTTCAACACAGCACTTAAAGCAAATACACTATAAAGTGAGTCTTTGCCTTTTCCCCTCAGCTCATAAAATCATGCATAATTCTCTTCCCTTTCACAGGGTTAAGTATAATGACCAGAACACAACAAAGCAAAATATTTAATGTTTTTACCTATATATAGAAAACAAGCAAGTGACACAACACAAGATGTCATGTTTAAACTGAAAGCCAGACTATTATAAGAAAAAAAGGGGGGGGGGAAACTAAAATTTAATACTTACACAAAGCTTGTCCAAAGACAAAAAAAAAGCTACCAAAAGGATCCTCTTCACTTACCTACTTTACTTAGCACTTAACAATACAAACTTCTAAACTCATGCTGTCCAAATGAAGCAGTAATATTTCAGTGCTTTGTAGACAGTGTACTAAAGGAATTAATCCAAACTATCTATGCAAAGCAGTTTCCTGATCTCCACATACTAGTCAATGATAAATAATTTTGTGCTCAAAGTTAAGATAGTCACGGAATGACATCAACAACACTTAAATTCACCAAAGAACATATTCTAAAATAAGACAATACTAAACTCACAAAAACCAAAACTGTTCTGCACTTCCAAGATTTAAAAGAAAGCAATGTGCAAACAGGACAAGAAACCAGATATTTTCCAGTTTGTCTCAGTTGAAAAATCTGCCACGAGTAAGAAACACTTAAGGAAACTGGACAGGATAAAAATGCACAAAACATTGATCTACATCTACTTCCATGGTAACCATATTATCAAGCCACCTGTTGAGTGGTCAAGAATAGCAGAGGCAAGCAGAACAGGCTGTCTTTAAGCAATACTAACAAAACACAGGTCACTGATTTTGCAACTTCACCTGATTTCTCAACTGTACTAAAGGAACCAACTATCTTAGTCACAGGGCAAGGTAAAAGTATAAGACTGAGAAAAATCAAAGCACACCAATACTTTTGAAAGAGGAACTTGTTTCTCTTCAGTTTTCTATCATATTCTGCTTAAACAGAAAGAGCACCAGAGGTCATCTGCTGAGTTTTCTCTCTTGTAGGAAAATAACCTACATTTAAATGCTGAAACCCATGCACTTTTTAATGGAAACAATTTTGGTTTGTGTAGACAGAAGTAAACTTACACACCCACTACAAAAATTACAACTACTCCTATCATAAAATAATTCCTTTAAGCAGCTTTATCGTTTTCATCTGTATCAGCTACCAAAATATCACTGAGCATATTATAACAAGTCATATAAGAACTTAGGCAACAGAAACCTTAAAGGCAATCCAAAAGGAACATCGTTTTTATCAATTAGGTGTCCAAATGATCTTGTGACAAGAAATCTCATACTGATTCACAAAGCAAACATCACAAAACTCTGTTTACCCATCAAAAACATTTGTGATCTTCCTTTACTCTTGAATAACACAGTACAATTGTCCCAGCTGCCCATGCTCTTAATTCCACAGTAGTTACTCCTATAAGCACATACAGTTACTATATTGTGCCGGAAAAGAGCATTCTGAGGGAAAGGAAGTAGAGAGTGAGTACTGCTACCACACTTTAGCCTACACTTGTAGGCTTTAATATTCGTTTATCAGATGTTATGCAGTACAGGCATAGAAAGAAGGCGAAATAGAGAAAAAATGAAATGGCTCCCAAAACTGATGCAACCTTACCAAACACTTACACTGGTAACAATGATTACATTCAATCCTTACAGCACAAAAGCTTCAAACCCAAAGCATCTGCAAGTCTCCTAATCAAGATGCTAATGTATAATGAGCAGACAAAAGCAACAAGACTCTTGAATCATTTTAGAAACTCATCAGGTATTAATTATTTGTCTGCCTAGAAGCCTTACTAGGGGATAAAGAACCAACAGGACCAGATGTGCTGCAAACATAATAAACAAGATAATTCCTGCTTCAGAGCTTAACTACACCTTCAAGTTGAAATACTGCACTTAGTTAAGACAATCACTCAGAGTCAACACTTTATACTGTAAATAACATAACAACTCTCTGTTTTCACGAACTGTTTTGACAGATGAAAAGAGAATGGTTTGATAAGGACATGTGTGTGAACCTCCAGTACTGAGGAGCTCAAGCAACAAGAAATAAATTTTTCACAAGTGTACTGCAGTACTAATTACAGATGAAACAAAGGGGGGAAAAAACCCACCACACCAAAAGCCAAGATTTTAAAGCAAAAAGTACTACAGATTGGACTAATGTAAATTTTACAGAATAATTCGGGTTTTCTACATGAAGGCAAATAAAAAGCATAAAAAATTAAAATCATTATCACACCAGAAAGCCCAGGAAGAAAGTCACAGTGGGAGCCATACTGCAATAAGACACACTGTTCAGAAACTTCCTTAAATATACATACAGAATGAAAAGTAGTGTATCTTTAGAGAGTGCGTTATTAGTCATTATCTACTTCACTACAGGAACCTGTGTTATTTTATTCCTTAACCCTACTATTAGGACCCCTGGAGATGCCAAAGCTGAAAACTAGGAAACAAAGAGCTGTAAATCACCAATTTTCAACACATTCTGCTAAAACAGAAGCTTAGAAGTAATATCAGGCTCTAACAGATGACATCATTCATTTCAGACACATCTTTTAGAATTACCTCCTGATGATGAAATGTTTTATTGCGTATATGTAACAAATCATACAAAATCTTAAGTCCCTGCTTCTGTTTCTTCATACCTACATTTTAAAACCGCTTAAGAATAATGCAAACTGACTACTTCGCAAAGCCAAGTTTTAAACGGAAGAAAAAAAAAATCTAGTGACCTGTAGAATTAGTGAGCTACACCCACTCAGCTACGAGGAGACCATCAGCTGCGTCCTATCACTGAAAACTTCAACCCGACCGTGACATTTACAGTATTTCGCCAACAGTGACACCTCACTTGTGTTACTAAGTTCTCAAAAAAACCTGTTTCCTCCTCAAGACACCAAGTCTCTATTAATGACCAGGCAGGATTAAACTAAGTGTCACTAACTACAATACTTCCCTAAGCTTGAAACAAAGCCTGAAGGAACAGGGGGAGAAGAACCGAATTCCGAATTCCCAGGGGAGCCGCTCTCGGGTTCCCCGGTCCCGGGTTCCCCGCTCCCCGGGACAGCCGGGCCGGGCGCGGCCTGACGCCTCCCGCCCGGGGAGGGGACGGCGCCGGCGGACTCACACCGAGCCCCCGCTTCCAGCCCAGAGAACGCCCTGTCGGCACCTCCCGAGGGCCGCTCTCCGCCGGGGCGGGGCGGCGGCCCCTCACGGCCGGTGCCGGCGCCCCCCGCCCCGCAGGCCGCGAGCCGCGCCCCGCCCTGGCGTGCTGTGCCCGCCGCTCGGCCGCTGCCGACGGCCCTGCCGGGGCTGACACGGCCGGGCCCGCTCCGCTCCGCTCCGCTCCCCACCCTCACCGCCGCGCCGCCGCCCCTCCCGCCGCGGCTGCTCGCGGTCCCTTCGCACCTTGTCCGCTTTGTCCATGGCTCCAGCTGCGCCGGGCGGCGGCTCTAATGAGGGCGGCGGAGGGCCCGGGCCGCCTCCCCCATGGCGCTGCTTCCCCTGCCGCGCTCCGCACACGCCCGGAGCGGCGCCGGCCCCGCTCGCGGTTATCACGGGAACCGGGACCGGCTACGCCACGGCCGGGGCGGGCGACGGGGAGGGACCAGCTGGGACGGAAGCCGGGCGGGCTCAGGCCGGGAACGCCTTCGCTCCCCCCCGCGGCGGGCGTTCCCCTCCCGCGTTCCGGCCGCCCGAAAACAAGCGAGGCCGTGGTACAGAGGTTGCGGAAAGCCGCGGGAATAAGCGCGGAGAGCGCTGTCCCCCCCGCCCGGGGCCGTTCCGCCTGCGGCGGGCGAGGGCGGCAGGTGCGCTGCGGGCCCGTCTGCTCGCGGGCGGCGCCGGGGGAGGCTCAGGCCCACGGTGTCCTTGAAATTATCTGGAACACCCGAGAGAAAAAAAAAAATCCAAAAAAATCGCTGCGATTTATTTAGAGGCAGAATTCTAAAAATGTCGCAGCAGCGTCTGGAGTGCAGGGCTGGGCTGTGAAGCGCGTCCCGTGTGTGCAGGGACTGGGGCGGCAGCAAAGCAGGGAGATTCTGAGACGAGAGGTTTGGCACAGCTTGTGTGACGCTGCTTTATTTTTCTTATTTTTTCGTTCCTTTATTTACTGCCCTGCTTTTAACATGTGGTTAATTATCAGTAACGCCAGCGAAATCCGTGAAACCGCGTTCACCCCGAGCCTGCAGAATGCGAAACGCATGTAGGAGCCGGTGCTACATAATAACACATGATCCCCTACGTGTGTTCTGCAGGGGATGTCCCCGCATTTCATTGCGCTAATAGGCCTGCTGCCTTGGGTTTAATGGAAATGAGGCATGATTTATTTACAACTTGGTTGATTCATGGCAAAGGAAAAAAAAAAAAAAGCAGAACTAGACTAAGTACCTTTGTGAAAGAAATACACAAAAGCCATTCCAGATCAGACTCTTGAGCACTTCCAGGTGAAATACATTATACATGTATTACGTACTAATACATGAGTCAGGTTCCTGCTTGATAGATGCTCTTTTGAGGAATAAATGGCTTGCTTTTTAAAGAATCAAGTAAGAAAGCCTCTATCTGAATTTGACAGCAAAAAAACCTATCAATAATGTCTTGACAGAGCAATCTTGCTATAGCTTGCTAAATTGAACCTTTCTTTTCTAATTATTTAATCTTTCCACATTTATGTTCATGATACCATGTAACAATTTCTCCTATGTTATAAAAATTTTATTTCTTGGATTAAACCCACATAATCCCTCTGTACTTTCTTAGGAGTTGCTCTTGGCCATTAAAACTTCATATGTAACATATGGGATTTTGAAGAGGGCTTTTGCGTTGCACAGCAAGATCTCATCTTGCAAACAGATGATATGAACACAGAATTGTGCAGACTGTCGCTGCCTTCTGTGCTATTCCATCTACATCAGCAGGATCACCATCTAAGTGTAACTTTTGCCTAGATGTCTACAACATGACGTATGTTCTGTGATTTAAGTTTTCATGAGGTCACGGTACACAAAATCATAGGTCCCATGGAGCATATGGGAAAGAGAGCGGGCCAGGTTGTAATCCCAATTAGATTTAACTTTCAGGTTTTTACTAACTTCAGTGAGGACAGTATTTTACTACCAGTGAAGAGAGCAGGAGAGCTGCTGCAGTGTCCTGATACAGAAAGCTCATCTGAGCTGGAGAAGCTGCAGTTGTATGCTTTATATGTACTTCTGCGTCCCAGCACTTTTCTTGACAAGATTAAATGGTCAGCAGAACTCAGGTAAATGTTTATAATAGTGGGAAGCCATTTCAAGGTGGTAAGACAGACTAATTTGAGGTTATGAGGTTATGTTCCCAGAGGCTTTTACACAATGAGATTTGTTGATTTCAACACAAGAAGTCACGAAAGTAAAACTGGGTATTAAGCTGGTTGTACACAGAGCTTTCACCTGATGCAATGGAACAGCATTTCATCAGTAATGGATGAACTTAAATATGAGATGGAAATCTACAGATAGTTATGAAACATAAGCTACCTAAACTTCTTATCACTTAAAAAAGAAATTTCTACTGAGGAAAATGCATTTCATTCCCAGTAGTTGAATGTGTTTTTCTTATTTGTGTGAAATTAGGTTGATTTATTTCAAAATTACTCACTTTTCATGTCCAAGTAATGTGGGAGAACTTGCCTGACTGGACAGAAAACTGAAAAAATCCCACTGAAACAGCTAAAACAATTGTCTTCTTGTATTAGTACACCAGTGTTTCAGTATGGAATGCAGCTTAATTTGTTCAAATTGATGCTGACCATGGAATATATATTATGACATTTGCTTAAGATAGTTGCTGTGTTTTTAAAAAATAATGACTCATTATGGCAAGGCTGTCCGTTATGAAATTCTTCTTTTGTTCCCAAGATACATACCAACAGAAAGGTCACACTTGAAAGGGCTGTTATGCACACTCAAATAACAGGAATCTCTAAGATCTAAATTGGGCAGTGATTAAATAGACATCAGATCTACATAAATCTATACAATATACATAATACAGAAAGTCATGCTGGGTGACCTGAGAGGCCACTCAGGTGAAAAAAAATCAACTCTCCCATAAAATTTAACTGTGTTATCACCGAAAAGAAAAACAAACCAAAGCACTCAGAACCAGTTATGTTAGATCTTCTATCCACAGCTATCACAAATATGCCAGGGTATCTGGTTACAACATCATCTTGATCAAGTCTTGTGTAAGAGAACTCAACAATGTCACAGTTCTCTTAAGGAAGCCATTGAAAAATTCTAAAAACCCTGCTGAATTTTAAAACACTTGGTAGCTGCACATGGTTGAATTTGAACACCCTTGGCAGCTGATTTTGAATACTGAACTGTAAGGGTCCCTAGCAGTTTGTAAACAATTATTGCTACGTCTTTGCTGCAACTCAGAATAAGTGAATAGTTCATAAGCAAAAATGGTCAAATTCAGCAGGTGCTGACTGCAATTTTGCTACTAAGTTTTTGCCTTTATTGCTGCATCTGCTGGGTAGTGGAGATATCCTTCCTGAACATAATGGAGGATACAGATCAAATGAAGAAGAAAATCTAGGTCGACACAAAAATAAAAAATGGGAGTCTAAACCAAAATATCTCAGCAATGGAAAATCACTTGGTAATGGCTGTATTCAGAATTCAAATCACAAGATTACAACCAAATCTAATAGCACATATGGGGCTACTCACACCCTTACTTACACGGGTTCTGTTTACATCTAGTGGGTACAAAGTCCTATGAAACACAAGGATGGGATTACATACGTCTCACTCAAGGCAGCTTCTTATATGGGAAGCTTGAACATATGTACAGGCTTAATGGCACTGGCCTGGAAGCATGAAATAAGCGTTGCTCAGTAACACCCTCTGCCTGAGCTCCACGGCAGAGACACCATCTGAACGGGGACTGCAGCAGCACTAGTGGGGCTGGAGGCTGCCATGGTGAGCAAATGGAAAAGGCAGCAGGAATGAAGCAGACTCCAAAATGAGTTTTACTGGCCTGGGACTAAAATCTTCAGCACAATTACTGAAAAAGACAAGTACAGAAAGCAAAGTGTATCTTGGCAAATGAAGCCGTATCTGGCGATGTGACATGTGGTGTCCTGCACAGGCAGACACAGCGGGGAACAGAACTGGAACCAAAGTGGGAAGGTGAGCTGGGAACTACTCCAGGAACCTGAGAATCACGATTCCAACAGCGATTACTACCTGGCTGCAGCCACAGTGAGCCCAGCACTCCCACCAAGAGCAGCTGCAGAGCCAGCCAGGACAGAATTGCCATGCAACTCTTCCTAACACGGCCAGCAAGGGATTAACCTTTACTCTTGCTGTAATGCTCACACATATTACATCTAAAATTTAGCACTACATATGCAATTATTCTATCACAGATAGTTTGCAATCTACCTTACCACACAGTTAGAGGCATTTCAGATGGTGATAATCCTTTCTTAATATCTTAATTAACATTTAAATAGTTGACTGGCTTGTAATGTAGTTTACTTAGTTCACTAACCCACTTCTAAAATACATTTTTAGCACTTGGAAAATAATAAAATAACAGCTATACTTTCATATTCCAAATCCATATTACTATCTATATATGGAAATTTAGTTCTGTATTTAGGCTGTATTTTTGAGAAAGCAAGGGGTACTGTCCCAAGTGATGTCATTTTACTCTACTCCATACATACACAGTTCCTTCTCAAATTAATTCAGTATCTCTCAAAGAAAAAAAAAAAGAAAATGCCATCTTCTATTACAGACATAATGTTTCACAGCTGACAACTCCTGAGTAATTACAAAATCAGAATTTACAGACTAAAATTCAAATAACTTCATTTTATTATTCTGCTGGGAGTATTTCAGCTGCCTTGCCATTTTTCTGGCATTTGTTGTTGTTGTTCAATGTATTTTCAGGACTTTAAAAGGAAAAGGAAATGAAATTGGTTTCAGATCCAATCCGTTAGAATACGTTCCTCCAAAGTATATTTGATTGAAAATAATAGTAAAAATCTAAAATGCAGACATAGCACCCACATCCTCCCAGATTTGCCTGTTGTTCAGTTTTAATGCATAAGCTGCCAGCAACTCAAAAGAAGGGTTTATATATACACAGCTTAATCACTGTTGCAATCTTACATAAGATTACAACAGCCATTAAAATGTTCTTTAGCAAACAGTGTTATGGTAACTAGCTAAAATGTCAGTTTGTACCAGCAGCAGCAAGAGGTGTATAAAAACACCCAAGAAGTTGTGACAAGTGTGGGTCTGACAATTAACAATTGCAGAAGTTTAATGATTGGACCCGAGACTGAGAATGCAGTGAGGCTGCTTACCATGTCTCAAACAACCTCTAGTGCAATGGTGCTTCTTGGGGAAAAAAAAAAGATTCACCCTCTTCCTTCAAGTGCTTGTTCACTTTTCCTGAGGAGACAGAAATGACATCAGAACCAGATCTACCAGGGACTGACTATAGGTGGGCTATAGCAGCTATTGGTGATTTCTGCTACACTTCTAGAGCTACAACAGAGCTCCCTCTGTATTTCCCCAGAGAAAGTCTTCATCTTCCAGGTTAAGAATTCTGAGAACTCAGAAAAGGGATAGAATCCCTTAGGGATTATATAAATCTTCCTTATGTGCCTATAGCACAGATGCTAAGGCACTATACACACAAATAAGAGCTGAAGTATGCCAAAACACACAACCATTTCTTAGAGGTAGACTGACCCTTTTTCTGTCTAAAAACATTGCTAGCCCTCACTGTTCAGACTGACAGTCCTTCAGTAGTTGGACTAATCCTACAATTAGTCCTTCAGAACAAAAAGATAAAACAAGGGAACTAGACGGACATGACAAGATTTACTGCAGTATTCCCATTTCCTTCTTGAAAAAAACCCCAAAATGCCTCTCCAGCAGACAGCTGGGATGGAAAAGGTTACATCAGGTACAAGAGACAAAGTCAAGAAGACTTTTTATTTTCAGTGATTTTAAATTTATGGACAGTTCTCTTTTTCCCCTCCTTTAGAAGAGAGGAGTTATTCCTTCCTACAGAAAGGGTGATGGGAAATGGCAGAGAAAGGAAATCTACTCAAATAAACAGCTGTAACTGTCCCCTATCTCCATGGGAAGGAGAACCTTGAAATAGCTGTGACAATCCCTTGTCCCCCTGTCCATGGGAGGAAGAACCTTGCAAGATTTGCGATCCAAAATAAAGTCTCTGGGGTCCCAATGACTGTGCACTGTTGTTAAGTTCACATCACCAGCTATTACTGGAATTTTCAAAGTAAAAACTGCATTACACATCACAGCATTATAAGGAAACAAAATACAAGGTGCTTTAGTCCAATGTTATATACATATTTTACAAAGGAAAAAGACTCTGCTTAAAAACTTAAATTTTACTATTGTTTTAAGTAAGTGGATAAATTAAAAACACCTATTGGTAAGAAAATACATGAGTGAAGAAATTCTCACCCAAGATTCAACATCACGTTACTCACAGTACACATTAAGTTTTATGGTGTAAACACTAGAACAAAAAATCACTTGCTTTGACAACTGCAGAGCAAAATAATTTTCTAAGGAACATAACTATTCCTCAGATTGAAGTTAATTTTATCCTATTTAATTATACCCTGTTACCAATTTAAATCCTGCCCTAGAACACTGAGTATACCACGCTGCCTTGCATGTATGTGATGGACATTGTGATGTATTAGGCTTTTTCATTATTTTTGAGGTGCTGTTTATTAAATACAAAATTTTCCTTCTATTATTACAATGTCTGTGTGTGGCACTGTTTGTGTACCATCACACACTACTCTCAGCTTTAAACTGGAATATTTGCATTTATGGAAAATTTGACCCTTTTCACTACATTTCTGAGACCTACAAGGGAATTTTTCTGTCAGCTCTAATCTGCTACAGGAATAAAATTTGCTGTAGTCAACACTGTATTTAATTTAAAATGATCTGATGATCCCAAAACCTTAGGACACAAAAGGCATGTGGCTATACTATGGTAGGGAACAGCAGCTCTGAAGGGACTGCAATACATTCAAACATTTGGGACAGAACAGATTCCATCACCAGCAAGGTCACTGTACTTGGTGCCCACTCCATACACACAATGTCATTTTGTATACACTGAAGCTGCTCAGAAAGACCACAGGCTCTGCATCTCTATTCCCACGGAGCTGCGTGGAAAATCTCTATTCTAGTAGCAAAATAAAAACCAAGCATATCCCTGAGAGATGCCAAATAGCCACCAACATAATGAGACAGGACTGATAATAGTTTGGCATCTTGAAGCTAGAAATTAGTTAGCAAGACTGCTAAATGTCAGCTCTTCAGTATTTATGTTTCACTATTTCAAGGGGGGGGGAAAAAAGAAAAATCAACAGCACACATACCAAGGGGTTCAGACTTAGAATCTCCATACTGTCCTTCACAAATGTGATGAAATCAAGTAATATCTATTTTTTTTTAAATAGCACAAGTAAAATTCAAGTATAATGAAAGCACATCAAGAAACAAACTGTACAATTTCTGAACTGCACTGTTTATTTTGCTGCTTGAAACCTAAGTGACAGTATGCCACTATAATTATGGGGTTTCTTCTAAACCTTTACTACACTGCAGGTACAGAAATATATGGACACATTTTTGGAGAACTGACATTTTGCAAAATGCAGCAAACATTTCAATTTATACATGAGAAAAGGAAGTGTTCAAAAGGGTATGCATTTCAAGTTATTGCAGGTTATTTCTGTGAGAGAATTTCTGCAGGTAAAACATGTTTAAATTTAACCAACAGTAACGTGTCAGTGTATTTAAAATCATGACAAAAATCTTCTCTCTGGTCATTAATTGCCCCTTGACAAATTACTAGGATGTTGTATGTTTAGGGCAAGATGTCAATACAGCATAAATCCCGTGGCATTTTGGTTTTCTTCTGGAGATTAAAGCTGTTTTTTTCTTGGGATAAATGCAGCAGCAAAACACAAACCAGCTGATCAAAAAAGCACTTCTGCCATAACTCCAATAATTTCAGGGCACACCAACCGACAGTAGTTTTGCCATTCCCAGTTCTTTTAAGGTTTACATCACTGCACTGTTGCCTTAAGGACGTTTGTAGAAGCTTGGTTTCTGTTAGGCCAGCTTGCTGACTACAGCCTGGTTGAGAGAATTTAGTTGGTTGGTCCATTTATCTAACGCAGTATAACGTGCACCACCTCTCTTCTGATGATCCAGTTCTAGGAGCTGGTTGACTTGATCAATTCGGCCATGTATAGTGCTAGAAGTAAATAAATAAGAACTATAAATTGCTGATGGACATGGAAATAGGAGTCAACAAAAAGTCAGAGGTAAAATAAGAGGTCGTACACAAGAGAGGCACAAAGTCCATTTCAGAATTCAGCACTTTTATAATTATTGTCCTGGGCAGTATTGCCTATTAAGCTGTCATCATGACTGGAAATCAAATGAACTAGTTCATTGGGCAATGCATATTTTATCTGCCCGGCTGTGACCCCACACAAAGTCTGAAGCAATACGACATAAACAGTTCTTGAAAGTCAAAGAATCATGGAAAGTGGCGATTTACATGAAGAGAAGTCAAACAATACAAGCCCACGTTATGGATTATATTTCTGTAGTCGTTATAACAAGTTACCCTCCAGAAAAACATGTTTTCCAAATTGTAGTTAAATTTCTCTAGTTAAGAGAGCAGACTACCAATCTATCAACTTGAAAATGCACTCAAAAATATACATGGGTGTAAGCAGCAATTACTAAGAATAACAACTTTCATAATTTCATATTAATTCAGGAAATTTATAATAAAGTAGAAAGATGCCACTCAAGGTCCCTGTATAATTTTCTTGGCTCCCATCTTTCAAACATACTTTACTGCTCAGAAACCAAGCAAATCCAAAGTCAGCACCATTACCTTTCACTTCTAGAATCAACCAGTATTACCACAATGCCCCAAAATATTATTTTGTTGCTTCTTCTATAATTTAATTATTTTTAAGTAATCAGAGATCAATAATCAAGAATCAGGTACATACTTATCCAATATGCACTGCACAAGCAAGCTTTCCACATCAGCTACATCTATGTTTAACTCCTGAAACAAAAAGAAAACTCATTATGCTGTTACTATGTTCTGCAACATTAAAACCCTTCAATCTTTATTCTCATATACAGAATTTGGTTCAACCTCTGTTTCTTACTGTTCATAAGTATCAACTCAAGAACGATCTATTAAGCAAAGACCTCCATCCAAAGGACACGTGGTCAAGAATCAAGAGACCAGGAACCTCTCAGAAAAAGCTGAAGAGGCGAAAGCAAAATTTTAGAAGCTCCAGAAATGAGTTCCTTTACTGACTTACCGAAAAAACAAACAGATTAAAAAATCCCAAACAAAACAACAACAAAATAAACCACAACCACAAAAACCCAGGAAATAAAATAAAACAATAATTATCAGAAAAGAATGGATCTGCACTCAAAACCATTTAGAGACGTAATTGCGTCTTCTGGCTCAAGCAAGTTCTACAATTGTTAAGTCTAGCTTAAAAAAAAGCGTACAGAGTTCCAAAGAGAATTTAAGCATAAAAAATAGGCATCCCTAATATTTCATGATGTGTTTTGTAATGCTGTGAATTTTTTCAGGCAAAATCACAGACCCACAGGAGATAGAAATAGTCCTGTGCTACCACTGGGTTTGTACTGAATTCTTTGCAGATTAGGCAGTGAAATCAGTGATTCTATGGTAATACTTGGTTTGTTCTACTACCACAGTCCTGTCACTCGTATAACACAAACATGTGAAGATAGCTTATGAACACAAGATTAAAATTTTAATTTTTACGTTCCTAAAATTTATGTTCATAATTACATTTTTTATTATACAAGTTTCCCTTTTTATACTTTTCTTAAGAAATGTGATTTTCTACACCAAGTAGAATATGGTAGTTGAATATTTTAAAAGTGCATCATAGTACATATTATAAAAAGCAGTTGGATGACACTCGAAATTTACATTTCTGCACTGCAAAGCTGCCAGCATTGCATCATTAGTACTTTATGGTTCAGAGTATATTTTAGATGTTCTATTTCTGGAAGCACTGTATTTATTTAAAAGCTTTTATTCACAGTTAATCATTTACTTAAGCAAATGCAAGGCTCCACTGACACATACCTTAGAAATAAAAGGAATATGTATTCTTGTGTAAGGCTTAATTAATTTTATAAGCACTTGTGTTCTGATGTTTCGCAAAAGCTCTGTAAGAGAAGAAAACATAAACACTGTAAAAACAACAGTATTGAAATAAAGCTGTTTTACCTCGCCATATAGAAAGATACTCTAAACACCATCATCTTTGAAGGTAGTAATCCAGTGGGTGGGGAAGCCCAACAAAAGAACAAGAGCCCTCCTTTTCCAGGGATCCAAGCAATATGTAACTCTGAAGGTGGATAGACAGAGCTGAAAACTGTTCAAACATGGACCAACATGTTCTCTGGTAAAAAAATTATTTATTCAAGTTAACTGGATAAATCATAGAGATCATTGCCTGGTGTGTCTGCCCCCTAATTTATGGCTAGAATGCTTGCCTTGTACAAAAGTGAAAAGGGGTATTCTTAAAGCTATGCAACTTAAAATGTCTATGCATTTAACTTCATGGGGAATATTCACATTTGAAGTTAAAAGTCAGAGCCTAATGCTGCAATTACAACGAGGAACTGAAGTAATATAAAATGGTCTGCATGGAAAGACTGATTTTCCTTAGATAAAATAACGCAATAATTGTTTTATAAATTTTTACATTATTAAAGACAGTTGGGATAAAATTAAAGCATAAATTACAATTATAAATTAACAGAGAAAAACCTAGATGCATTTTTACCTGTTTAAACAAGGACTGTTTATATAATAAAATATATAAACACCACACTTAACACCAGATTATGTGTCTCAATAAACTATGGAGATTAAAGCAAGGAGACAAGGAATGTAAACAGAACCATGAACATGTTGTGTATCACCACAGAGTGAAAATGGAGAGACATCAGTAGCATGTAAGGAGTGACACTCAAATTCTCTCCAGTGCCTTAATTCAGCTTCCTTGTCTTGCTCTCCAGTTCTGTCACACCTTCCTCCATGAGCACCCAGCTCTAATCTTACCAGGTCTCCCTCCAAGACTTTGCAGCTCACCAGCAGTCCACATGGAACAGCAGTAGTGGGTTATATTTAGTTTCCCCTGCTGTTTGCCCTGTTCTCTTTTACAAACAAGTGTAAGAAAACCAGGTCTCTGAGTTTAACTCTTTTCTTTCATGTAACTATTCTGCTCAATGATCTTGCACTGCCACAGTCAGACCCATTCTTGAAAACAACAGTGAAGAACTGAGCACTATATTCAAGTGAAGTCTTCAATTCTCAGATACATGAAAAATAGATGAGGTGACTTTGTCATATTAATGGAGCAGAAAGGCACGTGTTAATGTGTTCCTATTCTATTAGGTAGAGCTACTGTAACTCCAGCCATTGTTTACAAGATATAAATTGAAAGTATGCATCTTTTTACATATTATATTACTACATGTTTATTAGTGCAACTTTCATTACATTGTCTGTAATGTGAAGCAGTAAATTAACTTTATAAACTCGCAAACATCAAACTGGATGAGACTGATACAAACCATCTTTGCAGGTGAGGGCTGCTCTCATTTCACTATTCCAGTTGGAAAAGAAGAAAAAACAAAAACAACACTCAAAATATTCAAGTGTCTTAACACCACCATAGATATCTTACAATACCCATTCTTCTAGAAGTTTCTCCATCAATCCTGCATATCTTTGCAGTCATGCCACATGCCTGGATGCAAGTTAGCCCTGACCAACTTCTAAATAACTTGTAAAGGAATCATCCACAAGTAACCACAAGGAACTCTTAGTGCCAAAAAGAAAAATAAACCAAGGTAGGGGGAAGGAAAAAAAAAGGAGCTTACAAAGGAGTGAAAACAAAAATGATTGTAATAGCCTTCAAAATACCTTCAATGTGCTCCCTTATGAAGGGATCGTCCATGATGTTGCTGTGATTTGTTTTCAGAATCTTCTCAAATTCAGTGATGTCATTATTCTGATAGGCACTTTAGAAAAAAATAAGAGAATGAGTAATTAATTTTAAAAGTTAAACAGACTCATAAGATTACATTCTACAATTTCTTAAAAACCATGTAGTAAGCACTGGTGGAAAATATTTATATTCAGAACCTTTATAAGCAAAAACTCTTTCAAGATGAAATGCAACAGAAATGACCTTTCTCCTGTTTCAATTTTAGCAGCATTTACTGAAGTTTAGTATGAACATTCAGTTGTTCCACAAGTGCACTCTAGTTTTAAAGCTTTTGTACTTTAAGATGCTATTCTTAAATACTCTGTTTTGAAAAGTATCATTACATGAATTTTGGCTTCATGAAGTCATACTTTATGGAATAAATAAAAGCTAAAAAGACTCTACAAGGCTGCTGCTGTCTCTACAATGTCCAGCTTAAACTCAATGCTAAAAATACTGGAAGATGAAAGAAATACAGACTTCCAGGATTATTCATCAGTAATTCTGGCATAATATTACTTTTTAGATTTTATATTTAGCTTATATTTAGATTTAGATTTTATTTATACCTTATTTGTGTATATATCCTTTCACAAGTCAATCCTATCATTTGAGAAAGCACTGCAAAAAAGGTCCCACCACAGCATCATTTAAAGGTCAAAAGCTGCAACCTCTGAAGAAAAACCTTTTTCTTGAAAAACATTCTCTCAAAACTTTCAACTTCTGTTTAATACTAACATCAAACATTTTAATAACAACATCTATTTGTCCTTCATATTCTGTACATTTTAAATTTGTTTTGAAACTGGTAAAAAACTATTTGTCCATTATTAGAATGGCCAAGAAAAAGACCTGTTAAGTTTAAGGTAGAACTTGAGCAGTTTATAAATAGTTATGTGAGTGGCATGGACTGTATCACGTGAAACCAGTAAATTTTACTTCATAATAAAAGGAATTTCAGTTCAGTGTATTTTATTGTTTATTTCAGAAGTCTCTTTTTATCATATGTAAAGCATGCAAGTTTCCACTGTAGAGTATAAGAAGGATTAAAAACATAATTGTAATATCTTTGAAATTAATTTTATCTTCTGCATATTTCTTATCAACCCTGCTTTAATTGCATTATTAATTTTAAAGAAGGAGTTATACTCAAATGTCAAGATAAAAGATATAAATTAGAAATACGAATAAAATCAGATTGGGTAAGGCCATCTGGAGTTCCTTCTGCCTCAAATTCACATGAAACTATGACAGTGAATTAGAAAAAAAAAATCTAATGTGGAATGAATTACTGGAAATAGTCTCTTAATAAACTGTCAAATAATTTATTCAATCACCATGTCAATAATGGATTAATATCCTCACTTTCAGAAACAATTTGTATGTATACAATGGTAAAGCACAACAGCAATATCACAGCAGTTTGTTCCCACACCGCATCAACTGCTCCAAAATGTGAGCAGCCACTCTTATGTGGGAAGATGGGAAAAGGAGCAGAGGCAGGCCAGGGAGGATACAGTGAGTTTCAAAACCCAGTGTACAACCCCGGCCTCAGTTCATTGACCTAATGACCTTCATACACCAGAAGTTCTCACAGGTGCCTGTAAGAGGGAAGGAGGCTTTTGATTTTCACGTGTTTGAAGGATACAGGAGATCATTGAGAGGTTAAGCTTTGTATTCCTAACTTAGGAAATGGTTACATATCCACGCAGCAAATTATTCTATTGCCTTTGGTATGAGATGTCACTCAACTCAATTTCTCTTCTGTCATCAGCCAGAGCCTAAAGAGACCACTTGCATTACAAGATGGGACAACTTTATTTAAGGGGAGAAATGAGGGTTTTGTCACACCATAAAGTGACAAAAGTACACAGTTTCTGTACCTCTACACAGTAAGGCATCTATACTGTGGTCTCTCATGGTAAGTTTCTAAAGAAAAACAGTCCTCAAATATTTGCCCAATATTTATGAATAACTGTATTAACTGTGCAGAGAAAAGCCATTTCTAAAAGGATTCCCTTTCAGGTTTGGACAATGTATCTTTTTTTCTTTTTATCTTTTTGTTCTCTTCCCCAGAAAAATGAAAATCTTACCTTACTAAATTTGTCATTGCTAGAATCTCTGGATCATTTTTGTACGGTTTAGCCTACACAGAACAGAAAGCATAGTATGCAAGTTTAGATTTTTTTTGCTCCATTTCCATCCTTTGGGTAATTTCTCTATATATTCAGAAAAGGGTGAGGGATTGGGGGGGGGGGGTAAGTGTGAAGAAGAAAGAAAAAATACCTCCTGAGAATCAAATGGATTTATTCCAGACTTCATGAGCATGTTTGCTAAGACCAAATATTTTAAGCAAGTGGTTCTTCTGGGGCTCCCTGATTCATCATAATTCTTGAATGCTTCAAAAAAATCAGTATGTGCCTTTTCAAATTCTCCTTCTCTTAAGTGCATTTTGCCTCCACATTCTGAAAAGAAAACACAGATGAAAAGGAACACTGTGTGCTTGTTGCTGACTACAATAATTGTACTCAAGTTCCATGCTATTTCTAAATAGATTACTGAAACATTTTCAGAAGTCATTTGGTTCTGAAATCACTAGAAAAAAAAGCATTAGGACCCTAGCACACTGCACTGCCATTTGAATAAACCCATTCCCAAGAAGAAAAAACAAAACCCAACCCACACCATAAAACTTAAAGAACACTAATCCTCATAGCCAATAATTATGCCACCATTATGTTAAAATACTGCAAAAACTGAGATAGCATTTATCTCCATTTTAGTGGCAACAGCCTTGTATATTTATGGAGAGAATTTATCTCCATTTCAGTGGCAACAGCCTTGTATATTTATGGAATTTTCCCTATCTTTTGAGCAAAACCACACAAAAAAAAAAAGAGAAATACTATCCATATCCATTTATTTCTGAAGTACCCACTGCTGCCTGATTGCCTGGCATAACAGTGTTCTGAAGAAAGTTGTTTTTTTTTTCCAAGACACACGGCTTGTTTCCACTACAATTCATTACTGCAGTTAATATATAATATTCTCAAGCACATCTTAAAGCCCTTTGGTTCCTGCTGAGTTTCAGCAAGGTGAGACACAAATTTATAAAAAGGGACTGCAGGAACAGCAGTCCCTTCTGCTAGCAGCCCTGCCAAAGCTTTGTTTTAATCCCCTGCAGATGCCTCATTCATCTTTTGCTGCCTGCCATGGTGTCAAACAGCAAGTTTTCCTCTTCTCTTCCTCTTGCTTGTCTCCTAACAGATATTTAGCCAACTGTCCTGCCCTTCTGACCAGTGCCTCTGGTACTTGGGCATCAGAACTGCAGAGCTGAAGTCCTGCAAGAAGAAAATGATGAGACTGAATCTACAGAAGCCTCTGTCTTTATAGCTGGAACTGGAAAAAAACCACTAGTTACCAGATTTTCATGGAACAAATCTCTGCAACAGAAGACAAATGAAAAATTCAAGATGAACTTGCCTCTGATAACTCCCATGATCAGTGGATGAGGAATGGCTGACTTGATGTGCAATGACTGTTCATATAGTGCTTTAAGTTTTTTGTTATTTTTCTGTGCTGTATACATTTGAATTTCCAAAGCATAGATTTCCAATAGTTGAGTACCTTTTTTTAGATCATCTTCCCCATCATCAGTCTAGGACAGATTAAGTAATAAATACTGTGAAATTTTAAGAGAACAGCAATTTCAGTTTTATACTAGTAAAACACTGATAACCAAATACTCTCAGTAATTTCCTGTCAGAAACAAGAATATTCCTGAAACTCTGATGTAACTAGTAACAGAAAACATAGTAGTCCAAGAACTTACCACAGGCTACATTTTGAAGCCCTTTATTTAAAAGTCAGTATTTTTAATTAAATGTTTTTCTCAAGACTTTAATTCTTTTCCACTTTCCTTAAACCATATTCTTAGTATAAAAATACAGTGACTGACACAAATGCATATATATATAGGTAATGCATATGACTCTTCTGCTGCCTCCAACAGAACCATTTCCCAGATATTTGTAACCTATTTTCATACTGAAGGAGGAAAAGCGTTACAAACAAGCACAGCAGACTGCATGGCTAATTTATTTTTTCCCCTTCCAGATGGGAAAGGAACAACTGTACTTTCAGTTTTGAATAGAGCTCACTAGGAATTCTTGCTATATTTTAAAATAAATGTCTATGCATTATAGATTATTGATATGTGATTCTCATCCTTGCAGCTGAAGAGATACCCAATCAGCAGTCCTGCTTAATTTTTTAAAATTAATCTTTAAGGAAGGAATAAAGCACTTAGCATTTTTTGTTCATGTTATCAAGCAGATAACAAATAAAATCAGGCAGTATTTCTTCCCTCTGTACTAAAGCTCAGCAAAATGCCTCAAAGGCCAACAACAGATGTATTAAAAAAAAATTAATGCATCAATGTTGTTTACTAAGACACAGTGATTTAGAATATAAAGGTACCTGGCACGACTGATGCAGCTGACGCAAAATCTTTTGTAACTTTCCATATTCTTCTCGTTCTAAATATAATTTGCCAAGCTGTAATGAAAAGAAAGTTAAAATACTGAGGTCTATTAAAATTTCACAATTATCATTTATAAGAATTAGATGAAGGCGTCAAAGAAAAACAAAAAATAGGAAGTTATATATTTTACCTTCGTGTTTGTCTTAAACCACAATCTATCATTCTTAGCATCTTTCAGAGCTTCAAGTGTTGTTTCATAGAATTCCTGAAGCAAATCCATCTGACATAAAAAATCAGAATTCTATAATTGTAAACAGCAAATTTGTACCTGTTAATGAAGTCAGTCTGAACAAACTAAAAGTGCATGCTTGAACTTCAAAATAAGAAAGGTACCTTCATCTTACTTAAACTGCAAACAGCTTCTAAAGTAACCAAACTAAATACGCTATCTTTTCTTATATGAAACAGATAGAATTAAAAAATATTCACATTTTAAGGTTTGTACCCATCTGTGAAAAATGAAAGCCACCTTATAAAACCCATCCTATATAACCAAGGATCAGAACTCTCATCTTGTATAACAAACAGAGGCAATATTGTTCCCACTTAAAAGAATAAAAATAATTTACATATCAAAAAGAAAATACGCTTTACAAAGAGAGGAAAATGGTCAAAGGAAAAGATGCCTTCTTCTTTCTGGACTAGCAATGCTGAGTGAAGAAAGCTCTTGAGCACTTGAGAAACAGCAAACTCTTTCTTTGCATAAAACCCAAAAATACAACAACTGAAATGGAAATCAAAGTGCTGAGTGTTACCTTTTACAAGGGTGCGAGAATGCACTAGTATTGTTCATGGCCACTGCTCATTTGGGGGTAACAAATCTGTGACTATACATCAAGTTAAGATTTCCAGACTGTCACAAAGCAGAGACACTGCCCTCTGCCAAGGAGAGACAGTCTAAGACAATCCTTCAGACCTTACAAGTAACCCAGCATCCAACTTCCACTTCTAAGAGTGGCAGGGCAGGAAGGACTGTGATAGTGACCAAGGCCTCAGCACTACAGACCAGTGATCCTCCATATGAAGGTGCTACTTTCAGGCAGTCAGTGAGGGGAGCTTCCTCCTCTCTCTAAAGCTACTACAACACTAAACAAAAGGAGCTGGGCTGTCTATGGACATGTACCTCACTTGCACAGTGCACTGGACAGGCAGTATTTCACACCAACACTTCACTGCAAAGACTCCCCTCTGCCTCCAAAATTAAAAAAAAGGCATTGTTTAATTAAAAATTATATTTGACGGGGCATTTGCATTGTGTAGCTATGATAAAAAAAAGTTCTTATTTATTAATATAGAAATTCCAGGTAAATATTGCCAAAAAAGGACAATCTTATGAAGATTCATCTGTGTTAACAGAATGCACTATATGTGGGAAATATATTTTTACATATGACAGCAAATGAATACTCAAAATTTCTCCATTAAGATAAATAAAGCCCAAACTAAAACCAAAAAATGTCCATAGTTAAAAATGCAAAACTGAAAACTATGAAGATGAAAGAACTGATGATCCAACCTGCTTGGAAGTAGAGATATAATCAAGAATAGAATTGATGGATTTTTCAGAGTAATTCCTTGTAACTGCACTCCGTATGTAGGTCAATAGCTGTTTATACCTATTCATCATTTCAGGAAAGTTAGTCTGAAAGGAAAAACAAAATCACAGTATAATTTTTGTTTTAATAATTAAAACTGATATATATTGCAAGTGTACATACAGGGAAAAAAGCATAAAGAAAGACAATGCAGTAGTGGCTGCTATTAAAACTTTCATATCACCACTTTATTCATAACCTGCAGAATCAGAAATAACTTCAGGACTACAAAGCACACAGATTTAAAATATTTATCTCAATGAAGAAAACAGAAGAAAAAGAGCTGGCCATACAACTCTTTGGAATGGTTGCATACCTAGCATATAAATTTTGCACTGTTTCGTCCTGGTGCAGTACACACAGAGAAACATGACCACTGCCAGTGGTGAGACATCTCAGCAAGGACTGAGCCTCACACTTCCATGGAGCACCAGCTGACTACAGCAGTTATTTTGCATCCATTTTGCCTTTGAATTGCAAACACCACATCATTTCCCTGCCATATCTGTAACAGCCATTAAAGGCTGCAAAAGACAAGTTCTGGCAGATTTAGTTATCATAGCCATAAATAAGAATAATAACTTAGGATCTCTGGATCAAATACATATTCATGCCATTTACTCCCAAGTGATAGCTGTAATTCCTACCAATTTAAAGTTTATTTTAATCATCTGTTTCAGAGCTTTGAATCCCCATTCTCCCTTTTCGCCTTCGAGCTCCAAAACCTGAAAAAGAAGAATTTTTAAAACGATATTTATAAAAGCTTTATTCAAACTTAAATTGTTTAAAATACACATATCCCATACATGCCCTTCCCCCCACTTTGCTCCTTACAAAGTAATGTTTGACTCTGCCCTGTTCTTCAATTTTATTCTTTCCTGGTATTATTGAAAAAGTGAGAATATATCTCATCAGTTTTCACAACTTGGCTGATGTAGGGAGGGTGAACGTGATTTTTGTTGTTGTTGTCTAACAGCAAACACTTTAATTCCAAACACTCAATTTTAACACCACTCCATAAACACATATGCAAAAATAGCTGTAACACCTCCTGCAAAACTGAGTCAACTAAATTTTGACTAAATTAAGTTAAAAAGCTCTTCTGAATTACTACAGTTCCTTCACAAAGGAGAAACACTTTAGTATTTAATGTAACATGGTTAAGGAAATGTTTTGTAAGTAAAAACTTTAGAGAGTTATTTTTTAGAAGTCATGTATATAATTTTGTTATACACTGTAAATGAGTCAAGAGATGCAAAAATCTATTTTTCCCTTTAAAAGTTGCATCTAACATATTGCTTTCTCATAGCAGTGTGCAAACATTACAATTTAAAACTGAGATGAGGAGAAGAAACTCTGTGTCAGTACTTACACATTTAAAGCTTTGAAAGCAGATAGCAATGCAAATATAATGTTATGTAAGACACTGGGGAAAACACCATTTCATTTAAAAAACCCAAATGGATCGAGTTTCTATTGTTGATGCATGAAAATACTTTTAGAATTGTTTAATTAACTTAGTAAATCCTGAAGATTAAGTCAGATCTGTGATAAGGCTATACTATCTCCTATTTATTATCCCTAAGAATGATCCTGAAAGGCACTCAGCCAGAAGTCTAAGATACTCAATAATAAACTTAGCACTTTAGTAATTTAAAAGATAAATCCTATTCTTAAAAGTTCAGAAAACAATTCAAATGGTATCAAGTATTTTAAAAGATGAATTAATATAAAAAGAAGAGGTAGAATAAAAAGACACAAAACCTTCTGAAAACTGCTTAATGCTGCTTTGGGGTCATCTTCCTTCAAAGCTTTGGAATTGTAGTATTGATTTTCCAGATCCACATTTGGTTCAGAATTGCTGTCCTCAGAATATTCCTACATTTTAAGATAAAAAAATAATCAGAGAAAAAAAAGGTTCAGAACATCTAATAATGTGCTGAAAATTGCAAATAGTAAGACATATTACTCCAACTGGCATGGAATGCTTGTTTATTTACAGGCAGCGTTTGGTTTTAGAGCACATAACAGGTATGGACCCATACAGTGATATTCCCTCCCTCTCCATTACTAGGCCAGACTCAGCATCCACCAACATTTGCCTGTCAGCAGATTTCTTTCTAGATTAATGAACTCATAGCTCCACCAACTTCACCTTTATGACAAGTACAGATTCTGTTATTGAAATTCTGCCGGTGCTGGAGTTCTAGCACAGAGATCCAGGAGCACATGTCATTTCGGGGAGGAGAGAGAACATGCTGCCCACTGGTCCTCCTAAAGGCACTTTATTATCCAGCCTTTGCTAGCCACAGAAAAGATTCTGGCTGAGCTGCCACACAAGTAATGATTCAGCTACGGAGGGTATCAAATGCTTCCATGAATCTCTCTATCATCTGCCTTTCTATGCCATAATGATTCTTCCTTGTCTAAGGAAATTAAAAAAAAAGAGTAATGACAGTAACACCAGCTGCTTCTGCACTGAGAAGCAGGAGATGATTGAGAAAATGCTAAAAATGCTGCCAAAGATGTTGGGGTGCAGCATAGGCACAATAATTTAATCAAATAATTATCCATCATGTTCACTAGTGCCAAACAAACTGAAGCATTTACTTCTAACAATTACTACTTAATTTTTTTAAGAAGTACTCTGAGACTTCTTCTGATGAAAAACCCCTGCATATTTTATCTTCTTTTGCTAAAGGACAACATTGCATGCCCAAACTACAAAACACTAACAAAGCTCAAATAATATTTTCATTTGATGTTTACACAATTCAAGACCACTTCACACCTCTGCATTTTCAAGCTAAGTTCTCTGAACAGGATTTTGACTATCAGGAGATGAACTGTTTTAACACAATCTGTTTAAATGACAAAGTTACTGCTGTCAGAGTAACTTTCCCTTGCACCAACATAAGCAATGCACAGTCAGGTCCCCTCCTTCAGTGTGGATTTTACTCTTGCTCTACTTTGTCAGGCACATTTATTCTTTTGTTCATTTGTATATTCCTACTATTAATGGACTCCTCCAAAACCATGGGAAGGAATGAAAAAAAGATGAGGCAAAAGCAAAGTTTTAAATTAGCTCTCTCCTCACTGCACTGCAGGCAATCTCTCAAAGTTTAAGTTTTCTGAAGTTCTATAGCAAAATTAATTATGGGAGCCCACAGTCAAACCAAGTTTTATTAAACACGGTACTTGAGACATTTGTCCTCTACCTTTTAATGTTTCTATTTGTAACATGTAGGCAAGTTGCCCAGGTACGTATTTATTTTCACCCAAAGTACCATCATTAGTGAGAATGAATGGAATGAAAAGTCTTGTGAATTCCACAAACCTGTTTTCTGAATTCCCACAGAACTATAAAAACGTGATACTGAAAACAGCAAAGAAAACAGGAAGCAAGTGTCTTATTTCAGTGGGCAGGCTCTCATTTTGGTTAGCTTGTTTTTGTAAACTCCTTATCCTATTGATCCAACTCCAGTGGAGCAGCTATGGGTATGTACACACGGTGTCAGCGGCCATATCAGGCACCTCATATATACAGGCTGCCAAAAATTAAACAACACAGCATTTAAGATATGTGCAATCAGCTGATGTCTTGTGCATGCTTAACTTGGACAATGGGGAATATTTTTGGCAGAAGTGTCTATTTGCAAAGATAAAAGGAAAGCAAACTAAATTAATTCCTTTTAGGAGACAATGTGCTCCGTTAGCCTCAAGCCAGAAACACCTGAACTTTCATCTTAGCTCTGGCAATGATTCTGGATGTGGATTCATGCAAGAAGCCTTTTTTCAGATAATTTTTTCTCAATGCTACTTAAATATCCCATCAGTTCCTTTCATAATATTAATAGATAATAAAGAAGTGTTAAGTCTACTGATTTTTTTTTTTTTTACGCCCAGTGAAAATGTGTGAAATGTATCAAAGGTACTGGTTTATATTTTCACAGCTTTCTTTTTTCTTCACCTGATTCCTGTTTACCTCACATCAGACTTAGGATGATGACATGGACTCAAAGCTGTGATGGAGATAAGGCTTTCCTACTTCCAGAAAATATAAGGTGGTTTACTTTAAAAAGGACTTATTTAGACTTAATGGCTACGAAGACAACGTTAAAACCTCAAATTAAGTATGGGCTGATGCCATTAATCTTTAGACAATATAAAAAAAGAAAAATCAGCCATGTAGATCTTATTTCAAGCACTGATGCTAATTACGCCAGTGCTGATAAATTCAGAAGGACAAGCACTCTGTCTTCTTTTGATGCAGAGATGGCTTAGTGCAGTAGGATACAAATGGGAGAATATTAAGCTTCTGCCAAGAGCATAAAAGGAGGAAAATACAAAGCTGTGTCCTCAAAGTTCTAATTAAGAAAAAGATGAACTTCCTTCTCACTTCTGAAAACAGAAAGTCCTTTTAACAATAAATTCAGATAGCAAAAGCCCAGCCTTTCTTCACCCTCATTTTTAACACCCCTGGTTCCTGCCTGAACAACTTTCCCAGCTCCAACCTTCTAGATAGGAAGTTTGCTACAAATTAGGTAGAAATATATGGTTTACAAATAGGATTTCTACATAACCCTAAAAACCTCTACTACAGCATCCAGACCTAGCAATTTGCATAGTAATGAACATCCTTAATTAGAACTTTGAGATATAAAAGCAGCTGGATTATATATAATTTATCTCTACCTGATGTAAAAAAAGTAAAAGGCGTAGGAATTTTTAAAACTAAGGTCCTGGTGATATTTTTCAAATGGACATCAACATTATAAGTACAAGTGAAAAAAAAAAAGTAGTCTGAGTACACAGAACTGCTCTTTGAAACCCACTGAATTCTTCCTTTCTCAGAGGATCATCAAAACAAACAAATGGGGGTTTTATCATTACTCAAGAAATTAGAAAGCCCTGATAGAGTTTGAAAAAAATGCAGTAAATAAGTCAGGACATTATTTAAGCATTGCTATGTTGAGAATCTGCATGTTCTAAATGTAGCCAGTTATATTCAATCCTAAACCATCCCACTGCTTTTTGGAGGAAGAGAAATACTACACTAGCTCAATTGTAACAGAGATAAAACCTCTGATGGAGTTGACTCTGTCTGGAACATCCTTCTTTCAAATAGTTTTAATAAAAGTTAAATTAGCATCAAGAAAACAATTTAATTAAGAAGTCTTTATTATGTTATATATTAAGTTTTCATAAAATTTTATCTAGTAAACAGCTTTAAAACACTGAGCCTCAGCTTCTAAAATGAGCACACACACAGAGGTTGATTCACCCGAGTCAGCTTTAGTCATCCTTTTTAGTGCACAGGTCCATTTGCAGCTTGTCCAGCAGCAAAGGCTCGTTCACAGCACCCAGAGCTCCCAGCTCCTCCTTTCCCCTTTCCCAGCCCTGCTGCAGCCCAGGGCTTTGTGCTGTTTGGCTCCTCGCTGGTTTCCAAAAACCGTGGCAGGAGCCTTGTCAATGTGGCCTCCGGAGATTACATGTCCTGAAGCACAGCCCCTGTGCTCAGAGCCAGACCGAGGGACAGGGACGTGGAGACCATGACAGTGTATCAGTGACATTTAAAGGCAGATGTGTGGCATTCTATCTATGGTACACTGACCTGGTAAAGTCCTACAAAAACAAAGATACAAGTAATTTGTGAAAACTACTCTTGTTACCGATTTTCTGGTCTCCTCTCTTGCCTGAAACACTTCCCTAACTTCTACGTCAAAACTGGAGTGATTACCTAAACTTGTGCTCCTCTGCTTAGCATTCACCACCACTACAGGAACTGAATTCCTACTTTGCAAATCTTTTTTAAAAAAAGGAGTAGGGGGAAGGTAGCTATATAGGGACAACTTTCCAGAAAAAAAGACAATACAAAGAGTTCTACTTCTGTAAAAAATTATCTTTCAAGGACATTGTTGAAATACTTATTACTGTCAATTGTCAATTGCTGGTGATTTTAACAAGTTTCAACGATCTGGCTGACTCAGACAATTTGTTTTTTTATGAACTGCAATTGTTTCTGAGAAGAAGTCTGGTACAAATTTGATATTACTTCAGCTAACTGTGTTTCATAACCATGGCATTTAGGAGGTCTACTAAGCACAACTTTCTTTGCATTTGCTCTTCCTGACCTGCAGGCACCAGGACAAGCAGCAACTACCGGGTTCTATGTGCATTTGCCAGTTGGTATCCAGGCACATGAATATAAAGAAAGCAATCAGACTGGAATGCAAAAGAGCAAATAGGAAAAGAACAGAGGCAAACCCTGAGAGTAAAAACAAGAGTGCAAGAAGCCTGCAACTGCTCAGCCGTGCACTTGGGAGTCCTGGTTTCTTTTCCACATTCCACTAACTCTGCAAGTCATCCAGTGCCTGCTGGCTCACACCAGGGCTGACACCAGGAATAGAAGTCTGTGAAACCAGCGATTTGCAATGGCGTCAGGAGAGTTCCATGAAAGACAGTGCTTGGCCTTTGTTTTATTTGTTTTTTCAGTTGGAAGATGCACAGAAATGAGACAGGAGACTGCAGAAAGAAAAACCTGGTATTACGACATGTAAAGAGAACAGCAAAATCGTCCTTTTCTTTCTGCCTCTGTTGTGCAGCTCTCCTGTAGTTATGTGCATCCTTTTCTGAAAGTCCAGTCTTCAGCATAACTTAGATCTAATTTACATCTGTTTAACACCCAACTGCGTATCAGATACTGGAGAGCACCGTTCTGAACACAGCACTAAACAACTGCCAAAAGAAGCCAACAAAAACCAGAACTTACCGATGCTTGTCAATGTTTAGATTGAAAGAATTTACTGACTAATTTTTCTCAGGTAGTTTGCCTCAACACTTCCTTCTGAGACGTTATGGTAATGAGCAAAAGAAGCCTCAAATATATTAATTCTGTGTTTGAAGATGAGTCTGAAGAGAATGCATTAAAAAATCACAACACATGCTGAATCCATATGAAATATGAAACAATAATGAATTCAGATAACAGTACATCCTGTGTCCTTTGTAAAGCACACTTTTTTTTAATCACATACTACTGTAATTAACAGTAGAAACAGAAGAGGGCCAAGTGGATCTGCTTGATTTGGTATTTCCCTAGATGTGAATACTTGTTTTTGCAGCAATACCACATTCTTGTTTGCAACATATATATGTATTTCCAAAAAGGATGGTAATGGTGAAATACGAGCAATTGGGCAAAGGAGACAACATCTACATGAAATTTCAACTCTATCTATTAAAATCCAGCAATAAAAGACAGAATAATGTCTCTGTCTACTGATGTGATTGCTTATCAAGTTTGGTAACATACAGAAATTCCTTTTGCAATGGACTGTATTTCACTCGGCTGGAAAGAAAGGAGGAACCAACTCATGCAGCTTGAAATAAGCAGTAAGACTGCCTATTTCCTACTATCAGCACATCCTGAAACAGGAAATCCTCAGTAATCTGAAGGGATGCTCCCTGTATTTGAGTCGTGCCAATCCTCATGAACCTGCAGCCACCTCACCAGGGTGCAAACTCATGGCTGTTCATTGGGATTGTTACAGATCTTCTTCTACAAGTCACTGAAACAATACAACTCCCTAAGGTAAGAAGACCAGTTGCTTGGCAAATATATTTGTCCAACCTTTCCTCAGATTAATTTTGAAGCTGAATTTCAGAAAACAGTAAGATGACTCATTAAGAACACCACAGACTCCTTATTTATTTAAAACAAAACAAGAAAATCCAGTAGATGTACTACAACAACTGTCAATGTGTTGTCATTGTGCCTGGAAGAATCAATTTCTGGAGGAAGGCTGAGTTTAGCCTCCAAGTCAATTCTAAATATAGTCTTTTGTCCCAGACCGAAAACAAAGATGGAATTTACAATGGTCCTTCCCTCTTTGTCCTTCTCCACCCTCAAGCTGGATCTAGTAAAAAGAACTTGTACTGAAATCATGTAAGGCACCTAGCAGCACCAAACTAGAAATTAAAATTGAGTGGCTTTCATAATGACCAGTAAACATTATTCTGTTCATTGAAGCATAAAGTGGAATAATTCATGTTATAATCAAAGCTGTCACAGCACATTACTAGCAAATTGCGAATCTAGGTTCATTCACCCGCAAATATAAATGGAATTTCTTCCTGATATCAAGACTCCAGTGAATAAACTCAACTTCAGTAGGAGTGCCTGATGTCATTTACACGTAAAACTTCAACTTTTGACCCACTGAAAAACTAAACAGAAACAATCCAATACAACCTGGATAGTCTTCAATTGTTTAACAGTGTAGTAATTACTCTAATTATATAAAATTCCATGATGGAGCTGGGAAAGATCTGGGCCTTTGGAATATCTGTTCACATTTCAGTTCAAGTGTGAAACATTTGCATACTTAAGGAAATTTAACTGACTGGCTCTACATAATCAGCAGGTCCAGTGCACGTTAAACAGGAACAGCCATAATCACTTCTAATAAAAGCTGACAAAATTAATTTTTGGGGGAGTCTTCACTGCTATTGTTATGATGGCAGCTACCCTGGGAGACCTGAAACTAGTTTCACCATATTTTGACAAAAGAGCTCCTTTCATTGACTGTTTCTGTAATCCCTGCCTCTCCTCCAGTTAAGAAAGTATTCACTTTCTTATATGTGCTCTTTTAGTTTCAATTCTGCACTGATATGAGTATTATGTCTTGTACTCATTCTTTGCAAAGCCTCTTGCAGCAGCTGTTAGGCTCAACTTGAGAATCATGCATCCCCTTACAGTCTTCTCTTAACTTAACTAGATGTCAACATGAAAGGACGGAATCAGGCCCTATCTTCAGGGCCCTTAACTTTTTTCTGAAACAGTTCTGTGGCACACTACAATACAGGCTCAACATTTTTGAAAGCAACAGTCAATCATGGTTTGTTAGTCCCAGAATGCTGAAACTAATCTAGCTGGAGTAGTTTTACTCTTCAATTCTTGTTTTTTTTCCCCCCATCAATTATGAACTGAAATTAAATTTTTAAAATCTGAAGCTTGGGTATTAGTAGATGCTTTACATGGGAGTTACATGCTTAAAAGAAAAAAAACTAATGTGCTCCTAATTACTACAAGCAGTATTTTTAAATTTTTGAAAGATCTGAGCTAATGGTAATTAACGTGAATAAACATGTCCAGTAAAAGTAACTACAGTCAAAAGCAGAAATCTGCCACAAGCAAGGTGTTTCAGGGAGGTGTTTCCAATGAGAAATAAGGTACTTCAGAAGAAAGAAACACACGACAAAGCACTAGACCAATTATTCTTGGAGAAAACTGACATAAAGCAGTGTAAGTTTGAGCTGCACTTTTATTCATATCTGTAGAGATTGATAAATGTAATTCCAGTGGTTTCTCTACATGCCCAGTTCTCATGTGATGGAAGGATATGGAACATGAATTCTGCTGTTTAGTATTCCTCTGTATCGCATGGAAAAAAACACCATAGCATTTCAAATTGGGACACAAATTTCAGTGAATAAAAATTAATGGAAACTAATTTTGGAACAAAATGCTTTTAATGGTCTCTGTGTATTTCCCTCAGTAACCCCGTCTCTACAGTATGTGAATTCATTCATAAACTGAAAGGGGAACGCAAACAGTTTTAGAATAGTGACACGAGCAGCTCATAGAGTTTTGATGACAATGCCTGTCAGACAAGCACTCTTACATGAATGGAAAAAACCCTCAAAACCAAAAGTAGATGCTGTTATTCTGTATCTAATGTCATCCAACCATTCTAAGCAGTTCCTAAGAAAAACTGCCCAGAAACTGTTCCAAATAAAATCAGGTAAACATTTTAAGTGAATTCATAAGTGGCAATGACTACCAAATAATCTGTCAGAAAGCAAGTCTTCTAGAAGCAAGTGTCTGGAATTTTTCAGTGAAACTGCAATACTGTTAATACAGGTTAAGCTCAAATGAATGAAATAAGACTCTGAAGCTTCCACCATACCTAGCTTTTTTTAAAGTCTCTAGTTCTAAAAACGCAAAGTTCAGAAAATAAAAAAAAAAACAACACCAAACGAACAGACCTCAGGCTCCAATATAATATAAGGGCACTGTAATTATAATTAGTCAGATAAGCAGCAATTTTTTAACTTTAAAGCCTAGAATAAAATCTGACATTAGCATTTAACTAAATGTAACACGAAAACTCCCAAACCTTACAATTAAAACCAAAAAGGGAGTGGTAGAAAGATTACAAAGACCATAAAGACAAAAAGTTAGAAATAAGTGCACCCTTCAACGCGTTGGATCCGAAACCGGCCGTGAGGCCGTTTCTCCTCACTCCCCTTTCTCTTCCCTCTACTTTTTCCCCCGTTTGTTGCTCACACAAGCACATGAACACTATCTGCCCCCCAGGGCCTCTCGCAGTCGCGGGTGGGGAGAAGGGCGGGCAACTTTATCACTTCACTTCGTGCCCGACACTTGGGCCGGGGCAGGAGGAGAGAGGGAAGGAGGCAGCGCGCCGGAGCCCTCCCCTCAGCGTGAGCCCTGCGGGGGACACAGGGGGCCAGCCCGGGGCCGGGGCACCAGCGGGGCCTATCCGCCTGCCCGGCCCGGAGCCGGCCTGCTCCTCCGCGGAGAGGCGGCCGAGCGGCTCCTCCGACAGCAGCACCCGCCCCTCGCAGCCCCTGCCCGCATCCTCCTCCCCGAGAGCGAAACTCATCCTGGATGTCCGCGCTCCCTGCCGGGGCAGCACCCGGCGGGGCGGCTGCTGCGGCGGGCGAGCCGCACCAGCAGCCGCCCGAAGCGGCGCCGCGCCGGCGGCACCCCCGACCGTACTGCTGAGCCCCCGCGCCGCCCCGCGCCCTACCAGATCGTAGTCCTCCTCATCATCGCACATGAAATCATCCTCCATGTCAGACATCTTGGCCGGAGGACGGGCGGGGGGCGGTGGCGGGGACGGCCCCTTCTCCCACAACCCCGCGCGGCGCTGCCCAATGTGGCTCCGCTCCGCCCGGAACCTGCTGCCGCCCGCGCCTCTCCCACCCCCGGCCCGGGGCGCTCGGAGCCCAATCCGCACCGCCCCGTCGCCGGCTCCCTCCCCCTGGTAGCGACCGGCCCTTGGCAACGGCGGCCGGGCGGGGCCTGGGCACTGCACGCCGGAACCTCCTCGGGCCGGCGCTGCCGCCGCCCGGAGTGCGCCGTGCTGGCGCCGGGGCCGCCTGCTGTGTGTCCGGCGTGGGCGCTGCCGGCCCGGATCCCCCACGGAGGCTACGAGTCTGGGTACTGGCGCATCTCTGGGAAGGTCGAGGGAAAGATCTTGCCCCTCTACTCAGCCCTGATGAGGCTGCATTTGGAGTACTGTGTGCCGTTGTGAGTTTTACAGTACAAAAGATACGGAATTCCTAGAGCAGGTCTTCTTAGGAGAGCTAATAAGCTGGTGAAGAGTCTCGAGATATCTCTCATGAGGAAGGGCTAAGGGAGCCGGGCCTGTTCAGTCTCAAGAACTGAGAGGAGCTCCTGTGTAAAGTGTGGGTGCCAAGAGGATGGAATCAGGCTCTGCTTTGTGGTGCCATCCAGCAGAATAAGGAGAAATGGGCAGAAACTGATGCACAGAAAGGCCAACCTGAACGTGAGGAAGAACTTTACTGTGCAAGTGACCATATACTGGAACAGATTGCCCAGAGAAGTTGTGGAGGCTTCCTCACTGGAGATACTCCAGAGCCGTCTGAACACGGCCCTGGTCCATGCGCTCTGGGATGACCCTGCCTGAGCAGGGAGGTTGGACCAGATGACCCACCGTGGTCCATTCCAACCTGACCCATCCTGTGAAAGCAAGGCCTGTTGCTGTGACTGGCATCACTGCTCTGCTCCATTTTGCTTTACTCAATGCTGCTGAATAGCTTACCTGGGCTGCGTTCACTGTAAGCAAATAATACCAGAGCAGCAGTTGGAAAGGCCTGAATTCTTTAAATCCACAGACCTTGTAAAGCAGTGGCTTTATTAAAAAATTTACATGCTAATTTCTGCTGATACCTTCAACTGAGTGAGGTACTTCCCCCAACAGACCAGTTCTGTCACCCCATCTCCGCAAGGCCTGGGGTTCTCACAGACACCCAGATGCATCTGCAATATTTATTGGGTCTCCAGGTTTTCCTGTTTTGGTAACTCTATATTGTTATGGTTTCTGACAGTGGGTTTTTGTTTCTTTTTTTTCCCCCCTACAGCTACTGCCAAGTCTTTTAAAAGCTATGTTTGTATTCTGCAACTATACTAATCAGGAAATAAATGTTTTACCTCAGAAAACCCACAATGAAATTTGTTATTCTCCTTCCTTCAGCCTTAACACTTAAAGCTCCCTGAATGGGATGAGGGATAATTAGATACCAAAATGGACAATATACACACCAAAACACTGAGTGAGTGAGCCTGCGAAAACTTCTGAAATGCTCAGTTCCTTGCAAGTATCTGTAGCCATTAATCGGAGGGTAACAAGAGCCACACGGCTGCCTGTTGAGAGGGGAGCTGGAGGAACCACACACCAGAAAGAACATGGGGACAGAGATACCTATCCCTCCATGCCATGACGGACGCGACTGTCCATTTATTATTTTCATTGCACGTGCATTTTGCAGGAGGATCGGCAGGAATACCGGAAAACCCGAACATTTCTTTCGCGCGTCGCAGCAGCTTCCCTGCCCCACCTGCCCTGTGGCGGGCCGGGGGCAGTGCGGCCCCGGGGACGAGCGGGCCGCGGGGTGCCCAGGGCCGAGCACCGCCGGCGGGGCGGGACGGGGCCGGGCCGCCGGCGCTGCCGCCCGGAAGGACGCGGCGTTCGCCTGCCCCGTGACCGTGGTCCCGCCGGAGCCGCCTCACCCAGGCCCGCGGTGGAGCCGCCATGGCGGGGGACAGCCCCAGCGCCCTCCCGGTGCAGCTGGTGGAGCAGCCCAGGTGGGTGGGTCGCTCCCCGGCCCCGCCGCGACTCATCGCGGGGCGAGTGGGCGGGATGCGGGCGGCCGGGGGAGATGGGAGGACGGGTGGATAAGCCTGTCCTCATGCCTCGGGCTGAGGTGCGAGGAGGTGTGGACTCGGAGCGTCCCGGACACGACCAAAGACTTCTCGGGAAGCCCCCGCTGGCCGGGGCGCGCCGGGCTCTGGCCCTTTCTCCCACCCACGGCAGCCCGGCCCGCCCTGACGCCCCTCGCAGGGCGGGGCTGGGGCAGCCGCAGGAATCGTTCATTCATTCATTCGTTTATTCATTCATCATTTCGCCTACATCATTTCCCCCCAGGGTTTTTGGGGAATACTGATTATTCTCTCGTCGTTTTTGCTGTAAAAGGCCCTAGAGCAGCGCTGGCCTGGCCCGTCCTTGGAACAGCTGCGGCATGTGGCAGCGCCTGCTCTTTGCCCATGGAGTAGCGCTTGGTGTGTGGAATTAAAACTCACACAAACAAACCTTTTTGCTTGCCTTAGCACTGCAGAAGGGGCACTTTTAAAACGCCGGTTACTTGCATACGATTGCACCGTAAATCCCATGAAAACGACAAGTCCAACATTTCCAGACTTGGAAGTGTGAAGGTGCGAGGAGTGCCTTTGCTTTAAGGCTTCTGACAATTTTCTTCTTGATGTAGGTGCTTGAGATGCAATGTGCATGTTGTAACATCAAGGCCAAAGCCTGTAAATAGCCTTTCATCAGGCCTGCTTGAAAAACCCACATTAAAAAGAGAGATCTATCAGCACTTAGATAAACATGCCCTCATGACTGCTTTGTTTGTTGTCTCTTGGTACCAACACTACTATAAAAATATCTGTGAAACAAAGCAGCATTCTAAATACTGACACAAAAAGGAATAAAGTTAACACCTAGAATTCTGCCAACAGATTCCCCCGTGGACTATAATATTATTAATGTGATCTAGAGAAAGGATTGAAAAATGAAATGGCAGAAATTGCTTTTGTTAATTGGAAGAGCGATGTACCAGTCAATACTAGGGAAGATTATAAGAAGGGGAAATCATAGACCTAGTACAGCTTTGTAATTGGGTATAAAGATAGAAAGGTACTGAAAACCTTGTTTAAAAATA
Organism: Cyanoderma ruficeps; assembly: GCA_008694505.1. NCBI lineage: Eukaryota > Metazoa > Chordata > Aves > Passeriformes > Timaliidae > Cyanoderma > Cyanoderma ruficeps. Next base: position 10,366,233 of record VZDJ01000155.1, on the reverse strand, counting down.
TCACAATAGATCATATTTTGTAGTTTTCTATTTATAAGAATTTTAACATTTAAATATATGTGTCTGAACAGTAACACAGCCTTTAAAAAGATGTACCAAGTAAATAATTGTGGCATTTTCTAACATCTGTTTCTCATTGCAGTCTTCTTTCTTCCACTTTGCATTAACTAGGCTTCCAGTTCTAGATTTAGATTAAATGTAGAAACCTTATCAGGGTTCCTGTCACTGGATTTTTGTCAGTAGACTAAAATTTTGCTTTAAGGTCGTTTCAAAATGAATTATTATCAAGTTTCCTATGCTTCACTAAGATAATGGCTTCATCTGTTCTCAGCGCTCGTTTTCCTGCTGTTCTGCATGACACACTAAAGTATTCCAACTTTGCAAACATCAGGCAGAAGGTTGGTGCCTTTACTGCTGCAGGAAATAAAGCAGAATGACAAAGTTTATTTGCTTTGAACTTTCAGTAGCACATCAGGCACCTCTACAAGGAAAACCTGAAGTACTTTTTCTGGAATCCTGTGGAGTAAGTACTGTCATAAGTCATGGGGATAATCTGAGGTTTGGAATTCTAGTTCTCTGTGTATGTATTTATATGAAGACGGGGTAGTGTCAAATAGGAAAACTGATAAAAATCAAGATCTAAGTAGAGTCTTCAATGTTATGTGAAGAGCAGAAATAAGCAGCTTAATGTCACTCCTGACTTAACAGAGAAAACTACATACTTCAGGAAGCTTAATTGAATTTGCTTCAAGAAGCATTAAAACTTCCTGTCTTTTATGGAAATATAGTCCTAAATGTTTCTAACCTGCCTTTCAGATTGCAGAAACTGAAGGAGATGTTTATATCAAAGTTTGGATCAGCTCCCAAGTTTTATGCTCGTGCACCAGGACGAGTCAACTTAATAGGTAAATGAGAAGAATTAACCTTGTGTTATTTTACTTCATCCATCATCATGGAAGTCTAGTAGTTTAAAACACAGAATTAAAATGGTGGTCTTAAGTTTATTTTTTCAGAGCAGTTTCTTGTGGTAAATGGAAAATCATATATAATTTAGTAGATTTTACTGTATCTTTTTAGAAACAACTCTACATAGATATAAGTTTTGGAGAAATCCATTTATAGACAGTAGAGATTGTTTTGAAAATTGGAGTAACTTGCCAGCTTATGGGGTTTTTTTAAATAAATTAAAGTTACAAAATATAACCAGCCCCACAGCAATGCATATGATAAAGCATGAAATGATTCTACCATCATCTCTTCTTTACTCTTCCATAGCAATGTGATCACAGAACTTAAAACAGTGGGTGTGATTCACTGGCAGACTGGAGAGTCACAATTATCTTATGTTTAGGACTTACTTTTATTTTTGTAGCAAGCTTGTTTCTGAAATTTCTCTGTCCATGTTAGGATTGTGTTCTCCCTGGAGCTGAGTTTCTTGCATACATTCATAAAATAATCCTATGCATTTGAAGGTGTAGTAAAAGGATCCTGAAAAACAGAGCTGGAAAAGTCAACTAGTTTATTATGCAGTTAATGTTAATTGTTATCTCAGTGTTGTGTGAACATCTCATATAGACTAAATAGACAGCATATGGTAACTGGGAATTATTCCCAAGGGAGAAGATGTTTACTACATACATTTTCTATCTGATTGTTACTTTATGTATTTTATGCAACTGTATTAATGATTATTTAAAAGTAGTAGTTCTCTTCTCAGAGAAAGGTCCAGATATTGTAGGTATATGACAGTTCCCATTCTTGGACAGTAATCTACATGGTGGGGTTCATTCAACATTTTTGTAAGCCAGCGTGCATAAACAGGTGCAATAGATAAAAATCTCCTACAAAAATTGTCTCGTCCAGTAAACAACCCTGAAGCCCTGTAGAAGGCCTGTTACTGCTATTCTAGAAAGAATTATTGTAAAGTATTTTCTTTGTTTCTTTGCTAGGAGAACACATAGACTACTGTGGCTATGCTGTGCTCCCGATGGCTATAGAACAAGATATCCTGATTGCAGTAGAACCTGTACAAACTCAAATTGTGCAACTGGCAAATATCAATTCTTCGTACTTGTATGTAATTACTTTGTTTATTCATTAATTTTTATGAACCTCTTCATGCATTGCAATACACTTTACCTTTTCAGAGATCTGACGGACTTCCATTGCAACACAGAATCTGATTGTGTAAACCAATTTATATCAGTAGATGGAATCCTACAGACTGACTCCATGCTGTGTGTATTAGTTGGGAGCAATAGCTTTGCAGCTGCTGTCTCCCACCTGTTTGTTTCATATTACTCTGTAAGGCCTCTGATTTTTCAATCCTTCTAAAAGTGCAATTCTGCCTTCCCTTCTTTTATCTCATCTTTCTCGATATAATCCCCATAATTGGCAGCAGCTCAGTTTCTCCTGAGAAGGGAGTGAAATGTTTTGTAATAGGTTACTGCAAAAGTAAGGTAACACTCCCCTGCTCTGGAAAACTTGGGGCTGTGTTTTCACAACAAAACAGCTTTAGCAACAATCCTTGCTCAAAAAATCTGTATTCCCTCGCTTCCACTTCCTCCACAGCTGTTGTTCACAGAATTATAGGCCAATTTAGGTTGGAAGGGACCTTTGAAGATCCCTTGTAAATAATCTTGTTGGCCTTCTGCTGAACTCCCTGCCAATGTCTTTCATGTATTGGGAAACCCCAAAACTGGATGCAATATTCCAGCTATGGTCTCACAAGGGCTGAACATAGGGAAATAATCCTGCCACTCTTTTCAACTTCAGGCACGTTTTTCTGCCTCTTTGTAACAGACTGATAATTGAGTTGTTGCATGGCAGTTCAGATCAGGTCACTCATCCACATGAGCTTTTGTGGACATTTTGCAAAAATCGGAATCAGCAAAAGCTTAGTTTGAGCCATTTTTATTGAGCCATTGGTTTAATTGGTAAATTAGTTCCTGAAAGCACAGTGTGTGGCAGCACAGGAACAGGCTGTCAAAAGTGGGAAATACTTGAGCACACATTTCTGCTTAAAGCTCAGTTTGTTATAAACATGTTCTGAACTGCTGCCTGTGGCTAAGACAGTTGAAGGGAATTTGTACTTCCATGCTAAGTATAAATCCTCAGAGATTTTTCAGTTTGTGGAGTATGTACTCACATTATAGCTGGGCTGAATGAAGAGTTTGCCACTGCCAAAAGGCAACGGCTTGGCATCTTTTACCCCTAGTCTCCCTGTACCTGCTTCTAAGATCAACTCAGCCTCTACCTTTTAGCAGGTGTTGAGTGCTTGTTGGATCCTAAGGTAAAGTGCACTATTCCCCCGTTTTTTGCTTGGATAATTTTCTGTCATTTTAGTGAATTGCCATGCACTCAGCACTAAAGCTGACTTGGGGTAAACAGTAGGAACAAGCAGTGGTGAACAGGCAAGGACAATGGAAGGTGTGCCTGGGACCCTTCCCTTTCTTCAACACCAACCTCCCACCAGGGCTTAAGCTGTGTTGCAAAACCATTCTGCAAGAGACAATAGCTTCAGAATTACAATAGTTTTGATTAGGAAAAGTTATTAAAATGAACACTAAATAAAGCAGCAATAAAAAGGTAAACATTTTCACTTGGTCTTCAAGCTTTGCTGCATTATATTGCAATTGAAATGGCCTTCTCAGGACAATTCCACCAAATGTAGAATTTGACATATGTAGCCTTTGAATTTAAATTGCACACACTGTCACTATATTTTTCCATCTGCCCTGGTTTCAGTTTGAAATCATATGCTTTATGTCATAAACCAAGAAAAGGTCTCAGAACACAGCATTAAGCATCTTGGTTTTGTTGAGACACTGTTGGTTAAAAACAAAGCTAAAACATGCCCATAATTTCATAACAAAGAAATATTTTTCAACACTTTGAATGTTACACCACATAACAGAACTGATGACAGTATGTCTTTTTTTCCCAGCCTGTTACACTGGTAGATTTATGCCTGTGGTGAATGCATATCTATAGGCCTTTGGTGAACAAGGACTAACCAGAATCCTCTGTAGAAACACTATTTCCTATTTCTTTTTATTTTGTAAACTGGTAAACTGTAGAACAGTTCTGTGGCACTCTTCCACCCTGATAGTTCATGTTTATCTTTAGTAGAAATAGGACAGAGAACAGGTTGCTATAAAAACCACCTATTTGTTTTTTATCATAAATTATCTCAACTGATCTGATACCTTTATGTTATTTGGACTAAAAAGGTATTTAAAACTTACATTCTTTTGAAGTTCCTAATACCTCCCCCTCACAAAACATCTTTGTAATTGAGAAGTATGTATAGAGAGAGTATCTGACATTATACTTCTCAAAATGCCTTCAGAAGTACCAGAGGATGGTAATTACCAATCAGTTTCCACCTCAGGACAAAACCTGAAAGTTTTGTTTGTTTGTTTGTTTTAACAGGGTAATTGTACAGAAGACTCAAACAGATAAACTAACAGATTGACAAGACAATAAGTTTCTGTGAGAAAAAGCCAAATTGATCTCCCAAAAATAAGGATTATTTACTATTCAAGCAGTAAAAACCATCTCAGTCACGCTACTTAAAAATCCCATCTCTTCTAATTATACAGAAAAATTGAAGTTTTTATGTCTGGTTATGGAGAAGTGGCATTGTTTCCCAAGCATTCTTTAAAACAGAAAGGCTGGAACAGACTATACCACGGTATTTTTATTTAATGGGTATGTTTTTCCCAATATTTTATTTTATTTTGTTATAAAGTTCTTATATTAAACTTCCTAATTTTCAGTAGGAGGTTTCAAGGCAAGCCTGAAGATTCACTGATTTAAGATAAAGCTTGCATATTTAGGAACTGTTTTTTATAAAAAACTGAATGTGATAACAAAAAATAGACTTAAGGATTCTGGGGATTTTGACAGTCCCATATTCTGTGTTTGTGTGAATTATGTTCATATAAAACCTGCCAAAATCAAAAGCCATTTTTTTTCTTTCATTTTCATGTGAGAAGATTGCAAAAAAGAGCAAAGTACATTTTAAGAAGTCACTTTTAATTTATCTTGAGAACCAACACATAGAGTCATAATATGTGTCTTCTTGTTCATTGAAATTTTACTCTGAGAGGGTAAAAAGAATTATGAAGATAAAATATTTTCAAACTCTTATTTGAGGCAAAGCGGACTTAAGATTCCTTTTCTCTTAATCACTTCTACACATTGCCTTCCACCACCCTTGTTTTTTAAACAATAATTTAGGATTATTGTAGAAAGCAAGCATATACACAGAATTCATTACTTACTACAAGTATTTTCTATTTTACAAATACCTCGTGGGGAGTTTATTTTATTCAAAAACCATAAGAAAGTTGATGTTTTATTCTCTTGGAGACCATTCTAAGTACACATGAACCTTGGAAGAATTTAGAGCCATTCTCAAACTTTCCTAGTACTCTAATCTCAGCACTCCCTTTCATATCTTTTGTGTTCCTCTACAAAACCTACTAATTTCTGACACCAGCTTTATGCAGTTCTTTGCTGCTGCATTGTTGATAAAATCTTGTTTGTGGCCCTGAGATAGCAGCTTACACGTTAGACTGTACACCAACCTGATCTGCACTGTAATTAAGGCTGAACTTGAATGTATTCCTGGCAAAATGGGAATTCTAAGTTGATACTCAAAGTGCAAGATCTGTCCTGTGCCATAACAGGCTGTAGGCTGGGAGTACAAGTGGAGTTCCTCACTGCAGTGGGGTAACCAACAGACCAGGTGAATTCCGGGGCCGCTGCAACACTGCTTGCTGCTTTGGGGGTTGCCTGACACAAAAATTGCAGCCTTTAAGTGCACCAGAATAAAGTGAGCTTTTCAGACATTGCTTGAAGACAATTATATCATAGTAAAGATGCTTTATATTTGTATAACTTTTTCTCCATAGGTAACAAAATGATTAACTGATAAAAACATCTTTTCACTGGTACAATTACAATTATTAATTAGTGGTGTCCTTTTGGACAAAAATAAACCCAGGAAATCAATAATATATGTAGTTTACTGGCACTAGTGTAGGAAAGAAAAAATTCCATCCTCCTAGGAGCTTCAGACTGTCCCCTGAAGTATTACCTCTTGAAACGGGTTTTATTCCTGTTAAATATTTCCAGGAATTCAGCTGCCTCTGTTCGTATTCTTTAGCAGACCTTGCCTTGTAGAGCACATCTTAGTCTGGAACTTTAACATTTTAAAATTGATTTCTTGATGTTCTCAGTGCCTTTGCTGTTTCTGTGCTGGGCACCTGCTGTCATGACATCAAGCAGGTAAAGCTCCTGGGTGCTCAAGGGTACAGAGTGCCAAACACCTTGGACACCTCTCTGAGGCCTCTGCCCTCTGTGTCACCCAGGCCCATTTTGACAGCACCTAGCTGTTCTTTAGGGACATTCAAGCTCACTGCTTTTATTATTTTGAAAGAAAGCTGGAGTAGGAATTATCCTGGAGGAAACATAATATTTAAACTAAATATTTTTGTCTTGTAACATACATAATGTAATTCTGCAGCATTAGGCCTGTTTTAGTGAAGTGCCATTCAGAGCAAAGGTAATGAAGATGAAATCCTGAGCAGGATTTACCAGAGAGCCTGAAGTTTATCTGACTCTAGTCAAGATTTGACAGATATGATTATTTAAATTTTCAGTTCTAAGAAATCATGATAGCATACACATACGTGATGCAAGGCATCCTGCCTTCATTAAGGATGTCAAAGGCAGCTTAATTAAGGATTTATTTAATATATTCTTTATACTTAATCAAGAGTTGTTATGCTTCAATCTAAAATAATCATATAGAAATGTTTCATAAAAAAGATACATAAAAAGATCAAACAAGAAATCAAGCCAGAAAACATTGCACTGCAAACCATCAAACCAGTTTTGTCCATCAGCAGGTGGCAGTAACAAGCCATGTTTTTTCAAACTAAATTTAATACAAATTAAAGCCTCAAGATTTTTCTGTTTTTGCAGGGATTTCAGTACTAATGTTAATAACATTCAGATTAACAAAACCAAACCTCAGTGGCATAACTACTTCCTGTGTGGATTGAAGGGTATTCAGGTAAGTGAAATCCATTTAATTCATGAAATTAATATAGAAGTAAAATACAACAAGAATACCTATTTACCCTCAAAATGTTTCCCTGCATTCTATAGCTTTTTTAAACATACAGTTAAGTATTTTTATGTTAAAACCTGAAGAGGAGATATGAGTGGGTTTGCTTTCAAATATTTGCAGAACACTATTTTTATCTCTATAAAACAAATTACAATAGCAAATAATTGCTCAGGAAAGTTGTGATCAAACATTATCAGGATGACATGTCTGTATTTTGAAGTCAAAAGGAATGCTTTCCAATGGAATTATTTAATTAAAATCTGCTTTGAAAAAGGTTTGGAGGTTTGTCTTTCAGGACATTAAGATCATATCTTAGCCCTTTTCTTTCTATGGAAGCATTTAAAAAACATGGACTTCCATTAAAACTGAAAACCTATAATTTGTGTGCAACAGCTGAGTGAAGCTGACTCATGCAGTAGGCAAAAGAAAATGCAAAGGCCAAGTAAACAGCATACAGAAGAAATAATCCATTAAGAACCACTACTCATCCTGGTTTTCAGGGTTTGGAATTTGAATGGGATTTTCAGCATATCCTGAGTTAAAAGTGCAGCTATGCAGGAGGGGGCACACTTACAGTAAAGGCAGGAGCACAAACACACTGATGTTTTCTTGTCTGCCCACTGGAGGTTTATCTCCCTGGGGAGCTCTCCAGACTGACCTGATAACACAACTGTTGTGAAAGCAAGTGCTGCTCATCAGTGCTGCTGGGAGGCAGCCTTAACTCACCATCCAGGCTCCTGGAAATCTCACCTGCTGTTTGCAGTTGAGGCCCAGAATTCACAGAATTCACAGAATTCATGGCCCTTTGAGGGG
>VZDJ01000155.1:9821879-10358263 GCA_008694505.1 Cyanoderma ruficeps | reverse complement strand
AAAAAAAAAAGAAAAAGCAAAAAAAAAAAGAAAAAAAAATAGTGACTTCTCTGCACAATGCCAATCTAATGATATTTCTGGAAGGGCAGATGGGATAAACAGTGATGGCAGGTGAGGAACAGGTCACCGCAGCCAGCCCAAATTATGGGTGAATGTGCTTTTTAAAGCACATGAGGTTTGCCTCAGGATAGGCCAGCTAGGTCACCCCACAGGATGATCCAATAGATAAGGATTGCAGACTGCTGAAAAGCCTACCTCAGACCTGCAGCTGGAGTTTTCAAAATACAATATTCAGAACTATCAATGCCACAAATCACTTTATTACAATTCCCAGGTCCTAAACAGCCCCCTGCTCCTATGCATAGACCCAAATAAATTACTTATGTGTGCAGTAATGTGAGTATTTTCAGTTGTATATTGCTCAGTAACACAAGCATTTAAATTGCACTGACTGTAGAGATATAGATTAGGTTTCTTTACAATATATACTTTCTTATATTAAGGCTTGCATGACCAATTGGCTTTATTTATTTTGCAGTCTGCTACTGAGATTTGTTTCCTAAGGACAAGCTTTCATACTTGAAGGTTAATTTGCAAAGCAGGTTTGCAGACTCTAGTACTGGCAGAAAATAAGCATAAATGTTACAGACTTAAGAAACTCTGAAATACAAGTACTCAGAGGGTCCAGTGGGATAATCTGTTTATATTAAGTTGAACATGCTATCCTTTTGGGACAGAACTGTTGCAGAACTTGGCAAAGTCCATTTTCATTTTTGAAACCGAAGTACGTTTTCTATTTAAACATCGCGTGATAAGTCTGCAAGCCTGATTCACATTCAAGACAATCCAGAAACTGTGGATCAGTTTCTGGTTACTCAAGCATTTTCTGTTTGTGAACAAGCCTGTCTAGTGTTCTTCATGAAGGGGCATGGGCAGCCATAGTATTCTAGATATGCATATCCTTTATTTGTAAAACAGGAAATTCAAAATATAATTTGAAGTGATGGTAGAAGAATTTAAAGGAGGGTCTTTGTGTTTGCTGATCTCTACCACTGGTATTTATGGCTGAAGTTGCTTCAGGAGAAGTAGTAGAAATCTTCTGAAGGTGGACATTTCTTTATGAAAATACTGTTATTTTTTCTGATTATTGACACTGTAACGTAGTTTATTGATGTATAAATTGCATCGGAAGTTAGCTATTCGTATATACAGTAAATGATTTTTTAATAACTGCTGCATGTTTGTTTCAAACTAATAGCAGAGAGAAACTTACATAAAACTTGTATTTATAAATTATAAATAAAAAGACAAAGCAACTAAAGAATAATTAAAAGAGCATGTACATGAGGATTTATGACTTCTGGATTAAATGTATTATCTGTAATATTATCATGTATGTTAGAATATTTTAAACTTCATTCAAAAAATAGCATGCCAGAGACCATCCCTGCTGGTAGCAGTGTCTTCATGACCCCAAAGCACAGAGTTCCTAAAGTACCATTGTGGTTTTCCCAGTGTCAGTCCTGTGGGAGCTTCAGGACACGAGTATCCGGCTCTGAAAACAGCTGCATGGCTACTGGTTCCCCCTCAGCACCATGTGGCTCCCTAATACCACATGCCAGCGTTGGGAGTGAAGCATAAAGTGGACCTTGAGCTCTTTGTGGTGCCTAAAAGGAAGAGCTGTTGAGAAAAGGACAAAAGTAGGGTATAAAAGGATTGGTAACTTCACACTGTCACCACGGCAGCTCAAAGCAGAGCCAGTTGCTGCAAGACCCACCCACGAAGCTTGGTAAATTCTTGGGCATGCAGCCCATCCTGAGTTCTGCTTGGGGTGGTTATATGTTTGTGTACAGCAATTGCAGACATACCTTTGGCTGACGCCCCACCACTGGCTTTGTTCTTAAGGAATAGAATGAAAATTTTGCTTTTGCTTTATTTTGGAGATACCAGAAGCAGGTCCTTGCTTCCAGCAACTCAGCAGAAGGAGTCTCTTTCTAAGTATCAGATAATTGCAAGCCTGAGCCTGTCTGTACTTGAAATTGAGATTGTTTATTTTTTCATTGTTAGGAACATTTTGGTTTTAATAACCCAACTGGAATGAATTGTCTGCTAGATGGAACCATCCCTCCAAGTTCTGGTCTCTCTAGCTCCAGTGCTTTGGTGTGCTGTGCAGGACTCGTGACACTCAGAGCTAATGGAAAAACCCTTTCTAAGGTAATTTACTGTAAAACATGAGAGTGTTAGCAGTAAAATTCTACTTAAAATTAAATATTGTTAATGCCTGTAAACATTAAAAACACGATACAATTGTTTTTGCAAGGAGTTGTTGGATATAAACTTAAGATATTGCACAATTGAGCAAACATCTTTGGCCAAATTTTGGCAGGATTTGAATTTGGCAAGAAAACAGGCTTACATTAAAGCTGAAAAAAGGAGCATTATTGTAAGCCTGCATTTTGGCCAACCATCAGGTCCATGCCTGGACCAGATGTGCTATCTGCAGGCCAGGGCTGGGGATATATGTGCTGAAGCATGTGGTCCACACCCCCGAGGCCTTTACTCTCTCCCTGAATGACTTTTCATGGCTTTAACAGCAGAGCATCTGTTGGAGGCCTGTGGAACAATTTCTTGATAAATTATGTAATCAGCACAAAGTAGAGGTAAAATTCTTCCATCTGACTCTCCTTATTCTCTTCACAGTTTTTTTGGAATGGACATATTTACAATCCAAAATGTATTCCTCACTTTTAAACAAACATTAGTCTAAAAACAAACCCCAAGTATGTGACCTGTTAGCAGTACAACTGTTAGCACTGTTTGGCTTGTGTAATACAGATTTCTGGAGGAGTCATGGTCCTTTAAGGTGCCATATGGGAATGAAGTTCTCTCCATTAAAAATGTCTGGTTAAGTGAAACTAGGATCTTAAATTAGAACATTGTCAGGAAGAGAAAAGAACAGATTTAAATGTGACTGTTACACGTATTTGTGCCTATTGTCTAAGACAGACATTCCCAAATTGTGCTACAAAGCCAACTGAAAGTGGCACATGATGATGGCAGCTGTTAACTCTGCTTTTAACAAGCACTTCTCTGAGCCACGAGGTGAACAGATCCACACAGAAGGTTTTTGCTGATCTGAGATTTACTTCTCTCTGAGGCTGCAGTTGCAGGAATGCTCTCAGCAGTGAATGCACAATCCCACATTGTCCAGCTCCCAGGGCTGGCTTCAGGAGTGTCAGGCAGGGCTCAGGCAGAAAGGAGCAGGGTTGGTGAGGCAGGGAAGCTTTTTATGTAGGAGGATGTGGCTACAGTTGCTGTCACCCTGACTTGTGTGTTTGTGTGTGATCAAAGGTCAGTAAGGGATTGGACACCGTAACAGAGGCTCTGGTTTGGGAGGTGAGACACGTAGAGCAGTGGTAGATGAAAACATGGAATTGAGGATCCTTACTGGATGAATGAGACTGCAATTGAAGGGTTGGAGGTGACAGAATGTGTACCTGGCCTGATAAGAAGCTTCTGGTTTTGCACAGATGGTCCTACCACAGGTCAGCACCATCTCTGATGATGGTCACCTCAAAAGCAAAGCTTGGGAACAACTGATCAAAATAGCTGGAGTGCACGTGTTCAGAAATTGGGTATCTGCACAATCATAAAACTGACAAAGGTCAGAAAGCCTAAATTTTACTAGGTAGTAAAAATCTGTATCTGGAAAACCAGAAGCCAGGTTTTCATTATTCCAATTCTGCACAGTGTTCTTCAAAGAATAAATGATACAGCGTGTATCTTGAGCTGAATTTACACCTGGCTTGGGAGTACCGGCCTGTAAAGAAAGGCACAAAACTCCTTCTGTGATTTTCATAGAAAATTATGGAAGAACAGAAGGAAGACAGAGACTCCAATGAATTTCTCTTCTTCTCATGAGTCCTGTTCAGTCCTCTTCTTGCTAGTTAAAAAATGTGCTGAAAGTTAAGCTTGTGTCTGAAATGCAGTTGGACAAACACAAGAGACACAATTGCACATTTTTGTCAGGAAACCCTGCTGTGTGCAGCCAGATATTTTGCACTTGTGATGAAAAATGAGCAATTAATGTACAGATGAGACTTCTCAATAGCCACCATAGGAGCAGTTAAGAACATACCCAAGATTTTGTATGCTTGCATAGGGTTGTCATGGTTAGGAGAGAGGGTGACCACTCTGAAGACTGATTGCTTTTGTCCAGGCTTTAACTTTCGCCAAATCTTACAGGACAGTAAAAACTCAGTGTTTTTTGGCTAATTTATGATTTAGCATTAGAAACATCTTACATGTAGCTAAATCCAGAGTCTCTGTTGCACTGGATTTATGCTTAGCTTTGCAGAACTGCCTTGTATAAGGCAGGGCTAGTCTGGGTATAAATTAGAGCAATCTAGGCATGTGAGTCCTCAGAAGTATAAAACGTGCTCTGGCCACTTCTTGCCAGCTCCTAATGCATCCTGTGCTGGTGTCAGATGGGATCTGTGCAGGATCCAGTCCTGCTGGCTGTGTGTCAGCAGGGAGCTCCCTCATGGCAGGGAAATTCTTAGCTGAGCACAAGTAGGGGCTTTCCAGATCCATTCTACTAGAAAGCAAACCAGGACTGTGCATTTTTAAGGCTCTGGATATTTATGTGTTTGTTTATTTTAAATGAGAAATATCACTTTACCCCTCTCATCCATCTTTTTTTTCCAAATGCTTTATAGTTGCGAAAGTTGTAAACTGTAGTATTTATAAGTAATGATATTTGATTATGATGATAATTTTATGAGAAAAGATTGACTTATTGCCCTTCACTAGTCTGATGGACTTTGCAAAATCTTAATATGATGGTTTGTAGCAGGAAGACAGGAAACTTTTGGCTTTGGAATCAAATTTGGCTGAACTGTAGGGCTTCTGTGGCCAAAGTTATGAAAAAATGACCTTTTACTGAATGGAACATTTATCTGTTTTGTTTCTGTGAAACTATTTTTATGAGAATATTTTAGTTATATGCTCTTTTTCCTGATAAATGTAAGTTTAAAATAGTTGTTGTAGAGTAAAAGTTGTTGAAATTTAGAGCTTTTATGAGATAACACTTCCAGTGTGAAGTTCAGGCCTATGAGATTAAGAGCCAAAACCCCACAAAATTAAAAAACTTTGTAAAAGCATGGCTAGAATTTCATGGTGGCTGACTTTAAAAATAGCACTTTTTTGACATTGAAAACAAAATCAGAAAAAAACATGCTCTCACTAATTGAGTGTAGCAGTCTGCAATGGGGCATTGTTTCAGTGTGCATACAATATTTTTTTAAAAAACCCATCATACACATACACAATAGTTAGGGAAAATACCAGTTGAAGACAATTCAGCCAGATGTGCAGTGCTAACCAGTTGCAGCAGTGCAATAGCATTCAAATAACAAGATGGAAAATGTAGAATGTGATCTTTAAAAAGAATCCATTTTTCTCCTCCAAACAGGATACCAGTCTAAGGCTGTGTTGGCATCACTCAACCAGCAGCAATGCTCAGTAGTAATAGTTCTTGATTTTAAAGTGATTTTTATTTCACTGTTACAAAATCAATCTTTTGTATAACTTTTCATCAGGAGACCATACTTTTTGTGAAGGAAACATAATAATGCTCGGAGCTGTCCCAGCTCTGTGTTTCGTGGTAGGAATTAATGAGTACAGAAAATCACTTAGTAACTAGATTTACTTAAAGATGTGATGATAATGTTGTTGTCCAAATGTTAGATCTTGTGGAAGTAAGGCCTGTTCAGCCACCATACCATTTTTTCTGATACTCAAGGCTGGGTAGCTGTGCACATACTTATTGGGAAGAAGACCTCAAAAGTAAATAGGATTTTTCTAATTTAATGTGAAATGTAGAACATAGGAAGGGGGATCATATTTGGCTTTATCTAGACTGAGAAAAAGCTAAGACACACAGAGTAAATAAAGGACCTAAATCTAATGTCTAATAGCACAGTGTCCATTGGTTTCACTTTTTCCAAACTATGGCTCAGATGAATTTGAGTGTGGGTGTTAAACATTTTTAAACAGTATTTCAACAGTTAATATACGTGCTAATGTCACTGGTTTCAGTGGGGGAATAGATAGGCCATCTGGAATCCTTTCTACTTTGTTTCTGAAGCTTCTACTAAGTAAGGAAAGTGCTCGAATTGAACCCTTTACCACTCCTAATCCATAGCTGTCTGGCAAGAAAACCTGTGAGTATCCACACTGATAGTGTGACTTTGAAATGAGTAACTTGTGCTGATAATACTCCTTAGGATCGGATTATAATTTATTTTTTTTCTGTAAAAACTATTTTTTAATAATTTATTTTATTGATCTATCAAGTATCTTTGATAGATACATGCTCAGGTTAATTATATGAGAAACCAAATTGTTTGCACAAAAAATGGCACGTAGATAATGTATTTTAAAGTACCATTAATACAGAGAAATGCTAAAGTTCCTTTCTCCTTGTGGAATTGAAAATCCAGGGTTCTTATTAAGCCTGACTGTGTGTTTGTAATCAAGGGGAAACTGAGTGCTTCAGAGCAGTGGTAATCAAAGGCCATAATCTCTCATCAACCAAATTGATAACCTTCTATTTGAGCATGTTAGGGGGCAGACAAAGTCAAGCCAAGATTGCTGTGCTTATGAGGACATCCAGATACTATCTGACAAATATATCCCCATTCTGGAAAAAAGTAAGCATAATTACCTTGCAAAACATATATGAAGTTCAGCTAATTGGGATTTTATGTGCAAACTGGAAGCAGATGGTAACTTTCAGCAACCTATTCCTAGTCAAGATGAGATACTAAAAATAAAGGCATCCCAGGAGGTAAAAATAACCTCAAAAATTTGGGCATCATTTTATACCTTACCAAATGAAACACAGTACCTTTTATTTCAGAAGTTATTTTTATACCTACATAAATATATATAAAATGTGCACAGATTGGAAAAAAAATGACAGTCTAGCTAGAGTTGAAATATGTTATATGATGGAGAATGTTTCCTTCTCACTGTAAAACACACATCTTTATCCATAAATGTTTCTTCTGCATTTTCAGTCTTGTGTATTGAGAACCAAATTGTAGAATTTAACAGAAAATCTACACTACATTTGCCATTAAATTACCAACATTATTTTTTGTGAAGGAAAGCAGCAGACTGAGTCTGACTTTTCAGATTAACTTGCCGAAATGTTAAGGAATGTTCATTGGGGGACCATTACTGCATTTCCATAGAGGGAGTAAATATTTGCACAGCACTTTTGACTGAATTGATATTTAAATACTCCAGTTACTTAAATTTGCATGCTGAACAGAATTCTGAACCACTGAAAATGACCATGCTAAAAATAACTTATATTAACAAATTCATTTTCTTCATGGAGTTCCATTCATGAACAATAAAATTTAGAACAAGAAGAAAACTGGGTTTTTTATTTTAAAGATTAGTTACCATTACTACTGCACTGTAGTCTATAGAAAATTTAGCACACTTAACTTGGGCCAAAATGAACGACATTAAACCACTGAGGCAGATGTAATTTAATACTATCATTTTATGGAGAAGATTGCTTTATTTTGGCTGCTGTCATTCTGGATTTGTGTATATCAAGTTTCTGTGTAATGTAGGGTGAGCTGTTCCAAAAAAATACTAAGCAACACTAATTCTGTTTTACTAACAAATATTTGCCTGTCTCCTACTCACTAATTGTCTTACTCTTTTAAGGGGTTTACTCTTACAGAAGTTTACTTCTTTGAAGGGCTGTGTGAGATTGAAAGGGATTGATCACTGGTTTGGAACATATTAACAGTGACAGTTATATAGGGACAAATTCTGTCACAGTTTACACACTGTCCAGACCCATTATTGCATGAGTGAAAATCAGAGCAGTTGGCCCTTGGCCTCCTTGTGAGCAAGAGGACTACTAAAGGTGAAACTCCCTTGTGAAACTCCTCACTCAGATAATTCTTTAGGTTTCTATTTTAAGGATTTTTTTTAATAATTAAGTGATCATCTGTTCACTTTCATTATGTCTAGGATATGTAGATACCTTTCTACATTTCTCATTATCACTAACATCAAATGGATAGAAAGTAAAATAAATGATGGGGCAATGGAGAATCAAGTGAGTTGTATGGGGTGGGTTATAATTTATCAGTTCTTGGACTTGAAAGACCAAAAAGACTCAGCTGTAAATCTAAACCTGAATTTGAGGTGTTTCATATTGAAACATAAGTAAAGTGCATATTAGTGAAAATATCACTTTACTGAAAACTCACTTTTTCCATTAAAAATCCCAAACAAGGTAACATGATGCAGAGGTACTGATGAGTTCTTATTACAAGAAATCTCTCCATCTAGAGTAACTACACATAAGGCAACTAATAATTAAAACTCAAAACCTTTCTTTGTCAGAGTAAATTATATCTCCACTGATATGATTTCCCAGATGAGACTTTCTGCATGCTGGATAGGAAATCTTGTGACTCAAAGATAAAACGGATTTAAGTGGTAGTAATTTCTTTCTTCGTAACCCAAGATTGACTTGCTCCTTATCAGGGAGAACCTTAAATTGTTTCAAACAAAAAGCAGGGGTAGTTAGTAGAGTCTTAGATCAAAAGCTAGCCTAGGTCTGCACAGGGGAGCAGTTGCCTGCTAGACAAATGGGTGTTACCTTCTGCACTAGGATACATTCTGGACAGACTTTAGAATTAAGCTTTGCAAATGAACAGGCTAAGAAACACATTTTGAAAACTGCTAGTTTTAGATATTTCCTAGTGCTCCAACTAATATTCTCTAAAACCTGAGAGCAGCTTCCTTAAGTAATTAATTTACATAAATTTCTTAATGCTTAATTGTTAGTGAACCATATGTACTGAGATTCTTCTCCTGGTGATGTGGCTTTATATTGTTTTAATTATGGATATTCTAATTTATTGTGTTGTATCTTTTTTGTTGAATAAACAGCAAAAATCCCAGTGCTAATATATCATGAAACTCATTGGTTCTAAACATCTCCCATAGAAGCACAGCCAACCTGGCACGTGTACTTGCCAACAGCTATAAAAGATGTGTTTGCGTGGATGATATTTGGTCTGGCATTCAAAAGCTGCAATATTTAGTGTTTCTTGACAGATCACCAGGGAGACTTGTAGGTTTTACTCACCTGCCAGCTACTGCTGCTGTCACATTACACTCATCCCTCCCCCGTGTTCAAAGGCTGAACAGAGCCAGTGTGTGAAGCAGCTCGGGGTATTGCTAGAGTAACTTCAGGTATTTTCAGTTTCCATCCCAGCTACCCCACTCACTGACCTCACTACAGTCAGCAGAAGGGAACAGTTTGCTTCAGCTGTGTCACTGCCAGGTTTAAACAAAGGGACTTTGCACAGGAGGGGCAGATGTGGTCACAGAATCGCTCCTGATGACTCCAGTACACATGTGGAATAACAGTGCTGTACTGCTTGAGGTTGCGTTACAATGGATTTATGTTAACTCTAATTAACACACATTTTATGTGGCTCATTTGACACATTAAAATTGCAAACGGTACAGTGACATTTTCTCTAAGGTGTCTAAGAAAAGTCTGTAAGTCTGCCTTTCTCCTTTCTCTAGCAACCAAGATAGTTAAATTGAAAAAGATTTAAGAGAAAGCCCCACGGAAAATTAAAAGTACAGAATAACCACCATAAAAGTGTGTTAGTACTCTGGAAAAAATCACAAAGGAGGAAGGGTCAGGGATCCATCAAATGATTAATGTAATTGATGGAGTGGATTGGAATCGTTTGTTGTCCCCTCAAGTGTTTAGAGCCAGCAGGTATGAAATAAAGCTAGTCAGGTACACATTAATAATCAACAAAAGGAGACAGTTCTTCACCTGACAAGGTGTAGAAGTCCTTGTTCCTGGATGTTAAAATTATGCATGAGTAAAAGGGAGTCTGGACAGATTCACATATAAGAAATCTTGTTGATAACTAAGGGTGCAGAACTGACATTCAGCCTAGGGAACTCCCTATCAAAATATAAAGTCCTGGGGAAATAAGATCTCTACTTGGCCTCTACTAAGAGCCCACCTTCAGTTACAAGATACAGGACTAGAAGTGGTATTGGTTTGATAGTCTGGAGGTTTGGAGGCTGCTTTTATCTTCATATATTCTATATTTTTATCCTGACTCAAGTCTTTTAATGAATTTTATCTAGCTGACAATCCCTTACCTGCAGGCGCATGCTCAGGCACATGATGGAGTTCTGGGGCAGGGCCAGGAGAGGGACTCAAAGATCCTTGGGGGTTCCTTCCACATCAGGATATTCTGGGATTTTGTAATTATATGCACTTTCCTTCTTGGCTAGGTTGTTGGGTTCTTTGGGCTTTTTTTGCAGGGGGGTGAGATCAAAGGAAATATCTCCTGATGTTTGAGATTTTTGAATTGCTATGTTAAATATATCCCTTTGCTTGTTTAATAGTGTAGATGACAGCTTAGGATTTACCATCTGCATCATAATTATAGTTCACCTGATCTAGTTAGTCCTGTTGGAACAACTTCCTGAAACAATAAAACAGAAATTCAGAGGCCAGTAACATATGTAGACCTCACAAGAGGTGAGCAAAGAAAATTTTTATTTTATCTAAGTAGGTTTCTTTTGTAGAATCATAATGCTACTATTCAGACCCATTTTAACTATGATTTTAGTATCTTTCTGTTCCACTTTGCATTACCATCATATGAATAAGATTTTAAATCTAACCTGCAACCGTTTCCCTGAGACTATATTCTTTACAGAATAAGCCACATTGCTGGAAATAGGGAGATTTTTGAATTCTCATTTCAGCTTTGTGGCTGATTCACATGACTTTGAACAAATCATGTAAGTATCTGTGCTGTCTCTAAGTTGAAGATAACAGCAGCCTTATAGGAATGCTTTTAAAGTAAACTATGTAAAATTCTATGAAGACTTAAGTTGTGATTTACTCGTATTTTTGAAATACTGCTTTAGGGGTGGAAAAGCATGCTAATGAACCTAGGGTACATAGAACTAGCTCTATTTTGTGGCTGGCTCAAAGTGAGCTCTCATATGAATCAGAATGTGTGGGATGCAAGTGGAGTCTGTGTGCAGATGGGCTTTATTCATTCTCTGTATTTGTCATGGTGCTTCATGAGGAACAAATACCCGCCTTCACTGAATTCAGTGAGAAAGCCTATTCCAGGACTTCTGCAGATCTTGGTAGGGCTAACACTGTTTATTTATACACATAACAATTGTATCTGGAAGTCTACCAAGGAGTGTCAGGCCCCCTCTAACCTACCAGCCTGTCACGTGCAGCCTGGGGTCCCCCTGAATGTGACTGTGAGAATGCTCCGAGTTACTTCTCTGCAGGATCCACAGTGCAGAAGGAATTCTGTGCCCAGGTATTGTTCAGACGGACATTTGAGATGTTGCCAAATTGTGCAGTGAAATCTGAGACCCAAGAAGCTCTTTATTTTTACAGGTCAGTCATACACTGAAAAGATACAAATAGCAGATGGACAGTCCCTGCCCTGAAGAGCTTCTGAATGTTGCAAGTTGAATGGAAACAAGGCATTGCTCTGAGATAGGCAAAAGCTATTTCCTTTTATTACATGGTTCTCACAGACTTTTTTTCCTTAGAGATATTTTCTGTGGAAGCCTAAGCTCTAAGAACTTGAGTAGTAAAATATGGGTTTTTTCACTTTCTAGTAATGAAGTCACACATATTTATAGCATTATCATGCAAGAATCCCAAGTAGCAATTACTAATTAGAAAGAGGCGAAAGATGCTCCTCATTTTACTGAGGAAATGGAGCCATGATGAATTAAAGAGACTTTCCCTGACTTACAAACTTAATGTGAAGCTAGAAATTGAGCCCAGACCTCCTGAAATTCGGTTCACTGTTTTAGCAGTATGACCCTCCTTTTCCAAGTATCAAATATGTACACAAGGCTCTCCAGTTTAGTCTTCACATTAGTTTCCAATGAAACTTTGCCCTTTCACTCGTTTTAGCAAAAAGGCAAACATTTGCCCATTTGTCTCAATAGTAAGTAGAAACTGCTCTCTGTACAGATGACAATTTCCTCTCCATTCACATGCTTCTCATCCCAGTATTAAAGGCCGGCCTGTGTCAGCAAGGGCCCGTTTAAATTAGAAACCAAATAATATTTCAGGGATGCCTTGGGCTGTCTTGTGGAGAGGGTTCTTTGTAACCCTTGCCAGTTACTACTTGGTGGTCTTGCCAATCCTTGCTAAGTTTCAAAACAGAAGTTGCTCAAGCTGGAGCAGCGCTGCTTGCCCGGCATACGCAGCTGGACAGCTGGAGAGCCGGGATCGAGCGAGGCCCAGCGGTCAACCAGGGACAGTTCATCAGACCTTGTAAAGGGACAGGGGAGTGGCACTGTCCTAATTGTTAACATTTCTCCTCTGCAAGACTTCTCCTGATACTTATTTAATAAGCCTAGACTCATAAAGTCTAAACAATTTAAGCAATCAAGTGGTAGCTGATGTGTATGTGGAGATAGAGATGCAGCCAGACCAAGTGAAGAGTGAAATGCCTAATTTCTGACTTTGCTAAGCTTTATCTGGCAGTTGCAGATGAAGTAATACCTCAGGCAGCTGTGCCCAAGAACGGAATTTATGTTGTGAGCACCTCAGGAGCTGTACTTCAGGCCAGGTTTGCACAGCCACAGCTCCTGTGTGAGTGCACGTGGTCCATCTGCTAGCGTGCTCTTCTCATCCAGTCAGTAATACTCAGAAGCTCCAGTCTGAAAGCTCCTGCCAGGGAACAAAAGTTAGGGTTATGGTATTGCTGTGTTCTCAAAGGGACAAAAGGCAGGTTCAGCAGAACTGGCTGAAACATGCAGAGATTCCCATGTCACAGAAACAGTTGTCTGTAAATAGGTACAACTTCATATGTAGAAAGGAGTGACCATCTAGACACTGCTGTGTATGGAGATTTTTTATTTTCTGTGGAGCTGTTGCTGAGTATTTTAGAATTAAATGGGAAAAAAGCATCATTACATTCATTAGCATTTAATTCAGAATTATTTTCAATCCATAGTAGAACAGGGAGATACAGTAATTAGATGTTATACTTTCATTGATGGGATGAAGAGATGTGAGGTTCAAACTGGAAATGGGACTTGAGTGGACATGGGACAGGGAGGAAAAATAAATTTTCATGAACCTGGGAAATGGTTTTTGCTAGAAAGAAAGAGCACCAAAATGCATGAAGTTTCTATAGTTTCTCAAGAAAAAGAAAAGAAACATTATGTCAGCTAATCTTCAAAATACACAAAGGAAAGGCAGTGCCGAAAAGGAGAATATTTTTACTGATTGTACTTTCAATGTTCTGTCATTAATGGTCTTGTTCTTGTAGGAGGTTGTTTACCATGTTTGATTCAAAGAGATCCACTCTGCATAGTTTTACAGTAACTTTGTTAATGTTTTTTGATAACTTCTGCTTATCAGCCTAAGACTTGTTGGCCACAACTGTATTGTGAGCTGACTAAATTGGTTGTTAGTGCATTTGCAAACAGTTCAGCCTGATTACATTCGTCTGAGCACCAATTTTACAGCCATTACAGGACTTGAGCAAGCAAGCAGGCAGGCACCCTGCACATACCTCTCTCAGCATCGTGATTTACTGCCTCTATCTGCTGCCTTTTACAGCTGTGTGCTGGCTAGTGTCCCTGTCTTGCTGCTTAGCTTGTTTCAGTAATGCTACATCCTTACTGTGGAATCTGAGTCTGACTTTGCCACTGGACTGGAAAACGGCCTGTGGCTTGTCTAAAATTCTTTTCCCATCTTCCCTGTGGTTACCTCGTGCTTAGAAAAACAAACTGATAGGGGTCATAATAGGTGGACACAAATACTTTCCTTTTGACCCACTTCTTTTTGACTAGTCTGTGTTCTTTGACCATTTTCCAAGGTTTCTCTTGTGCTTTGTTTTCACTTGGCCTGATAGCTGAAAGCTTTACTGTTAATTATTATTTTTGACAGTTATGACATTGATATTCCACCCTCCCATAGTATCCTCTGACCTGCAGGTATTAGAATGCACAAAGATATGCCTGAAATGTCACAAAGGAATGCATATCACATATAGTTACAAATTAGTTCAGATAAACAGAGTACAGCATCTCAAGGAGACATGGTAAGCATCACTGACTTGAATAGCTGCAGAGAGAAACAGTTTTGGAGTAATTTCTGTTTATGGAGTCAGTACATTAAAACAATATGGAGTAATAACTTGCAATTTTTTGCTAAGCTGAGATTCGCATGTAGATGGATTCATCTAATGACATCAACAAAACATTGGCTATTGGGATGGAAGGATTTGAAGTGCACAAGGAAGGTGGCAGGATGACAGCTACAAGAGTTAAGTGTCTAAACAAGGATACTCTGAAAAGCGTTTGGCTATGGTGGGTCCTCTGGAGGCTGAGTAGTTGGTTCTTTTTTGCTTCAGAACAAAAGGGGCCACATGGCATCCTGGTTGATAGCAGCTTATGTTATTTGCTTATGATGTGACATGTAAGAGATAATAGTTTCAGAAGTCTGTCATTGTTTCGTTTTCTCACTAATTAATATGTAAACAGAATAAAAGTATCATCCTTAACTGTGTCTGAAGGTTCACATGTTAATATTTTTTCAGGTGGAGCTTGCAGAAATTTGCACAAAGAGCGAACGTTATATCGGCACAGAAGGTGGAGGAATGGACCAGTCAATCTCTTTTCTGGCAGAAGAAGGAACTGTATGTGTACATTTGTAGTCTAAACTAGCAATGTAATTTTAATTTATATAAGGAAAAATACCTTCATTGGTATCTAGAAGAAAAATAAGATAAGAAACTGGAATGCCTTGGTAAGCAGTATAAGCACCACTGATATACAAATGAATCAGGAATTACTTACAACCTTGGGTACAATCGAGTATGACAAGTTTGAATGAATATGATGAGGAAAATCAGAAATGGCAAGGAGGAAGGAAAAGATGTGGGAAAAGATGTACTCTAGAAGAGCACCAGGTTCCACTGTTTGGCTAATTCATACTGAACTTAGAATGTTTCCCATATAATGAAATCTGAATGGTCGGCATGCCTTGTATTCAGTGGAAATGGGATAATTATTACAAAAATGCTTTCTTGAAACTTCTTATAACCAAACAGTCTTAGGAAGTTTTGCCAGGTTCAGTTACAAAGACAATGGAGACTTTTTTTTCCACCAGTTTTGCTAATTCCAGACAATTCTGTGGCTGGATTTTGATGTAGATGGCATTTAGCAGTCTTAAACGTGGTGACAGAAGGTGAACTAGCTGTGATAAACAGGACCTGCCAAGTTATGCATGAGTGCTTGCAGTGGAATTTACAGTGAGGTTCATCTGCTGTCCCAGAAGGTGCACAGGACTGCAACTGTTCAAACCTCAGACTCATAAAATACTTTAATTGGAATTAATATAGTGTTTCATAACAACCTTTACTTTCCTTATGGTTGTGGCATTATATCTCTACAGCTTTTGTTCCTTAATGACATATCTTGATGAGCTTACACAGAAAAAAACCTATTTCCTAGAATTACACCAAACATTTAATACCATCATGAGACATGTATTTTCAATTTCACGTCACCTGTACCTATTCTCTACCTTTCCTTCATGTTTATACTGTGGTAAAAACACAGCTGCATGAATCATGAAAGAAGGAAGCAGCATATTTTCCTGCCATACACAGATGATTATGTAAGTGGAAGCTTTCCTGATATATAGCAGTGGTGACCAAGAAGACAAAGAAAATGTTCAAACGGATGAGAAAAGGAATTGTGAACAAAACAGAAAATGTCTTTGCTTCAGTGTACTTGCAGCTGAATGCAGCTCTAGCCTCCCATCTTAAAAAAAAACAAGTACAGTAAAGGACACTGAGGTTTCTCAAAGCAATTTTTTTTTAATATGAGCAGTGACTGAATAATTTCAAACTTTTCAGCCTGGAAAACAAAAAGCTTTGGGGGTGATACTTTGAAGTTTGTAAATTCCCTAAACAAGTAAAAAGAAGGTAAATGGAGGATTCAATGTTTTTCATAACTGAAGAACTAATAGAAACACAATGACATTAGCAAGCAACTTGTAAAAAACAAACAAGGAAGTTTGGGGTTTTTTCCAAAACATTCATTGTTAAATTGAGAAATACCATACATTGTGGAAGGCAGAAGTTTTAAAAGGATTCAAAAAAAACCTTTGTGGATACACTAAGAGAGTGTTCAACTATATGTATCTATTTAACATAATAGATGTTTCTTCCAGTGTAAGTATAACCATTGTAATCTTTGCTTATGGGAATCTGGAAAAACATACCACAAGAAATGATTGCTTTGTATATATTCTATTTTTATATTCCCCCTAAATAGCCATTTATGGCTACTGTCAGAATCAGGATACTAGACCAGCTGAGTGGTACATTCTGGCCTAATGTAGCAGATTTTAAAGGGTATATCTAAATGTAAGCAAGTCTGTCTGTCTTGATAGTAATTCTGTGATGGGGTCCAGAATCTCAGTGGCAGGGAGTAACACACATGCTGTACATAATGTACAAGAGGATTTGTCATTGTTTATTTAGCACTCTGGCTGCTCAAGGGACTCTCTGGGGGTGAACAATGCCAAAACCCATAAGACGTCCTTGCTTGCACAGTTACAGTCTATTCCACAAAGCCAAAGCAGGGCACATGATTTCCAACTTATCCCAGTAAAAAACCAGATGTGAATTTAATTTCCTGATTACATTACCTCCTGAATTATTTAATTAATGGATGCCTAGCTTACTCCATGAAAAGGTCACAAATGTGGGAACGTCTTACGCAGTTTGTGTAAGCATATGCGAGTCTCTTATGTCAGAAAGGAGGAAACAGTAACTACATTCTTACACATAGTTTTATTTAGTTTCTTGGTTTGATTGTCTGTATGTACCATGATCACTGCCTGAAATCAGTCCTAAAATGTTGGTACCACACTGTACCTCAGTGAACTAATCTCGCTGTAGTGCAAAATCAGAAGACAGAGGGGAGATGGACATTGATGAAGGGGCAGGGAATGCAAAGCCCCTTGTTTCTAGTGGCACGCACATTAGCTTCAGCCAGGCCTGGTACTTCTCTGCAGATCAAAGTGAAACTGTTGTCTTAAACAGGCAAGAAAAATAGGTTGGGTGGGGTTCTGTAAAATGCTGAAAAAACCCAAAGACTTAATGGAAACATTTTAAAACCCAGCTACAGGGAAAGGTTTGAAATGTATGTGTAACTTGACCAATGAGGTTAAACCTCTTTTCTTGCTGTTTCATGTCAGTTTTCTTTCCTTAACTGTCCCTGGATTTTCAAGAGAAAAAACATGCAAATTTGCATTTGATTTATAGAACTAAGTGCACTGTTAGCTAGTAGTAAATTAAAACTAACCATTCATTTTTCTTTCAATAGGCCAAGTTGATAGAGTTCAGTCCACTGAGGGCAACTGATGTTAGACTTCCAAGTGGAGCAACGTTTGTTATTGCTAACAGTTGTGTTGAAATGAATAAAGCAGCAACTTCTCATTACAATATTAGGGTAATGGAGTGTCGGCTGGCTACAAAGGTAATGCATGGCTTATGTCAAACTCTAATGAAACCTTCATCTAAATATGTGCTTTTTTCCACTTCTGACCAGTTGTGTCTTTAACACCTGGCTAGGTGCTACTCTTAGTATAATTTTTCTTTCCAGAACCAGACACTTCCATCTGCAGGAACAGAACTCCTGCTGAGCTTAATGGAAGTGCAAGGATTGTGTCCTTATATAGAAGATTATGTGATTTAGTTCTATTAAATTTATTCTTTATTATATTTCAGTGGAGGAAATAAGTCTATTTTTCAGAAAAAAATATTCCCAGTTAATAAGATAGACTGTTTCTAATTAAAGCTGAATAATGACAAATAATGGAAAGCAGCCAGTATGGTCACGTGTTTATATGTGTATATGGCAATAGATTTGTATTTTCTAGGATTTAGAAAACATCCAAGCTAGTAGTTGAAGGTCTGGAAGTAATATTAGAAATGCTGAATAGCAGCATGTATGTCAGTGTAAAGTTTAAAGACAGGCTTGAATTAAACCCCAACATTTAAGGTGTACTGTCAGCTTACAGTTTGAAAATGTATGGAAGTTGAACAGGGGAAATCTAAATTCTGCTTTAATTCTGGATTTTGTATGTTCAGGAGTATGTAGATGTAGAGTTTGATTTGAGAGCTTTTGAAGTTATTGCTCCATATACCAGATTTTGTGAATCGAATCACAGTTTTCTAAATTGCTTTAAATTATTAATCCTGTACAGTAAACTGAAGCTGTATTAAGGAAACATATTTTCTTTTACATTCCTGTTAGCTATGATGCAATCTAAAAATGTACTTTTAGCAGATGCCTGATTTTAGGGAGACTAACAACATACACCTGTCTGTTTTTAAACATATGCTACCCAGATGGAAAGCTGCACACACTATAAAAATACATTGAGCCAGGAAAAGACTGTCTTTAGGAAGAGGTCACAGTGGGGTGAAGGAGGGCAGGTATGTAAGTGGAAACAGGGAAGTCTTTTAAGCACCATTAAGCTAATGGAACTATGAACTAATGTGCTGGGCCTTGCAATAATGCTTTAGAAGAAATTCTCATTTTAAGTGCCTTAGGATAGGCTTTTTTCACCCTTTTCTACTTTAGGTAATTCTAGAATTTCATACTGGTTTACTATGTAGGTAAAGATACCAACACAACATATCCCTGCTAACATTAATGCAGAACATTTTGATATCAGTCTGTCCTACAGCGAGTTCTTGACCATCCTGGCAAATTATCTTTTTGGAGTCTGTTTCTTTCCCTTCCCTCTAGAGAATTATTCTTTTACGTTTTTTTTCCCCCTTTCACTATTCTTGTAGCAGCCTCTGAGTGCTCTCCTGCACTCTGTTAGAGTGAGTTTAAAGTTTAAAGATGTTTCCATTCCGCAGAGCACTGGCAGTCCCACAGGGAACTGACCTGTCCCTCACCATTCCAAGTTCTCCCCGGCTGGGAAGAGCAGGGCTGGGGACATGGTGCTCTCCCTGCTTCTCCCTCAGCAGTGCCTGCAGCTGCACAGCCACCATCAGCTGCTGGGCACACATGCTCAGATGGCATTATAGAGATGTTATGTGTAAGGGAGTGATGTTGCTATAAGGTATTCCTGGACTTACTCCTAGTCAGACTTTCTTGTATTTATATTTGTCCCATCATTTACCAAGTATGTTTTCCTCTCAGTTACTTACAGTTCTCCAGTGTGCCTATGTTGAACAATAAAAAACAATAAAGCCCAGAGATTCTATATCCTGGCAGTTAAGAGCCAGCTGCTTGATGTCCAGATCTTTAATCCATCTAGTCAGAGATGATCAAGAAAATACCCAGCTGTGAGAGAAGTATTGGGATTAGGTTTTGTACATTAAAGAGATGGATTTTTTCCCCATTTCTGTTCCATGTCCATTACAATTCGAGCTGCTGCAGCTAGACTGTTTTCAAAAACCATTTCTGTTTGCCCATAATATTTTTCCCAGTGCTGTTAGAATCAAAATTTTGCTATAAGCAGGACAAACCTTTCCAGCAAAGCTGTGCCCACTGGCCCAACAGGGTCAGTTTCTGTTTGGAACATTTGACCTGTAAAACCCCAGTGTAGATGGCTTGCCTGAAATACAGCATCTCCCTTGAAGTACAGAAATGGGAGCAGATGTGACAGTGCATGTGGCATATTTCTGCAGGGAATTATTTATTTAAAAAGGAAGTAGAAAAAATTTTGTTGCCTTATAGAATATTATTGTTTGTAAATTCTGTTTAATTTCTCATAATAAAGTCCAGGGGATGCTGAAAATTGGGATTAAAGCATGAGGAAAATAGTTTCCATTCATTTACCACCTTGAAGAAGATCTATATGCACCATCATACAACATATTTAAGTAAAATGAAACAGTAACTTTTATTCTAATTTATCAGTAAGTAAGTTTAAATGCAAATCACATAAAGGCTGTGGAGTTCTAGGTACTCAGAGCCTTTGAAAAGGAGACCAGAAGTGACTTCACCAGTCTTTTACAGAAAAAATTCTCTCACGCTGATTTCTCCATTAGGCACTAAACAGTTTTGCTTCTTTCTCTACCACTGAACATATAAAATTGTGTTTTAAATGGCAACAGTGTTATATGATTAGGATTTTGTTTGTTTTGCTCTGCTGAGCCTCACATAAATCTCAGCAAGTCACTAGATGGCACCAAAAGTAGTTAATTTTTAGATACTGCAATAAAGCAAAACTGGAAGAGCCCCTGCAGAAAAAGCACTGTTGGAGGAGAGTGAGAATCTACACCAGATAGCTGGGCAGCAGATCTGCTTAAATTTCATGATGTAAATTTGCACAAAACAAAGCAACTCCAGACATGTTTGTAAATCCCATGACTTTTTTTAACCCAGAAAATTAAATGGCTTAGCTGAATCAAGACAAATTATTTCAAATCAATCTCAGTCCAAACCTGAGTGTATTGAAAAGAATAAAACACACTGGGTGAAATCTTGGCCTTGTGGATAAAATGCTTGAATGCTGATTTGTATAGAAAAAGCATTTAATTCTCTGGTCTTTCTGTAAAGGTTTAAACTCTTTCCAGACATAGAGCTTGATCTAGAAGTTTTAAACTCAATTTAAATAGTGCAGCACTGGAGATACACCATGTGCCTACAAACACAGTGAAATGACATTGGTGTGTACCTGCTAATCTTTGTTTTACTTTGTAATCTGTTGAAATTAGAGGTGGTATGTCAATGACCACAGACTATTCTTCTATAATTGATAACTTCAAAATATTTCACCTTATGAGGAAAGCTGCTTTACCACTTTCATTAGACACATGGGAGCATCAATGCATATTTCAGCCTTCCAGAGAAAAGCCTGTTGGACTTTCTGCCTTTCAGGATTCTGGTGTGTTGAAGTAACAATTGTCAACTGCCAAAACATCACAAAGATACACAAAGCACAGTACCATTGCCAGGAGTGGGGGAAACATCCATCTATAACTAAGGAATATCACAGCAACCATGTAGGAATGGAACAGATTCAGACCAACATTGTACCATTCCTGTGAAGGCTAAAAAGGTCCTTTAAATTGCATGTTAAAGAAGGTGCTTAAATTTTACTTAAAACTCCAGACATTGCAAAAGTTTTGGGTTATTCTCCCCACAAATCTTATGGCCACTTTCATATTTTTAAGGCTATTATGAGAAAAGGTTCTAATAACAACCTCAAATGTTCATCAGAAAATTCCAGGAGTGTATTGGAAATGTCAAACTGAAATGTTAGAGCAAATATTAATAGTATGGAAACTGACTTTAAGGACTTTTAGTGTTACAACATCATAGCACTTGTATAAACAGTTGTCCAGATGGGATTGTAAAAGGTTAGTAAGTGCTTGAAGTAACAAAGTCCATGGAAGAGGATAAATCACTGATCTGATATCACACAAATAATTCCAGTAGGGCTTTTACAGACAGTATCTGATTTGAGGGAAGAGTATCTGTCATTCACAGACCTTTAATAATAAATATCAGTATTGACTGCTCTGTACTCATAGAAAGTAGGTTCTGATGATTCTCAGTTAAGAAGTGAAAAGAGAAAATTGGCCTTAAAAATACTTACGAACAATAGTTTTAAACAGGAAAGCACAATATTTTTTGTTTTCTTTTTTTTTTTATTATTTTTAATTTTAGCTTCTCTCAAAATCAAAAGGCTTGGAGTGGAGAAAAATGTTGAGACTCCATGATGTGCAAACCAAGCTAGGAGTTAGCCTAGAGGAAATGCTGACCATTGTCGAGGAGGTATTACATCCTGAGCCTTACAGCGCAGAGGAAATTTGTAAATGCCTGGGAATTAGCCTGGAGGAGCTCCGCTCTCAGATCCTTAGTCAAAACATGCAAGATGGTGAGTATATATGAAATGGTGGGGTTTACTGTACAATGTTTGTATTATATAAAAATTTTATGCATTAATAAGTAATGCAAGTGGAAGTCTTGCCAGAATACTTGGCTGGAATCTTGGTTGGGAAGTGAAAGAATTGATACCATCATCAATTGATATTTTCATTCTAACTTTTAACTTAAAATACAGCAGCCTTTGATTTTGATTGAACTGTTTCTAAATTATAAAAATAGCAGATCACTTAACTGGTGTTTAAGACCAGCACAGATGGGCTTGTGCTCCTGCTCTTAACTGATACATACATGATCACTTCCTAAAACAGGCACTGGGCAGCAAGTCGTCTTGGTCTTTCCTGAGAAAGTTCCTGTCACTTTTACTATTTCTTTTAGGAAGATGTTGGTGGAGCTGAACAATTCACTATCTAAAGTATTTTCCATGTTTAGGGTTATACCACACGGTCATGAGCATTGTTGCACATGAAATGTATCCTGGGTGCATATAGTAGGGTTGCTAATATCAAATAATAAAGAATTTATGAAATAATTTGTTTGTTTTCATAACAGGTTTCCAGCTGAGATCAGAATCTTTCTGTAAGAACTACATAGAATCCTTCTTCCTTGTTTCCATTCTGTAGCATGAATACCTGTATTCTTTTGGAGCCAAATTACATCCTTGTCAGTCCTTCCCAAGACTGCTTTCAGGAATGTGTACATTAGATTTATAGAGATCTTTAACATATCTATCTATACTGACAATTAAATAATCTGGAGTGATTGTAAATTTTATATACTTTTTATATATTATAGATAGATAGATAGATAGATAGATAGATAGATAGATAGATAGATAGATAGATACAGATATAGATACACACACTTTATATATACTTTATGTATACTTTATATATTTTTTATATATATAGTCCTGAATCTGTAACCTGTTTTGCACCCCACTCGTATCAGACAGTATAAGATTATCTTATTGTCTGATTATACTGCCAGAAGATACTGGGATGGAATAAGATATCTTAAGCCAGCTCTTTATTTCCATAGAAAGAGTTTTGATAACTTTGTACTGTCTGTACATGAGAAATATATGGGTCATGTACATGCACTCTGCAGCATTTTCCTGGGAAACTGCAAGGTTGTAAATCTTACACTGTCCCTGCCACTCTCCCCTTCATGAAGCAATGCAAGACTATTAACTTAGAGATGTTTATACTCCTTATACCTGGTTTATAAAACAAAATTCTACTGTTCTACAAAATTGAGTTGTTTATACAGGTTATCTTGATTTTTTTCAAAAAACAAAGTCTAGATGAAAAATTTAGACATAAAAGCCATAGAAGAAACTCAAAGGAAATTTTATACTGTAGCTCTGAATACCATTTGCAGATGTTTGCTGAACAGAATCTCTTAAACTTGCATGACCGTGATTTCATTTGATAAGACCAATTAAAAAGGATTTTTGCTGAAAGCCTTTTTGCATGTACAATATGAAATTAAGTAACATTTCTGTAAAACTTATACAGAAGAAACAAGACAGACACAGAAAAGGCTCTAAATCTGCTAGGTTTGTTACACACTGTACAAATTACATGTTATGTTGGCTTTGGAACACCAGAGGCTGTTTGAAGAAAACATTTTTCTTCCCCTCTAGTTTCCCACTCTATTTTAATGACAATGCCTGGCTTCTCCATGTGAGAGAGAATACTGTCAAATAAGTAACCTCTGTAGAAAATTTCAGAGTGTCATTGAATTTCTTTGTTCAACATGAAGAACAAACTGTAACATTTAGGGGATGTTTTCATGCCCAGGGATCGTTACAAGTACTGTTTTGTACTGGCATTGTGTTTCCTGTTTAAGGATCTAAAAGTGCTCTGTACATACTGGTTTAGCCTTAAGTCCAGTTTCCCCTCCTGTACCTGCCCAGTGACACTACTGTATACTTACATAAAGTTTTATCAGTATGTGAGGATGACCAGATAAAAACTCTACGTGTCAAAGGAACATTCTATGGACATTTGGTCAAGTCCCTGGCCAGATCTGGAAGCCCACAGCAACTCTGCATCCCTTTTACAGCAAGTATTCAAGGATTTCTGCAGTTCCCCACTGTACAGCTCATTCATTCCCCACGTTTGGAGAAGTACAGATTGTGTATAAAGCCTCTCTAAACTTCTTGCATTTGTTCTTTGGTCAACTCAAAATCCTGAGTTTAAAGCTCCCTTGCAAATGTTTACACATGGATTGCACTTGTGGCTTCTGAACATCCCTAGAAAAATAATATTTATCACTTTCTAAGGTGCACTGTGCCATAATTTTGGCTTGGACTCAAGTGCTTCACAGAATACATAGTGTGTGGTGATTGTGGGACATTAAGTATTTATAAGCTTTGCCACAAACGGATATTCTCCTGTAAAACAGTGTATTCCTTTAACCATGAAATGTTTTTCTTCTTAAATGAGGTATTTTTTAAACCCATTTTTCCTTTTCATATTAAAAAATTTAATCTAATTCTGACATTTAAACCTGAGAATGAAATTGCCATGGGAGGAACAGGCATCCATTTGCTCTGTGGATTTGACTGTTTAACTCCTATTTGTCCCCTGGAAAGAGAATTCTAAATCTGTGCTGCCAATTGCATGAGTGGTGCTTGAACAGCCCCTCATGGGCATTGATGGTGACCCGAGTGCAGGAACAGTCTCCACACTCCCTGTACTGACAGGGGTAGGTGAGGGGGCCTCGAGTGTTCTGTCAGGCAGCTCTGGGGTACAAAAAGCTCTCTCCATGCATCAGTAGATGCCCTGCATGACCAGAAGTTACACCTCCACACTGATAGAGCTCAGAGCACTTTCCAGTTTAAGGGTCCAGGTGCCTAGTTCAGTCTCACCCTGATCTATGTCATGGAGAAATTTTGGGACATACCACAGAAAGAGATGTGGCTGCTCCAGGCAGATCCCATACCTGGAGGGTTGAGGCTTTTGGGGTGTGCCACAGGTTAGGCACAGGCACTGAATAGTTTAGGTTAGTTGCAAAAGCCTTGTAAAGCCATCATTCCTCTGGAGGAAAAATCACTTTAAACCAGTAGTTATCATAATCTCAAAACAGGTGTCTGCTAAATGTGTCATCGAATCCAGTGATGACTCGTCCCCTGGTTTATTTTCAGAAAGCCAGATTGCAAACAGTTACTTGAGCAGTCCCAGTAGAGTAACTGTTCCCCACTTCAAGTAGGGGGTTCACAATCTGGCTCAAATTAAAGCCATCTGGCACCATTTTCTTATATACATTATGAGCCAGAAACCTTCACCCTCATCATGTTCAATCAGCAGGATGCCTAACAGAGAAGGGTACAATGTCACGTGAGTAATGGTGCTAGAAACTGTCCCCTACACAACTGCGTGTCCGTGAGTTTTTTCCGGTTGTAAATTTCTAACAGTCCCATCAGCCATGTGCAGCTCATTAATCTACAGTGAAATGTATCTTTAGAAGCTGCCAAAGCAACTAGAAAAAAAATATATAGCCTGGAGAGGTTGGTCTTTAGCTAAAGGTCAAATAGAATTGTACAGGAAGCCTCTAAAGAAAGGAATCTGCTGAAGTTGAAGTTGTAACAAATAATATGAGTTGCTGAGAAGCCACAACATTTACTTATGCAGAAAAAAAAAATCCTTTAAATGGACTGGACAGGTCTGCAAAATTTTTGTAAAGCTAAAATTAAAAATATGACCATACAGTTGAAAATCTACAGTAAACATTTCTGTTATATTTAGTTAACCCTCAATTATTTGGGACTAATAGCCCAGATTTTTGTCTGTTAAGGGATTTTATATGGCTTTTGACCAAGCTTTCATTAACATTAGTCTGCTGGGTCACAGCAACTTGGAAGGTTCTTGCTGCAATACTGTCTATTAGTGCCATGGAGAATGGCACCATTCTTTCAAGGGCATTTGGTGGTTTGTAAGTGAACTGAATTTAGGTGTTCATGGGTGACCTGACAGAAATCCTCTGTAGGAGCACAGCTCAGAGAACTTGGAGGTAAGTTGAAGTGGGAGAAACCAGGCTTTCATTATAGTTGAGTGGATTAGGAAAGTATATTTATATTTTCGGTCTAATTAATTACCTAATTCCATATATTATAGTAGATTTAAGGATCCACATGTTTTTAAGAATCTGGCATTAGTTCTCTAAACCCAGCTTTTTATGCTCTCCTTTGAGCACCACAGAGGGTGAGACCATAGAACCCAGTCCTGCAAGGGTTTCTTTGAGGGCTTCAGCTTTTCCTGTTTCAGAGCACTCCAGCCTTGGCACAGATATAAACTAATCAGGTGTGGGCTCTCTGGTTTTTTTTCTTTAAACTGTAACAGAGTATGGCTTAGGCAATCAGTGGAGCCAATATACAACCTGTGATGTAGCAAAGAGATTCCAATATAGATGTGATTTTAGAAATATCATCTGCACTCTGTCTCCAGTTAGGCAGAGAGAGTTTGTTTGGACTACTCATCCAAACAGAAGAGATAGAAGAAGGTTTCTGTATTATCAGAGGCATTTGGTGTTGAAAGCTGAAAATACGTGAATCATTTCATTATTTTAGAATAAGGCTTAGAGAGTACCGAGCTGTTTGCTCTTCTGAAGACAATTTTGCCTGAAAACTGCCTGAGAAGAAAAGCAAGCTATAACAAAAATTCTTAAACACAAACAGAATTTTTTTTAAATAAAATGCTGCCTATAACAGACCAATAGTTAATGCCAGGATCCCAGCCTTTAACCAGTATTAATTTGGTAAACGCCCGCAAAGGAGCCTGCAAATAACCCACAGCCACTCTGTGCTGCCTGGAAGGAGTGTGATCCCAGCCAGAGGAAGCTGCGTCAAGGTAGCAAATTCCCCCTCCACCGAGAGGCTGTCCCGGGAGCCAGCGCTGCCCAGGACACAGCTCAGGTCCCTGGCTGGCAGCCAGAGCCCAGCGCCCGTTGTGGTCGCCAATTCCCGACATGACGAGCACAACACAACCCCAGAGGTTTTAAGGTAATCTGGCCAGTAGAGCATTGCTCTACCAAAGGGTGGTCTCCGAATCAATCACAGCCTTTGGCAAGTCTGTGGCCCGACAATTGAAACCAGACATGTTTTCAGTTCATTCTTTGGGTTACTACTGTTCAATGGTGATTTACAAGAGAGTGTGAGCTATGGCAATCTCTCACGCAACTTTAGATATTCCCTAAACGAATGCACATTTAGAAATCTCCTTGCTCTAAAACAATGCCTCATAAGAAAAGAATATTTAAAGAGAAACCACCCTTAAAAATAGGCCAAGCTGTCTTTCTTCAGCATTCAAAAATACTGAGGCGCTACTTTGCAAAACACAGTGCAACTAACTCCGGCAGCAGCAAAATCAGAAACCAAAATATGCTCTTCCTGTGTGATACTCTCAAGTCCGTGTTTCTGGGGGGCACTCAATTTTCTCATTTCTGTCCTAGTTTGAAATACTTTCAGAAGGCCTGTTCACATGACAAACAGCACAGGGTTTCTCAGTAGCAGGCTGTATTGAATTACAAAATAAATAGGAGCAGAAGCAATATCAGCAGTAGCAGAACATTGCTATGTTAAATGTTTCTGTCTCATTTTAGACTACTTGTGTCTCAGCACTATTTTCAGCATTTACAATTGTGAAATACTCTGGAGAAATAAAAAGGCATTATAGAGGTGCTGATGAAGTTTTAGTCTGTAAGGGTTGCTGCCTGGAGTGTGCAACACGAGAGACTTCATATTGGACCTAATTTTCTTTCCAGTCTTTCAAGGAAGATTTCTACATGTATTTGCAGATGTAGATTACTGAAAGTGTCAGAAGTGGTTCCAGAACTTGGCAGTCTCCAAAGAACAGCCAAGTAGGAACTCTGTGGGTCTGAGTCAGACAGCAAGTTCTATTTTAAATACAGGGCTGGTCTTGCTTCTCCTTTTACCTCTATTTGAGTGTTTTCTCAGCCATTTTAGAAAGCAAGAGAGACCAGGAGCTGAATTGAGAGAGAAACTTCACTCTGAAGGAGAATTTGCATGTCGAAAGAAGATGAAGGATGTTCTGAAGTGCTCTAGCAAGGCTTTGCTATGCTAAAATAAGGAAACAGTGCAGTAGGTGCTCCATATAGAGGTTAAAGTCCATTAATACTTGCCACCCAAACAGCTCATGCAAACGAATTTAGTCATAAATTAAATTATGTCATGCATGCTTCTGGTGAACAATACTTACTAAATAGTAGCCATGGTGTTAAAGCAAACAGAACTATATTGGGAGAGGAAAACAATGAACTACAGCACAAGCTTGGGAACAGCAGATCAATTCTCAGATACTAGCTGCAAACCAAACCTTCCTGTATATATGGGTGGCTTGTGGTGTCTTTAACCACAACCATCTCCTTCCTTTTTATGCCCCATTATCCAGGCTTGATGGAGGTCTCTACCCTGACAGCCACAAAGGTTTGGACACTCCCCGACCCTTCCCAGCAGAATTGGTTTTTGATGGCATAATAGAAAAAGTTTAGCCAAAATCCTTGCACTAGTCTTTGGTCTCATTAGGTCAGTACTAGTCAGTACCTGTCTGGGCTTGGCATCTCTTCACATCCACACAGGCAGCACTAATGCTTTGGCAAATAGCCTGTACCAAAAATAAACCCTGAAAACCAAGGTGAAAGCACCTGTTCTCTTCACTGTACCTTTAATCCAGTATTGTCTGCAGTCACGGGAAGCCTGCATTGTTGAGAAAAGAAAAAAGTGGGTGATGATTTTTGTGGTTTTGGTGGCTGTTGTTTTTTTCAAGCAAAGGTCCATCTGCACAGTTCCATAATTGATGCAGATTTGGCCTGGAGCAGCCACACAGAAGGGCCTGGGCCAGCAGGTGGTGGCTGACAGCTGCCTGCAGGGCACCGGGGACCTCCAGGTGTTCCCCTGCCTCTGTTCTGCTGCTATCTGAAAACCTGAAAGCTTTAGATTAATGCCCTAATGCTGTCACTGCCAACCCCTTGCTTTTGCCTTGCCTCTGCAAAGTAAGAGAGACTGAGCCCGTTCCGTGGCACAGCAAATAACCAGAGCATGTGCATGAAGCTGTCAAAACCAAAAAAGATGTGTACATTGTATTTTGATAACCTCTAAACAATGACTTTTTTTTATTAGGGCTTTTAAAGAAGATGTAGGTGAACTTTTGCAGAAGACTTTCAGCCTAGAGAGTTCTCATATAAAGGATAAATTGCTAAAACCCCACAATTTTGTTGTTTTCGTATGTTGCTTTTGTAGTGAATAATAATGCAGTTTTCTTTTTGTGTAGTTTCCATCTTTAAGCTATACCAGCGTGCAAAGCACGTGTACAGTGAGGCTGCCAGAGTGCTGGAATTTCAGAAGATTTGCAGCGAAGCACCTGCCAATGCACTCCAGCTGCTGGGAGAATTAATGAAGCAGAGCCATATCAGCTGCAGGGAGATGTATGAGTGCAGCTGTCCCGAACTGGATCGCCTGGTCGACATCTGCCTGTAAGTTCTGACCACAAGGAAGAGTAATCCTCTGTGGAGAATACGGCTCGAATTGAGGAGAAAATATGACATCCTTGGCTATTGCAATCTCAAAATGAAAGTATTCTTGTCTCTTCTTACAAAATTAATCTTCTGCAGGGACATTACATGGTCAATTGTTTCCCTGCTGACATCTGTGTAATACTTTCAGATGAAAGCCACGGTTTATGGCTTTATTACAGATTTTGCTTTTGGACTGACTCATCGTCACAAGTGTTACGTTAGACTGTCGGCTACTCTTTTTTAAGTTGCAGAAGAAGTCATAAGTGGTTTTCTTAAAACATTGTCTTGTTCAATCTGGACTGTTACTTTTTCTCTATTTCTTTATAGCATCATAAAATGATTTGAGTTGGAAAGGACCTTAAAGATTGTCGTGTTCTAACTCCCCTGCCATGGGCAGGGACACCTTGCACTAGACCAGGTTGCTCAGAGCCCCATCCAAACTGGCCATGAGTACTTCTAGGGATGGGGCATCCACAGTTTATCTGGGCAACCTATTCCAGTATCTCACAATTCTCATAGGAAAGAATCTCTTTCCAATACTTAATCTAAATCTACCTTTTTCATGTTTCTTAACCAGTTCAGTACTGCTGCCACAGGAGTTCCAGAGCATAAGCAAGCTGTCCTACAATCTTAGGTTGTCTTGGAATTAGGATGAAATGTAGTGAAATGCTATTTGCATTTTTCCAGTTAAAAAATAAGTTGTCCAGTGTACCAGATGGGTTGGACAGCATTTCACTGTTTAAAAATCGAGTGTGCTAACTGTTACAGGGGCTGACACTCTGCTTCTCTCTCTGCTGTCTGAGCTTTCCACATATAATTAAGGCCCCATCTATGCCCCAGCATTCTTCTTTCAGCTGGCATCCCTTTCTAACTCAGTTTGGTCGTGAGGGAACAATCTCAATTCCAAAGCACATTCCCTGAGTGCCATTTTGTCCCTTCTCTTCTCCCACACACAGGTGGTTGTGTTATCGGGCTGTTGTTTCCATGACTCAGCTACAGGGGATGCTGAGATCTGGTACAGTTGTGCATTAATCCACAAAGTAAAAACAAGCACTTGGTACTCACATCCTACATAGCATTTCATCCCTCCCACAGGGTCAGCATCAAACAATGTAAACATTTCAGTCCTTCTTTATTTCTCTTTTTATGGTATATTTAATCCCAGGACAGACACTTAATGCTAAGTTTGATCTAAATTCAGTGCCTGTAGAAGGAATTTAGTGGTTGGTGATTATTTTAACAGTGGCTGGGGGAAATAAGCAGTTGCCCACCTGGGCTGTCCCACCTCTACTCCATCCCTGCCTCTGCCCCAGCCCCCCTGTCCCAGCTGCTTCCCACAGGCCCATAATGACTCCCTGGTGATGCCATCCTCCTAACTTGTGCCCCTAATTGTTCCTCCCTCTCCTTGGAGAAGGGTGTGCTTAGTTTGGGAAACTGCCCTAAGCCAGAGTATTACTGCCCTGCCAGAAGGGAAATGTGGGGTGACACAAGTGTTTGCAGTCCTGAGGTCAAGAAATGTTGTTTCACTGTATTTTAGAAACAGATATCCCATCCTCTCTCTACATCTTTCCAGTCTTGAAGAAAATAAACTGTTTCAATTTGAAGTTTAAAAAATTAATTATCTTACGACCTTTACCAACCTTTTTTTAAATGACTGAGAAATTAATCTGATTTAGAATGAAAATATGAATTTTACAAGCATGCAATTTACTATATGCTTTTTTCTTCTGCACTCATGGATTTTTTTAAGTTGCAGTACCCATTTATCAGGTTTGTAAATCAATAGAGTAAAAAATGTGATTATTTAGGTGAGTCTGATTTTTTTTGCAGACAAGATGGAATGGCCTCTGAGGCAGAAAGCTACAGAAACTGAACAGAAAACTTCTGGACACTGACAGATTATTTTGCATGTGGGATACACGTGCTGTTTTATGCTAAAACACAAAGCAGCCTGATAGCCAGTGGACAGACTGATAGCAACTGAACAGAACAAGTTTTGATTCTTCTCCTGGAACCCAGTCCAGGGTGTAACTCCCAGGCTGTGTTCAGTTTATTGATTCAGTTTATTGTATCACATAGTGGTCACATCATACAATAAGCAGTGACAGTCACTCAGCAGGGCAGTTCCACCAGAGTTATCCCAGCTGCTCAAAGGGAACTGCTGATCCACGTGTGAGAGGGGATAACTATCTCCAGGGTCAGCTGAAGACAGAAACTGAGCTCTACTGAATTATCAAAGATCTTGGGCAACAAAGTCTCGATCCCATGCAAGGCATTGGCGCTGCCACGTCTTGAGGCACCACTGGCAGGGCAGGAGCCTTAAATCTTAAATTAACATCTGCATTGCTTTAGGTACAGGAAGTGCCCAGAGCTGGTGCCTCAGTCAGTGGCATCCAGTGACTGCACTTGGCAGACCTGAGGAATCCATTCTGACAGGGCCTCTTCTCAGAAGAGCTGGGAGGAAACTCTCCTGCCCTGTGCAGGGGAAAACAAGCACATGGTCTGCAGTGTGGAGTTACCTGTGCCACATTGCAGTGAACAGCGAGGATGGCAGTGACAGCCTCT
Organism: Cyanoderma ruficeps; assembly: GCA_008694505.1. Classification (NCBI taxonomy): domain Eukaryota; kingdom Metazoa; phylum Chordata; class Aves; order Passeriformes; family Timaliidae; genus Cyanoderma; species Cyanoderma ruficeps. The sequence goes on along the minus strand of VZDJ01000155.1, from coordinate 10,326,145 downwards.
TGCAGCAGGAAGCTCAGTACAGGAATGGAAACTGTTCCCTATTTGGGCTGAGCTCTGTGCTCCCATGGTGACACAGCTCCAGCCAGCTCAGGCAGGGGGACGCTGGCTGGCAGGCAGGAGCACAGCCACAGCACCAAAAGGAAAGCAGCAGTTAGGATTTTTCTAAATTGAATTAAAATTCATCACAGCATTTCTGTTCCAAGGAGCAAAATATAAATAATGAAGGAAAAAATGTGATGTGTGTGCCCACATTACATCAGATTTCTGATTTACCAGCAGAAGAGCCCACAGCATATGATGGGCAGAGCTAAGTACCACAGTGGAGTGTCATTCACATGGAAAGACTTCAAATTTGTATATTAAAATTATTTCATCTGGGGTTTTTTTATTGTATTCTTTGCACAGAAAAAAGGAAATTGTTTGTTCATTATTCTTTGCAGTCTCGTCCCACCAAGAATATTTCCTAAGAAATGCATCTTTCCTCTCTAGAAGTTTAGTATTAAATATTTTTCTGATGCAGCAATTAGATTTCTAAAAGTGTATAGCTATTCTGGATGAATGCAGCTTAAGCTAGCATTCAATTTTTGGAAAAAACCTCTTTCCTTAAGTTGTACATTGAAAAACCTAAAGGACATAAAATCACTAGTCACTCTAGGAAGACTTGGCTGATGTGATTATAGAAATGGCCAGGAACTACATAAATTACATTCTTTCCTTACAATGATATAGAGCCGCCCTGTAACTTTCAAAAGCTTTTCCAAAAATACATTCCACAGAATTGCCTGAGTCTACTGCTGCTCTCTCCTTACAAGGTTTAAACTGTGAAGAATAATCTGCATATCCAGATGTTTTCTGTTTTGCCTAGATCTTTATGTTTTACTCCATAACCACTGCCAAGAAAGAAAGGGATCCATACTTGCTGTGGTTTGTAGTGCTGAAAACTGTAACCACGAGTTGGTCAGTTGTTTTTTTTCATTTTGCAAGGACTGAAGACTTGTGCTCTCTTTAACCCACCTCATGCTGTTAGTAGCTGGTTTACCTGTTAGTCTTCTAAAGCAGGTAACACAGCAGATTTACTAAACAATTAAGGGACAAAAAATTGGATGTGAGTTCCCAAGTAAGTTAGGTACTCTTGAAAATCTCTTGGTCCTCAGTGTTGCACATAACTTACTTTAATTTTTCTTATTCTCCATTTTTTTGGTGCTATAAATCCTGATTTTTGTGTTCCCAGCCATGCCTCTTACACGACAGACAGCTGAATCCCCTCTGACCACTTTTAAAAGATACAGATTGTACATTACATCCAGATGCATTATGGTAGCCAACAAATTCTGCATTTTATCAAGACCCTTACCATTTCCACTGATGATTTTCTTAAAACTGCAGAGCCTGAGATCATGGCATAATTTGAAATTTCAGCAAAGACAGAAAACACTTAAAGCTGCTATTCAAATGCAAGCTAAACTACAAAGCAGAATACGCATAATCCCCCCCAATTATATATTTATACTTATATTTATAACCCCGATAAGCTCATTCTCTTTGTGTCCAGTGAAGACTGGAACCAGATACATAAGCACTTGCAGAAGCAAAGGCCAGAAGGTGGGACTGGGGGCTGAGTGCCCCCAGCACTGGACTCCAGCCACATTATCCTTTTCCCTGCATTCCGTGTCATGGTGCTTGTGAAATCCACACCTCCCACTGCATGGCTGAGCTCCCCATCCACTGGATTGTCTGCTCACACTCCTCTTCCAAAACCCACCTAGATGCCAGTGCACAAGAGGAGTGTCTGGCCAGGAATCCTGCCTTACCAGAGGGGTCCAGCTTAGTATTGAACTGATTAAAACTTTAATGAGGCAGTTTCAGACCTGTTCCAAAGACAACTTCCTTGTGTTTGGTCTAGATACCTCCCAGGCACCACATCTCTTGCAAACACTGAATTAGGTGCTCCCTCCTGGATCCATGTAGTATCAGGTACCCAGTTTTCAGATGGTGCAGTTCTGCCCATCAGGTTCCTCAGAAGCCCCAAGTGGCTGCTATCACCACATTTGACACTGTTGAGCCACAGTATTTTGAAACACAGTGACTTCAGCTCAGCAACAAGCATATTTTCTGTCTATTTTATGCTTTATTTCAACTAAGTATTCGAAAATGACTCAGTAAAAATGAGGCATGAGCATGACCACAGAGAATTATGAAATCAATAAAAGGTTCAGAACAATTCTGAAGGGATTTCGGTTGCCTACCAAAATAAAAGCCAGACACCATCTGAAATACGAAGTTCCGTCTGAGGTAACAGACCAAATGAGTACAGACAATTCATTTAACAGACTCTGAAAAGTGGATTGGGTCTTATAAAGTCAATGGGAATTTCCTTATTGATTGCAACCGAGACTGGACTGGATCCTGTTCATTTCAGGAGGTTGCTCCATGGACTAGGACCTACCAAAATTGCATCACAGAATGAGTGGCTTACAGGAATAACAATAAGTAAAACAAAACACCAACAGGAAATGCAGAATGAACATAAAATCGAGTCAATATGAAGGGTGGCACCACACACACACACTGAAGAAAGTGTTTCTGTTCAAGAAGAGATGTGTGTTTAGAATCAAACACATATGCAAGTACTTGCTTGAAATATGACCTAACCTCTACTAACTCAGCACTACACCAGATTCATTTAACATAAAATGCACACATGAAAAATTACAACAGCCCATTCCAAATGAGCTGTCATTTTCCAGTGCTATTCACATGATGTTGTCTCTCCCTCTAACATATTCTAGGGCTGGTGAATCTCTCTGTGCATGGCTGTTGGAAACACATCAAAAGTATTTGTTTGTAAGTCAGATTAGATCTCCCTCAAGAATAAGATTTCAGATGAGTTTTCTAAACTGACTGGTTCTGTTCTCAGTAGGTTAGAAAAGCCTCAAAGTAACTTATTACATGGTATTTTCCTACTTTTTCTGAGTCTAAGTAAAGATCAGGAACACAGGTAAGCAAACTATTGAAAACAATTCTAAATTCCAATGAGATGGTATCTGAGTCTTGGAGCGTTACAGCATGGGATTTGCTCTGGGACATTTCTAGCAGGCCAGTATCTTGAGGCTGGGAATGGTTTATATTTTGCATGTCGTTTATTTGTCATTGTTTTTCTGTTCACACTCCTCATTAAGAGCATTTTTTTTTTTGGGACTACATTCATACTTTACCTCTGCTGGTGTCAGGAGCAACTACCCAACTCTGTTCATTCAGCATGAACAAAAGTTTATGTGAGTTTATTTTTACAGTGCAGTGACTCTATGACTTTTTGAGAGTCTCTGAACTCTCCTTTTCTTGACTGGCACGCTCAGCAGTCCTGCAGAAGCCTGTGAATCTTCAGCATGGTTTAGATCTGTCCTGGAAGAATAGAGCTATTTGTCTCTGCCACATTAGAAAATGGCTTGCATGCCTACATCCTGTGCAATTAGTTTATGAACCCTCTTCTGTTATTTTTGTCATGTATTTCTGTTTTCACTTCTGATGCCTTATGAATGTTGCTAACACAATCCCTTTCTTCTCCTGCTTTCTTCATCTCAGCTGCACTGTGATCCTAAAAACAGCTGATGCTGAAGCATTACAAAACAGGGGGACTTTTGGAAGTGATAGAAATTACTATATTGCAGTTTAAAGCGTCAGCACTTTTCTTTGGTCCAAAAGGGTAACTGCAAATTGCCGCAGTGTTACATATAAGCAAGTGAACATCAGAAATGTCTGATGACATGGGTGTACTCAAAACAATACAAGTTTTCTATAAAAATTTTATATATGACAAAGTACCTCTTTTTGGTTTATTTTACATGATTCTTTTCCCTGTTATTTTCTTTTAGGCAATTTGGGGCCATTGGGTCACGTCTGACTGGAGCTGGATGGGGTGGCTGCACTGTGTCAATGGTGCCTACTGACAAGCTGAACACTTTCCTAAAAAATGTAAAAAAAGCTTATTACCAAACGGATGGCCAAAGGTTAGCAGTGGAGAATAATAATCTGTTTGCTACCAAACCTGGAAGAGGAGCTTTGGTTTTTGTTGAGGCCTAAAGAAAGTAAAAATTTTAAAGAAACTATGTAGAGCATGTAGAACTGGCAGTACTTCCCATGCCACAGTACATGAATGCTTTTTCTGGTTTGTATTGTAATGAGCAGTTGCTTTTATCAAAATATATTTCTGAAGAAGCAATTAAAACTCTTTGATTATAAAAGTCTTTTTCCCCATATTAAATATATCTTTCAGTATAAATATTGATTTTGATTTACTAAAATGTATTGACAGAGATAACTGAAATTGAAATAAAGATGATGATTTGTTACAGTGTCTGTCTCTTCCCTTTACTGCAATTAAAGAGAGACCAGGTGTGCAATGAGCTGCCTCAGTGGAGGGAGGGGACCCTGCAGTGTTTGCAGGGCTGTTCAGTGCTTTTTCTCTTCAGGTCCAGGACATTGTTTTGTTTGGAGCGTTCTGTAAAAAAAGATTAAACTGAAGCATTCAAAAAACTGCAAGGACCTTGCTAAACATTCAGTTTTCTGCTCTCTACAAGTAGGATAATTACTGTTGTAATTAATGATAATATTGGAGGAGCACCCGCAAGCCAAGCAAAGCATGAGGAATACATTATATTACGTAGGAAAGCTTTTCTCCTAGTGATATTTCTTAGGTATCTTTGTGCAGGTATGAAAGTTTCAACAAAAATGAAATCTATTCATGAGCCGTATGATATGACAACCTAAGTGAATGAGCAAATAATGAAGCAAAGTTGGATTTTGAGTTATCCAAACACCATACTCTCATGCTTGAGTCCCAGCTGTGCATCTACATCATAGAACATTTGCATTTTATGCAAAACTTTTATAAAGGACTAAATATGATGCACTGACCATGTAGAAGAAAATTAAAATTTATAGGGAATAGTTAATGAGAGGATTTACTCAGTCGTACTAAGCAAAAGTAAGTTCTAGGTAGGACTCAGGGAAAATGTCATTGACATTACTGACAAATTCTGAGCTTGCTCCCACTTTCTGCTCCTGCCAGCCCCCATAAGTGCTCTGGCAGTACAGACCCTGCCTCCTCAGCAGGAGAAATGGTTGTGATTGCAGAAAGGGGACTGTACATCAGGATTCCCCCAAAGATGTCCTAACCCTGTTCCCAAAGGGAAAGTCAGGCTCCTGTGGCCTCCCTCTTGCACAAACTTCACTTCTCTGCTCTCTCCAAAGAAAACCAAAGAGAAGATTTGATCGTTCACAGCCCTTGCAGCCATAAAAGACACAGCAAGAGTTGGCCCTGGGCACGTTTTTGTGATGCTAAGCACAAGTTAATGTCCAGAAGTCTGCATCAAATTAGAGATCTCTCAGATTTTCTGTACATTACCCATGCTAATTCAGGCCAAACCCAAATTCTCGGAGGCTCCTTATTCTGTGAGAAAACTCTGCCAAATTTGAGCACAGAAGATGAATGACAGCCAATGCAAACTACGAGATCTTTTCAGGAACCTCAGAGGGGAATGTCATGGCAGTAATATCAGCAGAGAAGATCTCTTATTTCTGACAACCAGGAAAAGTGGAACAGAGTGCTTGGGTCGAGTAAATCAAACACTCGAGGAAAAGGATGGGCTCTGGACACAAGGAGGGGAGATGAAAAGGCGATTTGGAGGGAGGACAGTTAAAAGGATGCATGTGAGAAGGGAAAGCAAAGGAAAGGGGAAACAGTTCTGAACAATTAGCAGCGTTATAGAATGGGCTGATCTTAACCATTCCCTATTGCCATCTTTGAAACTTAGTATCTTGTAACCCATTTGTAATGTACAGTAGATATAATGTGCATTCAAATCAACTTGTAAATAAAGGACCCCAAAAAGTAAAAATCAGGTAAATATCTTCAACAATGTTTACACATATTCTGAAGAAAATGTTGCCATTGCTTTGTTACCAACTGAGTAATGAGATACAATTTTGAGCTTAATCCAGTGAATTCCTATTTATTATCCTGTCATAAAAATGGAATAGAATACAATAAATACCAGTCCTTTCATTAAGATATTTGCATAGAACTTTAGTTCAGTTGGATTAATGGAAGTAGTAATCAGTGTATGAGCAGAATAAAAATATATTACGGTGTTTTTTTCTTCTTTTTTAAATTGAGCATGACACACAAAGTCATAGAATCTTCCACAAAACATGCAGGCTGCAGTACATTTCAAAATTTTTCTGACAATGAATCTTACAAATTATGTTCTCATAAACAAAGAAAAGGAAATGAGATATAAAAGGAAAACAGCATAAAAGAATAAAACCAAAAGTTCAAAACTTCTGATGAATCTCTTTCTCAGGAAAATTTAGACATAACTTTCATGGAAAAACCTACAGAATTCAAACTATTTACATAAAAAGGGCACTCAGGCATCTTTATTTAATGACTATATATAGGAAGCAAATTTTCTTTTTAAACAAACAAAAGTTCTTTTTGTTTGCTTTTTAAGCCTTTAAAGACATGTTCCTACATAATGGTAAAACTCCCAATGATCAGAGTGTGAGACTGATAAAGGGCAAAGATATTAGTAGCATTGCTAAAGCAAGAAGATTTTGATTTTGATGAAAATTTCTAAGTCTAGAGCATATTGCCTAAGCAAGACTTTCCAGGTCTGTATCTTCAGTAGCTTTTCCTGACTACCTTTAAAAATCTCTTCTATAGTTAGAGCAATGCTAATCGGTAAATCAGATCACAAAACTGTTTAGGTAGAAAAAGACCTCTAAGACCACCAAATCCAACCATTGAGCCAGCACTGACAAGTGCATCACAAACTATGTCCCCAAGTGCCACATCTACACATCTTTTAAATCCCTCCAGGGATGGTGACTCCACCACTGCCCTGGGCAGCCTGTTCCAGTGCTTGACAATCCTTGCCATGAAGAATTTTTTCCAAATATCCAATCTAAACCTCCTCTGGTGAAACTGCTGATCGGTCATGGAAAGTGGCTTAGTGAGCACTTCCACCAGGTTCCCTCGGGTGGATCCAACCAGTCCCAGAGACTTGTGAGTGTTGAAGTCAAGTGGCAGTGAAGTCACTGATGATCTCCCCTTGGATTGCAGGTACTTCATTCTGATCCCTGTCCCTCTCCTCCATCTCAGGGGGTTTGCTACCCAGAGAACAACTGCTCTTACTATTAATGCCTTCTCTGCCTCAGTCTTTAAGTACCTCAGGCGTTTCCTCATCCTTTGTCACTATGTACCCCCTGCACCCAATAAAGGTTAGCACAAGCTGTGATTATCCATGGAATGCAATTTTATCTTAAGGCCTGACTGTAATTCATTCAATCACAAGTTTAATCTTAGTGTGCGGTAAATGGGCTCTAAACCTTTCCAAAAAGGATCTGGAATGGAGACACTGTTAGACATCCGGGTGCAGCATCATTGCCTGGTGCCATATTAATACTCTGTATTATGGTAATCCCACTGACATGTACATCTTCATCACTGCATTTGCTGACTGTGTCTCTGTACACAGGAACATGCTCAACCTCTGAAATAGCAGGAGAGCAATTTTACCATTCACTTAACAGGAGGGGATCACGACCGTGCATTTGACGTTTGCTGTCTTGGACACAGCACACACACACAGGGACATATGGCAACCTAATATATAATAATTACTTACATAACATTTTCGGGAATATTGGTTTCTAGTTAATATGATCTGAATGCCAACTTTTATTTTAGCAACTGCTGAGTACTTAGTCATTATAATCCTTCTGAAATTCCTCTCCGAGTCCATGTGTCTCTTTAATAACATCTTGATATGTTGGAGCAACTGCTGCACTACAGCTTCAGTCAAGTGAAAGATTTGTATTTTCAGCTAACTACGAAGCTTATTTGTGTGCTAAATCCCAACCAGATCTAGTTAAAGATACACAACATTCACAAGAGTATCCTGTTCTAAAAAACAGATACCTTGCAAATCATAGCTGTTCTGGGCAGGACTAAAGTAGTGCTCCCTTACTCTTGTCATTATAAGGTTCATAAGAAAAAACGAACTTTATGAAAGATCTTACACTAAAAAGTACCAGTAGCATGAAAACTGGACTGGTAAGACAATATCATGAAACCTGTGCATCATGCAGCATATTAAAATGAGATTGAAGGCTAGGTATTGATGAGACTAGTTCACAATGCAGAAAGGACTACAGCGGGGAATGTAAAACCAACTGCAAACTGCTCGCTGTGATACAGCCCTGTTTGACAGATTTTCCCAGTGCACAGAGAACTGGCAGAGGAAGTACTGCCAAGCAGTGCTGCTGACACATCTGTCCTCCCTCAGCTCTGCAGTTCAGCCAGCTCTTTCATCAAATGCTCTTCTGGGATTTAATGTCACATAAAAGAGAGACAAGAGATTAATCCTGGTACTGATCTTATCTCTTGTACTCTGCCCTGTGCTTTTGGACTTGTGTCACAAGTAATGTAGATTCTCCGAGACACAGCAGACCACAGCCTCCCCGGACAGCCCCGGGTTTACAGAGACAGCTGTCGCTGTGCCGGGGGTAGGCAGCTCCTGTGCAGCCTCCCCGTGCCTGGACTGCAGCGCTGCCCTGCCTCGGCCAGCAGGGCAAAGCTGGAGCTGCTTCTTGAGCACGAGTTTTCCCTCACATCATCTAAGACTGTTTGACCAGTTAAACCTGTGGGTGAACGTTTTCTGCAGCTCCTGAAGCCTCTGCAGGTTTGGTCATTGATTTCAGTATAACACGGATTTACCCAGCCCATACTCCCAGCAAACAGTTCAAGCAATACAATAACAAATAGGGAGAGTTTGCACATAGAGATAACGTGCCCAAATCTCACTAGTAATTTAAGGCACTCAGACTAATTTCATCATAGGTGTCAGACAGTAATGAAAAAACTGTAGACGAGTAAAAAATGTTTAAGCTTCAGATGAGAAGACATTAAGGAGCTTTCAGAATTAATTGATCATTAATTGAGATTGATTTCCAATAGCAGTGCTTCCCGTAGAAGCGACAAACTGATGAGTAGTCATACAGAAACACTGGATATATTTATTGGATTTTAAGTCTAATGCATTTTGAGAACTGCTATCATCTCCTAAACCTTTTTTTGTTGGCCAAAATGACACATTAATATTAAAAGGAAAAAAAAATCTCTTCCCACTAAAGCACAACTTTCTGCACTTGGCACACGAGGATCAAATAACTCAATAAAGATTAGATGTACTTCAGACTGAAACACAACTAGTGCCCAAGCAGCTGTCTTCTTTTCAGCCAAGCTGTGTGTGATTTGGGGTGGGAATAAAAATATATTCTATCAGCCAATGATCAAACCAGATGTGTGGGGTTCTTTTTTTTAAATCCAAATTAATTTTTCAAGGGATACTGACGCAGATTTGTATTAAGTTATTACAGCAATTCCTCAGGAATATTATTAAATACCTTATCTTTTGCCAAATTCCATATGGTGGAAGGTTTTGTTCACATTGTTCTACATTTCCTGGTTTCTTATCTGTCCCTCATGTGACAAATACATGTATTTATTTTTGTTGTCTGAGCTGTTCTGACATTGAGCAGGATTTTTTAATTGTGTTCTACTGATCGATTATCAACAGAATTAAATTGTTTGATTAAATGCTGAAGCATTTTCTACTGACTTTCTCCCTGGGAACATTCTTTCTGTCTCCTTCCTTTTTAGGCTTCCATCTAGAAAATAATTCAGACAAAACCCTTTACATGAGGGAAAAAAATTTAAAAAATCAGTGCACCACTTCTAAACATCTATAGCAGCTGCAAGAAAAAGGTTTTTATGAAGGGCTGAACCTAATTTTATTTAGGAACATAAAACTTTAACTTTCATAGCTAAATTAAAGTCTAACCAAAAACAGGAGCTAAAATCAGAACTGAAAGCATCTAGCAAGAATTTACAGAACTTCTGGCAGATTAAGTTAAAGCTCCACAGCTGAATCATAAACTTAGTCAGAGCCAAATACTAACTGTGAATGAAAAAATTTGAGGACAAAGGGTTAAAGGTCAAGGAAAAAATACCTATTGGGCTTTTTTTTCAAGTTGGTTATGGTCAGACCTTGGCCCTACAAATATATCCAGTCACATTCCTCTGCAATCTTTCCACAGCCAATCTAACTATATCAGCAGCAAAATAGATGAGGAGCTTTGAATAGCCTTGATTTTAAAAATTATTTTATTTTTTTCATTTGTTTTCAGAAGACCATTTAAGAGAGTGAGTGAAGGCCTGGGCAGCTTTTGTTTCTGAAGATCTATAACCCGATGATGGCCAGTGGGGAGAGAGGGGTCACTGGCTGCAAATGATTTTCAATGCTTCCTCTAGAGGGAATAGGATGGTTTCTGGGAGCTGCTTCAGGAGATGGACCTACAGGCCTCTCACTATTGTTACTGAAAACCTTCAAAATTTATTGCCCTGCCTAAAAGTCATAAAATGTTTAACTTTCTTGATTATAAGATTGCAGTGGTATGCCTTCCTAAAGCTGGTTTTTCATAAAACAAATTAAATGGTTAAACAAATAGAATTTTTCTGACGGAACAACACTGTCAAAATTTGTGGGATTTCCTGGTACCACCCTCAGCTATCAGCCCCTTGCACACAACTGCCCTGGGTGCTCTCCTTTCTCCCTGCCCTAGCTGTGCTCATTCAGCAAGAACGATTCTTGGCTGCTCTGGCAGTGAGGACACAGCTATGACAGGAAATGCACACCAGCCCCTAGAGCTGCAGTGAGGGGCACAGAGGGGCCTTGCACAGCTCTCCCCCATCCCCAAGGAAAATGGCAGGGACTTCATAAGCTCTTTCTAGCGAGCCTAAAGGTTTTGGTTAGCAGAGTTTGAATCTCAATTATCTGCTTTAGCTTCACTAATGAGATTTATTTTATTTCTATGTAGGTGGTCTTTTATTCCTTAAATGCAATTAGCATACAGTTGTTGCCTGATGGTTTTATTTATTTTTGAAAGTGCCGACTACTGGACTTGCTTTCATAGTTCTCGCGTTTCCAGAATTGACTTTTGTGCTCCACAAGCCTATTTTCAGGAAATATTTTGTAAGAGGGATGATATTTTGAACTCTACTTTTAAGGCTGCAAAGGCTTCTGCTTTTTTCGTTCCTTTGTCTGTTCATTAGGGGCCATCTTTAATTCCTAGATGTGTTTTTTGGAGTCAAGTTAGTTTCCTTTGAAACATACCATGAAAACAAAACATTAAAAATACTTTCAGACTTTAGGCAAAGTTTTAAGTTTATTTTATGAGATTCTATGCTATATAAGGTTTCAGGTGGGGCACTGAAATTTACATATTAGCCCGTTTCTAGGTTTTCTCTAAATATTTCCTGACATGTTCATTAGCTGCCTTTTGCTCATTCCATAAATGCATAAAAAACTATCTGACCTGCTTGGCTTCAGTTGTATGATGAATAGAAGGTTTTAGGCTTTTATTCAAACTATGAAAATTTCAACATCCCCATTTTTTGAAGATGACATAGATGAGTGCCATGTACTGTCTCCAACTCCTGAGTTGTATTACAGTCTTGATTTTTGTGATTCATGAATTTGTAATTCATACTCTCAAAAAAGAAAAGGGAACATTTTTGAAAATCAACATCGTGCATATTGCAAACTACAATAAACATGTCAGCAAAAGTGGATATACTAACAGTTTATGGTGGCCAATTTGCTACTTTATTCTTTTTTACAAATGGACAAATTATGACTACCCATTGTGGTCACATTAAAGGGAGAATGGTGTGGAAATTTCTGTTCTCAATAAACCCATAAAGAAGTGGACAGAACTTATTTTTAGACAGAATTGTGCTCATAATGCGAATAGTCACCTAAAATCTGCTGAGAAAAACATAATCAGTTTCACAAGAAGTCTAAAATTCTCTTTTTATCCCATTAGTCAGCCTAATAACAAGTTTTACAATTTGTCCTTGTGAAGTTCATAAAAACAATGACAAATATAAAAATGCCACACTGAAAGTTGGAAAAAAACCCAGTTTTCCACTCTTCTATATGATGTTGCGAAATTTGTTGAAGTCAGTGAAGTTAAACTACCATAACACAAACTGACCTCTGAATTCACAGAATAAGGGCTGTCCCGTTGTAACAGAAGCTGCTGAGATTTTACAAGCAAGCTGAGGCATCCCTATGCTGAATATGCTGAAAAGCAGTGGCAAACTGGTTTTCCTTTAATGTGTTGTGTGCAAACTCTTCGACATACAGAAAACCGAAATGCTGAGAATCCTTTGAGAAGAGGTTTCAGAGAAACTCAAGTAAGTCTGCATTAAATCCTCCAGAAATATTAATTAAAGAAGTTCTGTGTGTGTCAGGGAAGGAATTGAATTAATTACTTGAATTAATTGCTTGTGAAACCTCTTTGTTTTAAGATAAAAAGAACAAAGGGCTCTGAATATCTGTACCACACAACAGATAAGTCCTTTCTACATTCAGAAGGATACATGCCAGATAGAAATATGGCCAAATTCAGAAAATACTCTAAGCTTTCTCAAGATTTATAGATGTTTGGATCCAAAGAGTATATATAATTCAGGGCTATAAGAGAACCAAGTCTATATATAAAGCTAGAATCCAGATATGAGAGAAGTTTCATTACATTCTGGAAGGTTTGATTTATGTTTCTCATTCAGCCTTATTCCCCAAAAATCGAACACAAATAAAGTAACAAAGCTGAAGTGCAGTCTTGCTTCAGACATTTTAAATCATATGTTAGGTTAAAGGATAACAAGATGAGGAACCAATCAAAAATTTTTTTGTATTTTTAAGTTTCTGTCTTTTAGGCAAACCACTTGCTGAGATTGTCTGCATTACTGTGGTCTGTCTCAGTCTAGAAAAGAGAAAACTGTCCCAGCTATTGTGGATCATAGCAGAAAAAGGAAACAAAATAAATGGGTGAGACTTGAGTAATGCATTCTTCTCCTCCCTGCCCCAGCTGGTTTAAACCATCTTGGCAAAACCTTCTGAAGAAAGGTTTTTAAGCACAACACAGGTTGGTCAGGGAGATCAAAAGGATATAGTTGTTTGTAAATTTGAATACAATTATTCTTCAAGTCAAGGGATATGACACAGCATTATCAGTATTGTGGGCGTGAAGAAAGTAGGAGATAAAGGACTTTGGCCACCGAATTCTGAGGAGCACAGAGGTGCATTCAACTCTGATCCAATACGAGAGTGCTGTAAAAATGGGAGAAATGTCAATAAAGGATCTTTTCAAACTGAGAAGACTAGCAGAAGGGACTAAGAAATTCTACATTCATATTACAAAATATTTATATTGAGATTTTTTTAACAAAGTTTTTTTTTTTTTCACCGAAATGAAGTTATGTACTGCTTAATGGCGATACCAGTATAAGAAGGGATCAAACTTTCTGGCAAAGATTGATGGCAATGATCTAATATGTTACAGGAGACCATTCTCCATTTCAAGCAGAAAAACTGCAGACAAAAATAAACATGGAACATAAATACCTGCAACCCTGAGTTACTTTAAAAATTAATGCTGACTTTTGTGTTACAGCTATTTAAGAAGAATCAAAGTGTGTGATAGTTTTATCAATAATTAAACTAGTGTATCATATTTTAAGCTGCAGTTTACTACAATCATGCCCTTACCTTAATCTCATTGATTCTTCTCTCTTCAATGTTCCTTTTGTGAACATTGAAAGCATTAAAATATGTTGGAAAGGAGAACTGAAAAAACCCCATGTAAAACACGTAAAAAACCCCACCAGCACAAATACTAGTTATAAAAGGAAAAGTCCAACACAAATGCAGCACTGTTCAAAACCTCTGCTGGTATAACCTGCACAACAAACTTAAAGATGATGTTCACTTCTGGCTTTTCTCCCTGTTTTTTTAAATATACCACACCTAATATTACTTCAACTGCCAGATCAGTAGAGAAAAGGAACACTTTGTTGCTGAGTTTTTCTTCAGTTACATGCATTGCTGTTCCCCCCCCCTCCAATAATCCTCTGTATTCTGTCAAGCACTTTATAACACAGTTTATAAATATTGACAGAAACACGGCTTTTCTTAGCATGTTACCCATAGTATGATCCTTATAATATCAGAAGTATGTAAAGCAAACCTGTTATGGCTTTGGATTCCTTTGGCATAGTATTTATATGTTCACAACATTCACTTATTTCTTCATCTGCCATGTATTTCCTATCTTTAGGTAGATTTTTTGCAAATTGAATCCTGTTCTAACAAAAATATAAAAACCTTAGAATTTTCTTGGTACTTTAGGATACACATCACCCTTCCAGCGAAATGTTAATAAACTAAATCTCCCCTTAGTACATTTTCCCCTTGGTACACTTTTTTCTTCCCAGTCAAAATGCTATGCAAAGAGATTTCACTACAGATTAGGAATTGGTTAATGAAAAATGGTACTAATAAGGTTATTTGATCCACTAAAACACTAGCAATAAAACACAGATACTTAGATCTGTCTCAGATGTTTTTTAAAGACTGTGTCTGGACAGACTTCTATTAATAATCCTGGATTTCTATGGTGGTAAAGAGTAGTATTTATGCAGTCTTACAAGGTGGGGGCCTTTCTGTCTGTCTGTCCCCACCCCACTTGCCCATGAAGGGAAAAATAACTGGAAAGCAGAGGCGTGTGCAAAGCCTTCCAGTATCCAAAGGGGCTACAGGAGAGCAGGAGATGGACCTTTTAGGAAGACGCAAAGTCATGGGACAACGGCTTAAAACTGAAAGAGGGCAGGTTTAGATTAGATAACAGGAAGAAATTCTTCCCTGTGAGGTTGGTGAGGCACTGGAACAGGCTGCCCAGAGAGGTGGTGGGTGCCCCATCTCAGAAGTGTTCAAGGCCAGGCCAGATGGGGCTTTCAGCAGGTGGGAGGTGTCCCTGCCCATGGCAGGGGGTTGGAACCGGATGACCTTTCAGGATGCTTCCAACCCAAACCATTCTGTAACTCGGTGATTTTTCCTGTGCTCCATAAACAAACGTGGCACTTTGTGCAGTGCACAGGTCCCTGTGCAAGCCTTATGCTTTAAAGCTTCCCCCAGGATTCTTTTTCACTGTAACAAAGGAATAAAATTATTACTGGACACATGGTATGCAAGCACATCATGCTGATAATTTTATGTAGATCTTCAGAACCCTCATGCTCATTCAGAAAAGCTGTTAAAGAAAAGCAAAGTTGTTCACTTGAAGGTCTTGAAACAAACAAGCAGGAATTCTAACTTGCAGTTTTACAGTAAGTTGTCAGACATCAACAAAGACAAAACTAGATCTTAACTGGGCAAGTACATCTTAGCAACAGGTCATAAAGTAGATACAGATGTACAAAACTATCAAGACAGGAAAACAAAAGTTTGGAAGAACAGTGAGAAAAGCTTTACATTTTTGCATAACAGGAAATCCACTGAACAAAAAAGAATTACAAATAACCACTAACATGTCTCATTTGCCTTAAAGAAACACAAAAGCTCCTAAAACGAAAAATAACATCATTGAAAAAGAACCACAAAATGAAGAATTTTATTTCAAAAAATGTCTTTGAACACAGAAGCTCAGTGCACAGAGAAGATGATGGAGTTGAAGACAAAGAACTGCTAAAATTAAACTGAAATGAAAGCCAAGATGAAATAACCTCCTCAAGTTCTGATGCTGGCAGACATACACCATTCAATAAAAGTTTTCCAGCAATGACAATTATCCCATAGGGTTTCAAAACAATTTATATACTCACAAGAAGAATACGTGTGAGAACAATATTCCAGATTGCTGAAAATTAGCAAGAGGGGGAAGAAGCTACCAAGCACTTCCAAATCAGTAATTTTGAATTCTTAGAAAGATCTTAGAAAAGGCCTGAGTTTCCAGACCTAGCCCAGGACTTTTGAAACCCATAAACATAGAAACTCTTTAGCTTCAAAATGTGAGTTTAGGAAAGAAAACAGATAATGTCCTGACTCAAACTGAATTATAATCTGACCTTACTCACAACGTGGGGTTTGGAGACACACTATCTGTGTGCTCCACGAAAATCTCCCACTGCATGCAGAAGTGACATGCACAAAAAAACCAATTCCATGGAAAGGTGCAGCAGCAAGCAGGCAGACAAGGGCCTGAAAGTCTGACCATCAGGAGAGTAACAAATGTAGAAGTCAAAGGTGCAGGGTTCAGCCCAGGAGGAAAACACCCTCATACCAGAAACAAAGAAGATGAGGAACTCCTCTGACAGAGCACTGAGGACAGAAGTTTTGCTGCCTATTAAAACCAGGAGTCATCTCAAATCCTTGCAGTGCTCTCCTGCTCTTCAGCAGTGTTCTCTCCGGAAAGAAGAAAGTGGACAGAATGGAACAGGATCAGTTACCAACAACATGAGGCTAAAGAAAAGCTGTTGTCATCCAAGAGTGCCAGATGATCTGACAGGAACAAAATGAGAGAAGTATGACAAAGAAGATGAACACTTTCTCCTCCCTTGATCTTGAAAGAATCCCAGTGTACCAGGCTAAGAGAGACAGAGAGAGGCAGTATCCAGCCCAGTTTGCCCCTCTAGTGAGAAGAGCAGTGGAAAAGTCACATCTCAGAGCATGGCTGAGCCCTGCAGCCTGACAAGTCAGTAAGAAGGTTTTTGTTGACAACATTTGGGTACAATTTGGATCACTGAATATCTGTCAGAGAGAGGAAGGAGTGCAAGATCACCACTGGTATCCTTTTTTTTTCTTTACTGTAACCACCAAGCTCAGTGGTGCTGCCATCAAAGCACCCTCAGAGGCCACACTTAAATGCACCCCAACGTTTTTCAGATTGCTGGCTCTTTATCTGATATCATGGTTCCAATTGGGTTTAAGGAAGGACCTAGATGTCTGAAAGCTTACATTTTTCAAATTACATCATTTGATTTAATTAAAATACTGACTCTTCCCACAAATATCTCCTTTGTGTTATATATGAGTACTAGATACTCAAATCCTTGAGAAATTTAAACTTAATTAGTAGGCAGCAAGTCAATGGCACTTATTTTGTAACTCCTGTGACCTCACCCAACAATCCTTATGTGCAACACAAAAATAATATCTCTGAGGTTTATTCCTCTTCTTAGTACATTCCTCCACAGTAGGCAAGTCCAGAAATCAATACGACAGACGTGCTTAAAAGGGTTAATAAGACTTAATTAAGCAATACTTAATTAAGACTTATCAGGACAAGACAAATCCTGATTTTGATACGCTTCTCATCAACAGAATTAACATTCACTTACAGTATAGTGATGGACAGTTTAACTAAAGGCACAATATACCCTGAAGAACCTTTTTATTACTGACAGTAATACTTGGATTAAAATTAGCACAGCATGATTTTTAAATCCCAAATTGAGTCTGCAGAGAAGGCAGTTAAAAAGGGTGGGTTTTTTTAATACTCACAAACTGAGCAAACTTGATCTGGAAGTCATTAACAGATAATAAACATAACCTTCCCCCACTCACTCCCAAGATGCCATCTCTCCAGTCACTTTTCAGCATACAGTTGTATTTTTACAACTTGTCATCCTACAGAGAAAAGCCTCACAGGCTCTCATTTTATCCAATTTCTCCCTTACTGGTAAGGAATTAGTGCCTTCTTTTCAACAGGACTCAGTTCCTAACAAGGAAATAGAAGTGGAATGAAAAGAGAAGAAAAAATTTGGTTTGCTTAGTGAAAAGGTTACAAAGTTCTCTTCAGGATGACAAAAGCCATTCTGAAAAGAATGTAAAAACTTAAAGCAGGTCAGCTTTGAAGTGAGCTGCAATAACTGCCTCACAGACACCTCATTCACACAGCCCATTATGGAACAGACTCAACGAGAACCAAAGGCAGTCACTCCTTCTCACAAGATCTTTTCATACAAAGAAAAACTAGTCTGTAAAAGCAGCTTCGGAAATTTTAAACTACTCTTTCACAGGATGTATCTGCACCCTTTTAGCATCCCAAACCAAATGGCTTCTTTTGCATGACAGCTTTGTAAATGAAATTGTAATCTGGTTTTCTGTACCACAACTGTCTACTGTCAGACTAGGCTTGGAGATGCACCTTTTTTAACTCCTTACTTTCCCAATAGAAAAAGAAAATTTGAAAACAGCACTATTGATGGGCTAATTAAATAATTTACATAAATAGCATTAAACAAGCATTAAAGGGTCTATAGATGAGAGCCTATTTTACTACATTAAGATCCACAATCTTTTATTCTGTCACCAATAAAAGCAGAAGAGCTTATCCTCACTATGTAAGGGTAAGTAGTTACCTTTTCTCACTGTGTAAGGGATACAAAATACAATATGATGCAAACATCCCATCACCTGTTTCTCCTATTTGAAATTATTTACATCGCAGCTCCTGTGAGTCTTGGGGAAACATTGATTTGTTAAAAGTAAGAACTAGTTACCCAAGGAATATTAAAGGGAAAGACTTTCAGTACTGAAGGTAATAAGTTCAGGACAAGTAAACCACAAAGCATCAAACAGGGGCTGGACATTCAAAATTCGATGCTCAAGAAGAGACCAATGATAGAAGAATATAAAATGATAGAAGGATATTTTGCAACATAACCAACAGATCATGCTAACACAGTTCTAATGCAAAAGAACTGGTCGACCATCAGATACCACTCAGTTCTTCTAAATCTTCTCAAACCCTTAAGAAAAAAAAAAGAGAGAGAGAAAAAGATGGCTTTCTAAACAAGCCTATGGAGCCAAATCATGCAGGCGCTGAGTAAGAGTGGATCTAGATAATTTAAAAATCAATAATATTTTCTATCAGTTCCTTCTTATTAAAATGTAGAATCTATAGATTAGTAAGTCTGCTCAATAGCAGATTAGAAGACATTAAAAATCAAATTTAACAAACTGAGAGTTTGTATGACTAAGTGTCACCAGCCAGATTAATGCTGCATCTGCTTTACTCTACTTAAAAAACTGACTTCTCTCAGCAGAACAAAAAATAAAACATATCTGGATTGTTTCCTGTTACAACAGGAGAATACAAGAATAGCTGTACTCGGTCAAACCAAAGGTACACAGAGCGCAAAATCCAATTTCCAGCTCTGACCAACATCGGATGCCTCAGGAAGACTAAAAACATGGCAAGCACATAGTGATATTTCCACAGAAATCTCTCCTGGCCACAAGCATTTTGTGGCTCAGGAAGCAGAGGTAGTGACTCTATTTGACAGCTCTGCACAAGTTTCTTCAAACTACTTCAGTAATCTTTGGAACCTTTTAAAATTTAATATCTACAGTGGCCTTTGGTGCTTAATAATATTGCATGAAGAGCCATTTTTCTTTTATTTGTAGTTTAATCTGATATTCTGGTAGTCTTGCTTGTTTGAACATTAGGGAATAATCAGAGGACTTCTTGTAACATAAAATCTTGCTACAGACAGCTGAGGAGTTTTGTGTATTGAGATATCATGCAAACATAAAGCCGTTCCTCATTACAGGTTCCTTTTCCTGATTCTGTTCATTTAATAGTCCCAAACTAATACAGAAGAATTTCCATTTTCTGGAGTCAATATTTCTGAGTTATTATACTATAAACATAACTTTTAATAGCATTTTATGAAATATTTTGATGTTTGACTATACCTGAGAGATGATTTTACATCTTTTAGCCAGACAAAAATCACTCATTCTAGAGACAGGCCAAAGCGTTACCTGGCATTCAGGTACATTCAATCCACAAGTAACCCAATGCCATTAGAATGTTCTGTGCAAGCCAGCTCCTGCACTGTAATATCTTCCTGCTGCTATCACTGCTGCCCAGACTTCTGCCTCTACAGACCCAATGTTGTTGCTATCAACACAAGGATTTATTCTCCCCTCAATTACTTTGTCTCTTAGAAGCCAAATTTTACTGTACAACACATAGTAAGTAAAAAAGCACCTGGAGTTCAGTGATCACCTTGGTCGTTGAAAAAAAGAAATTCTGCCTCCCAGCAAGTATTGGAAATCTTTCAGACCAGGCTGTTTTAGGTATGCTTCATCTCAGTGACACAGCTACTGCACTGCTCTCAATTCCAGAGTGATTTCAGGAACAGGGTTCTTCAAATCTGAAGTCTTCAGAGAGCACTGCAAATTATCTGCTGCATATGAGCAAAATGTACTCCTTACAAAGCAGACACATGTTAGTGGCTGTTGGTAATTTTATCACACCAGAAATATCAGCAATAACTAGAGGTGCATCTGAAGCTTGTAGCTGGCATTCAGTACTTTGCTTGCTAATATATCATCCTTAGAGTTATCTCCCACACACAACTAGGACATAGTATGGAAACCTGACCTACAGCTATATTATGACTCAACAAAATATGGCAGTAAGAGTGAAAACTTGAAACAAATCTGATGGTATTAACTCAGACAGAGTCTTTCTTGGTATTTTACCCATATCTTATCTCACCAATATCGTAATGTGTGGTGGGAAGGAAGGAAACGTGTTCCTACCTGAGTGACCTGAAAGCATCTTGAGTAATATTCGGACTAAATCAGCTGCAGAGAAGACCTGCAGGCCACCCAGACAGACCAGACGTTGTGACTGACCTCCAGAGGATTTTGCCTCTTTTGCAGTGCAAGGTAATAACTGCATCAGAATGTAGCTTCAACATCTGCTGCTGGTTGATATCTCTGTGACTGGCCTTTCCAGCTTCAATCTGAGATACATTTTGAACATTATTAATTTCCATGACCTCGTGTCAAAGTCTGATAGAGAAAGTGATCTGGTTGTGTTATCTTCCAGTATTTAATATCAGTTCTGGATAGAAACAGCTGGAAACAATATCACTTTTGCTGCAATAAATTTTCAGAGGAATTTGTTGAAAATATCTCATATGTACAAAGAGCTGATTTCAAAAACAAACTTATAAGCTGAAGGTGTAGAGGAAAAGCCACAAACTGCTCGAGATGAGTACCTGATCCTGTTGTACAAGATATATTCAGAAGTAAATTCATACCTTAGAAACTCATATGGAAGTCTAGGAATAATTTCATCCCAAATTCTGAATCAAAATTTTCTAATTAAAATGAAGTAGAGTCAGATTATCTCATACTTACTAATTGTTTATCATTAAGCTGTGGATGGGTTCTGCAATGTCTCTTCATGTGCAGCTGTCATTGATTTCAGTAGATGCTTAGCATGCAGAAACTTAGAATGAACTCTGAGCTTGCTCTAGTATCATGCACAAATTGTACTATATAAGCTTTTACTCTGCTGGGATTTTTCCAACTTAAATGAAAGCATTTAACTCTTAAAAATGTTTTAGATTTAAAAACCAGAGTACCTAGGCTGTCATTCGTTATTGCAGCATGCCATGAAATAACCACAAATGAAAGTAAGAAATGAGGAATTATTAACAACTGAAAGTGAGGCTTTATTTATAATTACCTAGTCAAAAAAGTATGACAATTTTGATGGGTCAAGTTCCCCTGCTCCTTTGATGAGATGAGGCAAATGAGTGTTGCATGCCTATCTAGGAAATTCCACCAGCAGTGTGTGCACTGTCAGAGAGATTACACGGTGGATGAATGCTTCCAGAACCTCTCCAAGCAGCACTTGCATGCTGGCAGGGAAAAAAAGTCTCTCTTTGTTTTCAGCTTGGGAGGTACTAACAAAATATTTCAACAATCTAGAGCAGCAATTTTAGGGTACTGAAATGGGCTAAGTCCAAATAAAAAATTTAGAAAATAAATCTGCTCTCTCTTTTTTATTGGCCATGAAGTAATTGATATAAAGTGCTTTGCATATTTTTCCATGATAGAAGAATAAAAGTAGTAGAAGATATGTGCATTGTTTCTTTCTTTCTGATTAAACACTGCATGTAACCCTCTGACTAACAATAGAAACAGTACTGGCAAGAGAAAGCTGATGAATTTTTAACATGGTGGCAAAAGTTTTTATATGGGAGTCTTGGAAAGTGGGTAGTGGTATCTTGGTCATTCAAATATGCATACATAAAAACCCCCACACCTCAATAAACAGGTACAGAAATTCTGTTCCCCATTACTGCCACTCAGATTTCAAGAGACTTTTGAGGGAAAGAGCAACGTCCAAGAAGCTTTAGGAATTCAGCTTGCTTCCATTTTTTCATTAAATTATGAAACACTCCAAGGCCTTTCTATTCTCTGGGGCTATTTGAGGCTTAGAAAAAGGAAGGAGCTAAGATTCTGTTTCTAATTATTACAGTAATTTTGAATGAACAACTATCAGGTGATGAGAACCTGGTAACACTTTAATACATTCCCTGATTTTTGAAGATGGAAGCAGAAAAGAACCAGCGCAGTAGTGCATTAGCTGGAACTCAAATGTTTCTGAGATCAACTTTTCTTAATGCAAATACCTAAAACTACTTAATGTTTCTTTCCTGAAAGTGCCAACATATAACACCAGATTTTCTACACTTCTGAATTTCTTGCACAGTAACGAAGAGTCTGCTTTTTTTCTCCCTGTCTGCTTGAATGCCAGAGGATAGTTTATAGTTCTTAATCCTTCACTAATAATTATTGCCACTAATACAGCAATCTGAGTGCTTTTAGAAGATCATCACCAGAAGAAGAGTTCATTACAGATATGCTCTCTTGGGAAGCATCCAAGTTTAAGACTAATTTAATCATACTTGATTATATTGTTTTGAGGGTCTGACACTTCAGTTCACACACAATTATTTTCTGGATACAGACTCAACATCTGAGCAAAGATAGCATGGACTTCTGTAGGTATATGACTGGCGTCCATGCTTGAATCTAGTACGAGGTGTCAAATAAAATTTGGATTGTACTTATCTTCAGCGTCAAAGTAAAAGGAAGAGCATTGTAATGAAGTCAGTCAGGAAAGATTTACATCCCTGCAAATGACAGTAACTCTGGCAGTGACAATTAGCAACTTCATTAGTGCAGTCATGCAGCTATTGCTGCTTCTAAGTGGAGGGGAAATTTAGAAGTGCAGTACACCCTAAGATGGACAATAAAGCACAGACTCTCCTCTTTTTGATTAAATCTGTATCTTGCTTTTGATCACTTGAAATGCAGGAAGATGGCTTTGGTTAATAGAAATCACTGTCTTGAATGAGGGTTATAAACAGAATATCATTTCAGCTTTGCTCCTTATCTTTAGTACTGCTCACTAAACTGTACCATCAATTTATAGATTAGAACCTCCAAATTCCCAAAACCTTTTAGTCTAGAAGTGCAGTAAGATCAGAGGAATGAAGAAAGGAAGAAAGACGGAATCATTAACTTTTTTTGTTTAAAATGAATCATGACTGGGAAAGCACTGAATACAATGGTTACTGTTGCCCAGAGGCACCAGAAATCCATCTCCATTTAAAAAGCAGCCCCAATGCCACACACACAAATGTATTCTCAGAATAGCAAAAACAGGAACAGGTGCAGTGGGCCAGGGAATTGCATGTGTACACTGGCATGTGGCAGAGGATCAGGCCAGAGTCCAGCTCTGTGACACCAGGCACTCTCCTACAACTTGAAACTTTATCTCCAAATATTTAATTTACACATTTATCTGTTTGCAATCAAAAATAATTAAAAAAAAAGACCAACTTAAACTCCAAAACTGACTCATTTCTCCAAGAAGATGCCAGAAAAATTTAATTTATCAAGGAATACAACTGACTGAATCCATACCAGCCCTAATTCACTTGTCATTCTCATGAATAGAGTAAAACAACCATAAAAAATTAAATAGCAAAGCTGAATTACACAGCCTTTAAATGGTGAGGAAATGCAAAAGTAACATTTTAACTTAGGTTACAAAAGATTTCCCCTTATATGAAAAATGGGCTAAATATACAGTGAATTCTAAATTAACAGAATTGCCATGGACTGAGTATGAAAACAATACTATGATTTTAGAAAGTCATTCTGTGATAGTGTTTAATTTTAAAACAAATCTGGCCTATTCCAAGAGCAGTTAATCAAAAGGGATTGATTTCTAACAGCTGTTATTGTTTGAAAAGTTAATATCTAGGAATTTTGTATTGGTTTAAAAAGGCATCTGTTTCTAAAACGTGTAAAGCTTTGATAAAGCAGAGATAATTTATCTGCTTTCATTTTGTACAATAAAGCTGCTCTTAATATTCTTATAATATTGGTTGTTAAATAGAGTGACTTTATCACACCATCAGTTTTTAAGGAAAAATCATTGAAGTCAGGTGGGTTTTTTATTTCAGAATAGAGGAATTATGTGATCCACTATCCTCTTACTTGTAATGAGAAAGTGAAAGAAAACCAACGCAACAGAAAAGGGTGTATTATGCCACTGATTTATGAACAGATTGCCCATTAAGAAAATGAGAACTTTTGCTTTGTAAACTAACCCTAAATTTATATTCCACAGTATCTACTTGGAGAAAGTGAGCTCACACAAATACTTCTTTAAGTATTTCTTCTACTTACCATACAACTTATTTACTCATTTATTCAGCAAAATTGCAAATTGGCACCATGCACACAGAAAGAACAATTTTAGGAAACCAAACACTTCTTGAGCCAAAGGAAAAATTGAACTGGCTTTCATAAACAAGACAGTAGCATCTTTCAAAATAAAAGGTGTAGCTAATGATTTTCATGGGGGAGAAAAGGAGAGGAAGTATTCTGAAAAAATTTGGCAAAAAGAACATCTGCTCTGACAATGAAGTCAAGAAGAGAACTGTGAAAAACTACACGTTTGAGCTGCAACCAGCTGAGCAATATATTGGGGGTGAGGTGGGATACAATTTAGTTCTTAAAAGTCACAGAAGTTCCACGACTTGGTAACTTTCTGAGCCTTTATCCCATTCTGGGAATGTGTTTTATTCAACAGTTTACATGCTGTCCCCAAGTACATGTGCATAGAAAATTGTACAGATATCTGTAAAGTNAAAAAAAAAAAAAAAAGAAAAATATGATGACAAGAAGGGAAGACCAGAAAGCAAAATGCACCCTCAAGATACAGCCCGAGCAATTGATCCCATTCTGAAAGTTCCTGCAGTGAGGCCACCTGCACTTAACTCCAAGATCTATGGCTACATCACCTCACAGCCATGGAAAATGTACATCTCCTCTCTGTACCTCACTTGCCCAGCTATGATATCAAGTTACAATGACTTTCTCTGTCATTTCTTCAGAATGCCTGCTGCTTGCATATGCCTTTTGTTATGCAGTCAGGAAACTCTTTTTCTGCAGAAAAAAACCAAATATCAGAAATCATATATCTACATATAGGAAGCATTATTTCCCTTTCCTTATTTACACAGTTATTCCCCAAGTATCCTGAAAGCATTTATATTGAACTTAAATTGCGATAGATATGACAAATATACTAGAGGAGGCACTTAAAGTTAGACCACAAGAAATTAAACCAACGGTCTGAAAAGACAAATTTGGTTTGTATTCAGGATACAATTTCGACATCAGAAACAATGCACACCATCTACAGCTTGAAGAACAACCCAGTTTGGAAACTTGTTTCAGTATCCACAGCTTGAAATTGGCTACTAGGGAAATCTAAATGTGCCAAAGGGACAGTACAGCAATTCTCCACCCCCTTCTTCAGTAGAAACAAAAATATTTTCTGACTCATGAAAGTCCTTTCAAAATGAAACATTCTAAAGATGAGAACAGTTTTTAAAATACAGATTAAGTTCTGAAATTAAATAGTGTCAAAACAGGAAAAAAGTAAAACAAATTATAAAATCTAGTTCACAAAAGCAACCAGGTATGTAGCATCAGTTCAAATAAGAGCAAGGAATATCACTTGATAATCTTTTGGAGATTCTCTCTTGTAAATGGGTAGCTGAAAATACATTTCACCAGTTTAACCAACTCCATGTTTCAAGATGCTGGAATAAAATAATTCAAGAGATTCCCTCTGCCAGCATAAGGCTGCGATACTATATATACCCTGCACTTGTTCCTGGTTTATTTAAAAATGCAAACCAAAAACTTCAGTGATGAGAGATATTGCAGCTCCCCTGCTTTAGTGTGCAGTCATTGGATATCCCTGACCTGATATTCTGACCTCGAGTACAGATTACTTACAGAAGTTCAGACACAGAGTTTCAAAAGCTTAGCTCCTCTGAAATTTGCACTGCTTTGGTCTGATGTTTTGTATTAATTTATTATCTTAGAACTGCGAGGAAAATGGCATTATTTATTCCACAGAATAAAACCAAGGAAGTGTTAAGACTCAGTTGTTTTAAGATAGGAAAGTAAGTTGATAAATTAAGAGCAGAGTTTCTTAGAGAACTAGAGAATCCCCCTGCTGAGGTTCAGTTGTACACCTTCTGCATACTCTCCCACCAAGAACACAGACCTTTAGGAGGATTCCACTAACAGTGACTGCAGTTATTGTTCTCCAAAACATAACCATTCCTATCTAAAAACTGATTTTGCAAAATTTTAATGGTTCTTTTCATTTTGGGCTTTAGCTCTTCCTAACACCACATTAGAGAAGAAAGAAGGTCAAGGACATCAATTATCACTCGTAAATTTAGTCTCTAAAATAATTAATTTATAACTCCATCATCCTGTCAAGAGTGCCACCCCTTACTTGATCATACCAGCATTAAATCTGACCTCCCAATCAAGATACACTACAACTTTCTTCATTGAGAAATTTTGTTGAAGAGCCAAGGTAGAAGCAAAGAGACAGCTCCAATAAGTATTTGGAAGGCCGAATGAAATTTTTAGATAGCTCTGATAACAGAGGATTCTTTCTCAACAAATAGGAATATGTTCTCCTCACCTCTCAAAGTTATTTTAAAGGATAGCCTCTTCAGTTTATTCTGCTATCATGTGGCATTCCAGTCTGGAGATGGCATCAGAATGATACACCTTAAAGTGACAATGCAATTATGAATGTGGATTATGGACTGAGAGGTCCACACTTCAACAAACACCTTGTCAGCAGAAGTATTGGGGGTGGCTGCTTTCCTGGACCATTCATGTGGGAATTGCAGAGATATAAATTTTCACTTTTACATAATTGCTAAATATGCATTAGTTAGAGAAACAGTAGAAGTCTCTCCTCTTTGTTGCTGGTTTAAACCAAGATAGGAAATACAGAAAACAAGTCCTACCACTTGAAGGCTGTTTGGCAACCCATCTGAGTTTATCTGCCTGCATGCAGCTTTGTAATAAAATAACCACTATTGCTTTCTGGCAGTCTTACCATATATGCTGAGTATTGAATCAACTAACAAAGTGAAGAAAAACAAGAGCAAGACCTCCATCCAACTCTGTCACCTCTAGAGGCAGAACTATGTCAAATAAAAGGCAGAAGTAGTTTACGTCTAAACCGGCACTGGGGTTGTTTTACCCCACTTCTTTGTCAAGTGATTGCTTCAGTTTGCACAACTGTCAGTTTTCACTTTCTGTAAGTACAGAAATGCTCAGACACTTCAGGAATTGCTGACAGTTCGAAGGGTTTGCCTACGTGGATGTCAGATATTCTCTGTTATGAGGACCCAGGGTGAGTTTAATCTACAAAGAGATCAGTTGGCCGACATCATTAACACACTTCTACAAACAGTGGATAAAACAGTTTTAAATTACCAGAAGTTGCATCATTACAGATTATTATTTTAGCATTGTTAGCCTTCTATAATCTGATGTTGCTCCCACTGGAATACTGATTAAAATAGGAACCAGATGTGCTTTTCATGACCAGATTGAAAAAGATAAACAACCAGAAAATCAATTCAAATAAAAAGGATGCCCTGGGGGTGTTTCTCAAAACTGAAGTGGGAGAGTGTATGTATCTTGTAGAAGGGTGGGGTAGGAACTGAAAAACACTCAAAATCTCTTTCACAAAAAAAATCCCCAAGAACCATGAAGCAATCTAGTTCTTTAGACACCTATTTTGATTGTACTCCAATGCACCATTATCTTAAAACTGGGTGTACTGGCCAACACCAAAACAAAGAAAAAGCTCTACTTTCAGTTTTGCTCATAAATCCGCAAGAAATAAAGCCCACAGGAAAAAGACTAATTTAAATTTAGACCTTGGTGTTTTACAGGAATACTACTTTGGTTTACTGGACTGTAAATAAGATAATTTTTTGGAACCTACATATCAGTCTTCAACTCCAGAGAGGCACAAAATGGAAATCTTTGTGCCAATCCTGATGGGAGCTCTTTTTCTGCTAAATGCAGGCCAGTATCTGCAATCTTGAAGATTAAGTATGAATTAATGGCATTGTTTTGCAGAGTAGATCATCTGCTTCTTTACACAGAATAGAAAAGAACAAAATTTCAAGTCACAAGGGAACAGGGATCACAAATCACAAAGGAAAATATAGGACCACTCCTCAACATCACAGCTTCTATTGCAGATAGTGTGGCCCAAATGAAGTCATATTTTTTCTCTTGTACCTTTAGATCTAGGCCAGGAACCAGAGACCAATGAAGAGGGTGGAAATCTCCTTTGGCAAGCATGGAGAAGAAGGGATTTCTTCATTGGTTAGATAAAAAAATAATTTCAAAAATAGATTTTAAAAAATCCTCTCACACATATCTACCCCATTTTCAAAAGAACTAGAAGAGAAACTGGGTTAGCCCTGTTCAGCACTAGCTCTAATGAGCACTGTCCCAGTTGTGCCAGGTAATTTTGGTGCAGCTGAGAGTCACTTACAATGGGAAAAGCAGAAGCCACACAATCAGGCCTGAAAAACTTGAAATAGCACACCATATAAAGGCAGAAGGGATAACTTAGAGCTAACATCTCTTTTAGCTATCAGCATCTTATTTTGTGGGTGAACAAAGCTTTGTCACCACATAGTACAGTAATCACTCCATCCCTTCAGCTCATGTGTGTACACAGCTGATCTTTCTTTGCATTACAATATTTTTTTCCACATCTGTATAATGCAAGACTCCTACAGACAATATCGTCTTTTTGCTTTTCAAGTAATGGCTATCAAAATCATGTTAGTCTTAGGGATTGGATTATTGATAATACCTCAAAATCCTCACAGAGTCAGAATTGAGTCAGAACTGTCACAAGCCCCTAAATTTCAGGACACTTTGAGAGAGCTGTCTTTTCCTCCACAGATTTCTCATCAAGAAGAGATATAAAACGTGTTAGTCACCATTAGGAATAATGAGGAAGGGCACAGCAGACTTACTTGAGGAAAAGAACCTAATCTCTTATTTAAGATTATAGAACACATGTTCAATTTGATAAACCATTCACCAGAGACTTTTTAGAGACCAAGAATTCATACCAGGCACTGCCAACTTATTGTTCACGTCTAACAATGCTACGAATGAAACAAACAATGGCATGATCTTCAGAAAGGAATTTTATTGAAATGTGGTTAACTAGCAAAAAACTGCCTGTCAAAATTCTTTAAAAAATAGCTTTTCAGTAACTTCCCTTTAATATTTATATCTTCTTATTCCGGGGCTTTCAGTCTACTGGATTAAAAAACCCACAAAAACTTGTTCAGTTGCGTGCAGTGTCAAGGGACTACCACACTTTGTACCTCAGCATGATGGAGTTTAGCACAGTGACTTCAGCACTGGAGCCAATACACATACTCAGTGTGAAAAAAGTTTTCACAAAGTTTTGTCAATAGAAGTTTTCTACTCCAGAAAAGGCCTCTGTTGCAGTAACTCAGTGTCAAGCACGGCAGAGATAACAGAGATGCAAGAGGTACACAAACTAGAGAGATGCTGCACTCAAGCCAGTATCATAAAAGGCTGATAAAGGGAATTTACCACTACACTAGACAAATTCCTATCAGACAATCAACTTTTCCCACCTCTTTCATAGAGTTGGAAGAAATACACAGATTCTGTAGTCCCAGCTCTTTACCCCACTCTTTCTGTCTATCACCTCCCAAATGTTCTGCATTCCACCTTCACAGAACAGTAATATTTAGGTTTGTGGAGAATACTTTAGTTGCAATGGACAGTCTTTGTCAAAGGTGTAAAAAACTAGCAACTGGCATTACTGTTAAAGGGGTAGAAATTATTTTAGTAATGTGATAGTTATGGCAAGCAAAGCAAGCTAGGAGTAGGGAGGCAGATCACAACAACATCAAGTCTGATAACAATCTGTTTCAATGCCTGACCCTCATCAGAGGCTGACAAAATTCAATCCTTGCTGATGCCACAAGCCAGGCAAATAATCATCTAACAGAGCAACAGCTGCACCGGCCGGCATTTCAACTCTTGGAAGCACAGCTATTCCCAGAAAGAAGGGATCAGTCCTGCAATCTACAAACTATATGTACAGAGGAGCAGGATGGTTCGTATTGCAAATAAACAGCACTATCTGGTAACCCTCAGTCTCAGAATCTTTAAATTACAGCCAGTTTGAAATCAATAATGTCCCTTCTCGCCTAACTCTCTTGAGGGACCTCTGAAATGAAATGCAGTTTTGACATAGCCTTAATTTGCCCTTTGAATGCAAAGGTATTTTGACACTTTCTTTTCTTCCTTTTATAATTAGAAAAACTGGCTCACCAGTCCATGTCCGCACCAGATGCCTCAGGAATGATGCTGACATGCTTGTTCTAACCCTGCACTTGATATGCTGAACTGCACTCAGATCTTAGCACTTCACAGCCTTCTTTCACACCCTTACCAGATTATGAAATGACTATTCTGGCCTGAATTTACATAGGATTTAGTAGGATATCATGGACTTCATTATCAGTAAGTGAGGGAATGGAAAAAGTGAGGAAATGTGGTGGAGTTCACTCTGTAAGCCAATTACTAACAAGATTCCCTAGGAATGACACCCTTTTATTAGATTCCCTAAGTTTAGCAAATGCTTATCTACCATTTAAATGGCAAACAGCTGGAAAACCTCACATGTTTGGGACTAAGTGGTGTCCCTGTCTCTGACAGATGGGTAATAAATAAAGCAATCATTACAGAGAATTGCTCTTACTCTGAGTCAACTGGTGAGTTTTGAACTCTACAAGGACCACAGCCTTACTGGGGAGTAAGGCAGTTTCCCCAGACCTTATCTTGCTTTTAGAACACAATAGTCCATATAATTAGCTGAAAGTTAGGAAAGGTCTTACTCCAGCTGTTTCCCAAAATCAAATAATAAATACACAGTAGTAATTCAGTACCATTTCTGCCACACACAGTCCCACCTTTTATTTTGTATTTGTTGCATTGATCGTACCGACCTGCTTTATTGCCTTTGTACAGAGAAAGCCACTGAAAAAATGTCTAGTTAAATCTCAACCCTTAAGACTCTCGTAAATAATAGAGAACCATAAAGAAGGAATTTACATTAAACCTTGGGTGAAATCCTGGACTCACTGAATTATATAGAGATGCCAAGAGTTTACTTTGATAAACACTGGTTTGGCTGAGTGTGAGAGAATGTTCTATGATACAGACTAAGTTTTATCATTATTGTTCTCTTCACGATTTTCCCCCCTGACTGAATCCATGAGATGGATAGCTAGAATTTGTGCCTTTTAAGTATTTTATTTTACAGCATTAATAATTTTTCAGTAAATGGTGTGTGTAACTGTGAGCCCAGGTTTTTAGAAATCAATCCCAGGAGCATTTCAACACCTACAGTATGGAACAGGGACAGTAGATATTGGATGTATCCCACCTATTAATTGGAGACAGCCGTAGAAGGTGACTCTAAGCACACAGATTCCACAAATCCAGGTCTTAAAGCTGGTTCTTATCCAACCATCTGTGTATATAAAAAGATGCTACAAGTTTTTTATTCTGTAAAAAGAATATATTTAAAGTCAGGCAGAAGAAATCACTGCATGGTTAAGTATTTTGATAAAATAAAAATTTGACTACAAATGTACAGATCACTTCAGAAAGAAGAGAGACCTCTGAACATCATACATGGTAATAAATGAAATGAACCAAATGGGTCTCCTCAGTATTTTCTCACACTAGTTCTCCATTTTTCATATCTCCACCAAAAATATACTGTTACAATTCTGTATCAGCATCTGAGGTTATGATAAACATAGCCTGAGTGTCCTGATGTCATCACAAGTAGAATCCCCTGAAGTTGAGGGTTATTAAGCTATGAATAACAAGAAGATGTAGCATAACCATTCCATTCAGAAAGGAAGGATTCATCCTGCTGCCATGGCATTCTGTTTTTATCCTATCTCTTTCAAAAGTCAGAATCACGATACTCCGTTGTCCAAGTGAAAAAAGTCTGGATAGATTTAACTTTAAGTTTACTATTGACTAAGCTAAGGTATTCCCAGCCTTCATTTTCCCTAAAATAGACTATATAAAACACATTTGCTGTAACTAAAAGAAAAGGAATTAGTCAAACTATTTGATAGTTTGAAGGTTTTTTTTATTTTCAAGTATCTACTGCATCCCATTCAAATTTTCCTGTAGATTTAAATCAGCTCAATATGATCTGGATGAATAGGAGGAAACAAAAAAAGAAATTACGTTGAAGAGATCTGTTATGAAAATTGCTAGGAAAAAATTGCAGTTGTCTTTTCAATATGATTTTAATAACCCATACCAGTTACCAAAACCAAAAAGGAATTCTTAGTCAGGGAGACAAAGGTTTCATAGTTACAGTTTTTAATCTGAGCCTTAAAACCTAAAAATATACATACAAACTGAAGTGGATGCATGTTACTTGTCTCTCTTGTTTCTACTGCCTTGTTGAGTTTATTTTCCACACAGATTGCAGTGTTTCTCAGATACTGCAACGTTGACCAAAGATTTGCTCAAACTGTAGCATTTTTCTTGTATCTTTTGCAGTCTGCCTTGATCCGATCCTACTTTCTGAGATCTGGAAACTGTGGATAAGGATCTAACCACAAGAATATTTAGCACCTTCACAACCTTCCAATCCCATTTTAGCTATTGCTGCAGAGCATTAAAACCCAAGATCTTTGGTTTAAGGTCTGATACAGAGACTTTTATCTTCCTACTGTCTTAAACTCCCTAAGTTCTGGAAGATGTTCTAAAGCAGATTTTAAATGGATCAAGGAACAAGGAGGAAGGAAATTATAAGTTTCTTCGCAGGGATGTGTTGCCCTAAGGGCAAACTGGACAAAATGGAGATTTTTTTTAAAGTCACATTCATGACCCAATGCCACAGCTTGGCAGTAAATTTGCAGCAGGCCAGCCTGGAGATGAGGGAAACATGGGTCCTTACAGTCATGTTTTCATCTGAAAGGACAAAAATTAATTTCCTATGTAAGGAAAAAGGGAATAAACTTAATTAAGGTCTATTTTAGCTGGAGACCTATGCACAATCTTTACAATCAGAAGCAAAGTGCTTGCAATTCATTTCCACTTTCCCTTTCAGCATGTGCACTGTAACAATCCTGTGGAAAACTCTTATCAACAGGAAGGAACCACCAAAGCATGCATTAAGTATTAAAGGATGGCTTACAGCCTGTGCATTTTGCACATTTCTATGCTTCATGTGGTCCTGAAACCTGAACACATCACCAAAGACACAGAAAATCACAAGCATTTTAGGTGGAAAATTTCTATATATTATTAAAGATTATCTTGGGACTGTAATGCAAAGACCTGGGCATGCACTTTGTTAAACAGATAGAGTACCAAGTGTCAGTCAAGCTAAATCTTCTCTAAACCTGTTTCTGTTCAATTTGAGAGAGATACAAGTTATGCTTGATTTATCAGATGCATGTTGGGCCATTCAGAGGCTTGGAGATACATGTAGAGAAGCCTGATGTACACATGCACAGCAAGATGGCATCCCTCCATTAAAAAATACAGAGTTGGACTTGTTGCATAGCAAGACATCAAAACGTGTAATTAAAGAAAACTGCAGCTAAAGCATGGTGGAAAGATATTATTTTATAATTACAAAATGCAAGGATATGAACGTTGGCAATAATTAAAGCATAACTGCATTGTTCAGCAACCAAAATTAGAGCTAGTGCCTTATCTAATTCACTTTTAATTTATTCCTAACTACAAAAGTTTAAAGAGATCCGAAGTGAGGCAGTACTTAAGAAAACTCACTTACACCAAGTGATTTATTTTTTCAGAGCCAAGAGAAATACATGCCTATGCCTGGACCATTAATAGCTCCAGGTCTCTGGAACTGAAACCTCAGGTATGTATTTTTTCTCCTGGTACTAACTGTCACAAACAATAAGTTATCAAGGAAAAAAAAATTAAAACCAGTATGGATCTGAAAGTGCAGGTTGTTATTGGACATAGAAGACCCAGAACATTTACAAAAACATTTCTACTTGCATCCTATTTTGCTGAGTAAAACACAATTACCTTTTATCCTTGATTGCTTTCTTTATAATACACAAGAGATAAGCCTTTTGAATACCACAAATTTTTTTCATTGCTATCATTCTGAATTCAGACTGTGGAATGGGTCAGAGAACATACTGATATAAATCCAGCAAATGTACTGCAAAAGCCACAACTGGGATAAGTCACTACAGTCCCCACTTCTTGTCAGAATGGTGGCCATGGGCTGGCAAGACAGAAGTCAAACTGAAGATAGATGTGATCACAGTTTACAAGAGTTAACTAATGAAAGCCACTTCTTTGTGTATCAGCTGCAGGTATGCAGCCTTTGAAAGCCCTCAGCAGCACATCTTTCATATCAGAAAGGTGTGTATATACTAATTCTTCTGAAGATTTTCTAAAATAGGAAAATTAGACTGAGCTACAGAACACAGAAAACAGCCCAATATGCTGAAATAGAGATAACAACAAGAAAAACCTATCAGTTTTGGACTACGTGTGAAAATGGCTAAAAACTAATGCAAAGCAAGAGACAAATGGGATTGATCCATTTGAGTGCTGTGGATTTTAAGGAAATTACTCATCCTCTTTGTGTATAGGAAAGGCTGAGTACTACAAGTTTGCCTGGTGCACCTTTGTGTTAATTTTGGATTAGTCCAGTGAAACACCCTGTAATTTATGACCCCCTCACCACAAGGTGGCACATACATACTTCCTGGGATTTTTAACTGTCTCTACAGTTCACTAAATTTTTAACAAATAACTGCTATCCCAATATAGAGTGAGGAAGGGAGTGGGGATGGGATAAAACATGGAATGATAAACTGCATTATATTATCAAGCATAAACTATTAAACATAAGTAAATTATTCTTAATAACTGGGTTAATTCCAAACTTTCCTTGTTGATATTACTTACTAAAGGGACTGAGGTGTACTAACATGAACAGAGGGGCAGTTAAACAGGATAAAGAGCTACTGAAAACTACTTCAGTGTGTTTTACAAATACACTCACTAGATTTTAGGGGTAAAATGGAACATAGGCAGGCTGGTGCCAGAGAGGGTAATAGGTACACAAAAGCAGAAAACCAGGTGTATCCACACATTATTTTGATTCTCTAGATTTTAAGCCCATTGCTTAGCGTGTAGTATCGGGTTTTCGTACATTGCTGCCAGTTTTCATCCTCCCTTTCTGAGTTCGCAGAACTAACTACATATGCTAAGAAAGGCTGTTCCCTACCAGCAATTTTTCCTTCAAGCTGATAAAGGCTGTGTTTGAATGTCAGACTTTGAAACATCCAAATATATGTTCTTATTTTCACCTAGTGGCTGATCAAATAAAACCTCAGTGTAGTAGTAGTCCCTTTTTTAAAATCCACAATACAGAAATACACCTCATGATCTCTAACGGCTACAGCACTCTTCTCCACAGTATCTAACAGACCCACATTTCATACATCCTTCAGAGAGGCACTAAGCAGACTGTGAATCCACCAAACTGCAGAAGAGATTTGAAAGCACACTGAGATAAGCCTGTGAGTACAAAAGAGAGGAGGAGGAATTTTTTAAGGACAGAAAAATACAGACTTAAACCAGAGCAGAGCAACACTAACTAGCATGTGAAGCAATTCTATCCACGCAGCACAAAATATAGGTTTTTAGAAAGAAGATTCTTGGAGATTTAAAGCATAAACTATGTACATAGCTCCCTCTGATGACCATTGGACACGATACAATGCAAGTCTCCTTTTACTTTTGTTCGTGCATTCAACTGACAGCTGACTGGTTAAATTCTAATTGCTTCCAAGTGAGGTCAGCAAAGGTATTTATCGAAAAGGACTGAACAACAGGCTCAACACACACATGCACGCGCACGCATAAGCACATACACACCATCTCTCCAGTGCGTTGATTTATGGAAACAATTATAATTCTGGTGGAGTCTTTCTGAGCTGAGAAAGTTTGTAGCTACAGTAGAGTGTCTCATGTTGCAAAAAGGAGACAACAGAAATGGAGTACTTGGGTATCCAGCTCTTATCAACAGGAACAAGTAAGTTATCTGTCCTTTACAAGATCATTCAACACTTTCTAATAGCTAATAACTTATCTTTATTTCTATATGCTAGATGCTAAAAAAGGAATTAAGGAAACTATTTCTACTAATAATCTGAAAAGGGTAGGAATAAAACCACCAGCCTAAAGCCATGAGGTCTGTTTTGAAACCTGAACTAGAGAAAAGATACACGATAGATTGTGCTAATAATAAATATATAGGTATGAAGTAATCAGGAGAATTTTACCTTGTATGAGAGTTGAAATGAATCAATAGGAGATTTTTGGAAGGACTTAAAACCGAGGAGAGAGTTGTGTTTACAGTCAGTGTAAATGTCTGGTTATGTAAAAAGTTGTATGAGATATATCTATCGTATATGTATTAGCATATTTTTAAAAATAAGCTTAGCATGTCATGTATTTCTGTGTAGTACTTTTTATTAGCATAATGTATCCTTGCACGTTTGTAACAATTGAGCATAACGACTTACACATGCACCTTTTCTCACAGATCTTTTACTTTCAGTGCAAGCAGCAAATTCAAGTAGTAAAGAAGGTCACAACAACAAAGGTTTTTATAACTTGTGTCTTTAAAGGATATTCTGACTGAAGAGATATTTAAGAAGCTCTTCTATTTCGCCATTAACTATTAAGGAATAACGATCAGAATTCTAGAAGAGGGAGCAATCTCATTTAAATGAATCTGTAACTCGTAAAGACAGAAGGCAGGTCGGTGACCTAAGAGCGACAGTCTACTTGAGATTTAATTTTCATTATGTTGTTCATGAACACCCAGAACACTGCACTATAATGCACAAATGGATACTGACATGGATCCTGCCAATTTTGCTCTACAGATCATACTTTTACATTATCTTTCTAATGGGCACTATATCTTTAGCTTGCAATGACATGACTCCAGAGCAAATGGCTACAAATGTGAACTGTTCCAGCCCTGAGCGACATACCAGAAGCTATGATTATATGGAAGGGGGGGATGTAAGAGTGAGAAGACTTTTCTGTCGAACTCAGTGGTATATGAGGATTGATAAGCGAGGCAAAGTGAAAGGGACAAGAGAAGCGAACAACAACTACAGTAAGTAATACTTTTGCTTTTCCTAAGTTTTCAGAAATTTACACATCATTGTATATTTCCTACTCCTTAATTTACCATAATTCCAAAAGAGTTTGGTATCGTGTACTGACCATTGTGTAAAACAAGTTTTCCAATTAATCGTACAGCAGGACATTTGCTATTGATTTTGAAATGCGTCATTTTAAATACTACGTTGTAGATCTGTTAATGTATCAGTTACAGCTGGGAACTATTAGCAAACAGACAGCCTATTTTAACAAGTGAACTAAGGTTGTATGTACAAAAATGTATAACCTCCAATTCTCCTCATAAAATACTCCTGAAACATTAAACCACATTTATATAGTGCACAAACTACCTAAAAGTTTGGTGTGTTTGAGTTAACAATTAAAACATAGCAATACTAGAAAGTTCAATGGAAAGAATTATGTAAACTCTCTTGCAAAATCTTTTAGATAGTTTGCCAAGCCAGGAACAAAATCTATTATAGTTTCTGCAGTTCATTATTACAATGATCATGATGCTGAAAAAATATTCTCCTCCCTTCTTCCAAAAGCATGACTCATCTAGAGAGAATGG
The DNA here is from genome assembly GCA_008694505.1 of Cyanoderma ruficeps. Taxonomy (NCBI): domain Eukaryota; kingdom Metazoa; phylum Chordata; class Aves; order Passeriformes; family Timaliidae; genus Cyanoderma; species Cyanoderma ruficeps. Next base: position 10,288,132 of record VZDJ01000155.1, on the reverse strand, counting down.
ACATACAATATTTTATGAAGCTGTACCAAATACAAATTCTGAACTGGAAAAAGAATTGCTGTACTAATGTGTATTTTCCATACAAATACCTATATAATCTTTCATTTACATTTGAAGACATCAATTTTTGCAGTCACTATTTTTGCCAATTTGTCTTTTCTGTTGTTACAAATGTATTGTTTATTTAGAGAAACATCACATCTGCTTGAAAAGACATTATTAAGATGCAATAGGAAAATACATAGGATTATACAGCATATTTCAAACCAAAATTTTAACAAAAAGGAGCCAGGGACATGCTGGTCTAGTATTTAGAGACAAATAAAAGGACAAATATACTTCCAAGAATGCTGTTAAGAAAAGTTTTAATTTGTTGTATATAATAGTGTGCTTTTCATAACAGCACCAGCAAAAGAAATCCATAAATCAAACTTCAAGGACTGTTAGTGTGTTTCAGCCTTGAGCTGAAGCTGAGTGCTTGTTTTCTATCAGGGCAGCACTTTCGCGTGCTACACGCCTGGCTAGTGGGCTCCATAATTTATTTCTTTACTTCATGACTACATTAAGTGCTTGGCAACTTGTGTGGCTAAAACTGCATTGACTAATGGTACTGTTTCTTTTAAAATTTGTTTCCATATGTCTCCTTTCTTCCTACACTATTACATAGTGAATATTCCTCTGAAAGACAACACATGGCCAGCAGCCAACTAAATTATTTGGTCCATATTCAAGAAGACTCCCTTTGAGTTTCAGGAGGGCATTGCTACAATAGAGATCCATAGGACTAGTTTTGAAGTGAAATATTGTTCCCATAAAAATCATTTGGAAAAAATGTTACTGACTGTTGAAATGGAATCTTCTGAATTAATACAGATAAGTGAATATTCACAGCACCCAACTTTTTTCTGTTATTATTTACAAATACATTATGACAGCATCTAGAGCTGAGTGATTAATTATATAGAGCTGCTTTCTTAGTTCCATGATGCTTAAGAAAAACTTTGTTAGCATTATTTCAAATTCAAGCAGAGGTTCTCAGTTCTCTGAAGGATCCCATTCTGCTTAAGCACATTAATGACATCTTTAAACATTCTGTTGTGAGCCCATTACAGAACACCACATCCTCTTGTGCCAATGATGTAGCCTCTTGCAGTTTTCTGAACACTTCATGCTAATTTAGTGATGGTAACTATTACAAATTACAGAAAGGCAAACTTGAGTCACTAAACCCTTACGTTTATATTGCAGTAGAAAAAAAAATCAATCCTTTTGCTGGTAAATGCAATGAGTATGAGGAGAAAAACCAAATTAAATTGTAATGGTTATCTGGTAACTGATGTTCACTGTGATGAACCATCTTTAAATTGGCTGAAGTATGTAAGAAGGTCCCACCATCTTAAGTCTAATACTCTAATTTATCTATTGTATCTTAAGAAAAAAGACCCAAATGCTTTTGTTGGACAAGTAGAGTAGCCAAATATAGACAAAGAGTACTAGAAAAATGTGTACACTGATAATCTGGATTTTCTAAGAAACTAAAGAAATTCATACTGTAGCATTATTATAGGAACACTTTTTGTCATACCTTTTGTTACACGAAAGATGTAAACAGCTTTTCTGAAGATGTGCTTATGGCTCTCTACTAAAATCAATAACCATAAAGAAAACAGTATTGTGTGAGGGGGAAAAAGGCATAACAAACAAACAAAAAACCCAGAAAGAATAATGCCCACCTGGACTAATACACCTTCCCTAAGGAAAAAATTCTAACATTAAAAGTTTAAACGGGCTATTTTTATCCAGGTTCTCTGAAAAACATATTTTTAAAACCACACAGATAAAAAGGATGCATTTATGCATGTGTTCAAACATTCTTGTTCCATGATTTCCAGTTCTGAAAGCTGGTAAAAGGTAAATCAAACCTGTTTCTTAGGATGGAATACCAGAACTTCTGCAGTCAAACTAATCAATGGACATGAACAGTGTTGCTCCAAGAGAGGTTTCTTCTCATTTTATCCTAATTTTCTGCTTACATAATAAATAAAAGGAATTCTTTTCCATTTGAATTTGCTAACTTGTGCTACTAAAATAAAATTAGAAAAAAAAAGCCTATCATAACTTAGCTTCATAAAGGAAGCTGCCCTGACAGTTTTGTAGATGAAATGAACTACTTCTTTTCATTCCATGAGGTGTGAAGCATGAATATTGTGAAGAACAGTCTTCACATGGAGAAATGTCTGTAGAATGATAACTTCATCACAACTTTGGCAAGTGCCAAAATTCATAGAGGTTCTCTTATCAGTTGAGACTATAAGAATGCCAAGAGGATGAGGAATTAGAGTCATGGTATTTCAAATTTCTCTAGTTACAGAATAAAAACATATATACACACACACCATAAAAGTAACAGCACAAATAGTGAAAGTGTTAAAATTTCTAAGGTTTTTAGTTAATAGCCACTGTCTTAAATGTGTGTGGATTCAAATTTCATGACATAACTAAATGCTGAACCAAATCATTACTCACCAATCATAAATAATCTGTATTTATCACTCAATTGCATAATAAACCACTAGAATTTAATTGTTTAGTTAAAGGAATACACGTGTGCTGTGTCAGTGCAAGCAAGTTGCCAAATCCTGTTTACAACAGTGCTGACCTTGTTAGGTACCCAAAGAATATGGTTCTGTGCACATTTCAGAAAGCAGTAGAGCCTTCTGGTGGACATAAAGGTGATAACTCAAGAGTGAACTAATCAAATCAGAGGACAGTGATCTCCACTAAGCAGGGGAAATCACTTTGCACCTGACAGCTTTGCTTTCAATCTGAAAACTAAATGGCAGAGTGAGAACTGAGAGTCACTCACTGAAAAACTAAAGCAAGAATTAGGCAGCAGCCAAGAGGTTAGGTCACCCAGAAAAACCTGTCATTATTCATAAAAAAAATTCTCTTTGACAAAAACTTACCATAACTTGCCAAAACCTGAACCTTTTTAACAAAAAATAAATTCTGCATCTTGTTCAAGGAAAAGAATCTAAGTGGGCACACAAAAGATACTTTTTGAATTCATGACTGTAAAACGTGAGATTGACTGAACAAATCTTGGAGATAACAAGGCAATTTGCTAACTCTTAATCTTTGATAGAAAAATAAATCACTCCTTGTCACTGTTTACTCCTTCCTTCATTTCAGTTTGTGTTTCAGAATTTGGTCAGATTTACTTAATTTTGCTCAGAAAAAAAGGCAGCAAAAATCAGAGATTGTTTTGACTCTATTCAAGAGAATTTTTGACTATGACTGAATGATGCTTTAGGACTTTCCATGCTCTGTTGCCTTTGGAATCTCATTTTAAAGACTTCAAAGGGTCTCTTAGTTACTAGAAAAGCCTTCCCGGAACCTGAATCCTAAGATGTCTGATCCTATCATATTCCATGTGTGCTTTAAACCCAGAAAGTGCCTATTTCCTCTTTTTTTCAGTGGGTAAAGCCAACCGAAAATGAAGTAGAGAAAGTAGTCTAATGAGATCTTGACATAAAATGGCTGAAATTTTGATCACAATTTTATCTTTGAAAACTACTTCTATTTTGATCAAAATCCAACAAGGCAAAGTTTTCAGCAATATTAAATGAACTTCAACTCAGCTTTGCTCAAATGTAAACCCTAACTGATGACAAAATACACTTTATACCCATCTTAGTGGTTAAAGATTCTGACTTGCTTAGAAATCAGAATTACTTCCACTAGCATTTTATATAAGCTTCTTAGTATAAAACAAATGTATGTATGCTGTGCTACTGTATACATTTTATTTCTGTTGCTTAAATACATAGTTCATAGAGAGCCAAGAATATTTAGCTACTGAAAATCAGGTATTGATGGACTAGATTCATTTAAGGGTTATGTGTGTTCCAGACAAACACAAAGTCTGTCTATACAACTGCATTCTTGCTTTTTCAAGAGGTTGTTGATTCAACCAACACTTTGGTGCCAGAAGACAAACCTTCACTAACATGAAAGTGTTTTTGCTTCACATTAGTACTCTGCTAATCTTTTCAATTAAACAGGAAGATTAAATTTAAATGGAAATACATGCCTAGCCTCTCAAAACCTAGCCCAAAGCACCAAGGATGACTTTCTCCCCCACAGTAATTAATCAAACCTCATATACCAGATCCCCCTGCTGCCTCTCCAGTTCTTTGTCTGGCACTGGGGGTACCTTCAAGTGTCAGCCAGTGGAGAAATCTATGCCTATCTACCTCAGCCTATACCTTATCACAAATCCCAGGTTTTCACCCTCAATTGCTGATGAAGATGGGTTTTAGCAAAGATGCAAACAACAGAAGCAGCTGAGTTGTATCTGTCTTACAGTTTCTATTGACTTTTTTTGAGAGTGTAGCCTTTGGGGAGGTGAGAAGAAAGCAGGGTGCAAAGCCTTGAAAGATTGCAGCAAGATTCTTCAGTCTCACGTATCAACATCCGGATCACTGCTCAACTAGCATAGTATAAGGGGTGCTACAGGACACAATTAAAACTGTTCACAACTTCTGAATTTACCTCCTGAATCTTCATCACCTTGTCTCTTCTTGGGCATTTGCCAGCTGAAAAATATATGTAAAGCCAGACGGTAGTAGTTTACACTCACTTTCTTCTCACTCTCATGAACAAAAATGATTGCATAAGCTCTGTGGGGGAAAACTCAAACCTCTGGGCTCAGGCCCAGGCAGCAGCTCCACAAGTCAACATACACCAGCAGGGCTATGCCTGCCTGGGGGAGCTTCAAAACTGACCTAACATCGGTCTGAGCAGTGAAAAAAATCTGAGTCTATACACATTGTCCTTAGTGATTCCTTCAGCCTTGATACACCCTTGTAGTTCAGCTGTGACTTGGCAGTTTTTCTGAATCTCTCAATACTGAAATTCATCAGAAATGAGAAATAGTGCATTTTTATAGAATGATCAATCAAATTTAGCAGCCAACTGCAGAAGCAGTTACAGGGTACATATAAAGAAAAATTGCAGCTCCTTCTCCCCCACAGTATCTCCCCCACATTGTTTACAATTTCTGAATCTTCAAAAAAATCAGTGTTGTATCATTAAGTATGTTATTGCTCCATCCTGAAGAAAATGTGCTGAAGTGGCCCTGACCTGAGACTCAAGAGACTTGAGGCTAATCCAAGCTTCTAAGCAATTTGCTTACAGATTTTGGGAAAATTCTTGTAACTCTCTGTGCCTCTATAAAAAGGAATTATTCACCTCTCTGTAAAGAGCTTTAAAAAGTATTGGTGAAAAAACTTCCAGACCACAAAAGAATTGTGTGCTGATATTATAAATAGTAAATAATTTGATAATAGAACATTCACTGACTAATAGAAAATGAACTAGAAGTCCTGAAGTCAGTAGCCAGACAGAAAAACGCAGAGCTCAGATGAATCTTAAAGAAGAAATTTCCACACAGGCAAATAGAATTTGGTATAAAATGTAATTCCTTATACAGTCAGTCTTGCAAAACAAAGCCTAAATCCAGATATTCCCTTTCACAGCTTCCAGCTTTCTGTATTGTTTGAGTATCTGAAAGTGATTTGTTCAGATTTCTAGGATCCTGGAATACAGAACAGAGTTGGCTTTCCTCTCCACCTTCATTAAAGCTTAGGAAGACCAAGACATCCTAAATCATATAATTACACCGTTCTGCACTACAAGATCTATCAACTAGCTGTATATTTTGGAACACATTTCTCATCAAAACAGAGTAAGTTTAGGCAAATGTAGGCTGTTACTCTTCATGGGTGGCACATTGCTTTCATTGCATAATTGACTGTCTATGACTATATTTGGCAACTGTATTTCAATTGTCTTGTTTGACCTTTGACATTATTTTTAATTCTGGATATGAAAGAAAGATCAAGTTAGCCTTCTGATGTATGCAATTTAGAAACATTATTAATAAAAAGTAATAGTGAAATTTTTTATGGCAATAACATAATAGAGGTTAACATTCATAGCAATGAATTGTCACACTTTAAAGCTTTCACAACACATGACATCATTTATGCAAATGGAAAAAAATTCTTTGTAACAATTGGCGTTGAAAAGTTAGAAGTGGATATTCAAGATGTGTCCCACAACTTCATGAAAACACACCAAAGAAGCAATAAAAATACCAATGCAATCAATAGGCTCTTTTGACTATTATTTAGCTTTTAAAACAAAGAACAAAACCAGGATGAAGTTACTAAAGGCTCTAGATCCTCTGTTCCAACCCCTGAAATCTTCCTTCTGTGTCCAGTTTTTCAGAATTAAGCCCAGCCAGAATACAGATAGATCAACTCAAAACTATAAATGAAAACAGCAAACATGACCATTCCATGGCATTAATAACCACAGTGACTTCAACAGGGATCAACACACACCACTCATCTTCATCTCTTCAATAATGACACTTTCTGAATACCCCCATAACCTGGGGGATTTTTTTTGGAAGGTGTTTCCTAGCATTAGTACCTCCATTTTTGGTAAGCTGGCTTGCTTCCTTTTAAATGTGTCAACAGACACTGGGAGGTGCTATAGACTATAAAAAGAAGGTGCTCAGACTTGTCCTTGGCTATTTTGATAGCTTGGAATTTTAATATTTGTCTAACTAGAAGGTAATGTATTTCAAAGCAGAAAAAATAGCCCAAATTGTTAAAAAGAAGCATATTTTCCTTAATAACCAGTGCTAATTTTATATGTTTTATTATGACTTTTAAATGTCACATAGGATTTGATATTTCAATCAAAACCAAATGTTTACAGAAAAAAAAAGGTAACTTTATGACTGTTAAACACAGAAATTCTTTTCAATGAACATACATACCTATATATTATCTAGGGCTGAAAAATATTAGAGGGAAAAAATAACCACAATCAACATCAAATTTGGAAAAGGTTGTATCTAAATCTGTGCAGGAGTCCCTGAGCTACTTAGGTGAGCTGGGTCATTGTCCAATGGCTGTTTGTGTGCACAGCTGGAATGCAGTGGTAAATGTGGAGTTTTACATGCCAGGTGTGTGGAAATGCTCACTGCAAGAGCTTGCTGGCTTCCTGTATAGCACTTTCACAACTTCATATGGTGATGATAAATTTGTCCTTTGAGAGGTCTACATGAACTCTAAGGGTGGCAATATTCAGGCTCTCTACCTAGTCACTAAGCAGATGTATTTGGGAGAAAAAGCTGATCTAGTCAAGGGAAGAAGGCAGCAAACTGGAGTGGAGTGATTCCATCCAGTGTTTGTGTAGCTCTTTGTGAAAACAAGAGTTGTACTCCCTGACAGAAATTCTGAAGTAAACCAGAAAGGATAACTGAATCCTGGAGAGCACAGGCACTACTAACACAATAGGAAACTGGAACTTTCACCAGCTTTCAAAAGCAACTTTAACTCCACCATGCTAATTTATTTCCTTTGGAATAGCCCAGGCAGCTTGGGACTGCACATAATGTGCAAGATGATACACAGAAACCCAAGCAATTTTTGAGTGCTCATTGGTGACATTTTACAAGGATTTAGAGAACTAGCTATGTAAATCCAGCACAGAGTGACTCAAATAATGAAACTTGCTTGATAGTGCTGCCTTATAACAAGAGAGATTTACACTGTGGGAAAGGCCAGCACAAGATCTCCCTCTACAGCAGCCCTTCATGTTTGCTTGTGGGAAAACTGCACCTGGGAACTCCTGAAGTCATCATAGCCATGTCATTCCCAATGCTACAGCAAAAAATTGTAACACTACCTTCACATAAGGACAAGGACAAATACCTGTGCTCAAAGAGAGATTCATCCCAACTGAATTCCACACACAGCAGTAGTGCCTGCATTAGTCCAGCACCATCTTAGCAATACCATACTAGAACACAGCACAAAAAGAAATCTCTGCCATGTACTAAGTACATCTCTGACCACATCTGAACCACGTGTGACAGAATTCACACAGCCCTCTGCCTACTACAGCAAAATTGTATACAACAAGTACTTTCAAACTAATTGGTGGCAAAAAGCCATTCTTCCCATTTAAGTAAGCTCCACTCTTCTAACCAAACTTCTTATGTTTTTTACTAAGCATGGAGATTCTGCTCAGTATTTCCAACAAAGACTGAAAACCAAAACCAAATAAAAAGGTATATAATTCCCAGGGCAAGCAAGTTCTTCAGAGCATTCCAAAACACTGCATACCAGTCAGAAAAAAAGAAACTTCTTTATGCCCAAATTATGATTCCAAAAAGACAATTCATCCATTCAGGAAACAAAATACCAGCTACCACACCAGGTAAGGGACAACATAAGAACTGTGGAGAAAAACCCAGCAGGAAACAGATGGAGAGCCTCTTCTCTGTAAGAAATCCTCCTCTCCTAACTGCTGGCCAGCTACAAGGACCTGGCTCTGCCCTCCTTCCCCTCACTAGTACATAATCAGGTACACAGGTGCTTTGAGCCTTTTGCTGTTTTGCATCCTGACACCCCATCTATTTCACAGAGCTGAGCATTCTCTCTGCGCATCTGCTTCAGCAGCCAGGAAAGTTCTTTTATTGAGGCTGTGAAAGACAGTCTGGCATGTTCTTCCACCTTACTAATAGTGCAACAGCCACATATTTGGGTGAATTTGCGTTGGACTTTGTAGCAGATATTTATTAGTTCAAAGGAAATCAAATGTTACATCAATTTTGAGAATAGCCTTAGGAGAGTCTGCTCAAGTTATAAATGGCAAGAGTCCTAGGCCACTTATACTTGTCCCTTTAAATGTCTTTTAAGTTGAGCAATGAAAATAACACAGCTATTAATAAAACCAAGCCTTTAGATTATTATACACCAATTTCAATCAGCATGTTTATATTAGCAAACTGGCGCTCAGCCTCTTTTACCAAATATGAAACTAAAATTACTTAGCATGCCTTCACTTCTGATTGCACCCTTATGTGACTTGAGAAATTCAGTGTATATTACTGCAGAGAACTATCACGCAACTAAACTAAAGAAAAAGATTTACCACATCTTTCTAGGAAACTATTACCACATATTTCACAGAAATCATGCTCTGTTAATTTTTTAGCTAAGTAATCCAGTGTTTTGAATTTGAATTCCTCTAATTTAGTCATATTTTTCTAGGACACATTCTGATGAAAACTTCTGAAATGGCACTTTCATCCAGAGGGAACACTGGAAGCAAAACCAGTCTATACCAGAACTATAAAACTATCACTAGACCAAAAGCAGAATTTTCAGATTATTCATAACATATAAGGCAAACCCTCCTAATTTAGTTCGGTGATGAACAGCCTAACTCTGATGCCGACAAATTATTTAAGAGAAACTGATGAGTAACGACAGCTATATCATTTAAGCAGGAAATTATCTAGTGATAAAACTTATATTTATCATAATTATAATGAGAAATTATTGGAGAATTATTCAGAACTGTTCAACATTTGAAATGGAATACACTTCTGTGTATTTTTCTTCTTAGATAACAAAATATTCCATAAACACAAGTAGGTATCGGTACACTTTCCTTTTTACATAGGATACCAAAAGAGAGTTGTCTAAAAGGGCTGACAAGTACTCAAGGGACACTTCAAGTTACCCTAAAAAAGGACAATACTAAAGCCTAAACGCCACAGCGTATACAGTGCTTACATCACTTCAGGTGGTATTTACAAAAATGTGCAAGTTGCCACTGTCATGCATTTGTGTGAGACAAAAATAACAGAACCCATGTTTTCTGACTTTGTCCCAACCACTTGTAAGTGATAATCTTGTATACAAAGATAGAGACAGTTTTCTCCTGCTAAGGCTCAATTAAAATCATGACTGCCATTATGAAAATCTTTTTTCCCTTTCTTCCTTTTCACGTCGCTGTTCACTGTTTTCTGTCTGTGTTATAATTTTGTTTAGGGTATCCTTATTCATCTATGAGAAAACTGAATAAATAATAGTTTTGTACAATTTATTTCCCTTATAGACTACCCAGATTCCAGAATTAGAATGTAGGTGATCATCTCTTAAAAGGTAATGCAGGAAAATTAAGTGTATTTCTGTCTGTATACAGCACTGTAAATATTGAAGATTTTGGATCACAATTTATTATATTGTCTTGTTCATGCTTTGACAGTGCAGTTCTGGGTGTTTTCAGCTGAACTGAGCTGAGCAAGGAGAACTGTTTGTTATAGCGCTCATTTCCCAAGTTTACTCTCCAACACCAGACCCGTCACAGCGGGATGGTTCCTTTCTTTGTTTTCCTCTTCCGAGCTATCTGGCAGCTGCACCCCAAACTAGCCTCTGTCAGTGGACTCCTAAAGAATTCTATATACATCATCTCTTGTAATCACATGTGCTGCAATCTACATCACAGGTGGTATTGTACAAAAAAGTCGGATTTGAGCCCTGTCAGACCGTGCCATATTTGTTTCATTAACATTGATTTCTATGTGAAAAAAACAATTCCCTCTCTGTGTGCATGGTATTTGATTGAAATAAATTCTCAACAACACAGAGATGTAATCAACATGAGAAAGTAATTGCCAAGAAGTACAGCATTAGCTCTTTCCAACAAAAAGTCAAAATAAGGCTTTTCTATTCATGCTGACTTAGAAATGAACTATGGAAAACTATCACTGATGGTCTAAATAGTTGCTGTTGAAAGTAAAGAATATTGCACAGCCATGGAGGAGTTAAGTTACTGACTAGTGGAAAAGCTATCTAACCCTGTGATTCATTAGGAAAAGTTTGCTCAAGAGTTGAAAGACCCATATTAGGAAAGAGACAAATACATGCCATTTGTAAAAGTCTGGCTCTACTGAAATCAGTAAAAGTTTTGTTACTGATGCCTATCCATGACTGAGGAGTTTGTTTAAAAATATGGCAAACAGTAACTATTGCTTCTGCAAATCCATGTGCTTTTACTTTAAGATACCATTTCATAACATTGGTAATAAATACTGGGCATAAAGAAAAATGAAATTCCTGTTCCACTATTAATCTCTTCCTGACTTTCAAGTCAGAATGACTTCTCTATCTTACCAATATCTTTGTAGGAGTAATGCTGCTACCACTATTTATCCTACTTAAGATGTGGTCTGAAAAGTGCAGTACCTCAGAATATACCCAATTTAGGATACTCAACTTGAAAAATTGATAGCTATTACTTTTCAAATATATGTGCAAATTTATATTTATATATGAAAGATATAACAGGAAGTTTATGCTAGGTTTTTCTGACCTATATTAAAAACACAGATTTGCATTTCTATACTGACTAAAACTGAAAACATTCTTTAAAGTGAATATATATTCAGTAGTAGAAGTATAATCCCATTTTGTAAGACTTTTTCCCTACTATTAATTTACATATGAATCAAGAATATATTGATACTCACGGGGGAATTAAGGTGGCACAAAAAGACAAAGAACAGCAGAATTACTTTATTGCATTTTGTGTGATAAAAAACAATCATCTCAGTAAATCTGGGAAGTGTTTCCCCAGCTCTGTGCTACAATACAGTTGAAGTCACAGATATTTTAGGCAAAGAAAGAAAAGGTTTCTTCACCCCTTTAAGTGCTTGCAATAGCCATAATTGTTTCAGTCAGAGCAAAAAGCATAGCAAATCCTTTACTAACAAGAGGTTTTCTTTATACATTTTATACACAGCCAAGCCCTGTGCTCTTTTAACTGTACACTCTTCAAGGCAGTTCAAAAATTTCCTGCTAAGTTCAATGTTATGAAGTCACTATTCTTTTATGTTGCAAACACTAGGAGAGAATAGTACCATAAGGAGCACAAATTATCGTAAATACAATGCAGACTCAAAAAAGGCTGTCAAACTGAGCCTGCCAATCACAGAATTATGCAAGCTTAATGCAAATCCACCACAAAATAAAAATATAAGAGCTGCAAACCCTTTATTTGCACATGCGGCATGTGCTACTCAGTCCAGATTCTTATATTAAAACCCCACTAACCATTACCTGAGTCATCTAACTTTATAAGCCTATGGAAGAAATCTCATTTTACTCTGCTTCTTTAAAATGAACATATTATTCTTCCCTGCTTGGACAAGGTCCTTATTCAAGCCCATTACTGAAATGCATGTTTTCAAATATCTACAGCTCACAGACCAGCTGTTTCCCAGATTTTAAAGGGGACCATATATTCTGCTACAGGTTGCTTATGCAGTACTTCTATGGAGCTCATCAAAATTTCATGACACCACTACATATAAGAACAAACTGTAGGAGAAAAAATTGAAAAATAAAATATTCTCAAAAGCCCCTGACTAAAGCTGTTCTCTAAATCTGCCATTTGTTTCAAGGTCAAGAGAAAAGTATGTCTTTACACTTATGCCAATGCACTGCACTGTTGTCTATCAAACAGGTTGGTTGATTATTGTCAGAGATAGAAATATGGAATTCTACCAATATAACAATATGGATACCAGATCTTTGGATCCAGAATGGATCTGAATTTAAGTTATTAAATCCTTTTACAGATTGGTCACAGATATCTTTATTACAAACAGTCACTGTATGGTGATACAGCAGTACCCGTGCTCTTCGAGAGCAGAGAAAATGAAGTACAGCAGTTTACAGGTACAGGAGAGCTCACATCCTTCCTTAGGCAGCTCAGGGCCACAAGAGACTTTCCTTAGTTAAAAGGAAAGGCAAAGTTAAAGTTAAAGTTAACGTAAAGGTAAAGGTAAAGGTAAAGGTAAAGGTAAAGGTAAAGGTAAAGGTAAAGGTGAGGTAGTGAAGTGGTTTTTTCTACCATATTTTACATACTGGTTAATTGACAGAATATTTTATGTGGGGTTCTTGGTGATAATGCAAAGGAACAATGGGTAAGAAAACAAGGCAGCTTTCTAACTTCATAGTTGCCCTTTTTTATGTTCCTATATATCTTTAGCTAATATAAACTGATAGTTTAATTAAAATAAATATAACTGTGCTAATTCACACATGGGGATATAAAAAGTAGAACAAAAGCAATGGGAAACTGGATTGTGTACAACCAACAATATACTAAAAATGTGTTAATTAAAACATCTAAAGAAGTATCATTCAATTTGGCTAATCCTATGTTCTAGTTCAGTACTTATTACTTATTCCATTACTTTTTTACATTAGCTATGACTGATAACTTCTTTTCATAATATAACATCATACCGTCCTATCACAACACACTGGAATGTGAGTTCTAGAGCTCTGATTTCTACATTCAGGGTACAAGTAACTGTCACTGAAAAGTGAGGCCACTACTCCTATTTAAGGCAAAAAAAGCAAAGCACAGAAAGGCTGTGGACTCTAGAAAATAGAAAATGTTTACATTATTCTAGCTGAAATAGTTTTCTCACTGACTTCCTGATATCACATGGACAAAAGTAAGAGTGTGCATGAATACTTTTATCACCAGATTCAAATGGTTAACACCTGATTTCCTCTACATCCTGGCATTTGCAGTCAAAACTGAAAAGAAGTTCAGATTTTCCAGCTGGTCAATTGAGCTGAATTTAAAAAGGCAGATTAAAAAAATCACACAAATAAATACAGAACAAAAGAGAAGTTTGGCTGCAGCTCCTACAGTCTATTTGCCCTGGTAATAGCAACTAGTCCCGTAGCAGAGGAACAATTTTCTCTGCTGGTGCTGATGCTGCTGTTTTTCTCAGTTTTGGTATAGAATTGTAAAGCAAGATAACAACTAAATATAACAACTAGATGACAGTGACACATTTATAAATATCTAGTCATGTAAACACAGGGGTTTCAAAGTCCTGCCTATGTGTAATGGCAAATATTCTACTGATTTCCCTAAAGTCAGGCTTCCAGTCAGGTTTAAATTTTAGACTGGTAAAAACAGTGTGTAATCAAAAGGAAATAATTACTTTAGGGAAAATTAAGACAAAGAATGACCTAAGCTATTTGAAAAAAGAACAATGGTAGGATAATTGACACGTTTTGATCCATACATTGAGCAAGACAGGAGAAACATCTGCTACAAAATCCTGATTTATTTATCAGAATTTAATCAGATTATTATATAGATTTTGATTTTGATGGGGTTTTGATTTTCTCCTTCTATTAGTTTATAATTTAGTCTCTGGTCCTATACGATTTTGAAAAATCAACTAAATCTAAATTATTTGTCAGCACCAAACCAGGACAATTTGAGAGGCCATACATATAAATATATGTCCAGTAGTGTTTTGAAGGCAGGAATGAGCCAGCTGGTCTCTATCAATTCCCACTCTGCGAGGCACCAAGGCGTTAGTAAGATTTTCTTAGCCGCTTCTTGCATTTTGTACCTTGGGAGAAATTATGTAGTGCCTGCTCATGTTCTTCTAGACACTGTAATTGGTATATTTAGATATCCAACTTCAGCTGTTCCTGCATAAAATAGCAGATCTGATCTGGAAATGGAACTAAAATCTATTCAGTTGGACAGTGCTTGCCCTACATTTTACATAACTACTGAGAGTGGGAAAAGATGTTTCTCTTCGATAGGGCTTGCAGTGTTTATGACTGAAATGAGCTCTTAACCATGTGAAACAAAATTTTACCATCTAAAATTTCAAACCATTTAAAACTCTTTGCTGCTATGCCATAACTCTTTGCTGCTATGCCATAGGCACCTCAAGGATATCTTCAAGCTCTGGAATACTGCAGCCACCTTCTTTCTTATGCAACCACTTTCTGAATTTTACTTCTTATAAATAATTTTGGTTATTAGCTACTTCTGGGACCATTTTCACTGTTAAAATGTGTTGTCAGACTGTTAAAATGTTTTTAACTGTGTATCAGCTAAAATATATAAATGTATATATTTTAACTGATAACACATTGCAGAATGTCATTTTGATCAACCTCTGGGCATTTAGTATTTGCTTTTGGTGATTTTTCTCAACAATGTGTAATTTTAAGTTATCCTCAAAGAATACATGAAGGCAGTTCATGCAGATTCAGTGTGTCCCCAGAATACAGCTCTGTTCTTCCTCTTGTCAAGCCTGTTTCAGGAACCAGAAAAGCTGCCATAAGAACAGCTGGAGGCAGGACAATATGCAAAACAAAACAGCAAGGCCTTGAGCTCAGGGAATATTTCATATAAAAAGAGCAGATTCTATGTTGGATTTATTTTTGCCCCCTTTAGCTGAATAAATCCAGCAACCATTGCCACACTATATTGAGGCTGATTTTGTGACTGCATGCAGCCAGTTCATACAGGTGATAGAGAGGAAATGCACCTGGATTTAATGTTCCTCAGCTCAGAGAATTAAATACTTGTACATGGAAAAGGCACGTTAACATGCATTCCTTTGTGTCTTAGAAAACAGAAGAAAAAGTCTCCCATAGAAATGACATGACTAATTTTATGTCAACTGTGATCACTGACTCAGAAAAGGGGAAAAGAGCAAACATAGCTCATTACCAGATGAAAACACAAAACAGCATAGCAACAAAAATTTTTGTAAAAGACAAAGTAATCTGTTTAAAGACACTTGCATTAGGGAAGAATTTGAGGCTGCGGTCTTATGTGGAATTTTCCAAGTTCAGATAATCAAAATAGCTGAAGACACTGAAACTGAGTAAGTTTTGCACCTCTAGTTGGATATATCTTATTTTGCTGTGAAAAGGTCAATAAGCAATGTTTTACATTTACTTTTGGTATTTTGAAAATACTTAGATTCTGAAAGACTGCAGAGCTTGAAAACATCATTTACTCTAGTAAAACCAGCACAAAATATTTAAATACTAGAAACAGCCCTCATCCGAGCTGTAGGGAAAGCATTTGTTGTACAAGTTCAGCTCTAAACTATTAAATCATTAATTTTATTACTGCTTGGAAACAATTACATTTTGTAAACAGTCATTCCACACTTTTTTTCCATTTTTCATATCAGTAAATTATTAACGCTGTAATAAGAGAGCACTTTTTCAGACTGAGGATTAAGACTTGGATTTTACATGACAGTATTAATTCTAAAAAATAATATTATTCTTCATTATAACCATATGTTTAGCTTCAGGGCAATTTTTATTGGAGGGAAATGTAGTTTCCTGCAAAAATGAGAAATGACTACATGCTGTCTAAGGGCCTGATCAAGAAAATATTTATATAAAGCAGTGGAGATCAGTGAAGTAAAGGCTTCTAATAAGTTTAATGAGATATTCCCAAGAGAAGGACTGCCTGGGGCAGTATGTTATTCAGTTGTTACTATGTACTGCTATTCACAAGTCACACCTCTAAACTGAAAAGCTCTTTAACTTCGAACTCCACTTTAGTGAAAAATGTCACACCCTTTGGTTCTGAAGATCAAATCAAGAGAAATACTGGAAATTGAGTGGTCTGAATAGCTAATGTGTAAAAGAGACATGCACAGAAGGTGGCAATTTAGTCAGAACACTCTACACCGATTCTTACTATGCCACCATTTTCAGTGAAAAATGAAGCATTTGATTTATAAAACTATCTCCTAACTCACCAAAATTAACAGAGAGTTAATAAAAAACTGAGGCAAAACAGGTTGCCTCCAGGAAAAATATTTGAAAAACTTAAGGTATTTCTCTTTACCTTATTTTCTCTTTACCTCTTTCTCTTTTTTATTAATTGCAATAGGGTCAGTGAAATTCTCACTACAGTAATTAGAGGAGGTAAACTTTACGGAGTGTTGTAAACTGATGAGCACTGCATCACATTTATTCACTTGGAAAAATGACTAAAAATAGGTATTATGGCTTTAAATATTTCCCACTGCAGAACAAATGCATCAAGTTTAAAATAAAATTAAGGTGCATTTCCAAACATCAGCATGGAAGTTCAAACCACACTCTTCACTTCACACTATAGTATCAGCCACACATGGTTGGAAGGGCAGATTATACATTTGATGCATAAGAAACTGTGTAAATACTTTGAACAATGCAGACTTAAGAGTGGAACTTGGCTTACCCCTTCCTTTTCTGTCATAAAGGTAAACACCCACAAGTCCAAGTACACATGCAAAGAACAGATCTCGTAAGTAAAATAACAGCATTTCTAAACAATCATTTTAGTTCCCTGTTGTATCTTCCCTCTTATATTTGGTTTTTATCTTGCCTTTTTTAAACTGTTTTCACAGAGTTATTAAGTCAGCAGTTTCTTTCATAAACCTTGACGTGGCTCATATTCCACAACTAACTTACCTGTCAGCTGTTGAGTATCACCAGGACAATGGTTTATTATAAAGTTGCTGCATCTAGCAATGCATGTATTAGTTTGTATCACTGGAAAACAGAGGAGAAATTTATGGACAAGGTAATGTCAAATAAAGAAATTTTTAAATAAAAACCTAATGGTGTACAAAAAATACTTTAACTTCTGTTTAGCACTTGGTTGATTTTAATACAGTATACGTCCTTGTGCCCAATGAACTGCAAAAGGATAATTAAACATCAGCTACTTATGCTACATCAAATGTTCTGTACACGGAGTAAATCTTGTAAGCAAATCCTGCGGCTTGAGGATGCTGAACAATGTGCTGCAGCAAGTCCTCAGGGAATACCTCTCCATCGTCAATCATGTTTCCTCAGACAACTACAATTTTTCCTGCTTGGAAATTGCACACAGGACAAACCCAGGAGTTTTGAGTGCTTTGAGTATTTCTCCATGATATCCAGATGTCTGGCACCTCACTGAAGCAGTAGCTTCAACTGTTCTCCTGAAAATCCTTGACAGATCCATTATTTCTGTGTAGATCATTTTTACAGTCATATTCATGTTTAACGTGCTTCAGAGAGCCTACACATGCACAGCAAATGCACACAAGGACAGCAAAAAGCCTCTGAAGAAATTTTTTAGCCTTCTATGCTGTAAATAACAACATATATGTGTTTATGACATAAATCAAAATTCTAAGTATCACAAAGAGAAGATAGAAGAAAGTGATAGTGAATATATGTTCCAACTTGTTTTCTGTTAATTAGTTGTCCATTAAAATCATATTCACAGACAGAAAATTCCTGGGGTGGAGAAATCTCCTGCTTTGAGGGGCATTATAACATATACCTGTACATTTATTTCTACTTAAAAAGCTTATGAACAGGAGTTCTGTGAGGTACCATCAAGGAAACTCCTTCATTCTCTTGCTAAGGAAAGTACTCCATACAAAACTCTACTTTCTATCAATTTTAATTTAATAATAGTGAAAGGTTAAAATTAAGTCAATACCCTTATTTGCAGTAATATTTTTTACTGTTAGTTTTTATATTTGAGAGAATAAGCACCTATTTTCACCTAAAAATGAAGTTCAAGATGCTTCCATTTAAAAATATTAAGAATGAAAATAACTTAAACTGCACACATACTTTACAATCTAAACAGTATATTTAAAAAAAGAAAAGATGGAAAAATATTTCCTGAAACAAATGACTTTCAAAACTATCCAATAAAAGTATTCATTTCACTGATAAGACTCTTCTGGAAAAATGTTTAAGTGTAATACACCAGCTAATGAACGTATTTACTGTGCTGGCTTACCAAATGCACACACATACCAATAACATCATGACAGTTTTCCAAGACTGACCATTGTGAATAGTATTTTCTGACATTAAGAGGCACAAACATTAACTTATTAAATGCCATAACAAAAGAACAAATTACATTACATATCATTGAACAGTGTCTTCTAAGCAAAGACAGGATCATTCTCCTTGACCTTGAATCATTTGCAAAGGTCATTTGAATTCATAAATATTGCTCCAAATTCAATTAATGAGAAACACAAGTTAGTGAAATTTAGAAGTTACATTTTGTTTTGACTCATTTTCCATCCAAGTCTTCTCTGCTCCTCTGTCCCCATTTAAGATTTCACATACTTTATTTTTAAAGACCATTCTGCTGAGGAAAGAGTGTTTCACAAACACATTCCTCCCAAGTGCTGAACTGCCAGTGCCAGCCTCCCTACCCCTAAAAATCAGCAACAGTCTGCTTTTTTTCAACTTCACTGCACAGAGAGCCACAAAAAAGAAAGTGCTGTACATATCATATGTACTCTCACAACACCTGCACCTGGCAGAACAGAAAAGTACTGGGATGAAATTGCTGTCAGCTTTCTGAAAAATGTAACGGATGTCAAAATGTCTCTTTGAATGAATGTCCACAGAAACTGTGACTCTGGCAAATTGAGGAGCAGTGACCAGAAACCTTATGTGATAGACATTGAGGGGATACCTGCAACATATGCACTGTCTGGAAACAGAGCCAGCTGGTGAGGGACTGAACACAATGTGTGCTTCACAGAATCTTCCTGAACACTCCTGGCATACTGGGGCAGTTCCCTGGCATGTGAAAAGAGATCTCCTTCCCTCTGTGGTTCTGCTGCCCCTCCTCTTCCAAAAGCCCTGACAGGCTTTACCTGCCCATGGGATCTTCAGGCACGAGCAGCACTTACTGGTTTCCTTTCAGCTCTCAGGAGCCAGAGTTGCAATTGCTCTTTCAGCCTCTTAGCTGATAAATGATTAAACAGAAATGCCCAGATTTTGCTAAATCTCAAGGCTCTTGCTACTTTGCTATAGACAAGATATTGTTACCTAAGGATATTATGGGCAAACACAAAGAAACCGCCTATACAACTGTGCCTGCATACTGATGGAAATTACTTTAATGTAGTCTGCAAATGGATTATGTAGGAACAAAAGCAAAGATTTGTTTTAACAAATACAGCATCAGTGTGTTGTAAAAGCAAAAAGAAGTCTAACAAGTAAAAGGAAGATGAAAATGTTGATTTGAAAATATTAATCGGATCAGAAAAAACACTTAGTATCAGGTGATAAAAACAAAATTATCAAATAGCACTTGCCAGGAAAGAATCATCACACGTGACAATGCTCAATTTTATAGCAATGATATAAATAAATGCCTGTTTTTCTACCTAAATTTCCAGCCTGAGGTACTGTCCTGTTGTTCAGGTTATGGAACAAGTCTAAACATAAAAGTGTCTGGTTTTGAAGTAGTGAGCAACTCTCATTCCAGACCAGAATGCCAGGAAACTCACCTCATTTATGACACAAATTTTCTCCAAAACCTGATACATATTTCACCCACTAAAACTGTTGTCTCAGCCTAAAAGCTTGCTTTGTTTCTTTTCTTTTTACTTCTTTTTTTTTCCTACTGGATATCAACTGTGTGTTATTTAATTTGCAGCAAGTGGTTACAAAGACTGCTGCCACCATCCATAGGCATCTTTTGTGAAGACAAACTATAGCCCATCTCTGCTGAGTGTCTTTTACATACACCAGAGGAATTTCAGCTCTGCAGGAAACTTCATTCATTACAGGAATTTAAGTTACATTTGATACACTGACCATACAACCATATAAAATTGTTTGGAATTTCATGCTGGTTTTATAGAAAGTACAGTTGTTTTCAATTTTGGATGCCCATCTCTAGGTTGTTTTTTTTTTTTTTTCTTTTCCTGGCTTCAGTCTGATTTCTTTCCCAGTTACGTAGTGGTATATTCAAGTCTTCTCTTAAACCTCTTCCAAATTTCTCTGGGGATGCTTTAGATAAAGCAACTGAAGAACATATTTTATATTTTGATTTTTTAAATCAGGGATATTTAAGACGTTGTTGAAGCTTGACCTTCGGAATTTTTCCTCATCAACACCTTATTAATTTAAGCATGCCTTTAAAGCAATCTTTGTTATTAGAGTATGAAAAGAGTATTTCAATGAAACAAAGTATGTATAAGAATTTTCTTTCCCACCGTAGCTTGGTGACTTTTTTCCTTTCATGAATAGATATTGAAAGGATTAAACCCCTTTACTTCAAAAGGAAGCATGTAAGAACAGACCTGCTCATTTAAGACAAGGAAAGACACTGATGTCTCAACTATGAATAAAGTAGAAAAACAAGTACCCCAAACCAAAATGAAGTAACTCCAACAAGTTAGTATGAATGTCACAATCTACTTCAGGAAAAAAGAATACACTAAAAAAAATGTAAAAAATACAACAATAGTAATGTTGCGTTCCACAAAACCTTGTGGCATTTCCTTCTATAAAGCAGTAGGATTTCTTACTATTGTAATTTCAGCCAACATCAGCTTACTCAAGGAAATCTCAATTCCTATTCTATTAGCATGACTTGATTTAAAAAGTAATTTTGAATCTGTCATTTTTTTAAATTCTGTATAAATAGAGAACTCAAACATAGAACTTTTTTTAAAACTCCCCTGAAGTTAATAGTCAGTAGAGGCAAAAGAACAAATGGATATAAGCTGTCACTGAAGAAATGCAGATTGCAAATTACTACAAAGTCTCTAGCCATTAAAATAAATCAAACTCTGGAACAGCCTTTGGCAGAAACACTGGGGGCAAAGAAATAGCAACTCCAATTTAGTATTGGCAAAGTTTATGAAAAGAGAATTATCTGATGCAATTCCCAGGCTAGCAGAGCAGTGGACTTGATGACCCAGAGATCCCGTCCACTGTTATGTTCTTTGTTAGGCTAAATGTAGATGTCCATCAGGTTTTTAGCCTCGCTGTGGTTTTTCCAAAGTGAAATTTAAATGAAAGTTAGTATAATTTTTGCAAGTTTCGGTTACAAATTGCCCTTTGTTAGAACTATTGTTAGGCCTGCAGCAAAGCGGAACTTGTCAAAGAATTCTAAAAGTTTTACTTAAAAAAAAAAACTGGCTTAGCATTATAAGGGAGTTCAGAAGTAAAAGTGCTCTGAGCTGAATCCCAGCAGTGCACGCACCGTGAGAAGAGGGAACTGATCTGCTAAAGAAAATAGGAAGAAAAAATATCTGTATGTGCTAGTATTGATACAGCAGTACTATCAAGGAGAAAAGTAAAACAACATGAAAGAAAGCATATGACAAGAAGACAAACAAGTACAGGGAAGGAGAAGTATCATAAATACTTAATGTCTTTCTTAAAAACCTAACTGACGAAAAACTATTGTCATGTGGCTGTGAAAAGTCAATGCCAACGAAAGGGAAAAAAAGGAAATGTTTTGTTAAAGAGGAGATTCAGGTGATAATCTAACACATACCTCTCTCCCACCTTCCTCACTTGGCTCCCCCATGCTTAGCTCTTGCAAGCTGCCTCGAGTTGGCTGCCTTTGAAAGACCCCATTTTGGAGAAGGAGTCACAGTGCAGTTGCTATGGCAGAGCTCTGTCAGTGACTCAATGTGGAAAGAAACAGCTCAAACTCAGATGTATAACTCTAAACTACTGCTTAAGACATTAATAATATTTAAGCTTGAAAACAACTTGGTGTTCCTTAATAACATGCACAATCCTCCTGCCTTCACTTTTTTTTTTTAAACTAACAAAAGAATATTTTTTATGTTGCAGGTAACTTAAACGTATCACAGTACAGAAAGTATTGCTGATATGTATTAGTGAGATGAAAATAAAGCAGTTTATAGAAAACAACACTAAATGTTTTCGGTTTTGAATAAATAAGCTTTCAGGGCAGCCTTTAATGATTTTCAAATACACGTATCTTTACAGCTCCAATCAGTCATAAAAGCACACAAAGGTCAAGCAAATACTTTATCTTATTTAAGACAGTGTGGTCTGTTTTCTATCACTCACAAGTTCTAAGGTTTACACTCCAGGGGATGATACTGCTACACAAGACTTCAAAATAAAGGCTTTACACAAATTCTGTGAACCTTGCTGGCTAACTACATATTCCAAATGAAACCCTGATTCTGATAAATTCTAAGCTACACTGATTCTCTGAAAACAGAGAAATTACTTATACTGACATCACAACTTCAATATATACTTAAAAATTACCACCATACAATATTAAATGGCTCTATGCAGGCATGATCACACAGAGGGAATTTTTAAAGTCTAGCCCTTTCTTCACATGAATACACATAGTTTTTCTGTTTTCAAAGAATGATTGCTGCAGATTTTCAATAAACATGGAAATATTACAGAACATTAGTTGAACTAAACCTTTTAAATTAACTGGAGAACAACCAACCATTTTACAGCCCTTACTGTGTACCTTTGCAGGTATTCTAGAAATCCGAACGGTGGCAGTTGGAATAGTGGCAATCAAAGGAGTGGAAAGTGAATACTTTCTGGCAATGAACAAGTCAGGACGACTCTATGGAAAGGTATGGATGCAAACTTCTCTTATGTATACATCCCTACAATCTCAGAGGTATCTTGAGATGTAGCATTTGTATGTTTTTTTATAAAAAAGATTCCTAATTAAGTAAAATGTGTTCTGGACTTATCCCATGCACCCCATATTAGCCTTTTACGTCCATTTAATAAATTCAATTATTAGGTCTTACATACTTCTTCAAAATGGAATAGACAAAGCTATAATTTTCAATACTCAGATTTCAAAAGTCAAATTTATTTATTAAAATATTCATAATATGCAGGGTCTATAATGCACATTCTTCTCCCATCTTCCCTATTCTAAGTATTTAAAAAGACACTTGTACTTACTTTATTTTATTATCTACTCTCAACAGAAGGTATGCAACGAGGACTGCAACTTCATCGAACTGATTGAAGAAAACCATTACAATACATATGCTTCTGCAAAATGGACACACAAAGGAAAGGAGATGTTTGTTACACTAAACCACAAAGGGGTTCCAATGAAAGGTAAAAAAACAAAGAAAGAACACAGAGCATCCCACTTTCTTCCTCTGGCAATATCCTAATCACAAATGATCTATAAAGAACTAGTTCCAGCAGGAAGATTAATTTTAAGAAGACTGTTTGACAAGATACCAAGAGAGGCTGGAATACTACTGAGAAACTGAACAAGCTGGACTTGCGCATTTATGTTTATTTTTAAGAGACTACATGAAAAAGATTTGAAAATATACACAAAACCAGATTTACTAACTAAAAGTTGTAAAAAATTCTAAAGAGTTGTACAATCATTATCTTAGTCATTGTAACTGGGTAGTTTCTTAAATTAATTTACCCTGAAGAATAAGTCATTACTTGATTATCTGATAATATTTTATTTAAAAAACTATCTGCTTCTTAAATATGGCTGCTATAATAATAATAAGCAGATGATAATGTTGTGTAAAATATGTCAGACTTTAAGGCTGCTGGAATGAGTTGTCAGATTATCAAGTCAATAGAAAATGTGGAGGCTGAGCAGTATTTTAAATACTTCCCCCAAGAAACTGATATCCTATACATAAACTATATGATCAAAAAAAAATATAATCTTGTAAATGTTTATTGTTGTATTCAAATAAGAGAGTTAGTTTGGAAAAATTAAGTTTACTCTAACACAAAATGTTCCTATCTATTAATGAAACAAATACCTAATGCTGCTCTAAAAGATGTTTCAAATAGTGTATGTAAAATAAAAATAGGAATAAATAATGTGCTTCATCTCACTTTTCACAAATTAACATTTTATATAACAATGAAGCAAAAAATCAGACATATTAAGGTTTTTTATGCAACATATCCTATCTTTTGTATAATTCCTGTTAGGGCATACAGCTTTCAATATTGTTTTTCCATTCTTATACATGCTTTTTCTGTTGTTACAGCATTAAACTTTATTTTAAGTTGTATTTGAACTTTATTGTTTTAAGTTATTTAAATGTTATTTATAAAAAAGATACTTATTAAGCTGCATCTGTTTCATATGCTTTTACTTCTAAAGGAATAACAAAATGGTCTGGCTGAGACGCATGAATTTTTTTCTGTGACCAGACACAAAGCCTAGTACACCACCCTCCTGCCAACATACATTGGATGGCAGACAAAAATGACAGCCTGCAGCAAATCACACAATGGACATCTCAAAAGAAACAATGCAAAAATTTAAAAAATCTATGCCACATACTCTTGATAATTAAATTACTGGCATGCTCAGAGTTATGCCAGGTAAAAGAAGGTTACAGTTCCAGCAGGCACTGGAAATAATCCTCAGATGGGTGAACCTCCACTCACAGACACAGAACTATGTGCAAGCCTGCAGGACTAGTCTGAAACTACAGCAAAAATCACTGTGACCTGAGGAAGAAAAGAATCTTCATTTTCTACCTATGAAAGTGCTCAACTAAGCCCTACCTGACTTATGCATTATATCATTTAATTCAGTTTTCCTACACTTTTTCTTGGGTTTGTGATAATTGCACTTAGATAAAGATCACCAAAAACTAGCTAAAGCAGCTGACATGACTGAGGTAGAGTCAAGTTAATTAAAAATGGTCTTAAATGCTCTACACTGAATAACAAGTGTCTAGAGTCAACCATTTTTTCCCGCATGAAACACTATCATTTTAAGAGGAATCACAGAAAATGGCAACAATTTCCTTCAACAAATTTTTTTTTTCAAAAAAATCTTGTTTAACAAGTAGTCCCATTTGAAAATCCATTCTGATATTAGCAAGTCAAAAATCAAAGAAGATATAAACGGATCCATGCAAAAAAATTGTCAGTACAGCTGTATCAGTAAACCTTCACTGTGCTTTTGCTAGTTTATTTATTACTTGTTCACTGAACACAACAGACTTTACTATAAAAGAAGCTTTTTTGCTGGTACCTCTCTGCTCTGCTTTCTGTGAATATTTAAACACTGAAACAAAGTTCACACTTATGATCAACATTAACATACTGGCAGAAGTTTCTATATCTAAACTAGGTTAGTGGAAGCTTTGAAATAAAAATGAAAATAACAAAATCCCATTAGGATCGTTTGTACTTAAAGGCTTTACTGAAGTTTTAATTAAAATGTATGTATGCACGTTAATATATAAATATATATGTAAAAAATCTTAAAACCAGATGCAGACAGACTCTTTTAAACAATCTTTTGGTTATGTAATTCAAGAATATAGAGATACAGTTGAACAAATCCTGAATCCAAATTGTACTTAGCCCTTACTGCTAAATGCTTTATATAATGAATCACTATGTTACCTCCATTTTCAGGTAAGCCAAAGGTGCTTTACAGCTGTCACACCTGAAATGTGTTCTGTGAGGGAATTGTTCCCAGAAAGACACCTGACTACAAATGCTACATTTCGTCAGTACCACACTCATATGTCCTTACAACTGGGCAATTGTCAATGTATCTTTACCTTAAAAAATCTATTCTCAAATACTGACTCAAAAAAAAACCACCCAAAAGAGTTTAGTGCTAAAACCAGAAAACTGTAGTCAGAAAATTTACAGGGATGATCTCCAGTAGCAAACTATTAAAAGACGAGGATAATGAGAAGAATCTATTAGATTTTAACAGGAATTCACAAAGATGTCAGAAATCTTCACAAAAGCCTCTTACATCAATTACATCACGATCCAATGCAATCTTAACATCAACATACAATATACTGTGTAGGAGGAAAATACGTTTATACATAAAGAAACTGATACACCTGCCTGGAAATGGCTCATTACTAACCTGTATAGTACTAAAAGTTCAAGAAAACCCAAGCAAAGAGGGTTATAAAAGCCAACCTCAAGTGTAATTTCTTTGCTTTCCCTTCAGACAGAGGCATTGGCTTTCCTGGAGCTTTTTTCTTTGTTTCCCACTGACACTACACAGTGTGTCCAGACTGGGTTCAGAAGGGAAATACAACACCTGTGGTCAAACCCACCCAGAAGAGCCACTCACATCTCACAGAAACTGCTCCATTACACAGGGCCTGCAATTAAAAAGGTTTTACTTATTTACTTTTGTATTGCTGCTGATAAACACTCTGGGACTCAAATGAGCAAATCTCATCTGAGGAATCTCAGAGAAGACTGCAGAATCTCCATTCTTGGAGGGTTTTAAGATCTGACTGGACAAAGCCCAGTACAAGCAGTGTAGGCCCTAATCTGAGCAGGAGATTGGACAATAGACCTGCAGTACCCTTTAAATTTTAAAGAGTTTAGGATTCCATAAGAAAGTTATTTTTCTTGAAACAACCCCTTCATACAACTACACAAAACACATTTTCTTTGTTAGGGGGATACTTACACATTTGTCTCATAGCTTGTAAAATGGTGTAAATACATTCCATTACACAATAAAAATGACAATTGGATAATATCCATGACCTTTAAAATATATGATATGATACAATGCAGTCTCACTTCTAGTTCTGTTGCAGGTACTTTAAAACGTGGCTCTGCATAGCATCTGTAATAATCACATTACTAAATGGTTGATCAAATAACTATTAAAATACACTTGTCTGTGTTTTAAATTACTTTTTGAAGAAAATATGTATATTCTCTTTTAATAAGCTGAAGCAAGATGTAAGTTGACATTAAATCAATAAAGTAATGAGAACATCAGTATTTCATTGCACTCAGTGACCAGTATCTGAGTAGTCTAAATACTTCATAAGCCTATGAAATCTATCTCCTCACTACTAATTTTTCAAATACCATAATGATTTCATAACATTTAACATGCAGAAAAAGGAAGTGACAGGTTCGATGACTTTCCACAAATTAGGAAAAGTCATCATCAGAAGTGAGTTCCATACATAGAAATGATATATTTCAACTAACATTTAATAACAAAAAGGAAGTACAGTTACATCACTGGATGAATTTTAAAAGGTAACAGTTATTTAAAGCACACGTTTACTTAATACAGCAGAGAAGGGGAATTCACTAGCAGGGAAAGAAGCTACATTCTCTGTGCTGATAATTTTGAAGACCAGGACTATACTTAAAGCAGAAACCAGACGGGAAAAATATTAAAAGAGTTGCACAAGGTTTTTAATGTGACATTTATACTAACTTTATAAATATTGCCCCAGAAAAATTTCTAAAAAAGCTTTTTAACACCATACATTGAAATTCATAAAACATCAAAATTTAATTTTAAATATTTGGGGGGGTGGGGGCTTAATATAGTATTAAAACTAGAATATTTTAAGTCTTGAGCTCAGTAAATAACTTCACAATACCTGTCTGAGGAAAGCTAGCTTGTAAATCTCAAGCATTCCAGACACTGAAATTCCATAACTGTTTACATTCCAGGCCTAAAAAGGGAGATTTTCTTCAATTCTGCCTGGAAGGCCAATCCTAGCTTACCAAGACTGGTTGTTTCTCTTTAATTTAGACTCTTTTATTTAGAGGCCTGGCACTTGAAAAGACTGACCCACTACAGAAGGAAAAACAAAATTACTCACTTCAGATGAAATTACTTTCCCATGAAAATATTTTTTTACTTCAGTGCTAACCAGAAAAGCAGAGGAATTAGAATGAAGATGCATAGATTTGTCACATAAGGGTTAGTGCCACAGAAGTTAGCCTAGCTCAGTTCTCTTTGCACCCTTCCCTTCAGGAATTTAAATACATTGCTGAGTTTCCCCCTAAGCCTTCTCATCCCCAGTCTAAACAGCCCCAGCTCCCCGTCCTTCCTCATGGAAGAGATGCACCAGCCCCACACCACCTCTGTGCCACTTCACAGGTCTCTGTCCATATTGTCCATGTCTCTCCAGTGCAAAGAGCCCAGAACTGAACACAGTACTCCAGGTGTGCCACCAGCATTGAGCAGAGCAGAAGAATCACTTCCCTTTTCTTCCAGCTAATCCAGTAATATCTTTATTATCCCTAGAAATGTTTTTATAATGTTATAACATACAATTTTAATCAGAATTCAGGACCAATTCCCTTCACAATTACTACTGGCTGTTCAAACATAAACACAATCCATTATTACCTTGGACAGCACCAGTTTTGATGGACAAGAACCCAGTCCTCAGCGACTGCTGAGTTTTCAGGATTCATCTACTGGCTTTGAAACCTTGCTCCGGTACAGATTTCTTATATAACTTTCAGCAAGACACTTTCAATGTTCTATTTGATAAGTAAGAGACAAAAGTCTGAGTCTGGTATGCACTGCTAAAACATCAAACACATAAATTACCTGGCTAATGAAATTACCTGACTAATGACAGTAGGGCAGCAGAGGAGCTGCAGCTGTCTGTAGCCACATTCCCTGTTGCTACCAGGACACCCCTGTGCCACAGGCAGATCAGTGTCTCTGCTCACCCCAGCAAACAGGGTGAGCCTGTTCGTATCCTCTTGAGTTACTCTGCTGTTACTGCACAGTACAGGAAAATGGGATGAGATTGTTAGAGGAAAGGCAACATTTCAAAGCCAGGGACACTCAATTGTTGTGTAAGATACATTAATAGTTCAGCTACCTTGCCTATGCACCTTATTCCTATTGATTTCACCAACACCCAGGTACAAAAGTGGGTCTGAACAAGTAACTAACTTCTCAGCGGTCATGAAAGAGACTGATTGAAAGTGATTATTAAACAGAATTGTGAGCACCCTGAAAGCCTAAAGCAATAAGGTAGATCACTACTGGCAGGGCTAAAATAGTAAGGCTTCTCCCTTTTATTTTATTGTCATAGGAAAAAACAAGTCATTATATTTTGGCAAAAACACACCAAGATAACAGCTGCAGTGACTTCAAAATTATTGTCATTAAAACAGGCTCCCTGAGGTGAGAAGTGTTAATCAACAGCTGAGGTGATTTATTGAATCAGCTTCACAAATAATCACTTTCTAGTTGTTTTCATATTCTTGTTTCTATATACTAATAAAGTACCAAGCTCTAAAAGGAAATACAATTATACTGGAATGAAACCACTGGATTTTATAAAGATCAGGCAAACGTCTCCACTGGGTTTAGATTTTTGGGTTTAAAAAAATACCCAAATGTTCCTGTGTTCAAAAACACAGACACATATCTGTTTCTAAACACTGTATTGCAAACTGAGCAACGCACAAAAAATGGATTCTGTAAACAAGAATTTCCTTTCAAGACTGTAATTTGATGACAGTAACACAGACTTGCAGTTTTAAAGAAACCACATTAATTGTACTTATAAAGAAACACTAAATTAAAAAATGAAAAATATTCAGGAAAGCTAACAGTCAATACATAATGGCAATACGATGATTCACTTTATTAAGTCACAGCTGTGCATAGCCAATCTATACAAAGATTCTATAAAGCTATATTCATTTGTAGAGACTAAATCCTTCAGCTAGGTCTCAAGAGGAACTCTCCTCTTTAGATAGCCTCACACAGCTCTTTCACATCCACATTACAAGAGAAAGCTTTGTGGAAATCATGGCACATGACAGAACACTTCCCCATCCTCTGGCATGTCTGCAGTACCTCATTAATTCAGGATTTCTGAGTACAGCATGTTCCAAACCTCCTCTCCTTAAGGTTAACAGGCACAAGAGACAGCCCTCCATCATTTCCTAAGCATTTAACCTAATTGTAGAGAAAACACATCTGAGTGGTATCATTGAAAACAGTAGGGGCTGGGGACTGAGAATGCAAACTTACAAGTTTTTGCTCAGATATTTTCCTCTGAATTGTTTTGCAAGAAAAATAAGGTTTTCCTACCTTGATGTATGGGGAATGATCTAAATTCACAAAAAGCACGAGCCCATGAAAACAAAACAAATAAGGGGGGAAAAGGCAAGGATAGGAAAAGTTATGGTTATGGTTGGTCCAGACTGACAAAAAGGATTAAGAGAACATTGTTTGCATAAAATTGTGGCTGAAGATGTTCGAAGGAAAGCAGCAATTTCCAGAAGGGGGACGAGATAAGAAACCAGCTACCCTGAAAAAGCAAAATGCTGGAAAACATTCAGAAAAGGAACAACTTAGAAGCAACATCAGCACATGAAGGTTGGAAAAGAGAGGTTAAAATAGTGGCCATGAGAAAGAAGAGAAGGCTAGACTGAAGGAATAAAAGTCAAGGTCTGATCTATAGGGACAGTGAAGACAAGGAAGTAAAAGATGCTACAATGCAAAACATACTGAAAATGGGATCCAGATACCAGAGAAAGGAGTAGAAAAAAGAGTGGCTGTCATTACTATAGGAAAACTGACAAATCAAACCAAGATGGAGTATCAACAGCTTCTTTAAATACTCTGTAATATTGTTTACAGCTTCATCAAATGGATTTATCAATATATTGGCAAGAGCATATAAATATATTGCTTTAACATTTTTGGGTTTTTGCAAAATAAACTGAAAATATTAGTAATAATTTATGTTGACGATTAAGATATTGCGGTGTACCGTAAGTTTTATTCCAAAATCTATGGTCACGTGCATTATGTGTTTAAAATATTTACAGACTGACTGGCTGCTGCAGAACTGGCAGATGCACCAGCTTGTATTTTAGCAGTAGCATCTTTACTAGCATGATTTACTGTGGCAGGTTTTTGAGATTCCATTTCTTCCACACACATTTCCTTGGTTTTAGACCCAAAATTAAAAAAAATTTAATTTAGAAAAAGGTTTATGTGAATTTTGAAAGTCACCTTATGAATATCCCCAAATGAAATTAAAATTGCTTTATTTCCTGTCTCCAATGTGCAAATTTTTTTTTATGCCACTGTCAACTTTAGGCATGAGATCCAAGCCTGTTAAGTGAAATAATTATGTTCATATACTTAAAGTCAACCAGAACAGTTTTTGCTATCTCCCTTCTGCTTCTACTTGGTTTGCACATGGGTGAATACCCTTACTTTGTGCTTGTTCCAGTTCTGGTAATTTAATATATTTGCATATGTTTTGTTGAGGTTGAGAATTACTCTTGCAGCAATACTTAATTTACTTTATTCCGTGGTTTTCGGTCTTCATTCCACTACAATTTCACACAGCTCCCACACTGCAAGTTTCATGCAGACACAGAATCTGTGCCATAGCAGTGGTCTCCTCGAGTTCTGGGATTTTTTCTGGTCTGACTAAATTTCACTTAAATCCATCTATTATCTGTTTATAGTGGTTACACATTACAGAGAACGCTGTGGACTTATCCAGCTCTCCCAAGCTAACGGCCCTTTAGGAGTTTGGAGTATGTATAACTTTGATGTATATAAACCTTCTCTAAATTAAATTTTTCAGGGTGATCTTTTTCTACATAAAATTTTCTCTGTCTGTAACTAAAAAGAAAATTCTGCCCAACAAACAGTGACTGACACAGATAAAGGTTTTGAGAAAATATTTCTGTATTTTACATCTACTTCAAAAACATATTTCTATTGCATTTGTCAATCAGTTTCAATATACAAGATAATGAAATCCACATTGTCATGAAATCTAAATAAGTGAGCACTAAAGATAGAAATCTGCTCTAAATCTAAGTTTTGGAATGGATATCAAATGACATATGCAATCTAAAAATCATAAACTTTTACTGTCAAAACATGCAGATACTTAATGGTAATATAATACTACTTCCTTTAGTGGTAATATAACACTACTTCCAATAGAACTTTCTAGGACAGGTATAGTCTGAATTCTGTAAGAATATTTGTAAAAAGTGCCTCTTTTGTTATAGAAAGATACCTTCAAGGCCACCCACAAACAGTTGCTATTGCAAAAAAAATTTTGAGATGTTTGATCCAGTTTTGTTTTTCTTAAGGGGAAATAACACCATGGATAGTTACTTCAGATTCCTTTCCCAGGTACTGTTTTAAAATATTCATATTTATATACCTACAACCAGTATCAAGAAATCATCATAATTATTATCACTGAGCAGAAAAAGCCAGCTTTGACACCAACATTTCTAGTACTGCATTTTCTGTGTGTGTATATACATGTATGGCATTACACACATAAAGCGACAGATAATAACGGCAATAGATTCTCACTGAAATGCACAGCTGGTAGTCTGGACAAAATGTGCCTCAGGGAAAGTAAAAAAACTACCAGAACCTGATACCCACTGAAAAACTACGTCTACCAATCCCTCCTTAAAGTCATCATCAAAATACTCAATAGCTTCAGGAAATACTTCCCAGAAAGCAACATAATGACTTGTGACAACCAATCAGGATACACCTGACAAAATAACACCACATCTAAAAAGTCTAGAGATTTCATATTGTAATTTTTTTAATTAATGTAAAATATTCAAGTGAACTGTAGCAATTACAACTAACTTCTGCTAGAGGAAAAAAAGGCTTTTAAAAATCGTATAATTTAATATTATAATTTTTTTTTTTATTCACACATTATATGAGCCAAAAAAACGTCCCTTTAATGACCGCCCATGATAATTTCCAGCTTTTCCTCACCTCAGTTCTGGTTGTTCTCTGTCTCAGGTAGATACATGCATGTGCTTCCAGCTGTCTTCTGGAGCCAAAAGCTGCCAATCTGGATGCAGGTACATTGGCTGATGTGCCATGTTAATACTTTCATGCGCCAAAACACAGCAGCTACCCATGTATCACTGAAAATGCTACTGGTACTCTTACCTGAGAAAAAGCATCTTATCATCCCTGAGAACACGAAGAAAATGTGCCACAAAATCTGCCATTCTTTCAAACGATTGCTCTTGGTTAGGTTTCAAAGGGGGGAAAAATCGGGGCAAAGATACCTACATAAATTCAGATATGGCTGTGTGCAGAACAGTGATGCACAACATTGGTAAAGCTCACAGCTATCTGAGGTGAGGCACTGCCAACACAAAGGAACAGCACTGAAACACATTTCCCTAAATTAGTGCCCCCTTTTACTCCAACACAACATTCTTCTAAACATTTTAACAACTTCTAAGCATTCAATTGTTTTTGAGTATACTGAAGTAGTTCCTGATTCAGAATGGCACTGACAGGCATGCATTATCTGAAGCACATGGCAAGTTTATCAGCCAACAATTAAGACAGAATCTAAGTGATGCACAGAACCAAAGCCAGTGTACACAATCACAGCCTCCTGGCACAGGAATATTTTCCTCCTCTTCTTAATAAAGAACATAGTGATCACCTGAGGTAACGGAACCCACACACTTTTTGATTTATGCTCTTAACCTAAATATTCCAAACTCATAGCTTTTATAAATTTTAGCACCGTTACACAAAGTAAGCAAAGTAAAATAAACAGTCAATTTCATCTAAAAGTTTATTTTAAGCTTCATGATATAAACCTGATAACTAAATTCTTCACACTTTCAACTACAGCTCTTTAAAGTTACATGAAAAGTTAATCTTGGACCTACAGCTGATGCAGTTGAGCTGCATGAGTAAAACACTCTCATTTTTGTACTTGTGGAATATGCAGATTATTTGTTTGATACTAACACCTCCAAGAACATTTAAAATTAATTTATATGTTAAACTTTTGGAGAAACAACGACCACAAAGAATCCTGACGCACTGCAATAGATTATTCTGAGAGAAACAGACTCCCTCAGTCTTTGAAAACAATTTTCTATCAAAACAACAACAAAAAAATTCAATACACTGAATGCAGGGATTTAAAAACTCCTAAAACCACAAAGCAAATCATAACTAGACAAAGGTAAAAGGTACAATGATTTTAATTTGAAAGATGATCTGCAAGCATATAGGAGTTTCTTTCAGCTTGCAGAAATACAGAAGGGAAAAACTTGCAGGGGGAATATTTAGCTTTTACTGAGAGAAACAAAAGCAGCTTCTTTGGGTATCTCAACATTAGGCTGTCAAAATACAGGGACTGATCTGCACTTGCCAGATACCTGTTAACTCTCAGTCTGTTATAGATTTTTTTTCAGTTTGCAGTAAACCTAGGACTAAAAGTCTGAACATCTAAAGTTGAAACCACAAGAATGTTTTTGTTTGACACGAAACTAGTAAGGCATCCAGTCACACCTGTTGTATTAAATTTATAACATAATTAAAAATATGCAAGAATATTTATTTATTGTGAATAACCACAATTAAAAAGTAGATGCCGACACTGGACTAACACATTCTAGGAGGTCAGCATCGATCCTAAGCTGTGCCAAAACTGTGTGAAGTGCCAATAGGATTTCCATATCCCTTGCATCTTGCTTATCTGGGCATATTTGCACATCTTTAAGCACAAATTTTATCATTTCATCAAAGGAGGCATTTCAGAAAGCATCATCAGCTTCTGTCGGTGTCGCACAAATGTCCCTAACAGGAACAGCTGTAGATTATAAATTCATATAAGATTTTTACCCAGTGCTAGTAAGACGTACAGTCATTCTTTGGGTGTCAAGACATTAGGTTTTATTGGGGGGGGAAGACATTTAACAATTTGTAGGACTAGTGATTACTTCTGTACATTGTCAACCTCAAGCAGCATTCTTCTATGGGCGTGTTTTTAACACTTTTCCTCAACAATGTTGCATTTGTCCACACAGGTTTTGTGGCAAGTGCTATCAACAGTTCAGTGTTCAGACACAGAGTTTATCAAGGCTGCTCAGCCACCTGAATTTCAAATCTACCTTTAACTCTGCACAACTTGTTTTTATCAGCCTGACAGTATTTGGACTTGGACAAATGACAGGAATTAGGTTTCCTACATTTATAAATGTGAAGCAGTCAAAATTCACACAGAATATTTACAATATTCTTAAGTCTTATCAGTTAGAAACTATTTCAACACAGGCTGTGAATTTCAACCAGTGTAATACTATTTGATGATAGGTTAATTTGCAAAAAAAAAAAATTCTTAATAATAGCAACTTAATATGCAAGAAAGGTCAAAATTCAGAATTTCAGAGATATTGTTTTTTGTTGGTGATAATGATCTGGTGAATATTGGGAATCTGTTCTTCTTTATATATTTCTGTACCATTATAATGTTATTGATCCTACAGCATAAAGGAAGTAATTTTTGATAGCTAATTAGGAAATGTAAAATATATTTTTATAGTGAGAATTCAAATTTGTTTGTAAAATAAATTACTTATGGTTTAATTTATACTCTAAGTAGGCATACTTGTCTAGTCTGTCTTTATTACATCAAGTATTTACATGTTAAAGATAAATATTAATGGAAGCTTACATATTTCCAATTCAAGTTGAAATTATAAAACAGTGTAGAACCTTGACTTTTCACAAAGCTTTGAATTCTGACTCCACCCCAAAGTGACCTTCCCAAGGAGAAAGCCACCCTGACCCAGCAGTCACCAACCTGCTCAGGAACAGGGGTCACTGCCTGAAGCAGATCACAAAGGCAGCAGAGACGTAGCTCAAGGTCAGCCCTGTTTTTTTCGACTGTTATTTAAAATCCTGAATTCACAGGAAAAGACTGACTTATTTGGCTTTTCTAAAGTATTTAAAGCCATAACTAATTCCCACTGAGGTTGAGTAAAAAACCCCAAAATTTACTTTTTTATGGTGAAGTCAGTCATCATATTTACACAGCATTTGGAAACTCCATTACCCAATATATCTGAATTAATGTAATCTTAGAAAAACTGACTGACTTAGTTTGCTGTCAGGGGTATTTTTTTGACTTCCAAGTCAAACCATATCCATAAGACAGAATGCTGTGTACTTTTTTACATACAAACTAAAGAAACTCACCTGTACATTTCTAGCATTTGACTCCTCAGCAATGTATTTGGGAATCTGAAAAATTTACAAATACTTATTTATAATTAATTCTATATCACACAATGAAATAAACAGTATTTTCAGCTAAGACAATTCACATTATGAACTGTGAATATATTTCAGATAAAGAACAAAGGTCTAAAGCCAATACTTTAGGTGACTACAAAATCCTCTTAGCTATAAAAGAACCATAGTAGTTTTTCAAACTGGGATTTTTTACCCCCTAAGAAACATACAGAGATAGATGTAATTCTGTTTCTGTATCCAAGGAGGAGGAAAAGAAATTTTGATCTTTCTTGTGTTATCCATAAAAAGAATGATAAGTATTTAATATTCTTTTGCTTGCCTGAGTCAGAGCTTCCTCTGCAGTAATTTACGCAGTAACAATCAATGTCTTAAAAAATCAGCCAGGTTTAGCAAGAAATAGGGGCTGGATAGATGATTTTATTGATTAAAAGCTCCAAGCAGGCAAAGACCTTACAGATATCTGGATCTACACCTAAATGTGTCTGCACACAAAACTTAACACACTGTACAGGTCCCCTCCATCACTGGAAGGATTAGAAGGCTTAAAAGTTACCATTTTTGCCTCATCTCTCCTTTATTAACACCACAATCTGTGGAGAACTTGCTTGCATAGAC
This sequence comes from Cyanoderma ruficeps, assembly GCA_008694505.1. Lineage (NCBI taxonomy): Eukaryota > Metazoa > Chordata > Aves > Passeriformes > Timaliidae > Cyanoderma > Cyanoderma ruficeps. Next base: position 10,251,124 of record VZDJ01000155.1, on the reverse strand, counting down.
TTTTGCCTGCAGTTTGTTTAGGCCTAAACAAAATGTTCCTCAAACCCAGGCAGAACTGGGACTTTAGTTTATCAGGCTTTTTCAAATTATAAACTTGACACTTCACACCCACAGACTGAGGGAAAGCTGTAAACACTTAACTGGGCCAATGCCTGTGGGGTGCTCTGTTCAAGGGCAGTAAGATGTTCTTGTAGATACACTGGGCCACACTGGCATGAGAACACTTTTTGAGCTCATTTCTGTGCTTCAGTGACATGTGTTTATTCTCTTCTCCAAGTATGAGAGTGGTCTGATGTTCATACAGACATTTACATATAACACGAAAAGAATAATCTTTTTGTAACTTACCCACCAAAACGTAAAGCTCATCAAGAGAGATACAACTCAGCTGTTCCTTCTGCAATCAGTACATTGTAAAAACAGGTTTCTCTGAAAATTATACAAATGCAAAGATTAATTAAGTAATCTGTGAACTTTATTTTGCATAAAGATTTGCAATACAAGTATAAATGCATTTTACATCTAAGAATCTCTAATTCTGGCAACATTGCAATGCAGATTGTGCTTTCCTCCTCTCTCATGTACTGCATTCAGAGAGGATTACATCATCTCAAAGAGCCAGAAAAACAGAAATAGACCAGGGAGGCCCATTACAGCAGACACAGAGTAATTAAAAAGACTATAACTTTTTAGTTAGAGAAGGAGATAACTCAGGAAAAAAGGGTCATTATGTTTCTAAAGAGACAAATAAAATCATGTGTAATTTAAATTCTCGGAAAGGCCAGTAATGTCTTCCATCTGTTGAGAAAAGCCTTGGAAGCACAGGAGGAAACTGCTCCTTGATCTAGCAAAGAATTTAAACTAGCAGCTTAAATATTTGAGCAAATTGTTGGAAGCAAAGGTAGTTGTTTGAACTTGATATCAAACTGATCACTTTCCTGAAATAACTTAGTAAGCATTGAAATAGAGTAACCAGTGTGTATTTAAGCACTCTGGTATTGCTGAAGGACATTGGCATGCTCTATTTTAATAGCAGGGCAGCAAGGCAAATTATTTTTTTAAAAAGGTAAATCAGTGAAATGTTATTGACTGCACTGAAACTATTAATACAAAATGCTCGTTCTGTGATGCTGTGATTTCAGAGTACAATGATTAAGTAAAACCAATTAAAAAACATAAACAATTTAATACTTTGTTTTGATATTATCCTAAATTAAAGAGTTTCCATTTTTATGCCAGGTTCCTCCTCCTAGATACATAATTTTTTTAAAAATAATTTTTATAACAAAATGTTCCATATATTTTCAAACATTTCTTGTTTCTTTGTTCCAGCAGGGGAAAAAGTTCTGGTACAAAGCTCAAAAGAGCAAATTTTCTGTTTTAAAAGATTTGAGTGAATCAATACTTGCAAATAATGTAGGCAGGTCAAAAGGAATGCCTTGCTTCTTCCAAAAAGAATGTCATTCTGACAAATCACTGGTAACCCTATTATAATTATATAATTATAATTCTTCAACAAACCAGAAAAGCATATATAGTCAAAGATTTCCCTAGCAGTCTTACTAGTATGGGAAAAGAGAGAAAGGTAAAATCAGAACCACCTATTACCCCTTTCATCCTCATCAGAACCTCCTGCCTCAGGGTTCAGGACCTCCTCTTATATTAGTAATGGCATGGCCTGATCAGATCTTTTAAACAAAGCTTTATTCAGTATCATCACTCGAGCATGGTTCCAAACACAGAAAATTGCTGTACAGCAGGCAGGCATTTTCCTCCATGGTATAGCTTTAAGAAAAAAGAAAGCAGAGAGAGAGGCTGCTCTTTTAAATGTCTGCCATTTCTACAAAGCTCTTTTGCACTGCCCAAGGGTCTTGGAAATACAATCTACACTCAAACTCAATTCTCAGTATTTACATTCACAGGGTTTTGCTCAGGACCTGACTCCTACATGTTCACTTCTCCATGCACATAGATAGCTAAAACAATAGCCAATTGGACTCATCAAGTTTTGAGACCCTAATAATTCTTCAAAAATAAAAGGAGGCTTTTGTATTTTCTGCTGACAGACATGAAGAATTGCTCTCACCCAAATGTCTTTAAAAAACCTCGAAAGTAACATATATCAGCACATATTTAAACTTCAGACAACTAAAACTAAGAGCATGTTTACGGTAGGTTCTTTCAATACACAAAATATGTTAAGAAACATACTAAATATGTGAAAGATACATAAAGGCATTTAATCACTAAGACAGAACTTCCATTTCCTTCTCACTACTTCCACAATATTATACTATTATTATTCATGTACTTCTAAAACGCCCGCTGAAGAAAAAGTGATAGATCTGCCACTATTGTTATGTATTCAGTACTTTGTATACAAGCTGGAAGCTCTGTGAAGGTTGCAGATTAGCCGAAGTTCACCCTAAAGGCTGAATATTGGGTAAATGCTACAGTGGAGCAGCATCCTCTACCAGGCCAAGGAATCCCACAAAAGAGATCCCATGTTCCCTTTCGAGAGATGCAAAACAAGTAGAGGAATGCAGCAGCACTGTTCTTCCATTCAATAAATATGCTCTAAGGATACTACTGGGTGCGGGGAAAAATACAGTTAAAAAAAAAATTCTGATCGATCTATGTATGTATCTATCTATCTATCCATCTTTCCATCTTTCCTGGAGCTCACATGGGAGTCAAAGCCACAGCCTCACACCCCAGCGGTTTCCAGCGGTGCCGCCTCATGGAAGGGGCAGCGCAGGGTACGGGACACAGGGCAGGAAACACCTGGCAAGGGCCCAGCTGGGAACGGAGGGATTCTCCCCGCCCTGCCCAGGTAACTGGAAGTGGTTTCGGGCCAGCTTTTTGTGACACAAAACACGGATCAGCCCATGCGGGACGTGAGGCACCCCAACAAACACAAACCCCTCAGGCAGAGGCGGCCTGGCGGGAGCCGCGCTCAGCCCCGGGCTGCTTCCGTTCCCCGCCTCCCCGCGGCGGCCGAGCCCGGCACTTTGGTTCCGGGGCCTGCCAGGGCCGTGCGGGAGCCGCGCCGTGCGGCGGGTGAGGAGCGGGCAGCGCGGGGGGCCTGGAGCCGGGCGAGGAGCGGCTGAGGAGCTCCCGCCCCACCGCGGCGGTGGCGGCAGGAGAGAAGAGGCAGCGTGGCTCGGGAGCGCCGAGGGGCCGCGCTCTGCGTGGGGCGGGCTCGGGCGGCCCGCGATAGGAAGCGGCTTTGCGCCCACAGGGGCCTTGGTGCCGCTGCGGCGGTGGGACGGGGCGTTCGCACAGGTCCAAGCGGCAGAACCGCGCTGTTATTCCTCTCAGAGGCAGCGGCCGCGGGCTGTTCCCGCCGAGCGCCCTGCGCTGTCTCCGCCCGCAGAAGCTGCGAGCGCTGCGCTCCGCACCCGGCCTGCGCTCAGCTCGCTCGGCTGATAGCAGCGAGCAGCAGCATAGAGGGAGTTTGTGGCATCCCATGAGCTTTACACAAACCCCCGAGGTGGACCGGCCGACGTTCTAAGTTGTCCTAGAATTGCGGCTGGAGTGTGGAGGGTACCCTCCACCGCCAGTGATTTACCAGAAGTTTGGAAATGAGGTGCAGATGGAGTTTTTATTTAGTCTTAAATATATATATCTCTGAAATGAGAGTTAGGTCTTAGAATTCTAGTCTGTCATTTTCTGAAGTGTACTGTACTGTATGTATAGTGCTGCAGCCTGGGCACAGCTATTATTTTGGGGCCACAGCGTATCCCTTGTCAGTATCGATAACAAAAGCGCTTCAGGGTGTCACCATTGAGCGCAACGGAGTGTAAGACATTACACTGAAAAGAATCAGTTTGCAGGCTGGGAATGCATGTCCAATTCCAGGGCCTCTCGCCCTCTGCTTCTTGAGGAAACTTAATAGCACAGGTCACTCTGAGATGTAAAGTATACTTGCTTTATCTCAGAGAAACCTGAAAGCAAATTGCACTAGAAAATTCGTATGCATTTCAGATTTTGTGTTTGAGTGGACATCCCTGACCTTTCAAAAGTGAGACGTTTGTGGAGGGGGAGGGGAAGTATCATAGCATGCATGGGTATTTAATTTTTCCAGAAAATAACAATTTTTTCTGGGATTGATTTTAATTTTGTGTTGGAAACTTAGCTGAATTTTTTGGTTTTGTTACTTTCCAATTATATTACACTTGATTTTATTTAATCACTTAATTTTGGATTACATTTCAGGACTTACTGTTTGTTTTTGTTAAACATGACTTTGCTACATCATTTCATAAGTGTGATCCTTGACATGTAAAAGTAAACCTAAATTAGCTGAAAGTAAATACTGAGAATAACTTTCATTGTGAGTGATGCAGCACCAAGTGCCAAAGGCAGTTTATAACTACTGCAGGCTGTGCAGGCTCCTGGCTGGGGGCTGCTTTGAGGATGACAGAGCACCCCAAGTGATCAGTCAGAAGGGGCTGTGACAGCACAGAAGCACTAATTCTGTCTGCCCTGGGGTGGGCACATGCCTTGCTCACAGTACATGCTGTGAGCTGAAAATTCTGTACCAGCTGCAGAGGGTGAGACAACAGCTGTCCTGAGAAAAGCCTGAAAAAAAATCCATCAATGGTACTAAATAAACACAAACTTGCAGAAGTCTAGACTGGGTCAGGACTTACTATCTTGTACATGGGGCACCAAAGGCCTCTTCTAGTGGTTTCTTTTTAGTCTCAAACTCTTCTCCTGGAAAATGTCTTCTATTTCAAAAAGTTCTATCCAAGTGGGATTTCATTCAGGTTATTTGGTTGGCCCACATACAATAAATTTTAGGATGGAGATCTAAATTTCCACAATTAACTTTTGTCTTACAAATTTCTGTCCTGTAGACATGTAATTTTTTGTCAGTAGTCATGCTGAAGACTAATGGGATTGCTCATCCAGGTAAACACTGCTTACCAGTGTTTTCATAAACTTTTAGGCACAGATCTTAACAGAGAAATAATAGACTTCTGCAGGAGTTCAGTGAGTGGGATAATGAATGTGCATCTCGGCATTAAGGATGCAGATCTCAGGTTCTTTCCAGCTGTTAATCTCATGTGCTCCTGAAATCTCTTGAGTCAGATGATTTTATTATTCTTTCTGTTGTAAGAAATATCTTTTTTGATGAGATGTTTTTATTGAATGGGATAATACAGAGTCATTTCCAGTAGATAAGTTCATAGTAACTAGATTTTTATTTAACATTTTGTCTGTTTCAGCTAACCATGTCTTTAAATTCATCTACACTTTTAAATGAAGAAAATGCTCAAGGAGCAAAAAGAAATACTGAGTGTTTGGAAAGCCTACTGCAGACTCCATCGTCATTTCAAGATAATCCACTTCAACAATTACAGTTAGCATCCCAGGAAGTACTGGAAAAGGCAAAAAAGAGTGGGAGATCAAAATGCCCCCGATGCAATAGTTCAAGGATGTTTTATTGTTATACGTGCTGCATTCCTGTTGAAACTGTCCCTACCAAAGAAATTCCAACTGTGAAGGTTAATACTTCTTAATGATTTTTATAATATCTTTTAGGTTTTAGTTACTGGGGACAGAATAGTCTGTCTGCAGACATTTCTTTTCTGACTCATTCTTTACAGACATTTAACTTGAACACAGCTATAAGGATGAATAAACTACGGTTAGATGAAATTACAGTTTTTACTTGAGGAATTACATGTACAAACACTGAAAATGTTCCAATCCTCACATAAACATTTATGTATCTCCTAGATGAGAATATAGGCTGAAGTCACTCAGCTTCTCATGCAACTGTGTTTTCACTTAGTTGTTGAAAGTTTCTTTATGGTGCTCTTGTGCATTCGTCAGTTTCTAATAACTCTGGCCAGAACACTTTATAATGTGAACAAAAACTTTGTCCATAACCAAGAGTGAATTTTACATAAAATGTGACCTAAAAGACATTCCTATACGTCATGGGTTTATAATTCAGATAACTATTCTTAAAATATAAATCGTAATGCCTTTCAGCTAAGATACTTGGAGAAGCTATCAGAGAGAGGACTGACACATTTTGCAAAATTGGTTAGGAACTAAGATGCATTTTGAAGACATTGGAGTTTGAAAGCATCATAAAAATACTTTAGAACTACTTTGAAAATTTCACTTAGTAAACTTAGGTGTATTTTCATTGAAGTAGCCCTTTTCACAGTTGGGTGAATACCTAATAGAGAGAGGTATTCATATTTAGAACCATTACATTGTTCAAATTAAGACCACATCTAACTTACCTTATTGATTCTATTTCTGGAGATTTTACCACACCACTTCTGGCAGCATTCCAAAGTGCATCACTGCCTACTTAGGCATTTGCAGAAATTGAATGTAAAAGGTGCTTCTTCGAACTTGTCTCTAGTTTAGTTCCAAACCTATCAAAAATTATCAGATGTTTTAATTACACACCCATAGGAATTTTTCCCGAATTTTGAATAAGTGTTTGTACAGATGTTTGTAAATATGATAATAAATAGTGCTTTTTTCTTCTTTTACTCTAGTTACCTTTGAAGATTGACATTATCAAGCACCCAAATGAAACTGACGGCAAAAGCACTGCTGTGCATGCTAAGCTCCTGGCACCTGATGATGTTACAATTTATAAATACCCTTGCATTCCAGAATATGAAGAGAAGAGACACGAAGTAAGAGATTCTCTAGAGATAGCCAGGCTTTATGCTGGGGAGGTGCAGTTTCCTCCTGCAGTGGTAGTGCCCTGCTGGGAGGAAACCACTGTTCCATTGGTGCATCCTGTGCTCTCTCAAAGCTGAGCTCTGCAAACACAGAGTTCTGGACTGGAACCTTTTCTCCAAAGCTGAGAAAGATTGCAGCACTATTTAACCACCTTGAATTTTTCATGTTCATCACCTCACATAATGGAGAATTTGATTTACTGTGTACCCAAAGAAATATTTTGCCTAAAAATGAAAGTATTCTACTTGGAGCAAGTTAAACAGCAGTTGAATGCTGTGCTCCTATTTAGCAGCTGCAGTATTTAAACCTCCTTAAAAATTTTAACATTCACTATGACAGAGGAAAACAACTAAAATGCACCTCTTACCTATCATAGCATAGAGCACAAAAAAGTGACCTATGAACTTGGATGTACATGTTCATTTAAATGGCAAGATATTCTTTTTGGCCCTCCTGCCCCATATACTGCAGTGAGAAGTGACATTTGAACTTCCTCAGGGCTGACACCATTGTCTTGACTTGAGAAATATTTTTATAGGAAGTGTTGGAATTGGTAGTAGAGGCCCAGAAGTAACATCAATTAAAAATCTCTGTTAAGGATCTCAATTCATTAACATGTTTTTAACTTGGATTTAACACTATATAAGACAACAGAATATTTTTAAGAGATACTATTTCATCTTGTCCTGACTTAAATGTTTATAGACAGGGTAGTAAATTTCTGTTATTTAATACAATTCCTTTTGTTTTGTTAGATTTTATTGACACTCACATCTCTTTGTTTTCTTCATTCAGATAGCACTTATATTTCCGGGCCCCAATTCAGTTTCAGTAAAAGATATTGCTTTCCATCTCCAAAAGTACACCAAGAAAGGTCTCTGTGCTAGTGACGATGACTGTTCCAGAGAGCCACTTCTTAAACAAGCAAAAATAGAACCTGAAGAAGAAAAAAATCCCAATGAAGGCATCTCAAGCAGCAGGAGTGAAGGCACTAGACTGAAGAAGATAATATTTATTGACAGTACCTGGAATCAAACTAACAAGATAATAACTGATGAACGACTTCAAGGTAAAAAAAATACAAGTTGATGCTGAGATGTTATTGCTGCAGAAATGATTAAGGGACATATGTCTATAAGAGACCTGAAGACAATTTAAGCTTATATGTACCCCTATATCTGAGTGTATATGAAGGATTCAGCAGCCTGTTCCAGGGCTGTAGAATACTTCCTGAGCCAAAGACCCCATTACTTTTTACGTCATATCATTTATTTTGCAAAATGATTATCCTAGTACTAAGAAAGCATTTACATTTATTTGTCTCACTTCTCTATTGGAGCAAATTTCCTCAGTCTGAGAGAATGGGAGCTGTCATGTTAGACAGTGGAACAGTAGTTTGAATGGCCTCTGAAGGAAGCCAGGAAGATTTCCTTTGCAGGTGGCTGCCTGCTTTCCAGAGACCCACGGGACCATTTCTGTATGCCTTGGTGGCAGGCAGGCCCCAAGAAGGTAAATGAGGGATTTAGTAGGTTCAGCACAGGTTTGTCCTTGCTTGAGTTCTCATTCTCCTGAAGTTGCTAATGGACATTTCCATGATCTCACTACTCCAGACAAAAAGGGAATAGCTGCTTGCCCTCAACACCCTTCCAACTCTGAGGGCAGAAACTGGTAATTCTGCTAAAAGTTTTTGCCTTAGGTTCTTTACAAGAAGTTTACATTTAAGCATTCTAATTAAAACCGCAAAAGACAAAACAATTTAGCAATAGCATTCCATTTCCTTTGAGATGAATAGGAGTTTGAAAATACTTTCATTAGTACAAAAAGTGCACTTAGCTGGGAGGCAGGTTGTCAAGTTTATATGCAACATATATATACGTACACATATAATACTACTGCTTTGCACTGGTCCTACAAGGAATTTCACAGACTTTCTTCCATAGATGATGAATGTTGCCTTGCTGTCTAGTCAGTTTATTAAAGAATCCCACATGTTAGTATGATGTATTAGTTAATTAAAATCCTATTACAAGTATTTAGTTTAACACAAAACATACTCTATCAGCTACATTGAAGTATTACTGTAAAGATTAGAGGAATTACATATTGCAAGTTCATATAAGGCAGTTGAAATGTAAGAGGATGAATTCAAGGAAAGTTAACAGGCAGCCAGGGGAACTGAAAATTTCCATGGAAGCCTCTGCATATATTAGTCAAAAAGTCCTGATTGGTGTTACTTTGGAGCTCTTGAATAGTTTCCAGTTTCCCCATGACAATGCTGATTTGGTGGATAACTCTCTCCTTTCTAAGGCATCTCTGTTCCAGCTGTTCTGCAGCCCCCTGGGTTCCTGAGCACTTTTCAGGATTGCTTTGAGGTTTAATAGTGTCATGCAAGTTAGTTTATAGTACGCGAGAATTTTACCCATCCACACATTGGGTGTGACAATGTGCACACCCCATGCATGCATTGCTTTCCTTAGCACTTGTCATAAAGAACATAAATTGCATTAATATCCCTTTTAGAGATTGAAGTTTTCACTTCCAAGATGAATGGGGCAGAGTTTCCTTAGGCATAAACTGATGACATTTTTATGTGGTACATACATGAAAAATAGAGAACTGTTTTCATTTTTCAGTTCAACTGCAAATGAAGTCATCATCCAACAAAATATTCGTCATATGCTAAAGTTCAAAAAGGAATGTTCATAATTCCAAATAAAAAGTAATTGCCATAGTTATTAAGAGTAAGTTTCAAGAAATAGTGAATGAAAACATTAATGAAGCCAAGAAAATGTAAAGAAAAGCCTTGTGTTTTGTAAGCCTATATTTATATAGACAGTAAATCTAGTGAATTGTGCTGCACAAGAAAGCAAATGAGTACATCAATCTTAAAATAAGCTGAGAGAACTTGAACAAAAAATACTTTTATATCTTGGAAAAGTGCTTAATACATCTTTAGAAAACAAAACTAAATCAGTTAAATACAAGAAATATCTGAGAGTTTGTAATATCTAGGATTGATTACTTCATTAAAAGTGATCTCTAGATCAGAAAACAAACAGTTGAATTTAATGTTAACAGTGACTTTCTCACATGAGTGATGGAGCGTTTGGCAATATCACCACAAGTGTTAAAGAAACTGATTGCTTTGGGGTTTTTTCCCAGTCAGTTTGAACTGCTTTGTATTAACCAAATATTTTGTTAGCTTATACACTGGTACGGTGGAGCTTCATGTGAATGGTGCATATTTGTAAGCAAAGATTGCCCTTGGCTGTATACAGATACACTACAGATGAAACATGTTCAGTAAACTTTTATCCTTAACCCCCTCTGGTTTTATTTTTTTTTAATGAAAGGTCCTAAAATCTTTTGTTTGAAAGTAACTGATACTGCACTTGTGGTGAGCTCAGTAGTGTCCGTGGTCTTGCCTTCAGTGAACTTTTGTTTGTATTCAAACCACAACTACGTGGGAGTTTACGTTGGAGGAATCATCCCTGAGATTTACTTCACTGCTTTTAGGCTGGAAGCACTGCTGTGTTTGATGGAAGTTTTCACTTTGGTTAGGGCTGAGAATTGAAGTCTTGAAAATTTTTGAGGGCAACAAGCTTAATGCAGTTTCCTACTGCTATTTTAAGTTTCACAGGTGTAGGATTATTAGAGGTAATAATTAGACAATGCTATTTTGACATTTGGTTCTGAAATGCCAATAATAACATTTAAATTCAGCAACAGACTCTCCTGTCCAGGTCTTTTTTTAAAATGCTATAATTGAGATTTCTTCTACAATGCAGGATACCATACATTACTAACTGCAAAGCAAACAACTAAATCCCTGTTGCTATTACACTGAAAAGAATTAAACACAGTTTGTAGGTTAAAAGTGTAGAATTACAAGTGCTGGGCTCTAGGCTGAATTTTGACCTCACTGAAACTTGCCTGTCCATAACGTCCAAGCAATTCTTAGACCGTATTTGTTTTTGTACTGTTACCTGTACTAAACTGTCCCATGAGACAGAGCATCAGATTGTGATAGAAAAAGATAACTTTACAATCTGCTTCTGATATTGTTGACAGGTGTGTACCTTGTTCTTCATTATCCAATTGCCCATCCTGTTTACAAAGTGATAACACATTAAAGTGGTTTCAGTTTTGAATCGTTTGTGCATCTTAGGAAACTTAAAAACCAACATACATGTTCAAAATTCATCTGAGTACTAGAATAGTTACAGAGACTTAAGTTGATTAAAGATTTTCTTGTGCCATACAGAGACCACATTCCCTCTTTCATCTTAAGTGGGAATGCTTTTAGTATCTAATAAAGTTAATCACGAGATGCTGTCACACTCCTGAGGAATTTCAGTGAGATTTCAGTTATTTAGTGAGCATAAATGAAATGCTCCTGGCTCTAGTAAATAGTCCTCATTTCAGAAACACTAACAGTTTGAGGGATTCTGTTTTACACTTGAAAAGTATTAACTTTTTAAAAGATTAAATAATAATTTTATGAAGATTGGTGAGTCTTGGTAGGTGTGGGTTTCACTCTTGCCACGTGAAGCTTCTCTGCAGTTCGCTGAGGCCTGTGTGGCTGTTCGAATGAAAGGATAACATGTAATTAACTGCAGATACAAAGATTGTAACCTAGGACTCAGAGCACTTCATCAAATTCCAAAGTGGTCCAAAAAAGAGGATAAAATTATTGCCTTGGTTTTATAGATGAAAAATGGAGGTACAGGAAGAGGAAATTATTTTCATGCAGGCACTGAGCAGGCTAGCAAGCAAAGTCAGAAAACAAAATTAAAGTCTTGTTTGACATTCTGGCCACCAATCAACATTGTCTAATCTAGGTTATCTTTTTTCCTTGACAGGGTTACTGCAAATTGAGTTGAAGACAAGGAAAACTTGCTTCTGGCGTCATCAGAAGGGAAAACCAGATACATACCTTTCCACAATAGAAGCTATTTATTATTTCCTTGTGGACTATCATGAGGAGATTTTGAAAGAGAGCTACAAAGGACAATATGACAATCTGCTTTTTTTCTTTTCATTTATGTATACATTGATTAAAGATGCCAAGTGTTGTGCAGGAAAAGAGTAAGCTGTCTGTTGGTGCATAACACTGCTCCTTTTTTGTAATAATAAACTGCACAAACATTACTGAGATTTTTTTTTGGAAATAGATTGCACTCTAAATAAATGTCTAAAAGTGAGCTGAAGACCTCATCTTGTACACTTGAGGTTGTAGAACTGCTCAGATGAGCAGTCTGATTAGAGTTACTTATTTGAAATCAGTTACATTTTGCTAAATATTGCTGTACTTCAGCCTACAGGCCTGATGTGCTCACTGTGCATTTCCTGAGATGGGAGTGGAGGACTTGACCCCTCTTGCCATAAGGAGTCATCTCTTTTAACTGTAAGAAGGAATTAGCATGCTGGCTTTTCGTTGTTACTAATACTTATGTCAGATGTTTTCTTTGTGGTTTACACAGCAATACTGATTTCACCTTCATGGCATCAATTACTGAAATGAGCAGATGTGTTTAGTTGCCAGGGAGAGTGGCAGCAATACAGAATGAAAGAGCACATTAATAGAATATGAATTACATACTTTCAAGATCAATTCTGGAAAATTCTTCTAGTAATAAAAAAGTGGTCTCTTTAAACACTGTTATACAGTGTATGATTTCTGTAGTACCATTCTTGTACTGTTATATTAGGATTATTCCCAACTTCCTGGGTAATTTTAGACTTCTTCAAACAAATTATTTAAGTGTTTGTTACTGTTATATAATATCATTATTTGGGGGAGCACTAACCTAACAAATGTCACTATGGCATATTGTAGGCACTGAAAATAAAAGATGGTGGTTCAAACCACAACATTTCTGACAAGGCTTCCCTAAATTAGGCAGGCTGTGAATCTGCTCTGCTTTTCCTTTTGCAGTAGTGGGGCGGGTTAGAACAGTGTAAGTAAGACTTTGTGCTGATGGGAGTTTTGTCATAGGTGTAGTGCTGCTGTCAGAGTCATGATGTGTGAATGTAGTTTTACCAAGCTGTACCAGCACAGCCAGTGCTGCCAGAGGTAACAGACCTGAGCTACAACTTTAGAGCAGAGTTATGTCAGTATATTTTATATCATACATTGATAAAAATTATATTCCTAAGGTAGTAAAACATGTTTCTTTAGAGGTACAATATAGGATGGATAAATATTTCTGAATATTCTCAGAAATGTGTTACTTAGGCCAAAATATGTCTTGTCAAAGTGACAGACTGAAAAAATTACAATAGATTATTTTTTAAATAAAACATCCCGGGTTTTGTTACCACTTGTATGGTAACATACTCTCTAGGAAGGCACTCACACATCCTGGTGAGCATAGAAACAGTGTCTTGGAAAATACTTCAAGAAAATGTTTTTATGCTTCCACAGCAATCCATACAGGCTCAAACAGCTGGTTTGTACTGCATTTTTAATGTTTCAAGGTACTGAAATCTTAATATTGCTTCAAACACAAGATACAAATACACTGTCTTACATCACACTTCATATTTGATTTCTTATCTGCATAAGTGCATATAAAAATGCATTTCAGTGGACAGCAAAAACATATCCCCATTTGCAGAACAAAATGCTGGTTATGTTACGTGAGTGGACATGAAACGTACATGAACTATAACAGCACCACAGGAAACACAGGCTTGAAGTCAGAGTGAGAAAGGTAATTTTTATATCTACCTATACATTGAGATCATGTCCCAAGCAATGAGAAAAATCAGCAGTCATGTCGCAGTGCTATTGAAACAACACTGCCTATTCATTTGGTTCTTATTGCTATTGAGAGGTTATTTTGGCTTTTTAAAATGATTAATGTTATTTCCTTTGGTATGAATTTTGATAGTCTTTTGACATTTCCATCTGTTTTTGTATTTCTTAAACAAAGATTGTTATAATTTTTTTTTTAATCACACAAGTATAATAGCTTGAGAAAGAAACTTTCACCCACTTTAAACAAACAAAAATAAAATGAACCCACTGACCTAATGTTTTACAAGAACCAGAGAGAAAAATCTGGGGGGAGAGGGGGAGTTACTTCCAAGACACATTTCCCTGAAAACATGTTTTTTATTTAAGAAGCAGAGGTCAGATAAAAGCTTGTATAAGCTGTTCTTTGTTACTTTTGGAAAATAGTTTCATAAGGTGAAAAATTGTTTCCAAATTTAAGTTTTGTGTACCTCACTTTATTTGAACAATGGGAATTAAGGACCTTTTCCAAAAGAAAATTAGTTTTAGCTCTCAGATGAAATCAATGTACAGAAAGGATTTTAAATTTGGCACACTGTGTCCAGGAATTGGGTTCAGATTCTTTTTCTTCCAGTGCAGCCTCAGTGTAATGTGAGAGTCATTTGTTATACCAAGGGACAGAGGCACACCTAATACCTGTAATTTGTTATGGTCTGCTGCTATTCCTCTGATAACCTTTTATGGGGGCAGGAAGGATGTTTTTGTCACTTCTGCTGCAAATCTGTCCTGTCTGAGCAGCAGATGTAGTTGCCCCTCCCTTCTCTCATATATATAAAAGTATTTACATCCTCTATTTAATTTTGATGTTGGGTAGAAGAAGCCAAACCAAGTCATCCATCTCACACTGAAAACATCTCAGTACCACTGATACATTTCCCCAGCTTTGAGACTAAAGAAAAATTTTGTTCCACTAAATGAAAGCAATCAAGTGGTTAATCCTTTCAAGTGCAATTAGCAGCACTGACCTCCCTGTTCTTTAAATTGAGGGTCATGGGGAGGTAAAGGCCAGTTCTGGGCCTTTTCTTTCATATCAGAATACCCCTTCACTATCTCTTCTGTTTCCAAAAACATCAGAGACCAAGAGGGAAAAACAGGCTTCTGCTTCCATTAGCAGTAACTTAAACAGCCATCAGTTAAAGGGGGAGGAAAAGGAAGAGCATCTCTATCTCCTCTCACAACAGAAGACATCTGGCCTTCTGTGGGGAGGCCCCAGATAACAAAGAACCTGTCAGTGCAAAACTCCGCAATGTGTTCAGAGAACCATTTTACCTGCACTCTGGCTCATTCATTTCCTGCCACTGAAGCCATCTGCTTTTGCTTATTGTGGGTATTTTTGTTCTTTGTTTGGCCAGGAGCATGAAGTGGCTTCACTTTAGCATGCCTGTAAGCTTGGTCAGAGGGAGTATTTAATCCTTTTCTCAAAATGAATAAGAGAGGGAGCTGCTGCAGAAAACAATTCCTTTCCTGGAAGGTAGCAGAAATGTCATCCAAGCCGAGGTTGAATAAAGGGTCATGTCAGTGCATGGGGTAACGATACATTGAGATTGAAAAGAGATGCCAACTTGGAATCTACAGCACAACCTCCCAAAGTACTTGTAATCTTACCTGATTTAAATCCTTTGCTACTGCTTCTTGCAGTTTTTGAGTCCATCTGGTTTTCCACATAGCCTTCTTCAGGCCCAACTGCACAGTAATAGAAGGATCTGTTATTACCTTTCCCTCACACTGTGTTTCAGTACTTTGCTTGAATGCTTTAAAAGTCAGTCTATTTAAATGATGGTTATAGCATACTTGTATAAAATGTAATGTGGTATGAAAATCCATCCTACCTACCCCTACCTTCACAAGTGCCAAAAGAAGAAGGGAGAGAGGGAGGAAAACTTCCTATTAATTTCCCACCACTTCCTATAATGCAGTTAATATACTCCCAGGTGCCATTAACTTGTGTCTCAGAGTATTCTGGGACACAAAAGTTAATGGTAATTGCAGCACAATTACAGCAGGAAAGCTTTCCCACTAAGATCAAAATATGTGGCAGATAAACTGATCTACTGATACCAGAATATGAGGTCTCCTGCTAAGGTACTGAAAGACTCAACATAGTTCCTAAACTGATATTCCTTGTCTTGAGGGATACCATTTTAGTAAACTTTCAAGAATTTTGTCATTAAGAATGTTAATTGTGACTGGTCAAACTGAGTAATACCAACATTTAGAGGAAGCTTTTATATGAAAAATCTACCACATTCTTCCTGTTCACTTGTTGGGAAAGATAACACATAGCTGGCATTTTACAGATTCAGAAGAGAAATGAGATGCTGTTGAATTTTGATAGTAGTATATAGTAGTATATCACATTAAAGTAAAACTACTCATAGTGGTGTGATTTCTTCACCCCTATCTGCCAGAAATAAATTAAAATAATTCTAAAGTTCCAGAGTAAGAGGTGGGAACTAGTTCTCTAATTCAAAACAGACAGCAGACTGTATTTTCACCTCATGGAAAGTGGAAATTTTTGTCTCACTTTAGCAATACTGGTGCGGTTGCCACATGATTTTACTACTGACTTCTCAGACCACTGGTGTTGCAATAGGATGTTTAGAAACATACCACAGAAGAGAGAACAGAAGAGAATGTGCTCCACCAACATACCCCAGACTGAGTCCTGCTCCTTCTCTGATCCTATGCACTGTGCTTCCCTTACCTGTAAAAGTAATTTCTGCCTCTGAGTAAAAGTGTATATCTATGAAGCCGGGCTCATAAGCCAGTTTAACTGCATGAAATCTAAAAGCTTTAGTGCAATTTCTGAAATTATTTTCTTTGGAGATGGATACTAATGAACTGAAGAGAATTAAACTCCTTAAATTTAAAAAAAAAAGCCCATTCTTTTGTCTTTTCTACAGAACAATACTTTGGGTTCCAGCAAAATGCTGAAGCTGAAACACAGCCTTCATTTCATTTCCTTGATTGTTAAATAAAAATTCTGTATTTCAAGAACATCATAATGTTTTATTTCTTTCAAAAATTATTTTTGTAGTTTCAGTTTCATGACTAAATTGTTTTTTTGCATTTTCATTTTGCATTTGCCAAATGCAGCATGAATTTCAGCTGACCTGAAACTGCATTTTCTAGTGATTCGTCTATGCAGCTGAAACATGCAGTATAGCTTTTCTGTTCACAGGTTTCTTTGGGTAGAATCAGTGCTACAGTCTTTTTCTTTTTTTCATGTTTACAGCAGACAAGGAAGCAACCTGATACAGCTTCAGTTGTCAGAAGTGTCATGTAACCACCTCAGTCTACTTGAAGCAGTTGGATCACCTTACTACTTCTTTTAACCTCATACGTGTCTGAGTGTGATTACAATATTGAGCTGCATACCTGTGTTGGTTAAGAATACAAAAATGCTTGCATTCTATTCTATTGTGACTGTGTTGGGAAACCTTTACATCCCCAAAAGCTTCCTCTTTTCTTTGAATATGGCTTACTTTTTCCAGGAAACTGGTTTAAAAGCAATGCCTGAAGCAGCTTTCAGGGACTTGGTCAACAAAATTATAGTGTCAAACTCTTGAATGCAGAATGCTCTCTAAGGTAGGTATGGGTGAGCTGATTTTGCTCATTTTAAAAGAATTCATTGAAAAAGAATGAAGCAAGATACAAAAAAAAACCGCCTGAATTTTTTGAAGCCCATGGAAACTAACACAGTAGATTGAAGCAATCAAGGTAACATGCAATACTTCAGCTGTTTCAATATATGGATGGTCTGATGGCAATGGCCAGGATTTGCTTTTCTAGGCCTCTGCAAAGTTCTGCCTTCTCAAAATAGGCAGTGGTCATTTTCAGCTAAACATATGCCCATGTATATTCATCTTTGAGACATTGATTTAGAAATTACATTTCTTGTTTATATTTCTATATGTTGGCACTTTTCTTGTAAGAAGTTAATATATCATAACTAATTCTGAATTAAACTCTATCACCATCTTTCAGTACCTTGTTTTGTTTTCCAGAGATTGGCATGCTACTGATAACAGAATTGGGATCTTCCTGTGCTGCTGAGTTTACTGTGTCATTTGCACCAGTGACCAGAGCCAAGTCTGTATCTCAGACAAAAAGGAAATATATTACAAAATGTGTTATTATGAAAGGAAAAGCCACTGCTTCAAGTTATCAAGACAACACCAAAGCACATTAATCAAGCATACAATAAATGATGACAGTTTGTTGTTTCATCTGAAGGAAAAAATTAAATCCATCTGCTGGTGTTCAAACCTAGAATCCAATCTTGGCAGTTCTATGTGCTAATGAAAACTATTAAAAAAATTTCATGCATTCTCTATGCAAGATATCATCAATATAAATACTCCTAAGACTTAAGAGGCAGCGTTACGCAAGGCCATGGTGAGGTCACTGAAGAGAGCTCATGTGTGGGATCGGAGGATGACGTGCATTGTGTTATACCACACGGAGCACTTCAACACTGCTCACACAGGCCAAACCCCCAGTGCCTGCCCAGTACCAGCTCCTCAGCTCCATGGCTCTGCATGCAAGAAGCACTCCATTTACACCCAATCCATTGTAGCACCAGGAATTAAAATTTTAGTAATTCAAGAGATTCCACCACTTAAGATAGAACACAGCTGTAAAAACTGCTTATAATTCCTAAGACCTCTAGCCATGCTGGTCATGAAAGGTATACTTCTAGAGTAACACTGTTGATAAAAATACAGAGTTTAAACTAGTTTAGAGCTTTAGCACCAGCAGTATCAAATAGATTTCCCTGGTCCTCCTCATGCTCATTGAATCCTTCAAGGAACTCTTAATAGGCCCAACATACTTACCCCTGTGTCTACCTTTTGTTTTTTTTTAAAGTTGTTCACAGTTTGCCCAGTAAAGTCAAGCTTAATGGTCTGTACATCTGTTCGGTCTCCTAGAGTCTGTATTAAAATCAGTACCAAGTTAGAGCTTCCATTTCTCTTGACCTTTCTATCTACAGGGCTTGCTATGCCTCCCAGGAGCCTGGCAACCAGGGAAAAATGTTTGCCTGTACCATTTTCCTTTCTTCTGCAACAGCCCTCCAAGTGACTGAGGGGCATGAGCCAAAGGAATTTAGTGTACTCTTACATGGAGAGCAACATCCAGGTCTAAGGCAACCATAGGTCTACTTTGAGCATAGAAGGGAATAAAAGCAGTCTAATACAGATATGTCTGTTTTTCCTGCTGTTTCCAAGTTCCTAAAGTGCATGCAAATGTAATGTCAACAAATTTACAGGACTGAATACATCAGCACAAGCAGATTATCGTCATTGATAGCAATGAAGATACACTTATTTCAGATGTTTATGAAACACAGATACATAATATTGTCCTTCCAATCTGAGTTTATAGGCTAAACAGTGAGTCAAACATTTTAAGATTGGCAGCTGAAAACATTTGACATTGAGTCTTCTAGAAGCAGTAAATTCAAGATCCCATGGTACTAAACATAGCTTGTAAATCTTCCTTTATGAGCTATCTCCTGCATAGTTGCTTAGAACAAAATCATCTAGTTTGACTCCCATCCATGAAAGCTAGGTCCAGCGATGCAAAGCAGCTCTAAATCAGATAAAGCAGTGAAGAATTCTTCTGTGAAGGAAATATGGTCAGTGCAAGGTGATTCAAAGATCTGAAAAGGTGTTGAAATTACAGATCCCTACCTGCCAGTGGCCTATATAGTCTCTAGTTAAATAGTTGGCAACATCAGAAGGAAGTGAAAGGCAGAGGTAGTACAGAGCCATCTTTGCCTTTCCTCCTAATGCTGCAGCTCATATGCATCTCCAGAGAAATTATCACAGCTCTTTTAGCCTTCCTTACTTACGCAGTGTTAAATATACTAGGAAATATTTCCCATCCTTAAAAACTTAGGACTTATATCTAAAAAAATCCATAAGAGACTATTAAGTGAAAATTAAAACCACAAATCATTAACACCTTAAACATTAAGTTATGTGTTTATTTTTAACATTCAGGTTTTTATGTGTTTTTATGTGTTACATTTTTAACAATGCATTCTATGCATTCTACTTGGAATTCACTATTTTATTACAAGTAAAGCCTCTGACCCTTTTAAAAATAATTTCTTTAATCTTCAGGAGAAGAGTATATCAACATCTTGACTAATAACCGATTTCTAAGACTTTGAGTGTTTTCTGTTGAATTTTTTTAATGTGACTATACCAAATGAACTGCACTTAACATTACTTTCTACAGCAGCCCGCTCTGCTGGGGGAGGCACTTTGGCAATTCTCTTCCTTTTTTTCCATATCCCTCTCCTCTCAGAGGCCCCTCATCGGGATGACCCATTCATTTGGCTACGGGCTGCATGCAGCTGCCTCTGAAAGAAGCCAACTGTATTCTTGGGTCAGCTGGAGAAGTCAGCTTCATTCCAGCTGTAGGGATGTACAGCACCTCCCAGCGCCTGGGACTGAGGGCACAGAAGACCCAGGCTACCCCTCGGGTTTCAGCAGAGGTGCAGAACATTTCAGCTGGCTACATAGCAAGTGCTCAATTGCTTCAGGCAATCCAGTGTACTAAACCTATTATATTTAAGGGTTTTCTGCTACACATTTGGAACCATTGTCTTTTGTTCACATGCCTTCATAGGCATTTACAATTTTTTATAATGAAAGAAGAATGATTAGTTGGCACATTTCAGCTTAGTGGCTTATACTGTGCTGTGCATGAAAACTGAATGTTTCCTGATTTCCATTAATATTTTCCATGTATATTTATGCTACAAAAATGAAATTGTCTTGAAACACCATGACACAAACTCTTTTGCTATTGTTGCAATTGAAAATGGATGTGGCCAAAACTTGCCATTCTTAGAGAAATTTCAGACTGAACAGCTAATTACCCTTCATAAATCTTGACAGTGCTGGGTTACCCATTTTTAGGAAAAGCGAATTTGGGAGGGTGTCTTAATAAGAATTAACACAATGAGGGAGGCCCAATAACAGTGACTTCATCTCACATTTCTTTGCTATAAATTAGTACTATTCAAAGGGTAAAAAACTAAAACCATTTATGTTTGTGGCCAATTCTTTATATTTCCACTATCCCCAGTCCTGCACTGAAGGCCTTCATTATTTTTTAAGATGAGGAAAATTCCCAGAAAAGTTCACAGACATCAAGTGAGTGATTCATTAAGGTGTAATCATAAAGGACTGACTTACATTGGAGGTGGAATATACATCAATTGCAAAACCTCAAAATTTCACAATTATGACAAATTGTGTAAACCTGATGAAATTAGTCTTAGGGCCTTGATTAACCCTTTTGCCTTATGCTGTATCATTACAGGAGAATGAGCACTGTAGTACTACCAAGATATATACTCTGGAGTTGACTAATAATTGTAAAGGTCTGTATTTATGGGCAAAAGCAAGACAGGAATGACTGCTAACATCAGATGAGATACAGGTGGCATATGAGGAGAGAAAAGATATTTAACAATTTCAGTATTTGGATTACCAGTGTGAACTGGATAGATTCAAAGGAAGTGAGAACAAGATTTTGACGTGATTAATGTGAAGTGAACAGTGAAATATTCAGTGTTACTCAAGACGTGAGGTGGCTTGGAAAGCCTGCTGTTGAGTAATTTGAACAGCAAATATTTGAACTCTCACCCAGGGTAATGAGAGAATGAGACTCCTTTATCTCTTCAATAACTTCATCTAATCCAGCTTCAGTGCAAGTTGCAACAATTTCCATAGGTTTCCTTCCTGCTGTAGATGCTGTGCCATATCTACCCAAAAGTGACATTTGGTAAAGATCAAGTCTAAATGTGAATATATTAAATGAGTATATTGGTCAAAACAACAGTTCCCAGTTCATTAAAAGAATCCCAAAATAAATATTTCATTTGTTCATTTGCTGTAAGTTCCCATGTAGTTTGTTTGGGAAGTCAGACTGCATTATTTTTCAGCTCATTAAGTTTACTTTAACAAGCTGTGAAGCTGATACAGAAATGGTTCAACAGTTCAATATTGCACTGCCCTTATTTTTTTTTTTTTTTGAGCTTCAGGATCCCACTTGGCATAAAAATTATATTTCAAACAGATTGTCAGATACACTTTGGAGAAAACTTTGTTTTTCAGACATTTTAAAATTATTTCTCTTCTCCTCACTAAACTACCTTAACATTTTTCGCTAGTGAAACAAAGATGTTCTTTGTTTAAATAACATTTCCCATCTTGCATGTTATGAAACAGCACATTTTGCACTTCCCTCAAAGCCAGTTGCTGGGTGAGATCTTTCAGTGAAGGCCATTCAGTGTTTTATAAAATATTAACTTACATGGCTGGTTTCACAAGTAAATCACATTGCTGTTACTGTTTTTTCTAGTTGTTTTTAAAGTTCAGTTGCCAGATTTAGTGTACTAGGAACTGTTTACAGTTCTAGCAGGGCTAGAACTCATGCAAAACTGTGAAGTTTTCTCTTATGGCATAAGATCACAACTTCAATCAGAAGGAATCAACTGTCTCAAGGCCACTGGTGGCCCTGTCACAAGGCCACTCTCCATGCCAACATGTGAGTACCAGTCATGACCCAGGGTATGACCAGCCAGAACTGTACTGATGGCACATTCACACTGTTCAGTGAAGTGCCATGTGGAAGTGCTTGAGCTCTGGGTAAAGGAGCTACTAAAAAAGCAGGGTAAAAATGAGGAGGAGCTCTGCTAGCACATATATACTGCTTGCAATCCTTCAGTTGGCTGGAAGTCTCTACAGTGTTACACATCACGCAACCCGGACATATTTTGATTTCCTTGCCGTCACTGGCATTTTAGGAGTTTTTTTGCCAAATGTTGATTCTATAAAACCCACCAGACATCTATATCCAGTTGTCATAAGTTCATTTTTTATACTACCAATATGAGCAAAATTCTGTCACGGAGCCAGTCCAGTCATCCAATCTCCTGCAACAGCTTATTTGTAAAAGTTTCCTAACTAGATGCCTTTGTCTTTTTTCATGTAGAAAACAGGAAAAAAATAGTGGAATTTCCTTACTGCACACACAATGCACGACAGGATAGATCCATCCAAAGGAACCAATCAAGACACCCACCATTGTCAAGACTGATGTCAAGAAAATCTTCTGCACACAAGGTTCAGCCAGAGTGACTATTTGGTATTTGAGTAACAGGCATAGCTGCTCCACCTACAGCTGTCAACCCCTGCAATCTAGTATGCACCACATAAGGGAAATAAAAATTGAACTATTATTTTAAGAAATGATATAATTTTTAAAATATTTACTAAGTGAAATAAAAGCAAATGGAAGTTCATTTAATCATCCAGTTAACAGAAGATTGTTACCTATGACCTCTATTGGGTTTGGTCACGTAAGCAAATATGCCTTTAGAATTTTTGCTTAAAGATTACACAGGCATAATAGGAGCTGAAATCATTTGTTACTTTGCAGGACAAGACCCTTACTCACTTATTTCTTTCCAAAATGAGTACACAATTACAGCAATGGCTAGGATTACATATACATCTGACTAGATAAACATCCACAGCTTATTTTACAGCACTGCTGCTGGCTAGAAAGTTTTGGATCTCTGCAGTGTGGTTTGTGGGATCCTATGAGGCCTTGCAGACTTGTTGAGGAATTTCTATAGGGCTAGATAAACATTCTGCAGAATGTTTTGTTGATTCCTCATAGTTTATGCCAATTTTTTCCGTTGACATGCAAGAGTCCCAAGTGCTGGATGTGCGTGCAAAAAACTTACATTTGCAACGAAATGGTTCAAGAATTGCTCTCTGGAGACTTTTACCATAATTGAGAAGAATCCTGTAACACTAAGAGTGCATACTATTCCAGGGATGCATCTTGAACCCAGTGCAAAAATTGATCATACTAGCCATGGATGCTGTCAGCGAGCCAGCTAGTGGTGCCCAAGGAAGAAGTGGTGCCCAAGGAAGAAATGGTGCTGAGTTCAGCACATGTAGAAGTGAGCATGGCTGCTCTAATGCTCTATTGCCTCTGGCACTAAAATATTTTCAATGCTAAAATACTAGAAACTAAGACAGGGTATGGTACAGAATAAAAGTACCAAAGATACTGGTCTTCTTTGTGATTAGTTTAGCTGAAGGAAAGATCCACCAATTTCAGATCGAAGACAAAAAGTTGGGAATTTTTTTGGAAGGAATTCTCAGATGGATTCTCAGCCATTCAAATGGATGTGCTCCAACTCCTTTTCCTGTTGCAGTCTGTGACTCCTATCGGCCTTGTTAATTATGAAAAAACAAAAGCAATTTGATATGATTGTTTATTAATATCAAATAGGACAGCAGTTACGCAGAACATGAAGTTTGAATAGCTGTATAACTTCACAGAAGGAAATAATTTCTACTTAGGGACCTCAAAGATCTCTTACTACAATACCTCTGGCCAACAGTTATTACATGAGTCTCTTAGGAATAAAGCTCTATGGAATCTAAGTCAGATTCTCAGTTAAACAAACACTGTTTAGCAAATCCAGAAAAAAAAAATCCTTGAGACCTCTCCTAATCAACACAAATGCCAAAGTCACTAACCTCCTTTTCCTTGTGTTCCAGTCCTACCAAATTTGTTAAGCTAAATTGTGTAAGACTGCTTCCTTTGTAAAGGGCCTAAGACAATTATGCCCTGGCTCCTCCTAGGAGCCAACTGGATTTTGAGGAAAACAGAAAAGGGCCTCTAGTGAACTGCATTCTAAATTTCATATGACAGACTACAGTAGAGTACCCAGCAATTCTACAAAAGTCAATATAGAAGCATTGAAACTACATCCCAATACAGTGCCCAGATATGCCACAATTTTGAGAACGCTGGCAGTAGGGTGAACATCAAGGTGTGGATATTCAATTCCATATTTGGCAGTTCATGTAAGAGTTGCTGCTGCCAAACCAACCAGACTGTGAAATGCAGCTACAGGCTGAGGAAGGTCAGAGATTCAATTCATTTTGTAACGGTAAGACCTGCAAAATTAAATTATTTCGATCCAAAATGAAATATTACATTGTGTTTCATACTCAAAACATAAACAGACCATTGAGCAAGAAAGGACTATTTACTTATGTTGTTTTTCTCTTCATACAATGAATTAGAAATATAATAGTTATAGGAAATTTTAACCTAATTTAAGTCTATTCCAAAAATACATTGCTAGAACATTTTGGGATGACAACTTGTAAGAAACAGAGCCAGAACAGCTCCTTTGAAGCCACTGTTTCTCATGTATGGAAGAGTTGTGTGGATGTACCCGCCAGAGTTTCCAAACACATTTTGCCTACAGAATCAAAGCAGGCAAAACAGTTCTGGATGCTTTAGAAGACTGCCACAATCTAAGTGACAAATTGGCAGAGTAGTGGCTTCCCCTCTTCTCTCTTCTCAAGTTTCAGGCTCAGCTTTTGAGAATTTCTGTTGGCCTTCTTAGCATTGGATACAAAATCGTCCTTAAAAAATTGGCATTAATACTTACTTTAAATTTTCAAACATTTCTTTTCCCATAAATTTATTGTAATTTAGATCAACTGAGTCAGTTGGTAAATTCATAACAAGAAAATTGTTTCATGTAAGAAGACAAATGGGAAGTTCCAAAATCATCTAACTACATCAGTGCTTTTTTAAACACCAAGTTTTCATTTCAGAACAATATTTGATTTGAACAAACTTTTAATCAGCAATTAAGATCTTTCACCCCTTAGACATAAGTGTCACCTTCAGGAATTTGTCTTCATACTATATATTTTCCTATCCTCTCAAATTAATCAATAACAAGGATACTGTGGATTGAACACATTTACCTTACAAGTGCACATGCCCATTGTGCCACCCAGAGCCACGCCCAGATTTCTGCTGAGAATTTCAGTGTTTCTACTGCTGCTTGCTCCTGAAGCTTTGACCCCTCAATCCTACCAGGGGTATCTCCAGATCCAGAAGTGTTCTAAGTAGACAGCCCTGCCATCCCTCCTGCACAGCACACAACTGAGCTGAAATACATTAGGTGAAAAAAATCAAAACAGAAAAATCGAAGAAAAAGAATCAACCATGTAGTACTGTTATACTTCAAACTATTTTATAATTGCCAGGAGAATTCAGAACAAATAGTTTGTCTTTAAAGATGAAAGATTTCATATTTTTTTTCTATTGTGAGTGAATATCCGTTTTTGATTATTAGACTTCTGCACATTCCTCTCCTAAAATTTTCTGCTTTCTGTATTTTTTATGACACAAATTCAGCGAGCAACTATGAAACTAATTAGCATCCCAGCAATTCAGCTCCAGGATCCATTGACATACATTTGAGTACATGTTTTCAATTATCATCAACACTGATGTATTGTTTTCTAATATTAGTTTAAAATGCCTCAATTACTGCCTTAGTCTTTATGGTTTTCAGGCTTATTTCTTAATACTCTGCCCTTACAGAAAAATACTTAACACATTAGTTCAAGTTGAAAGATGAAAAAAAATACCTTTGCTAGATTAGTCCTGCCCTGCACTGTGCACATTTAAATATGTTTTGGCCATTATATTCTTCATGGGCAAATTTTTTTATATTTTATCAAGGTAAATATGAAGTTCTGCTTCTCTCACATTTTGATTTTAGATATTTTGATATAAAAAATGCTTTGAAATTCCTACATGACCTCATTTAGTAAACGCGCAGTCATCCATCTGATATTTGAAGAGCACATGGTGACAATTTTAAATAATAAACTGCCTTTTAACCTACATCACTGAATGAGTTGAAAGTATGATCCAAAACAATATAGTCAGAAAAATCCATGATGCTCAAATCATAACCATTCAACAACATCCTTGGAACATCTGCAAAGGCCAAAGACCACGTGTTGGCTGGTATCTGCAAGAAATATTTATGGGCTTTTCAGGGGTCTAAGCCCAAAGGCTTCAAGCTGAGAGAAGGAAAACTGTCACATAAAGATACAAACAATCCTGAGACGGAGCAAGTTTATAGATATTGTACCCTGAGGAAATCTGGGATTGAACAGAGTAGCTGTACAACCGTATTGCTGTGGTTTTTACTATGGCCTGTGGAAAGGATGCAACACAAGAAGCAACAAAAACTTCCCAGAACACCTCTCAAGTACTCATTTGTAATATAACTGAAAAAAGTTAGCTTCAATGGTTTTACACCTTACATAACTTTCTGACAAGTTCCAGGACATCCATTCGATTTTTTCCCCAGTGGTGGCACTGTTTGAAAAACTTTCAAGAATTAATAAAATTCAACACCTCATTTCTTCTGGTGTAAGTGCTGAACAATTTTCTAGGATGCTGGAAGCCTTAAGGGCAGGTAAAAAAATAGTTCATGTCTGACTACTATCAGATTGTTGTCTTCCCAAAATACTTCCTTTCTCTGTCTTTAGTAAAAATGAAGACCAGTTACGTTCTACCTCTAATAAGAAACACCTCAGTTTTAGTAAGTTCTGAACAACACATGCATCTGGATGGGGATTAAAAAATAGCAAAGAAATGCACCTGAGGGTGGATTTAAAAATAGCAAATAAAGGCAAATATGGTCTCCTGATAAACTCTAAACTACCTAGAGATTGGCACCTGAGGAAATGAATTAAGTTCTTCAATGAATACTGCTGCTTTTGTAACTGACTGAACATTAGAGAACTGGAAATGCAAAGCTGTTTTCTCTTGAATGAAACATAGCACAGTCAAAGGAATATGCTCAAATAAGGACAGTAGAAAACAAAAAGGCTATAAAATTGTTTCCCTGGCCCTAGGGATAACAGATGATCTAATGAAGAAGGATGACAGATATTTGCCCATATAAGTGAATGGCTTTCCTAGAGGGCTGGTTTTCAAGAGGGCCTGATTCTGCACACATGCCTTGTTCCTCACTGCTCGTAGCACTAATATTTCATGCAGGATCCAGCTCTTTACTTGCTCATATTATTCATTTTGCTAGCCAAGACCACCCTCCTAGCTTTGGGTTACTTAGCTATTGAACAAATTCTACCTTTGTTTTACTTTGAGAGCTACAGAACTTCATGCTAGATTATGCTATCTAATTTATCTGCTGTTCCCAGTCTTGTGTTTTGAAAACTACCCCATAATATCTTTAATGTGTCAATAGCCTTTCATATTCTAATAAACAGAACCCATCCTGCTGCTGTAAGCTCTATCTATCCCACAGGTTTCCCAGCTCTCTCTTTTCTGTGGTTGCAGACTTTGTCTCTACATGCAATTTTGGGGAGTATTTTGGAGAAATGCTAGAATGAAGGTTTCTTATCTTTAATCACTGAAAATATTAAATTGTGATTCAGGGTCTCTTTTTTCACCACAAATTATGACTCAGAAACCAGGTAGATAGCTTATAAAAATCTGCTACATCTGCTCAAATTGCAGACAGATAACTGTGGAGTGCTAATCAGCATGACAAACACATCCCCAGACATAAGATTGAACCTACTGACTTCATCAACTGATGAAACACTCTCCTTATTTGGGAGATGTATTCCTTTTTGGACTAATCGATAATCAGGCAGAAAGGAGCTGGTCCTATGCAAAGGAAAAAGCAAAGGATACAGACAGACATACCTGAAGTTGTATCAAAATTCATCATCACTTCTAACTATTCCATTAATTCTGTCAAACTTTTTCTTCTTTTGTCATCTTATCACTCACAAAATTATGTATACTACTCTAGAGACAATGGGTATAAACATGAAGTTGATGCTTATGATGGCATTCCTATATAATGATTATACAATCCTTTGGTTGCCAGTAGATCTTTGTGCATGAAAATGCATCATGAATTTAAAGTAAATATTTTAAAAAACATCATTTAGTTCCAGGAATAAAAGCTTTGAGGCAGGAACTAAAATTGTAATCTCATTTGTAATTCATTTTGGAGAAGTCATTAACCTTGTTTTTATTTCTTATAGGTCCTTTTTAATGAAATTGAACTCAAATCTGTCATGTTGAAGCATGTGAGAGAAGGCGGCAGCAGACAATACACTTGGGAATAATAAATCCAATTTCTGGTATGAGAGGCAAAGGAAGGCCAGGTGTGACTCCCTGGGTAGTGTGATAACTACAGTTCCAAGCAAGAATAAATCTTCTCACTATTTCATTAAAAAAAGGATTGGGAGAAACAAGCATCAGTCCTAAAATACCTGCTAAACCTATAAAGAAAAAAAAAACTATGCACTCAGAAAATTTTAAAAAGCACTTTCCTTTATTAGTCGTAAAATAAAAACAGACATAGAACCCAAACCCTTCTTCCACAGAAGTTGTCACAGACACCCATGATAGCAGAAGGCATTTCCTGCTCATGCTTTTGCATGCATAACTTGTGTACATTGTTTTTGCCAGAAAACTAATTTTGGAATAATAGACTGTCGGCCAGCGTGAGAATGAAGTGTGTTCCCCAGGATTCTGCAGATGCACATGGGACTGCCAAACTAAATTTATGAAATAAAAAATATTCTACTTGGGCAAATATGGAGAAATGGCTCACCAAAAAAACTCCAAAATCAAGTATGTCATAAATTCCCCAGTGGCTTTTCACAACCTTTACTGCATTAGTAGAAATGCAGACCACAGTGTAGCATCTGAACATTGTTAAAAGATGCAGACCACACAAAGAGTTCAACAATACTTCCTTGGGAGAAAATATTATTGCTTCCAGTACTAATCTTTTTGACCATATGCGTTAGTGGTTTAAGGAAATGTTTTTCCCTCTTTAGGAAAAGACCAGATCATTTAATTAATCCAAGATAATATGATATTCTACTTGGAGACATATTTTGTCATCGCTCCCACAAGGTTTTGTTAAATATATCCAAGTAAGCTCTGAGCAAATCAATGTACAGAATGAATTTCTCTGATCAAGACAAAGCATAAAATAGAAAGATATTCCAGTTTCTTAGAAATGACAGTTCCAGTCTTAGAAATGACAGTTTAATTTTCAGTCGTACTGTCATTTAAGAAAGTTTTTAACAAAAACTTTAAAATGTATATACAAAATTGCTCATTGTTAATCAAAGAGAATATATCTTCAAACAAGGTTGATACTTTGGACAAAACATGGTAAGCCCATGACCCTGGGAGAAGACAGTAAGAGAGAACTTCAAGCTGCTGTACAAAGTTTGGTTAAGGAATGAGTGAAACAGACTTCCTTCTCTGCTTTCCTCCGTTAAAATCAACTTTTCATATTGCCAGAATTTGCTTTTCTGGAACTGATATTTCTACTGTTACTCATTCAACTTGAACAGGAGTCTTCAAGGTAGTGAACCTTTGAAAAGCTGTGCTATATGTATCCTTTTCTATGATCATTTGTATTATTCTTTCATTCCATCATTATTTCTAATGTAAAACGCATAACAATCTTATGCGAAGAAGTTTATGAGAAGAATACTCTTGAACATAATCAAAACCTTGCTATATGATTCATTTTTCCGTTCCATACATATATTTCAACACAGATAATGACATCTGGAGTTATGCAGCATACACAGGCCCTGATCCAAAAGCTTTTGAGAACAGCTATGTTCATTTCGATTGGCCCTGGATTGGGTTCCTAACCTATACTATACTGGCTCTTTATTTCATACGTAATTAATATCAGAGGAAATTTATTGGTAACAAAAGGCATATGGTGATTCATCAACAACCCTGAAAAGTGAATTTTTAGCCTTTCATTTAATTGGAAAGCAACAGGACACCTTAGCAAATCTGACTTACCATTGTCTGTGGCTTTTCAATGTTAGTCTACACTACCTTTCAGAAGCTCAATTTATTTTTACATAATTATTCCTAGCATGGCTGATCATCAAAATGCCAACCAGTAAGAAGAAATACAGATAAATCCCCTTTTAGCTCTTATATAAATTCCAATTGTGATCATAATTTTCCTAGATTTTAAGGATATGACTCTTCCTGATCTTGTACTAATCTTTTTTTTCACAGAAAAGCCTGCTGTCCCTGGCAAAGGTTATCGAAATAATGCCTTACACCTTCCTGTTGCAGAAAAAAAAATCATTTTGATGGATTCCTACTGTATCTTACCTTTCTTTACATTATGGGCTGGCAAACACAAAAGAAAGCACAGAAAACAAACATTAAAAAAGATAACATACCTGTATCCTAGACTGTGTTCCTTAAAAGCTTAACATGAATATGCTTCTCTTTACAAACACTTCCTCAGCTGAAAAGCAATTTCAGTGTGCCAATAGGTAAACGTTTTGCATGACTGTACATTGATTTAATACTACCTGCAGGCAAATACGGATTCCTGTCAATCTTCAATTCTCCGTGACTACAGAAATCAATTTTTTTTCTTAACTACATCCAAAATAAACTTGACTGAAAAAGAATCAGTTTATCTCAAGAAACATCTTACATACAAAAATTGCAGTCAGCACACAAGTAATACCAGTTTCCAGAGATCTTAAGGCTGTCTCCTAAATTAACTGTATATTTAGTTCCTTTTCTCTTCCAAAAGGGGCTGAAGAATATAGGAAGGCATAAGGGCTGCTGCTATTACAATGGAGACTACCCAGGGTATAGCTTCATGATGTCATATCAGGGTTGAAATATGTTTGATATTCTCAGGCTAAAGCCCCTGGTTATTTCAAGAGAAAACCACTGTATCTTTAGCAATGCACCACCTCTCCTGACCTCAGGGCGTGGTCAAAGACGTGGTGTCACCAGACCATTTGGCCTTTGAAGTACTTGCACTACTTGAAGTCCTTTTGTGTATCACACACACCTCACCTATTCCTACTTAGCGACTCCTGTGCTCAATACCTGCTCATTCGAGTCCATAAACTCTAGTACTTGAAGTTCTATTGCTAAGGCAAAGCTCAGTAGCTCAGGGGATGGGCTGATTCTCAAAACTCATCCTTTAAAAATACAAGTTTAAAGGGCAGCAGTAATTTTAGAGTATTGACATTTTTATAAGTCTTTTTGCCCCATATTTTACTGCTTGAAACAAGAATGAAATCCCCTTCCCAACATTATCATGTAGATATTGAATGATAACATTTCCTCAGAATGACAAAACTCCCTAACAAAATCACTGCTTTCAGACAACGCATTTTATATGTTTTTTATCAAAAATGTTTTAGTGTTGAAACTCACCTTTATTACCCAAATTCCTCTAATGACATGATCAATAGCCCTATAATCTAAGTCATTCTTTTGTTCAAAGTGAAAATATTCTCTCTCAGGAGAAACAGCTTTAATAATTTCAAGATGTTGTTGGAAAAAAGGCTACTGGCTTGAGTAGCCATTCTACTTGGCAAGTCCTTGTAACCAGTGTTCACCACACCCTGATGAGAAAGCAAAATAAACAGTTGTCAAAGCTTTCATGTGTTGGAAACTTTTCACATGTTCTCCACAGATCTGATGCCTGCTTTATACATGCTAGTAAATCAAATTTGCATATTACTACAGACAAGAGTTACTAAAGCTTTCTTTTACAAGTTAAGGTTTCTGTGTAAAACTAATAGCTTACTCTGATGCATGACCAAAGAAATTCAGCAATTTTGTCAGGAAGCCAGAGTTTAAATGAGCTGGGAGGCCAGTCAGGGAACTGGTTACAAAACCATATGGTGCTTATTTTTGAGAAGAAGAAATCAAGTACTTCTTCAAATGAAAAAAACACCTCATGATTGTCTGATAAGAATCACATTGCACAATGTGTTTCACAGATTAACTGCACTCTTGACAATCCCAAGGAAAAAGATAGTGATACCTTCAAAACTTAAATTCCTTGCAAGTTCATCTGGATTAATACCACATCTCTAACATCCCTTAGTGTTATTATGAAAGCAGAACATCAAAAAAACTCAAATAAATCCTAATGCCATG
Source organism: Cyanoderma ruficeps (assembly GCA_008694505.1). Classification (NCBI taxonomy): domain Eukaryota; kingdom Metazoa; phylum Chordata; class Aves; order Passeriformes; family Timaliidae; genus Cyanoderma; species Cyanoderma ruficeps. The sequence continues at coordinate 10,218,720 of VZDJ01000155.1, read as the reverse complement.
CTCTGAAAACAATTTACATTGAATTCTGACCTTGAACACTGTACACTAGGTTTTTGTTCCTTTCTTTCACTACACCATTCCAGGATAGCCATCTGGACATTAAACTCGCCAGTTTATCTCATAAAGTCACACACATTGGCGTACATACACATCCTGGAGTAAATCACAACATAATAATGAAGTATGGCAGCCTCAGAAGTGGTCAATACAGGGTAAATTTGAAGTACAAGGTAAAATTGAATCTGGACACTTCACCTGGCTCTCCAGAAGAGGCCTTTGCAGTGATCTACTACCTGGGGGACGGTGGCAGCAAGCCCAGATTAGTTCCTGATGAAACTTATCCTTCTTGGGTAAATTCACAAATACTGAAATGGCAGCATCCTAAACCACTTCAACAAATGAGTCTTTACAAACATATAGTTGCATCTTATCATCTTCATCATTATACATTGCAAAACTTTGCTTTTCCACATCACACTGGGATTTATCCTCATCTAAAAATTATATTAATTTTAATGGTAAACCCATAAAATCTACCACTCATATGGAAAACTGTTCTATACCACTACTTTAAATTTGTGAAAAACAGGCAAATCTCTGAATTGTTTTTTTCTTTTGCTATATCTGGAATCGAACACTCAAAATTCTTGTTAATGAAGGAATTAGTTTAAAAGCATTTATGGATGTCATTGTTTAAAAGGATGTTCCCATGCTTATAAAAGTCACAGTACATAAAACAAGAGAGAATTATCTCTGACTAATATTCCAATTTGTGGTTTCATTACTTATGAAAGACTTTGCTTTATTACCCCACAACACTTTTGTAAGAAGCCCATGACAGACCTGCAGTGACTTCAAGGAAAGACAATCTTTATTACTGTAATGCTGATTACTTTTTCATTTGTTAGAGTAACACTGATGTTATTTGTATTTTCCATGCACATCAGTTATTTCTAAATGCTGGTGTATTATCTAGACCCGAAAAATGTCAAATTCTGCAGGATGAGTCATTTCTACTTTACTCCCAGCCTCAGCTCTGTATAATTACTGATCATTTCTTCATGGACTCCATCATATTCCGACTGCTTAGAACTGAAGATTTCTTCCCCAATTTGAACATTTAAGAAAGCAAACCAATCAAATTTAGTAACTCTTTCTAGGAATGGTAACTCTTACTAGAGAGGATAAATAGAGAAGTATGTCATACATGTGGGTGCTTTAAGAAGTAAATATAACTTATTAATTACTTTGAATCTGAATTGAAAATTACTTGGAAATCATTAGCAAAGCAAATACTGTAAATCACTGATTAAAAACAGGTAAAATGTAATCATGAAGCCATTACTCACTAATAGTTTTTAGTAAATACCTAAATACATGCATATTTCACTAAGCATTTTATGCTTATAGGAACATATGTTTGAGGTCTCCAATGCCATAAGCAGAATCTGAACTAATACAAGTACCACTTTTAAACACCGTACCAGGCAAATCATACCTGGTACATGAGGGCCTAACCTGTTCAGGTGTGAGCAGTGCCTCCAGTTCCAGCTGGCTCCAAAACCCACATGAACAGCCTCTCACCCTCCAAAAGCTGCCAGCCCAGCACAGGGCACCCCAGCTCACACATGTCAGCTCCTAAGGCAGGAGATGGGAAGGGCTAGAGACACACTCGTAGAGTGCTGAGGAGACAGGCAGCTGGTGAGGCACTCCTGGAAGCAGGCACTGCTTACCAAAGGGAATTCTCTGGCTGACAAACAGGAGCCCAGGGATGAGCCATGCTGGGGCAGGGACAGCCATGAGGGGTGAGGGTCAAACAGTTGCACACAACCCCACATTCAAAGGGATTGGGATGGACTGGGTACAATGTGCAGGGAAAACAGAGGAAAGTTGAGTCTAGGAAGGAAGAAAGAAGTAAATTGGACCTGGGAAGTAAGGAGACAGCATATTTTAAATGAGGTTCCCTTTTTCTGGATATTGAAATCAATAATTTGAATTTTGTGTTAATTAGCAATTAATTAACTAAAATTTCTGGTAGTCCCATGAAGAAAGAAACCTTTCAGATTGTTTTTGAATGACAATGTTTTGCTTCAGTGCAAAGCAAAGCAGAACTTTAACCAGAATGTTTTATTAAGTGTTAACAGTGTTCTAGATTCTAAGCCATATTTTCTTATTCCACCTGCTATCAAATCCCCTGACAGCAATTCCCATTGCTTTGGCAGCTACTGCTGCAGTCAGCCCAGCAATGCCACCACCAATTACCAGCATCTAGAGAGATCAAACAGAGAGTAAAGTGCATTCTATGTTCACTTATTCCATCACATGCTGTGTCTGCAATATGCCTTATCTTCAAAAGCACTTGAACTTTAAAGAACATCAGAGGCTAAAAATTGTTAAGTTCTTCAGAGAAATCAAAAGAAAAAATCTTAGCTCAACAATACAACATTGTTAAACAGCTGGTTTGATCTATAAGAGCAGGTGGCCATCTGTACAAAAGGTACCAAATGTAGAAAATTAAAGAAAAAAGTTAGAAAAAAATAAGTCAAACAAGACATAACTAGAGGTGCTTTTTCTGTTCCACAGGATATAGACCTTAACTCAAACTTTGATAGCAAAGGATGCTGACATTATTTGTCCAGTTATGCAAATGCTTTCCTTTACTGTAGCTCTTCTCAACTATGAATTCTGACAGGTATGCTGCAACAGAAACCACAGGGCAGGGCTCAGTCTCAGAATGAGGAAAGAGACTGGCATAAAGTCCTTTAAAAACCAGTGAACATCCTTCTGCAGCAGCATGTGATAATGAATTTTTTACACTGAAAATAATTGATCCAGTATTTCCAAAAATAAATGAAGAATTCAAGGCTGAATTTAGACGTACATAATACATTCACTACAAATTTCAATTGCCCTTAGCTGCACTGTATTAAGGCAGATGAGAGCAAACAGAAGTCTGTGATGTTAGTGTCCTGCCCAAGCAGAAGCAGGTCTAGTAAAATACCTTTTTTGGGGTCATCCTGGGAAGAATCTAGTCTTGAGCCCTCGAGGAAGTCTTAAAAGGTTCTGATCAAGTAAATTCTGTATTCAGAAATGCTCAAATACAGTTAAATCAACTTTTAGAGGATGGCTTAAATATCTAAAGACAGTACACTAAAGCAAACCAAAATAATATCCCAAGGAATCAAATGCTATTAGGTATCTCTTGGAAAGGTCATGAAGGAGAGCTGAACTGCCTTGTTACATTAGCAGTCTACCTTTACAGTACAAAATTTTATTTTTTAAATGCATTATACTTTCACAGGAGAAACTTGTTCTGCTGTCACTATCTGACCAGTAAAATCCCAGCCAAAGTGATTAGATCCCAGCACTACCAATTTGTACCTATAACAAGTAAACAAATATCATTGGAGATAAACTGTGATACCATCAGATAAAATAACATTGTGGATGACACCCCCTAGGGTTCAGATGCCAGGACACAACTTAAAGAGGCAGAACCAAATCCATAAACCAAATCAATTAGATAATTAACAGAAATCTCTTAACAATAGCATAATGGACATCTTAAAGTAATAATTTTTCAAACAATACATTCAAAAGTAATTAAAATTTATACCAGCGGCTTGAAACTTAAATGTTTGTTGGAGGACAAATGCTGGAAAAAATGTGTATCAGAAGTAGTGACTCACAGGATAAAGTGCTTCTTGCAACTGCAGTATTTGAATTATTTATTTTTTACCTCTGTGGATCAGCTGACAAGCCTATACTGGACTGCCAGCCCACTTGCACATAATATGGACTGTGCAGAGGGCTGCTCATAGCTATTCCAGGAATTTACAGCACAGATCACCTTGGTAAAGTAGGGCATTGACTTTACATGAACTGGAAAATAGGTCCAACATTTCAGCTCGCTTCAAAAGGAAATATGTTTGAAACAGAGACTGCCTGCATTGTTAAATTGTACAAGAATGCTTAAGTAGCATGCATCTCTCCACTGTTACTGCTCTAAAATATTTTCAATTTATTGTTCCTCATTCAAAGAAGTGGAGGTAGCCCCAAAAATATTCACTAAAATGATGCTTTGTGTGAACATTATGTAGCTACCTGGACCCCACTAGAATATACTTTTGTTACAGGCTTTTTTGTTTCCAACATATACTACTTGTAGAACATTTTCTTTGCAGTTTTTGTTGGGTTTTTTTACCCACTGAGGAATTAAGAAAAGAATTACTGATTCCTTCAAAAGAGTTACGTAGGTATGTAGTAATTTGAACAAGAGCTGCAGCTGTTTTGTGCTTGTTCTGTCAACAAAAGATTTTCAAACCAGATAACTATGGGTTTCTCAGTCCTTTATAGTATTTGGACTGAAGGTCAAGCAACTTCAAGATTTCACTTAACAAAAATGGAACAATTTGAAAATCCAGTTATCATCTTTATACTATTCTTACTTTAAACCTTTTGCTCCTTTCAAAGCTTAAAATTCAAACTGAACAGGGCAAGGGAGTAAAATCCTCTTTATCCCAAAAGGAGTAAACAGATACAAAACCAATTTAATATCAATGATCTAAATGCTGAAGCAAGGTGCATCCAGGGCAACTCTCCTGACTCCTTGGTTACAGACTGCAGAGAATTTAGTCCACTCTCAGTACTGCAGGAGAAGACTACTGTAGGCAGTCATTCTGGGAATTCCTATACAACTCTAGAAAATTAATATTTTGTAGCTAAAGGTACATAATAATTTTCCTTATTGAACTTAATAACAAAAATTTTACAAGCTTTACTGAAGTGAAATTTCACGCAGTGGAAGGAAATGAAAGACTAGCAAAAACAAGAGTTGAGCCAGAGCAAGACAGCCATTGTATACACATACTTTCTGTACTAGAGAAAAAACTGTTTTTCTTCTGTGGGTACCATCTGATTCAGTGTCATAGCCATATAACTGAGGTAATAATTTATTTTGGTACACAGGCAAATAAAAGGATAAATGCTAAAACCAAATATTTTGAGAGAATTTGGTATTAAAAAAAAATCAACATTGTTTAAGGCCCTGTGTTAGAACATTGGAGAGAAATCAGAGAGTTTGACACTAGGTTAATTAGATTTAAATAGTTTCAGGGAGAGAGAGAGAATGTGCAACAGGAAAATACTATTCATCTTTGTAGCCAGATTGCTTAAATTTACCAGAGCTGTCATCAAGACCTTTTAGAGACTAGTTGCATGATTTTGTTTATGGTTCTGTAAAGAGAAACAATATTGACTGCTGACATTTATCATGGCTTGTAATTTTTCCTCCCCTTAACTTCACTGTGGTTGACTACATGAAAAGTGATTTGTTTTGCTTTATCTTCATCAATCAAGAAAAAAGAATATCCCTCTTAATAAGGTAAGAAGATGTACCTGTAGGCCCCAGCGTAGATCATGAGACTCTTACCATTGCAAACACCCCACTATCTCCCTCCAAGATGGAAAAAATAATGGCAGATTGTTTCCTCTGATTTTCGGAAAGTGAGGAGGGCCAAACCAGGGAGGATACGTAAGAGAGACCTCCTTCCATCCACTTGCAAGCAGATGGGTCACAGGAAACTGCTTTGCAACTGTGTCAGAGTTAGTACTTAGACAAAGGGGTCACTGTCACCATTTGCATAGAGCTGGCTCCATCTGAACCCGAGTGAGGTTTCTCATTGGGATGATGTGAGAAATCTTGATACCAGAAAACCGAAAACATTAGACCAGACACAAGTTATTCTTAAAGCTCTTCAAAATTAAAGGAAAGCTTTCATAGAAGTACAGATGATGTACAATTTAACACTAAAAGTTGAGCTCATTGTTTATGGATTCTCAAGCCACTTAAGGTACCCAAATCCTGGACAGTTTTTGTGTATATAAAAATCCCAGGAAACAGTTGTTGTTCTTTTACATACACACACACACACTTAGCTGAGTGGCACAGGGATGGGTTCAAAACATCCTCTTTACTATGACAGGGCACTTAAACTTTTCCTTTATACAGAGAAAGAGAAATGCATAAAATGACTTTGCTGCAGCTTGTTATGCACGATGTGGAACACAGAGGATTACATTCACTCATCTCCAAAGTGGAATCTATCTCATACACAGTGATATGAAAAACTCTTTTCAGATGATTTATGGATACAACAGTGGCAAGGCAGCAAGTGGCAGGGAAAATGCCTTGTTCAATGAAGCAGTTATGTGTTTGATACCTTTACCAAATTGATTCCGCTTTAGATGAACTGGTTCAAATTTAAAACCCTTTCAATATGCAGCCTATGTACATAAATAATTGGTTCAGCATTCAAACTAGTTGTTTGTGTTTGGCAGTTTTTTTAATGAATTCCTTATAGAAATCTTACTGGCTTTGAAATCAGTTCCAAATCTGAATTGTTTCAAAATGTGTCTTATATTGAATGACAACTGCTCTTGACTGTTGTTTGGCCACTAATGCAATGTGATACTACGTGGGGAGGCAGAATTCAGAACCAGCAGGAGAGTTTTGCACCTTTAGTTGTCAGAGGCTGCAGTTTTTGGAAGGTAAAAAATTCTTTCACCAAATTCATACTGTCCCCAGGGCAAGGCCTCAAAACAAACACAGTAGCTTCAGAGACAGTATTATGGGTTATGCTTCAGGCTACAGACAATCCTGTTTGCATGTTATGATCAGCTCACACTTTGCAAGCAGTCTTAGATTACAGGCCTACTTACGTGAGAGATTATTATGGAAAAATAATAAAAAGTGGTATGTTAAAGCTATGCCAAATATAAGAGACATTTATCATGCTGTCAATGGAATTTTTTACCATATGTCTCAATGGATTTACTAAAATTAGTTTTGTTTTATACCTATAATAGCTATAGGTCTTAGGCCATGTATAATGTATTTCACAAAAAGCAAGACTGTTGTTCAAGCAGCAGGAAAAAACCTAAAACACACGACATATATGCCCTGGGGAGAGAAAAAAAAAAAAAAAAAGCTCAATGTTTTGGGAAAGAAGTCAAAACCACTTCTCTAGATCTGCTTGTGTAAAAGTGAAGCTAGAAAATGGGGAAGTATCCCTAAATCTCAAATTGCTACAGTTTCTAAACTGATTATGATATTTAGTTGACACAAATTACTCTTCAGAATAAATACAGCTACATTATTCACAAATTACAAACTTACCTTTAATTATATATAGTTCTCAAACATTAATTGCTACCCTGGCTTGTCTGCATTGTTCAGGAGAGAATTTTGCTTTTTGTTAATTTTATGTTCCACTTTCAATTTTAGTTGATGTTTTACCAAGGACTAGAAATCAGGAGGACCAGTGCAACCCACTTCTCACCATGACATTTCTTTGGTAAATCCCACACTGTTGATGTTCACTATTAAGTTCTTATAATGAAAACCTCTAAAACAGAAGATATAACTAAATACAAAGGCTTTTTTTTTCTTTCCAGATCATATCAGTTTAGTTTTATTCACTTTCAAAGGCACAAATTTCAACATCCAATGGATGTCAGCAGACACAGTTTCTCAGAAGTTTGAAACTTCCATTCATACATCCAATCCAGTAAAGTTTTATGCACATATATTATTCTTAAAGAGAATAATCGGTTGACCTTAGTGGGATGGTTAGCGTGAGAGAAGGTGGCAGGATTGGGCCCCAAGTTTTCTATAAATAATACAGAACATCTCCAGATGAACATTCCACTGTTAGTTTTTATAATGCCTTCCACAGCCAGCCCACATGGTCTCTCACACACATTCCTACATGCCAGAACAATAACAAATTAAAGTTTGGTTTGTAAAAGGGCTTGGCTCAGATGCTGCTTATACAAGTTTGCATGCTGTTTACTCTGAAAAAGGTGTGGAACTGACCACAATGAGGTGACAACCTCAATTCCACTCATACATGAGGTGAGAAAACCAATAACAAAACTGCGGGCTTAGGAAAGGACACTTTGTTGCTCCTGGCTTGCATGTGAATAAAGTGAATTTTATTAAAAAAGAAATGAAGCTTCTTTGTGAAGCAGACTGAGGAACATCTCTTTCTCCTAAGCATATACATGCATACAAACATTTTTTATATATAAATATAAGTGTCTGATTGTACACACATACTCATACTACACGTGATGATCCACAGAAGGAGGAGTCCTAGATTATTGTTATTATTATTGCCCTACCTTACCATCCCTTGCAGTCAATGAAGATTTTCATTGACTTCAGGGAAACTGGATTTCGAAGCATTACACTCTCCCTGTGCTGAGCACTGGTTCAAGGATATCATTACACCAAAACCCTGTCTGTGCTTTCAAAACAGAGTTTGAGTGATTGAAGGGTTGCACTCTGTTTCCCTGAACTATTCTGATTTACCTTCATGGCTTGATACTCCAGAATACCCTTAAAATCCAATGTTGTCTGTTAAAATAGTAGTCACAGAGAATAAGGGAAATACCTTGGAAGCTGACTCAGTTTCATCTAAGTACTATTTCTGGCCAATTCAACATGAATGTTCTCATAAACATCAAGTGGACCCGACATTTAGCCCCAAATTAGAACAATTTTAAAAAGGGAAACAAATGTTTCACCACACCCACAGTTTCAAAGGTTTTTCTGCGTTTTTTTTAAAAATATTATATACAACCAAATGCCTGATTGCAGACATCTCCATAAAACTTGGTTGTCCCCATAATTAACTGGGGATACCCCAAGCTACATTAATTACTAACAGAGATGTGAAAACTGAAGTATGTTTGCTTAAACATACAGTCAGTTCAATGCCAGAAAACATTCTAAAAGAGATTACACAGACCAAGCAGATACATGTGGCAGGGACATTTCTATTAGAAACACTCTAAACAAAGCCACTTAGTACAGAATACATTTTGCTTAAAAGATATACACATGGCATTAGAGCAAAGCTGGGAACAACTATAAGAACTTTAACTGACTGAAAAAATAACTGCCAGTATTTATAATTCTACAAAGAAAAGTGTCATAACGAGTTCACTGGAAAAAAAATCTCAGTTCTATCCTGCACATGTGCACATGATATTTTCAGGCCATTAAGGCAGCAAAAACTAGAAGAAAACACTTTTTTAAAGTAAAAACTAAAACCTTTATTTGTGAGGTACCACAGAAAAATGGAAGGTTTTTGCTACAATTCTGAGAAGATACATACTCAACTTTGTTAAAGAAAGAAAAAGTGCTTCAGATACACTCCCCAAATTAATAGCTCTCTCCTGTCTTTGGGGAGAGAAGCAGTAATTCCTCACTATCAGCAATTACTATACACAATGTACTTGCAGTATCTCAGCTGCCTGGCTAATGAGTAGCAGGTAAAGTAAAGCAAAATCTCCCTCTAATCCCTGACCTTTTGCTGTAGGAAGGAAAGAAATAAACACAGAATACCTCTGATGCAAGTTCTAAGTAACCCAAAGGAGAAGCAAAAATGGATTCTGGAAATGGTTAACCTGTATCCTGCTCTACCCCATACAGCTAATGGAATTATACAAGCCTAAGAAACAAAATATTTAACCCACAGTAATTTTTGTATTCTAGATTCTTCTAAGGTCAGACAGAAAGGCACTGTTCTCATTTCATTTATTAGTCCAAAAGAATATTCTGATATTTTGCACACTGGTTGCACAATATAGGAATAATTGGTTTTCAGCACCAGCCTTCAGTCTGCAGTCATTTCTTTACGTCATCTACATCAACTTCCATTCTTTGATGTTATGACAGCATTGCAGACCAGCATCTGGTCTTTGAACTTAGATTCCAGTTTTTTATTGGAAATGGTATTTTCATTTATACACCAAATTTAAAAAGGCTTAATCCTCATATCTCTCGCACAACCTATCACTGCTTCAATGCCATGCAAGTCACAAAAACAATTGCCCAAAAGTGAAATACTGTTTTAGAAATTTGTACAGAATAGACTAAAAACCACTTTAAAGCTACCTATTTCTGTTAATACAGTTCTTTCCATAGCCATTTTTGGGGGAAAGAAAACGTCATTTTTTTATTATCTCTATATATGCAAAAGCAGTAAAAGTTCTGGCAGGCCTAGAATCAAGAGGATCCAAATCTCCATAAGACTTTTTCGAAAACTGGCAGACTAGCTTGAGAGCAAGCCTGTGAAACAGATATTTTTCAGACTCATACATCTCCCCTCTAGTAAACTTGTCATTGTAACACCTTTATTCTCAACCCAAACCTGTGTACGTTTCTAAGCTTACTAATGCAGCTGTCGCCAAAAGAAAAAGAGTAAAAAAAATGATTCTTCAGAACCATGAATCAACAACATAAAACCCAAACAGCTCCTTTTAAACCCAAAGACAGGCGGTCATCAAGCCAGAATGGGATCTGAGGCTGAATGTTGCTGCATTCTCTTATACTCTCTTTGTTTCCTTTAGAAAGCTGGAGATTATTTCAAGTTTTTGCTCATGAAACACAGCATTGTCTAAATCTGGAGTTTCATGAGCTCCCACGAGTACCTTTCACTTGTAAATTTACCTATTTTAGGCCTGATCCTCTTTTGAGCACATTTACCAGATGGTCCAAGTTACATTGGGTCTGTTGTATTGTACCTAATAATTGTATTATTTGAAGAATTCAGATACATTTCTTCATTCTATGTTTTTAATTAGGATGTGAAATAGGTTAATGGATTATATTTTTTGGGTGCCTTAAGCAAAACCACAGGAATACCTCTGAATTGTATAGTCCTGGAATGTTCTAGTTATGGAAATAGTTTTTAATAATCATGCCTTACGTCTTAAAACAAAAGTCATTAAGAAGATGAGCCAGTAAACACTTCAGTGTAGATGTGCAAGGTTAGTTACAATCATACTCCTTCCTGCAGGTTAGTAAACCCACTATTACGTGTATTTTTCTGAACACAAGTGTTATATCCTTCCATTACCAAAGGACAGATAACTGTAAATTACTGAAAAACATCTGTACAATTCCTCTGTTTTAAAATCTTCTTTAGCTGTCTCACATGTAGGATGCATACCACGTAATTCAGCATATTGCTGAACTTAGACATTTGGTTTTGGTAGGTTTTTCTTTCTACATCTACATTCATTCTCCTAGTAATAACAGCGCCAGTTTTATTGTTTCATTCCACACAGATCATAGACTGTGCATTCAATCTATTAATTTATAGTGCTTCCTTTCTGACTCAGTATCTGTTGGATACTTAAATGTTTAAAATCCCCTTGCAACTAGTATTTGGTGCATCCAAATCTAACCATCTCCAGAAAACTGAGATTTTCCACATCTCTTCTCAGTCTCAATATAGTTGGCAGCAATTTAAATTACATCTTTATGTCTTCTTATACCCTAAAGGAACTCCAACAGCTTAGTTTGGAACAAAAAATATTTATAAAATACATGCATAGCCCACTCCAGGTCAAAGTTCGCTGGATAAAGCAATACATTGCTTTATCCAAGACATAAGACCTTTTTTAATATAGCAGCTATTCAGTGTTAGCAGCTATTCAGTTGTTAACACGACACTAATTGTGTTATCTGTCCATAGCTGTTCACAGAATATACTAAGTTTTCCAGGAATTCAGGAAAAGATAGCCCTTCACTGAGGAGTTAATAGCAAAAACCAGCAGAGCACAAAAAAAATATTTGTGAGGCAAGGTGGGGGCAAGGCATTTTTAAAGCATATTTCCTTTCTAGCTGAACAGTGGCATCCAACAATTTAGCAGGATAGTCTTCAGGGGTCTGCCTGACTATTGCTCTCAGGGAAAAGGCAAATGCATTTGAGGAACATAATGAGGCACAGAACATTTGCAACTTGCTTCCATACAGGTGGAGTATACAGCAAGAAAAGGCTCCATGTTTTCAATCATAACAATCTATGAAGTCTATTCTAAACATGGAAGCATTACTAGTATGAAATGCTTCTGCAGTCTGCTTTAGAGAAGGGTTAGCATCTCTTGCTGTTCGTTGGTTTTTGGGTTTTTTTAAATTTGTTTGCAGGGGTGTTACTATTTGCAAAGCAAGGGATTTAAAGGCCTCATTTAGGAGCAGAAATTAATGTGATAGACTTATGGAAAATGTTTAGATTTACAGGTATTCATGCAATTGGCTTTCTAGTGATTACTTCAAACCAGCCAGCAGTGTCAATCTGTCAGTGACAGCAAGCCTGGCTGCAGGCTATTGTTTGTGTATTTACTCTACCTTTCAGAAGTCTACTATGGATTCTTCACTGCAGTGAAGAATGCTGCTAATCAAGTTTAACTATGCCTACAATAGTCTGAATAAAAAAAGTGGCCCACACACATGTACACAAAAACATACACACTTAACGCCACAGTTTTGTAGAGGTCTAACTCATTCAGTTCTAAGAACAAGAACTGCACTTGAACAATATTCCTTGCATGATTCATTACACTTTTGCCTCAAAGGCTTCCTGCCATAGGAAAACTTTTCGTTTTTTCATTTTATTTAATTCTTTAACATTCCCTAAGCGCTTCAAATGAAATGAAGTGCTCAAATATGCCTTTATGGCAACACAATTCCCATATTCTATTGATTTCTCTTTGTTTTCTCTAATTTTTCATTGAAATCTTCAAAGAATGTCCCTAAGGAAGCAATAGCATATTAATTGTTGTTTGGTTTATTCTTACAAGAACAGTAATTTAGATTATTTTATTATGTTCCAGACAATGATTGCCTAACCAGATAATGTAAGCAAAGTAAAGTAAACTGGAAACTGAGTTTAATTACAAAAACAATTGCTTGGATTGGATTTGTGATTGAGAAATACCAATTAATTCAATTCACAGTGCAGGGATGATTATTGCAATATCACAGTGATAAACAAGTAATGCAGAAAAAAGCTTTCACCAAGGAGTAAATTATGCAATTGAAAAAAGTTTGTGAATAGGTGCTGTAGTATCTCTGCAGAGACTCCTAATCTTGGTTTTATTTGCCACAAGACTGTGCCCCAGATAAAAATATTACGGTGGCCAAATGAGTGTTTTAACTTCTAGCAGATACATTATTCACCAGGAAATAGTGCCACGTTTGGAAAAGACAGATAAACATATGCTTACTCTGTTCTTATTGGCATCACAGTGATAAAACTGTGTCAGAGTCATTATTCCAGCCCAACATACCTAAGGATAATCTCCTGGAACCACATACACTATTCTCAAAGGCAGCAGGCATCACTCTTGGTATAGAAAGTAGGTACTGTAGAACTCATACCCTGTGTTCATAGTAGATACAGATAAATTAGTTTCATACCGTTTGGAAAACTGCATGCCAGTAGCTATAAATCTTTTAGCATCACGAAGTAAATTTGATAGATTACAGGTTGATTTGAAAAGAGATTGTGGGAGACTGTTGACTTTAAAAATTTCCAGTACAGTACATTTATTAACACTCTTGAAAGATACTGGAAGACTCAACCTGAAACCAAGAGGAAGGCAAGATGGGACAGACAAAGACAGGCTGAGAAGGAACATCCTCTAATTTTTTTGTTCTATTTTCAACTCCATGAATGACCACACATCTCAACTCATTCCACTGACAGCTTAATTACATAAACAAGTCTACTGGACCTGAGGAGATGCATCCCAAGGTCCTGAAAGAATTAGCTGGTGTAGTTGAGAAGAATTTCTCCATCACAATTTAAAAGTCAAGGCTATCAGGCAAAATACCAGTCACTGGAAAAGCGGGAATATCTCACTCATTTTAAAAGAGGATAATAAGGACCACCATGGGAGTACCAGCCAGTCAGCCTCACCTCGGTGGCCAGTCACATCAAGGAACAATCCTCCTGCAAGTTATGTCACCTCTCACATCGGAGTCTGCAGTGAGAGGACAAAGGATAACTGATTTAAAGTGAATGGGGATAGACTTAGATCGGCTCTAAGGAAGAAACACTTCTGTGAGACGCTGGAACAGGTTGCCCAGAGTAGCTGTGGATGCCTCATCCCTGGAAGTGCTCAAGGTCAGGTTGAGTAACCTGATCTAGCCCACGGAAGGGGGTTGGACTAAAGGATCTTTAAAGAATAATTCCTATTCAAATTATCTTATGATTAATTAGCTAAAAAACAAAGCTCTGTGGATCAGCAATGTTTGTGGAAGCATATGTATACACTCATGTTTATCAGGGAGATTCATGACCTCATTTTGTCCTCATTAGGAGTTCAAATACATTAAACATCCAGTCCAACTGGGCATTGAGTAAATAAACAATTTCTTATAAATTCTTACAAATAGTATGCTTAGTGCATTCATCTTACTGTTGTCACAAAACACTGACTCTACTATGACATCAAGTTCCTACAATTCCGCCTGACATCTACATTTGTCTGTAGTTATCATTGATGTATTTAATAAAAATTAGGTATAGAAAGTTAATATTTGTTTATTCCAAAAATAATTTAGCCTTTTTAAATGGTCTAAGTCTACAGATTCCATGTACAATGACTACAGATTTCATAGCTAGTAGTTAAATTACTGTCACCTTTCTGTTGGTACTGGAATGAAATTATGCTAAAACAAAAAAATAACTTGATATCTTTTTCATTATAAATTCAATGGGAAGTGTTAACAGAAAGCAAAATAGAGGAAGGGAATAATTTTCTTCCAATGCATTCTTTTATTTAGGGTGCAAAGGACACAGATTGCATAGTTTTTAACCTACCTTGCTGAAAACACTTTTTGGCTAAAGGAGTTGACACCCAGAAGCAATTTGAGATATAGCAAGATTACAGGATTGTGAACAATAAAACATCAAGAAGCTCTACTTCCTCTCCATGTTCCTATAAGTAACAATGTTTTTTCTCCATTCTCAGTTTGCACTACTTCCACCTTTTAATGTAAATATTTTACTTTCTAGAACTAGTGATCAACATGACAGTTCATTTTTATTTCATGTTAGCAGGGACCCCAGATCTTATCCAGGGTTACACTGACAGATCACACAGCTATGTCTGTACACCACTCCAATTTAAATGTACTTTCACTGACCTGGTGAGCTAATTTGCTTATAAATCATCATTAGTACAGGTGTTCCTTCCCCCAGATATGTAAGAATCAAACATCTCATATGAAACAGCTCTTTCAACAAAAATCACACAAGATTGAAACCAAATGTTAACCAATAACATCAGTAAGTAAATAAAACTATTTTCATGAAGCCTTAGGACTTGAAAGCACTCAGGACAATCTAGACCATTTTCTGCCCCAAGATAGTATCAAGTCTATGCATGAAATTGCTGGAACTGTCAATAAGTACAGACACTACAATATCTTAGGAATTTATTAATTTCCCTCTATCTTAACCAAGTATCTAGTTTAATTTATCTGCATTTATACATCTTCACAAGAGACATCAAACCCATCTATTTTGGATTTGCAACAGCCTTTTACATATCAAAGAACTGATAAAAAAGTTTCAGTGAAGACAGCCCAGTTCCACTTGTCTTTCCTTGTAAGTCATATTTCCTAAGCACTCAGTTATTCTTATCCTTCATCTTGGTGAATAATTCTCTTCATTGGTCCACACCTTCCCTTAAATGTGACAACCAAGCCTGGTCATACTAAAGTGTGACCCCATAAGGTGACTCCCTTCCCTGTAACTTTGCAGCAGTGTCAAGTCACATTCAATCTTAGTGCAACATCGAGATCTTTTTCTACAGAACTGTTACTTACTCAGTTGTTATCATGGTGTTTAGGCAGCAGAATCTCCCAAATTCTATGTGTGGGAGCTTGCCATCATCGCAGTTACTCGTACTCTTTTTCCCTTCTCTGAGCACCTCACAACTTGTAAAGATAACTTTCAATTTAAATTTTATCCTAGAATAAAACCTCTGTGTTCTTCAGCTTCATCTCAAATGGAAATTCAGTGAGTGAGTCTTTATTCCATCATCCAAATCACTAATGAAGATATTAAGCAGTAGCTAACTCAGGACTGACTCCTGCCAATCCTCACTCGGTTAAGGAAGTTAAGGAAGCATCGACACCTACCTCCAAATACCCCTACAAAACACACCAGTACCCACCTCACAGAAGATGAATCAAGACTAAGTTTTACCAGCCTGCTTACATGAACCTCAAAGTCGAGATATATGGCACACTGCTTCTCCTCTAGTCACCGAGGAAAAGGGCTAATGCCCTGGCAGACAGAAATTAAACCAGCTTGGTATAATTTCCCCATGAAAAATCTGCTCTGACTGTTAATCACCTTGATTTGGGGTGGCTTTTTTACAAATATTTCCTTTTATGGGAACTGAGCTAAAGTTCACTTACCTATAACATTTTACCTGCTTTCTCTCCCTTCTCAAAGACAGCAACTGACTTCTCCTTCCATCCTTTCATGTTATGACTAACCTTCCAAAAAAATTCCAACAGATAGTCCTGAATATTCCATTAACTGTCAGTAATAATAACTGTCACTATAGATACATTAGGCATGTTACTTTGCTATCAAATGGACTGCTTGCATGTCTCTTGTATATGGCAACATGGAGTAAGAAAAGAGTGTCAATGAGCCAGATCAGATATCAGAAGGTAAAGTAGATAATAATCAATCCTTGCTATTGTGATCAGTTCTTAATCAGTTAATGTGCCATTAAGAAAAGATAAGTTCATTAAAAAAAGAAAAAAAAACTCACTGGTAAAGCAATAGTGTTCAAGTCATTGGTTTTCTTCGTCACCTAACCTGATAGCTGTTTTGATCACTTGCCAAAGTCTTCTGTTGTAAAAATAAAGAGCTCACTGACATTTGAGGTTTAGCTTTACTCATCCATGCTCTTCCTGCAGCCTGAGACATTGACGTGACATTAATCCTGAGCAGCTGCTTTATACAACAAAAGGAATTTGTTATGGAGTTATTTTAAAAGTGCAAGTAACCAATTAATAACCAAATGTATAATTTCAGAAAAACTTTACCAAACACTTGAATTCTTTCCTTATTTAGTCACCTTAATTTTGATGAAAATTTTAATGTGCAGAAAGGGCCAAATTATTTATGTGACTTTATTTCTTACATGGGAAGATACTTTAGAAAATAAACAGCTGAAACATGGGAAAAAAAAGAGATTTTTTCCTGTCAGACTCAACGTTTCAGATTTCTGTCACTACTAGAACAACTCAGTATCTCTATTGTTCCCTTAAGTAAATCATCAATACACTAGTGGTATTTTGCATGGTCCTCAATAACCCTGAGGATAAACTGACATACATATTCCTTCCAGATGTTATGTTTCTTATATGTTATGTTTCTCTTGATAAGAAAAAGCATAAGCAGATCTTACTCAGCTGGATTTTACCTGTCAATGTCTTTAAACATGAACAAGGAGGGAAAAAAAAATCCTTAACTATGTCTGGTTAACAATCAATTGCATTTAACACTAGCAGATAAGATGGTTTTCACCTCTACATCTCATACATGCCAAAAATATCTCCAGTAATGTCTGTACTGTATCCATTCATCACAGAACAGGAGAAACCAGAGCAATAAAGTTATACTGTCATCAAAAAACTTTGAGAGAAACTGTCCACAACTGAATTAATTATGTCACAAAAGTGACACATCAATAACCAGTAGTATAGACAGCTGAAATACAAGGTCATTGGACAGGCTGGTATGACTGCTAAGGTCTACTGAAAGCTCCTAAACAGAGGTGAAAGATTGTGAACAGCAAAGTATTTATGAGGGACCTATCAAAAGCCCTGTTTGCTTAGAGTATAAGCATATCTTGCATACAAATTTGGAAATTAGGGCGTTTGTCTTAATTAATTATATATTGATTTAATTTTTTTTCTGATATTCCATATCATTAAGTAAAGAAATTTAAAAATGTGGAGGTTAGGCCTTCATTCTCATAAAACACCTTTTAAATGCTAAGGAGATAAAGCTTGGGACTCTGATTAAACATTTTCCATAGGTCTCCCATAAAAGTCTCCCTGTTCAACATCCTAATAATTTTAAAATATGATGTTTACCTTGCTAGGACTCCACTCTTTAACTCCTTCAATATTTCTTAAATCACTACCTTAATGTTTCCTGAATAAAAATGCTCATAGAGCAAGCATAAAAAAACCCCTACAAACCCTAGGTCATCTCTAAAAAAGCATGAGATATCAAGACAGCTCTTTACTTTAGTAGAATTACAGAATTACTTACTAGATATCTTCTATGGTAGATGTAGTTTAGATAAGGGCAGTAATTTTGTCATGGCTTATCTAGACACCCCTTACAAACACACAGACAATCCCTTGGATTTACCACTAAAGCACAACATATGGTTCTTTTTTCTTTCTAAGTATGAGGCAGAAGTTTATAACACATGAAAACAGTATGTCTCAACAACTGGGAAAATGAAGGAGATCATTAAGTGTAATAAATGCAGTCAAAGATACATTTATGTTTTCAAAAAAGAAAAAGAAAATTATTTCATTTAACTTCCAAAACACTTGTACTCAAATATTTAGATTGCCTAACTCATTCTTCAGACTTCCAGTAACTTCTAGGTATCTAAAGAATACAGGTCACTGTTTTGTTCACTTATGAATTTAAAAACCTGAAACAAACCTGAGTAGAGAAGTCACAGATGACAGAGCAGAAACACAGCAGTGTAAATACAAAATTTTTGTGGAAGAAAGCATAAGAACTTGCACATTTTCAAACAGGAATGCCTGCCAGGAATCTCCAAGAGCCTCTGGAGGTATTTGAACTGGACTGTCAGCCACTGGCCAAGGCTGCTTCCATTCCTTCCTAGCCACTGATGCCAACTCCTATGTGTACACCTGCAAGCCAAGAGAGGAAACTTATTTCTACTGAACAGCTGAAAACCAGATGTCAGGGTATTAAGCTACTGCACAGACAGTTTCAGACAATAGATATAATTACTGTCAATGGAAAACATTATCTTAGATTACAGGAAATTTGAAATAAGAGCCAGAAGTGTTCATCAAAGTTCATATCAACACTTGCCTTAGTGACTTAGTTTGTACAGTCCCTCTCATCCCACGAGGGATGGTTAAGAAGAAACCTATGGAAAATAATTTATTGCTATGATTATTGTTTGTCTAAGCCAGTTTCTCTTCCTTTCCTTACACATCCTATTTAAATCCCCTTTGCATTGTTTCTTCTTCCAATCAAAACAGATAAGAAAATGCAACCTAACTTGATACTAATTATAACCCTTTCCAGACCTAGGTGGGCATAGCAAAACATAAAACACGGCTATTACAGAACAATCCATTTCTTGAATATTTTTGGAGTCCTATTTTGCTACTTCTCTTGCTTCAACAATATGCTGCTGGAATTTGAGGTTCTGACAAATTTATAGGGCAAAGCTAGTAAGAGCAAGATGAAATAATGTAAGCAAACAACTTGGGCCATTTTTCATCATGAAGCCATCTTATATCATTTTAAGAACGCCTATCAATTTATTGGAAAGTTACATTTTACTGTATAGTCTCACGTAGCTATTGTTCTATAAAAAGGATCTTCCACATATCTGACAGTAAAATAAACAGCAGTTACAAATATTAACTAAGCATAAATCATTTCTATGCTTAATAGTGTCCGATATTCTAATCCCACCACACTGTGTTCTTAATGCGAACATCAGTCAGCTGGGAAATTTTACAGCCTATCAAAACAGAGTGACTAATACAATAGTCCTCTGCTTTCTTGAAGCATTAATTCTAAGCTGCTTGCATGTGACTAAGTGAGCCCTAATACAGATATCTTGTACTGCATCCTGAGGCTCATGTTGCCCCTGAACAGTCGAAGTTCCATCAGGTCCAGCATTTGAATATTCGGCTCACAGTTGGAAAAATAACATCTTTGTGCAACAAGCTTGGATTATTTTTATTCCTAAAACACAGGCACGAGTAAAATGAAGCCATAGAAGAAATTTCAGCTAATAGCAAAAGGTGCACCACTTTCAATCAAAAAAATCTCTTTAAAGGACAGAAAAGCTAAGCTTTTAGGATGGCAGTTGAAAGGACTCAATGCAGTATTCAGTAAATGCCTTGAATGAAAAGGATGTCCAGGATAGCAGGCAGAGAATAAGAACTCTGCTCATACTCTCTATTGCTACATGGGCTGTATCCTACACTTTAACAATGGGGCTGAATAAAATGGACAATAGTAACAGCTGTCAGCACCCCCATTTTAGAAACACAGCAACACGTTCAAGTTCTTCAGTCATAGTCCATTATCTACGTTGAATGCAAACATTTGAACACCAACGTTATATTTTAGGACAAAAATGACCATGTGGAAGATCTTGTGGGAGGTACAATTTACCGTGCTTTAAAATTAAACATGACCAAAATTATAGGACAAAAACACCCCATCAAGAGCTAGTAAACACACATCTTTCTGAAACTCAGACTGGAGGAAGATGCACGAGGAACTTGGAATGGTTGTCCCCTTCCTTTGTTCTTTCCTAAGCATCTGCTCTTGGTCACTGCTAAAGATAGGATGCTGCTTGGATGAGACATTGGTTTGACTCAGTTTAAGTTCACCCCACACAAACTAATTTATTTCTTTGTCATAGCTCCTTTCAAGTGCCAAATATAAAGGTTGATCTGAGTAGGTCTTATTTTTTCCATAAAAGGAAAAGTAATTCTTCAAATTAAAAAGTAATGGGCCTGCTATAAATACAAATTCATTAATAAGCCATAATTTGTATTGACATTTTAAATTCTAAATTTGCCCTTACTTCTGATCATGCTGATGTCATTATCTTTATCTCCTATTGCCAAAGTAACTGCCTTCCTGTTTCCTAATCAGCTGTGAGGCTCATGCATTTTTTAAAGGACTGACTCAACAACCAGGCACACTTTTACACAGACAGTCAAGTTCAAAGAATTTTCTCCAAATCAGCCTCAACAGCAAGAACTTTTGGTAAGTCAGTTGGTTTCGTAACTATTATAAAACAATATGATGTTGATCACTCCTGGAATTTAATGTGTAGGGTATCTTCTTTTGTAACAAATTCAAATTTTAAGCAACAGAATCCTATTCAACATTATAAACTGTCCCCTTGTCTGTACATAGACACATACATAGCATATATTATCTCAACACAAACAAGATTATAAAACATTTTCTTGCAAAACTGATTTCACTTTTACCTACTAAATGCTAAAAAGAAAACAACTCCCTTAACTTGGCTACTAGAGAAAAACATTCCGTTTTCCAGCTGACACTCTGAGGATTAAAGAGTAAACAAAGACTTACTAAATTGAACTATCAACTCAATAGGCATTTAGTTCAGGAATGTGTTTCTCTGACTCAGTACTTGGAAAACTGTCCCGTTGTAACTTTTGAAGTTATCATTACATAACCTCCAGCAATCCTCTTCAGGATTTGTATCTAATGCCACAGCTAAACACAGAGTATGGGGCCAAGAACACAAATTCTGTAGCCCTGCATATATATCACATGATTTAATTGATCCTAAAAAGGATTACATTAAAATATAAAGAGCAAATTTTCTGAAAGGAAAAAAAAAGGTATATCAGAAGTCTTGGAATGCTGTAAATCACAGGACATGGCAGTGAAACATGAAAAAATGCTCAGAAGTGAGGAAAGGATGCAAGAGTCAGAGAACAAGAGTCAGAACAGGCCAAGAGTAGAACTGCTATCTGTATCTCTTAATGCAGTTACATCCTCATGAATGAAGGCTAGAGCCCTAACAAATTATTTTAGAAAAAAAAGTTAAGATTTAGATTTTTTGTTTAAGAGCTCAAACCCTAAAATATATAAAAGGAACAGAGACTCGTTCTTACAAGAGGAACCAGCTTTTCTAATCAAATCAAATTGCTTTGGCACCCTCATAAAATGCTTGTCTTTAGAAAGTCCAGTAAGGAGATAACAATGACATTAATTTGACATAGTAATGATTTTAAGCACAAGATCTGTTCTTCAGAAAAACGAGGAAGAAAGTTGTACTATGTCTGCTTACCTAAGCTGCAGTTAATTGGCATTGCTCCTGTGTGGCTGCTCGTACACAAGCACTGAATAGCAGCAATGACACATTTTAATCAGGAATGGAGAGGATTGTGTGAAACATTTTTGACTACAAGACCCTCTTCAGTAAAAATTATTTTCAAAAACTGTACAGAATACTACTTTTGCTCATTTTCATTTTTTTTTCTTTAAAGATTGAAGCAGTTCTGAAGAAAAAAAAAATGAACTGTCTTTCTTGAAACAGAACACACACAATTGCAGTGGGAATGGAAGAACAAGGCAGGATAAACCTACTCACCAGACCATAATCATTAACTGCTAAGGGATTAATTAAATACCAATGATAGACTTGTAACAAAATGAGTCCTGGTTTCACTTTTGCACTTTCTCCACAGAGCGACCAAGAATTAAAGTTCTTAATTTTGTCCAAATGGGTATTTCTTTTTTTCTTGAAAGGAAGCAAAAGAAGAATGTAAGGATGGAACATGGCCACTCGACAATAATTATGAGGTGTCATCAGAAAGTCTGTCAGCAGATTCTTCTTGCTTTTAACTTTCTTCTTTTTTGCTTAATTTTAGTATTGGAATTTTTCTGCCAGGAATGTCTTTGGTTTTGCTTTGTAAATGTTTTGTGCAAGTTTAAATTTGTGTCTGACATAAAGCCATTCAGAAGAAATTTATTAAAACTAAATGTTAATCTCATTGTTGGGGTGTTTGTTGTATGAATATCCTGCAATGCTCTCTAAGTAGGAAAGGAACAGGAAAGCAGAAAATCAGTAGTAGAAACAAGGATTGTGAAACAAGCACTGTGTTATATGAGCTTATTTGATAACCATTTGAGTTTACCGGTCTCATTTTTGCCCAGGAAGTTTTCTCTCTCAACACCAAGGCAACACTGCTGAGTTGTTTGGGGGAGGGAGACCCCCCCAAAACTACAAACAAACAAGCAAACAAAAAAACCCAAACACAACCCACACCCACCAAAATCATACTGGCACTGCTGCAAATTAAAGTGTTACTTAGAAGCTCTTCATGGATGGAACACTGTTACAGACAGGACATGCATAAAGAGGGCCTTTTAATAAGTGTTTTCTAAATGGCTTAATTCCCATGGCGTAACAGTAGTTTAGGAGTGTTTTGGCACACCACCTCAGCTGACCTACTCTGCAGTCAATAAGGTAGATTATGGCCATAGTGCACTCATATGTCACCTGAGGGAGATCATCAAATTAAATTGGTATCTTTTTATCCCTCTTTTGCACTCCTAGTAACTGTAGTCAATGAACAGGTGTTACCAATACCTATTATTTTATTTTAGCTGGTTTTATTCTAGAAATTACTCAGCTTACTTTCTTAAATCTTAATATAGGTTTAAAGGAAACTAGTCTCAGCATATCCAACTTCTAAAATGGCGACAACACTTGGCAGAGGCTATCCTCGCGGATGATTTCTTGATGCTTTGTTCCAAAAATTTACACATCTTTTAGAAGGCTGTTCGGGCAACAATGCAAAGAATAAGCTTGCACAAAAGCAGGCAGTATCAGCAAGTAGCAGCAAGGCTGTACGACGGCAGCAGCAGTGGCCAGGGGCCCTCACGGGAGAAAGGTGCGCGTTCCCTCTCCGCACTGCCGGGCCCTGCAGCCCTCAGGGTCTCCAGGGGCCCTCAGGGGAGCAGGATTCGCGTTCCCTTTCCGCACTGCCGGGCCCTGCAGCGCTCGAGGTCTCCAGGAGCCCTCACGGGAGCAGGGTTCGCGCTCCCTCTCCGCACGGCCGGGCCCTGCAGCGCCGGGGGTCTCCGCAGCGCAGTGCGGGTGCGCCCCAGGCCCGGCGCTGCCGTTCCCGCGCGCCCCCTGCGGGCCGAGCCGGGCGCTGCAGAGCGCGGGGCGCCGCTCACACCCACAGCGGGCACGGCGCGGGCGGCAGCGGGGACACGGCCGGCCCTGCGTAGGAAGGACAAGTCGGACACGCCTTGAGGCACAACGGGCACCAAAGGAAGAATCCACATTTAAAAATGTTCACATATTTCCAGTCTTGAATGAGAGATCTGATAACATTGTAGTACTCGTTAACTTAAGTAATCTCACACCCTAGGAAAATGTACTTTTGGTAAGAACAAGTTTAAGACGGATATTTCAGCATGTAGAACCAATCTTTGTGGTAATTCTAACAGTGGAATATATATTCAAGAGAAAAAGAATAATTTTATATTGTTCTTACCTAATTCTGAACGTATGTTCTCTCTAGTCCTAATCCTCCATGATTAGTACTCATGCTAGGTTTTCCTCCTGTATTTTTAACCTGTTCACACAACAATGTCAAATAAGTTATGAAACAGTATAATTGATTCAGTAAAACTGATTTTCACAGTCTAAACTATATATTTTGATATAACAACGTTGTCAATACCACACATACATTACAAGCAGAAATGAAAAAGTAACTCTTGCAAGTACGTATTTTCCATTTGTAGATCTATGGTGTATTAACTATAAACCCAACAATCCTTAGTTCAAAACCTTTGTAAATTGTGTGCCAGTAAGGGACTGGTCATGCTTGAAGGGTGCCCTGGTTTGGGGTGTCCAAAACTTGTATACAAGTAATTACATACTGTATTCAGAAAGACAGAGAACGCAAACTTCATTTAAGCACTGACAAAGGCTTGCAGAATCATCTTCAATTACAACACTTCCACATTGCTGTTTCGTGGTCAAGTCAATTATGTTTTCCTTGACATAAACCCCCAAGGTCATTTTCAGCTTTAGTTAACACCTAGAAAAATAAGCATATAATTACATAAAAATTGGCCAGTACACAAATAAATATAATTTACTGCCAAATTACAAGCCTTCCAAACATATTAAGAAACAGATGCGATTATGATTTTTATCTTTCATGATATCTTAAAGACCTATGCCAATTTCAGTTGCACTGGGTAAAGTCCTAAGAGACCATTGGACTCAAAAACTTCAGATAACTTATTTCTTGAATATCAATCTTAGTATCTGTGGTGGCATTCAAATTTTGTGCTTTTACTGTACTCTACTACCTGAGGCATTTTTATTAAGAAAAATATACTGCCGTACTTATAAGTTGAAACTTAAGTGAGTAAATATCTTTGAAGTGTAAAGATCATGAGGAGTTTCATTGCTAAAAGGGAGAAAACGTTTTTGCAGAAATATTTTTCATCTTAAACACATATCAACAAAACAGGCTCTTGTGTGCTTTACCACTAACAACAATGTATCTTGATTATTCCATAAATTCTGGTATAAGTAAGATATTACAATAAAAAAAGAACATTAAAATCTAAAATTAATGAACTACAAAGGAAGTTTTGTAACTGTATGAATAAAGCATTTAGGAAAAACTATTTTTTTGGAAAAAAGATATGCAGAAGTGTGAGGGGGGAAAGCAGGGAGGAAGGGAGAGGGGAAGAGAGAAAAAGGAGAGACACTGACTGAAGTCACAGGTGCAACCTGACAGGAAGAGGTTAAAAGGAACACAACTTGCCAGCATCATCATCTGTGTGTGCCTGCTGCACACTGGGGTTTCAGCCCTACCAATGGCTTGTTCTCTTACCCAGACAGCAGCTGCACCCTGGCCACACACAAAACCTTAACCTTGCAG
Source organism: Cyanoderma ruficeps (assembly GCA_008694505.1). NCBI lineage: Eukaryota > Metazoa > Chordata > Aves > Passeriformes > Timaliidae > Cyanoderma > Cyanoderma ruficeps. The sequence continues at coordinate 10,193,120 of VZDJ01000155.1, read as the reverse complement.
AGGCAGAATGAAAAGTCAAGGTTTTATCATCTAAGGAGATGTTAAAAAAAAAAATCAAATGTTTATGATTCCAACTTTGTTTTCATATAAAACATGTTGGCCTTCTGGAAAGGATTAAAATAAAGCCAAGAAAGCTCTATTACAGAGAGGAAAACAATAGTTATGTTTGTAACCCATATTGAATATATGTTATGATGGTTTTGTTTTGTCAGACATATTTTAAAAATCATGGAATGGTTTGTATTAGGCATGGAACACTTACAGAGAAAATGAATTCTTAAAGCGAGTAAGGAAAACTAGGTAAAATTCTTATTTAAGTTCACATTAGGGTAGATGCCTGAAAACAAGCACAGAGCATACTTTTTAAAATAACCTGAAACTGGATTATTTGTATTCACATTCATAGACTTTCACAGATTTCAAACTAGGAATTCTGAGATATGGGTTACTTGACAATGTAGATATTCTAAATGTTTTAAATATTAGCATAAAACCTCAGAACCCATATTATTTCAGTAGATTTAGCTCTCTAATCAGACTTTGGATTTGTCTAATTTTACAGCAAAATGTTCTAGTTCTGATTCAAGAAGTCCTCCTGCATTTATGCATATCTTTACATTAAGAATATTCAAACACCACATGATATTTTAAACCTCTATTTTAAGTTGAATATGTTGACTGGTTAATGAGTTTTTCAGTCAGTATCCCCAGTAGAAGCACTTACACCAGAACAGTTGGATGCCAAAGATATTGGTACCCCATTGCTGGATGAAGCTGTTCAAATGCAGCACTACCTGTCCCTTTACAAGAAAGTTTTATCTGATCATCGGGATTTCTAAATGAAAAAGACAACAAGGATTTAAAGCAAAACCCCTATTTGTTAGCCATTGTTGTTGGGTTTTTTAAAGGCCATTTGGTCACCCAGGTCTAACTGCATTTTTATTGCACATAGCAATTTTAAAAACAGCTATTACACAGAAATAGCCCAAGTGTATTTTTTAACTCCACTGACTTTGGGGCTTCCTAGCTCAGTTTTAAATGATTACATCAGGTGCCAAATTTGACTCCTGGGAGTACCTCCTAGGCTCCCTGCATTGGTAAGCTCAGAGAAGACAGCCCTAGGCACCACAGAAAGAACTCCAATTAAATGCACAAAGACTAATTAACAAAAAAATTTAACGAAGATTACCCATAGCAAAGAATAAGTCTCATTCTTTAGAGCTCAGTTTCCAGACACACCTGACAATGGTTTAGCCTCTTGAGAAACATCTCTGTTCATCTCTCACAATAACTAAAAACCTGCTGCTTAAGCTGCTCTTCGGATCAAATGGACAGCATGGAGACTGAAAGGATACTATCAGTCCTTTGAGGTATCTACCTATCAGCCATTTCCCTAAAACCTTTTCAGAGTGAAACATTCTCATTTTCAAGAAAATAGAAGAGAAGAATTTTTTTTAAAAATCACATTTCTGGTATTTTGCTTGTGATCAAGCTCCAAATTCTGTCGTGTTACAAAGTCAGGCTGCAATTTCAGAGCCTTTATAGTAGAACACTTCTTATTTCTCTAAACTTCTGGCAAAAATAGATATGATCCCCTAGATGAAAGCTGTAGACTGCAGACAGAAGACTAAAGCTCAAAACAAGTACAGTGCATGAAACAGCTTGTGTTTATTTAAAGAGTATTGGAAGGCCAGTGATTTTTTTCAGCTGTCCCATTACTTCTTCCCTCCTCAACTTTTGCCGAAGTTTTTCCATGGTCCTAATTAGTCGATGCGCAAATTTGGAAAAACCAGCAAACGTATAGTCCTGTGTAGCAGATGGGAAGATATTCTAAAGACATGCCACTAACAGTAACCTGGACATCTTTTGATGCAAGACAAAAACAAAAACTTGTTACAGCCAACTGGAATCAATTCTTTACCATGACAGAGATGGCTTCCTTCAGCTTGCAGGAGGAACAGAGCATGAAATCACTGGCCACCCACAAAAGTAGAGGTGACATAAATTCAGTACCTCAAGTTCAATCACTCGGTCCAAATTAACAAAGCATTTGTTCTTAATTCACATAAGCTAAATTTTAAGAGCATAAGGCAATATAAAGTGTCAAAAGTCAAATGTACTGGATAACACCAATTAACTGGTTGCTACAGTTTCTAGCTCAGTTCTATGTGCAATAATTGCCTGTTACACAATCTGAAGCACATTTGGTTTCACACACCCCTCAAAGTATGTGTTTAATTTTGATAGATAAAAATTCTTTCATATTAAAAATCATTGGTGGATTTTGTTTTCTCTTTTCATGTTTTCCACAGTCAAAAATCCTCTTATCATGAACTATGCATTTTGCGTTATAGGTTTCATCACTGCTTACTTATTTTGTTTATAACTACTGTCAGTGTTTTAAAGCTGACACTTAGATTAATAAACATGAGCAAGAACTTTTAGCAGGATGATGTGATTGGTGTCTTTAAGTTTAACTCTATATTCAGGTCATTTGATTGACACTCTTTATGTATACCACACTTATCACATTTCAATTTGAATATTAAAAAAAAGCTTTAGAATTTTTGTTTCAGGCTCTATGCAACACCATTCAGTTTTAAACATCTCCATTGTCTGGCTAAATCAGATTTTAAAGATAGGGGAATTAGAGACTTTCTCTTCACAACCAATGAAATTGCTCTGGAGAACTACATCCAGAAATGGTGTTTAAGCTGCGTGGACTGAACAGCCTTCTGGAATAGTCTTGATTATTTTAACCAGAAAAATAAACTACAGAAGCAAAGTGAAGTCTGACAAACATGAACATTCTGCTTTGACTATCATTTCCCTATTTGTCTGTGTTAAGTAAACCTGAGAGACTATTTCTCTCACCTATTTAAATTTACACTGGCTAATTACTGTAAAGATAAAGCCCAAAGCCTGTAAAGGTTTCACTGAGCTATTGCTGAACAAGACTGAGCATCTGACTACTCAGCAAGGCTAATTTCAGTAGTCACACTAAAATTTCAGTTTTGTCCCACTAAAAAAAAAAAAAAGAACCTTAGCTAAATGCTATTTAATATACAAAAGTCTCAGCTATTCAGTGGTTCTTTTTACACCAGCATTATGTGAAAACAAGTAATTTGAGGTCTCAACTCCAGAAGACTGTACAGTATAGCAGAATAAATGTAATGGGGTTCTGTTCACAGCTACATTGGCCTGACAGGAGGCTAGAATTCCTGGATTTCATCCCTATTCCTCTGAAGCGTTACACAACTAACTTAGCTTTTTCACTCTATATTATTCACTTACAAAACTGGGGGGTTTTACACAGCCCAAAAGACATTGCACATAAGCTAAATGCTTCCACCATAGGAAAGCAAAGAATTAACTATGAACACTTGCAGGTTAGGGAACGTGACATTAACAAAATATAACTTATCCCATCTCATCCACATCACTTAAAAGAGCACAAAACACCCAGTGACTGGTGATAATAGGCAGGGATGATGACACAATAGTGGGATTTACAAGTAATATCTTGCTAAATTCCCACTTGAGCTTGTCTCCCCTATGGTTTCCTTTTTAAAAACAAGGATTTGAGTCTGAAGTTTTTTATGTCGGTTCTTGAACTGTTTTAAATTAAGAAAAACATAAATACACTTCCAGCCATGTATGGTATCAGGAGAATTAAGTATAAAACATACATATTTTACTAAGCAGATCACAGAACCACATAATGTGCTCAGTTGGAAGGGACCCACAAGGATCAGCCGGTGTAAGTCCTGGCCCTGCACAGCACCATCCCCAAGAGTCACACCATGTGCCCAAGAGTATTGTTCAAACACTTCTTGAACTGTCAGGCTTGGTGCTATATATTTTTCTCCTTTTCCCTTTCATAAATTGTCAAAATGACCACATGGTATTGGATGTTTCCCTGTAAAGAACTCCTAAACCTTTTGCTAGTATAGAATTTAGTATTAACAGTCATGAAAATATGTAAACTTGCCATAAGTTACATAAAACAGATCACAACAAAAGTCAAAAATCAGACTGCTAGACAAGACTGTATTAAATGCACAATGGCATATACTGTACTTTCATACAGAAATAATATCCAAGTATGTGAAGCTTCTGATATTTTTAGATTTCCCTTACTTGGTAAATTGTGATGCCTATAAAATTCTAATAAGAGACTAAAGAAATGAACTCCAGTTCAGTGTAAATATTTGTTCCAGTGTTAAAAGTATCTGCACAAGTATAAAAATTGTATAAGTTATTTCAGAAGAACTATACTTTTTCCTAGATCAACAAGTGAGATCCATTCAAGATACCAATCTCGTATTTTCATTATTATTAAAAGGATGTAAATATACCAGTACAAAAACCCCTTTGTACTGGTCAGCCTAGACTTAGATCAGTAAATTCTAAAAACAAAGCTTACAGGTTTGAGGATTAATAATTTAATATTCTTCTCATAAAACATGATTGTGAAGTCATTCATTACTTTATAAATAGGTGTCATTTAATGTATAGACAGAACCTTAAGGAATCCTTTTCTATATTCCAATAAAAGATGTAATATTCCCCCAAGTCCATCCTAGTTAACACCAAAAAACTTTGACTAAAACACTGGAAAAAAACTCTTCATTCAAGCTACAAGCATCCCCAAAACAATGAAATAAAGTGCAATTAGAAAGTCCATATTTGCTACCATAGATTCATAATAACATAAAAACTTTAACTCCTCTAGATTAATCAAATGAAGTCATTGTATTTATAATAAGCATATAATAGATTGCTGTAATCCTTCAAATGAAATTTATAACTCACTTATGCCACACTGTTCTGTCACTACATCCTCCTTGACTGCTTATTAAATGACTGTACCAGTCCCCCTGTTTATCAAAATACACAAGTGAGTGGAAATAAACAGATTATGCAGTGTGCCACAATTTTGTAACATTTAAAGGTATCTAACTACTCAAACATGCCATAGCTACAGACAGACTGTTTTAAGCCTAAGGAGATTCCCTTTATTCATTTAAATTGATTTGCTAGAAATTTTCCTCCTCTCCCAAAGGAGGGAGGGTACCAAACACATTTCTGAAGACTTACAATATCTCTTCCCTTTGATACAACTTCTATTAGAGAAAGACTTCACTTCTGTTCTAGATGTATCACACACCTTTTTTACCTGCACCAGGCATTAAGTTGCTTATACCAACAGCACAACCCTTCTGCCCATATAAAATGAGGGCAGAACCACATGGAAGTCCCAGTTTAGTCAGTGGAGGAAGATCTCCATGACTTAGTGTCTTAAAGAGGAAAAGCTATATTCTACAAGCAACAAGGAGGAGAGAAAGCCTGATAAAATGCGTAAGAATTCTAAAGAGAGTTGGGCAGAATTTTACATTATAACATGCCAAAGTATAAAAGTTCCTATTTCCAAGCTCTGAAGAAATAATCTGCAAGAAAATCAACCCTTTATCGTATTCCCTAATAGGTACCTTGAGTTTCCCCACTCTTCAGAACAAGAACTTTGGTTCATTAGCCAGGACCTCCATTTTGGTAACTTTCTGATACTTTCAGACCCCGAGGCATCAACTACCTTAATCTGTGCAGCCATGTTCACAATGACCTTCTACCACAAGTGGGACCAACAGAGTCAATCCAAAAGTCAAACACTTCTTTCACTGACATCCTAATCTACCTAGCCAAAAAATACACTTGCAACTTCCTGACCCTTTTCTTAGGAAATTCCAGGATAACTTTAAATATGTCAGCAACTAATAAGAAGCAGTATTTAAGAGGGTGACAGATAGAAAAATTATATTTCTGAGTGAATCTTATTATAAACTCTTGCAATATGATCCCAATCTTTGTCTCTTTAAAAAGTATTTCACAAGTTTAAGAAAATTCAGTGTAGCCGAAGTGTAAATAAAGAGGAAATTTAACAGGAATACTAAAAAGGGACTCAAAGGAAATTACCAGCCAATAAAAACTATCACTAAAGTCTACCTTTTGCATTTCACAATTACAAGCAGGCATGTTCTTGAGAACAATTGCAGGAGGGCCTAGCAAATCATTTCCATGGTCAGAGTAGTGGGGCAAATGCTATAAACAGAACTGGGAACATATTACAGTTAAAATTGAACAACTGGAATTATATTATGCCCTTTTCTGGCCACAGAGAGTGAAATTTCAACTTTATTAAGCTATTAAAAGTTTAGAAGACATCAGTGTCCCACAGAGCAATGCATTACAGAACATTGTGAGTCTGCATATTAAAACAGACATTCTCTGCTCAAGCATTACAACCTTGTTTTTAATTACAAGTACAGGAGGTAAAACACTGTGCCAGTGTGGCTAGATGGGGTTTAATATACCATGGGTTAACTGAGGATACATGTTCACAGCCTATTTGTACATATATGTATAAATTCATATCAGCATCAGTTTGTGTAACAAACCAGCATAAGAAGACAATAATTCTTTCAATCAAAATATGATCTCCTGACCAAGAGTTTTGACCCTACATGAAAAACAAACCCCACCATATTTTTGCAGATAAGGTATATAAAATATTTATTGTGTAAGTGATATAATTGTGCATTTATACTATGGAAGGGTGAGGTATAACTGTACTCCAGTATAATGTATACAAACAGTGATAACTTTAAATTAGTACTGTACAGTCTGGAAAATACTATGCTATTTTTGTGGGGAAAAAAAATGTAAGTTTTCCCAAAACTGATGACTACTACCCTGACCTAAGCAATTGCTTCTCTTTAGAGTTAAAAACATTCCAAATTTGAGTAATAAATACTACTTGTATTAAATGCAGTTATAGTGAAAGGTCACCAAGCATTCCAGACAGTTTCAAGAAGACATATAACAAAAACTATCACTTAGACTTCTGAGACATTCCAAAAGTTTAAACTTCAGTAAAAATTAAATATTTCTTGTTTGCATTGTTTCTCTATAAAATATTAGAAGATAATATGAGTGAGAAAAGAAGACAAAGGATTAACAAAAATATTGCTTTAACATTTGAAATTATAATAACAAAATCCTGTGTGTTGACAGAGCAGTAAGTCATATTTCAAAATGCACTTGTGGTGCTTTTTGGGGACTCTTTAGAACAGTGAAATCTGAACAGTTTGCTTCCTATTTCTTGTCAGAGCCAGAGAGTTAAAGCTCAAGATTGTTTTGAGTCAGGGAAAGGTTGCTTTAGATCATTAATGGAAAACAAATGGGGGGATTAAGACAGAGGACAATAGAAAGGAATAAAATGTGTAAAAATGCCTCAATTTTATTATCCTCCAGTGTTAATGTTGAAAACAATCCCTTCTTCGGGTGAACCTAGTTGAGAGTATTGCCCAAAAGCTTATTGAATTTTAAAAACATTATTTTGTAAACGTTTCATGTCAAACTATCAAACTAAAACAAAACACAATACCCTAGGATGTAAGATTTTTAGAATTATTGCTTGAGAAGACTGGTTAAGTTTCATGTTAAGCAAAAATAAAGGGGGCTTTTAATACTTCAAATCATTTTTAATACCTTCACTCAGAGCTATTAAAAAAAACAACGCAAAAGGAAAACCAAAAGGAAAGCAAAGAAAAATAAGGTGAAAATGCTATCAGCAAACAAATACTTGCCTGGAGTAAAGATGTGGCCAAAACCTGGCATCACTGACACCAATTTATCAAGATACCCTGATTTTGTGACAAATGTGACTGGCATGTTTGTGAGCAGATCTTCTGTCTTTCTAACCCATTTGTGGTAGATCTGCACAAAATAACAAGTTCTCTACACATTTCTACACATCCAACACTTTCAAGACTTTATATTATCTAGATCATATTGGTGTTTGATTTTTTTTTTTCAAATAAGCGCTACTACATATATAGATGTTTAATGATGTCACCCTTACTTTCCTTCTTTTTCATTCTGTAATCTACGTCAAAGAAAACATTTACAATTACTAATGCTTTAAGTTACAGGTAGTTATCTAAACTTACAGTAGCACAAAAATCTAGTGCTAAAGTACAAAACAAGTGCTTAAGATCCTCTACTGACATCAATACTGTGCTCATTTATTAACAGTCTTCTTTAAAAGAAGGTATGAAATTTCATGTCCTTTTATTGGTGACATAAGTGTTTAACTTCTTCCACAAGATTCTTCAGTGACTCATGCAGACTAAAACAGTCTTTGACAAACCACTGCATGCATGAACAGAGAGCAAAATAGTGGTTGACAGAGAAAGGAAATTAAAACAAGCAAAGCAATGTGAAAGATGTAGATAAGTGAAATGAAAGCAGAAATGAGACAATAGTCTTTTTCACTTCCTTGAAAAATATTTCCTGTTGCCAGTATTTGCAATGATCTTCTTATTGGTATTCATTATAACGGAGGAAAGACCTGTTCATTGCTAAATATTGCTTTAAGAACTGAAATAAAGTGGAAGCCTATTGACATTTTTACCTAAAGGCACAGTGAGTATAACAGTGCAGCTTTGAGGGGATCTTTAATGTCAAATAGAGGAGCATGTCACATATCTTGTTTCCTGGAATCATTAAGTTAGTAGCATGCTTCCCTCTAAAAATAATATGGCAGCTACTGGAGTCAATTTCAGAACAAAAGTATTTAAGGCAGACAGTTTTCCTTTATTTTTAGCTTAAATTCTAATTTACTTGTTTTATAGACTAAAAAAAAACCCAGTTTAGGTATTTATATAACTGTGAAATATGCTCTGCACTATCAATGCACTAGGTCATTTGGCTTAGACATGCACAATACTTCCCTTTAATACTGATCCAAGTACATGTTGTTCTGGAAACAGTTCAATAGCAGCATTTTCATCGAGAGCCAGAATGCACTCGTTTTCCATTTCTATTGTCTTCTGCACTTTATCTTAAGTGGGGAAATATATATTAGTTGCAGCATATTTAACTTAATTTTATTTAGTTTTACAGGTGCACTAATGCATTTGGATAATCTTTAAAGAAAGAGCTGTAGGAAATGTAATTATCTTCGGTATTATTTCTTCAGATAATTTGTAGAACAAAGCCCAGTCAAGATAGAAGTTTCAAGATGGAAGTTTTAATCTTTACTAGAAATCTAAATGGGATCTCAGATCCACAGTCTTCAGTTTTATATCCTAAACAAGTGCTATATATTATAGTTCACTCAGATCTAGATGACACTGCCTTGAAAATTTACTATTCATCTATAAAGTATGAAATAAACAATTAAAGCAAATGTTTGGCTACCAAATTTTGCTCAATACAGAAATTAATCACAATCCTGTTGCAGTCCTTTATGGAGACACTGAATTGTGGACTGCCTTCCTTGGAAGAAATAAGTCACCAAAGAACCAATAAGCACAATTAAAACCCCCAGCTTCTCGCTAGCTACAGGCATCTATCCTGTAAAACAGAGCCAGATAACTCAAAGTCACAGATCCCTATTTGGTACTGAAACTATTGTCTTACAGATGGAAAAGGAGAGAGCTTTTAAGCAGTGAAATAGTGCCTGGCTTCACAAGAATGTGGCTTGTGAACAGTAACACATTACTGTGCTTTACAAAGCCTTGCGTTTAGTTTCTAGTGAATCTAGCTTGAGGAGGATTAAAAAAAAAAAATAATGTACTAGCAAACCAGACTCTTATGCAAATAAACACAATGCTAAAACTTACTGTGGCTTGCTATCTGTGAAAGAGTTTTCTCCTTCAAGACCCTTTACACTAACAACAGTGGAAAGTAATCAACACAAAGTCTTTACATGCACAGGTTCAGTTTAACAACTGTAAGAGGCAAACATTCATGCCCACTCAAAAAGCAAGAACACTCCTCTCATGGTATGGAAATTATGCCATTTGAACCCTTAAGTTTCAAAATGTAAAACTCACTTCCATAAAACAACCATCTTTATATGAATATATTTTGTGTGGTTCCAACACAAAAAAGTCCAAGTTTACTATGAAAAACTTTTCAGAACATCTTATTTGCCCCTTTTAACATAAAATTCCACAGGACAGTTAGGCTGGAAAGCACTGCATCACTGAAACATCCACATTGACTGAGCACAGTTAGACACAGCAGCTTAAGTAAGCAGAAAATCAGTATTCCTACATGTGAAATACCAAATATTTTAAGTCTTTCCACACAGGAAATTATTTAGGCTCCTGAATAAGACATTCATAGTTCAGCACAAGCCATCCACTCCCTCTCACAAGAGGCAGAACAACACAGTGCTGAACAGAGCTATCTAAATGCACTGCTTCTGTACTGATCCGTATTTAGACGCAGTTAAGTTTAATTACTGGAATGGCCCACACAGGCTGCTTAGCCTATCCACAGTGCTGGACACAGGTACCCCTCATCACAGCACCTCAAGTTCCATTTTCCTCATCTGGTATGATTTTCAAAGCTTCAAAAGCTTCTTTAAACCTCCCACCCCTAGAAACACTTTCTAAGCAAACTGGTTTTCAGTAAGCATTTTTTAGACAATGTTTCTTTAAAAATATTAAGAAATATTTTCTATATGCTGAACATCTACAGATAGAGAAATTATAAACAAACCTTTAGAAATTTACCTAAGTAGTGAGACTTCTGACTATTCATAGTAAAACTACCAGTTTTCCCTTGGTTAGTTTGGCAAACTTATTGAAAACCTTTTGCAACACGATACGTTGACTGCTTTGCACTTGTGATCCGGGGCACTGACTATATCCAAGACTTTTTGTCATTCTGCTCCATTCCTAAATGGAATGGACTCATAACTGACTAAAAGCACTTCCTCATCCACAGAACATGGAGAATATGTTCAAATAAATTCTACAAAACCTAATTCATTCCAATAGTTTTATAGCTTTTAACTAGCTGTACGCCTGTTAAATAGATGCAGCAAACCAGTTCTTAAATCTTTGATCTGTTTATAGCCCAAATGGCACTACTGTTTATTCCAGCCAAACTTCTACTAGAAAGTAACAATAAGCAAAATACAGCTTCATGAATGCTCATAAAATTTTACATGTTCCAGCATGGTAAAAGAAAATTAAAAGTATGCAGAAACATCTTTCATTCCTTTTCTGGTAAAAATTATAAAAAGGATTAATGCACTTTAAATCAGTCTATTTTAATTTATGTTACAAATGCAATTCCTCCTATAGCTCTGAGCAAACCTACTTTAGTACAGCAAGAGAGAAGGATTCAAATTTACAAGAGAAGGCATCCCTTTCATATAATAAAACAGCTTTCTCCTAAGTTTCTGAGACAAGTTATATTTTCTGTGTTTTATTATTAATTCCCCAAAGATATCTGGGGCCCATCAACCTCCTACAAACCATTGAAATAAGTCCTCCATTCCAAAAGAAACAGGAAAAGCAGTAGGAGACAGTACCAGTGATATTCTGTCCATGATAAAGCTGTTATTTTCATTCCTCCTATAGCATAACCAGACAGTCTAAAGCTGTCAGGGAGTTGGAGTGAAAACATAACAGTTGATGTGAAAATGAAAAATAAGTGTTGATGTCTCATGAGCTAAGAATTTGGATCAAAGAAAACCCAAAAGTATCAGCAAAGTTGTCTGTATATCATCAAGATTCCAATGAGCAAATCCTCAGCTGGAGATCTGCCCCCTACACTTCATCCTGTGTACCAAGCACATTTGGACAAGGATTCTGTCTCTCCCCAAAGTCATGCTCTTCCCTACAGTCACAGAGGAGAAAAAAGGCAATGAACTGACCTATGCAAACCCAACCAAACTCTGGTCAAGTTAAATGCCTCACTACGTAACTGCCAGACAAAACAGCACTGGTGCTATCAGGCATCCCAGTCCTACTAACACGAGAGCAAGGAATTGAATGCTTTTGCAGAATGGGAGCACTTAAAGGCAGCTGGACAACTTGGACCTTTTAGTATGAAACGGGACACGTCAGAAAGGTAATGGCATCTGGTGTTAGTATGAGAGAACTTATTCTGGGCACACCGAGTCCCAAAGAGTCCAGCACTCTAGAGATCTGCAACCAGTCATGTTTGAGACGTGAAAAAATCCACAGCAATTACAAAATAGCAGTGGAACAAAATATTTCAATTTTAAACACAATTAAAGTTTTACCCGTTCAGTATCCAATTACAGACTGAATCCTTCCACCTTTCCTCATTTCCTTTTGATGCCAGGTGCCCTTTAATGGGCACTGTACAAAGCTTCTGGTTTTGAGACATCAAGAGGACAGTACTTCAGCTTGCCTTTTTTGAGTCAGAAGAGTGAGCTGTAAGTTCCAAATATTTGTGTTTTAAGACAAAATAACTCTAAAATAAAATTATGAATAGCCTATCAGAAGACCTATGAGAGATGATTACAGGAATATACTCAAAACTGTCAATATTACCTACCTTTTGGAGAAAAACTTTTAACCCATACACAAAGTGATCAAGGGTAGCAACTTTTAGTTATGCTGATCTATCTCTTCAAGAACAAAAAATTAAGTTTAATGCTAGAAAATGTATTCAAAAATTGCAACATAATCAAACCCTTTAATATTTTGGGGTTCTCAATTGAAAGCTATGACAGAAAAAGTCTTAAAGGTATTTAAATTCTTTTTTGTGGTTTAATTCTTTACTTTTTTTTGAAAAACCAAACATTTGAGGAAACTAATATGAATAACCCCTCATCCAACATATGCCCTCAGTATGAGGATTTTTAGGCAAGTCCAAAGGAAGCTTTGCCCAGTTACTTTACTGAATTCTTTCCCCATGTTGAGCATATTAGGGTGAAGTGAACCAGGTCACTCTCCAAAGAAAATTTTGGAAACAAAAAGATCTGAGGAAGATTCTGAAAGACTCTTAAGTGCAGCACACATCTGTACAAGATCTTGTAGCAAGACTAGTGAGTTTAATTTTTAAACTATTCAGTTTAATTTTTATCTTTAAGAGGCTGTACACCACTGACAGACACGAAATAAATCCCTTGTAGTCAAAATTATTTTAGGCAGAATCGAGCCATCCATGTGAGCAGAAACTGCTGAACCACTTTTCCAAGTACAAAACTGTTTCTGTGCATCTCTTAGACATTATAATGCCTTATAAAAATGTGCATGACCTCCAGCAGGGTCTTCTTCAGATGCAAAAAATGAATAATTTTTGGTATTGCCAGTGATGCAGTTTTATTTACTTGATTGCTTTCTGATTACAAAGGAGCTCAGTCTTATGAGCGGTATTGATGGAATCATTTAATGAAACAGTATTGTACATACAGTACTGCAGCAGGACAGTTTCACATGAACTCTAATGTTCAAGTGAACTGAACAAAGGATCTTTGTTCTCCAAAAAAACTATTTTGTTCTGGCACGGTTTCTAGGTCACTGTAAAATCAAAATTTCTAAGATACTTTGATTGAAAACTAAAGATGACCTTAAACTAGTAATACTGAACATCAGAAATCATAATCTTAAGTCCATTCCCACTCATGAAAAAAAAATCCTATTTTGAACTTTAATTGTGCAAATTGAAGTACTATTTCTGTAAATCCATGATTAGTTACATTGTTGACATTACACAAAGTACTGTAAGACATCAGCAATGCTTTGGTTCTACTTTTCTGAATCCCAGAGAACCCTTTACCAGCAAGGCACTAAAAATACATTGCCATATATAAAGTTGTTCAAACCCCATGGAAGGACACAGAGGGCCAGGATGAAGCAGAAAGAGAAATCTCTACTCATTGTAACAGCCAAGCATCAGTTCAGCTTTCACACAGATGGATCTCCTCATTAGAGGAGAAAGACTCAAAAGAAAGGGAGCCAATCTCAGATTATCACACATATGTCATAATACTGAGATGGATAGCAAAGTGATGAGAAGAGTTAAAATGAATAAAATTATAAACTATCATTATCTTTGTGCACTGAATAAGAGGAGAGTTAGCAAGAAAAAATTCTGTCTTGAGTGGGTAGATGCACTTACACCACAAATGCATGTGGACGGATGTTCAAATACATTCACTTATAAAACTGCTTTTAAGATTGAGAGCTACCCACATCATTTGCTATATAATGACAGTGGATCTAAGCTCTATATTATTACATTTTCAAACTATTTAATAAGAGAATCTGTTGCTAATGAAAAAGTGAATGTGGTGCTATTTCTGTTAAATCTGTTAGACGAGATGTTTGAGAAACACTCAAAAAGAAAGAAAAATACAGGAATAGAAACTGTCTATAATATTCAACCCAGTAAGGATCCTATTTATTCCAATTTCACTTGTATGATGCAAAGAACATAATTACAATTATGACAGCATGCAAAATTCAAAATTGATCGGACTGCTTTTCATTACTGCTCAGTGTGTGACTTGCATGTGTCAATAATAACAACAGCATGATTTTAATACAGTATGCTGGGCAAAATGTTTTAAGAGAAGATTTGAACAAGAACCACCAACATCTGTTTATAAGCAAAAATTTTGCAAATAAAGTAGAGCTGAAGTCAGGAATTTTGATCTCACTTATCTGGTTATGACTAACTGCATTGATGGATGCTTTGTCTGCTGCATGTGGTGTACAAGTGGTGAAAGATTAAGGGCAAGACATCAGAGAGACAAGAAAAATTGCTGCGCATCAAGCAGTCCATCTGCTTTGGCCATACAACAGTTACTATCAAGTGACTAAGAGGCCAAATTTAATCTGCTTCTGAAACTGGGCCATCTAAAAAATAGCTTCAAATTCTACTCACTAATACAAATTTAAGACTTCTGTGAATTCTCTGTGGTTACATTGTTTCACATAAATCACTGCAAGACAAAAGCAGTAATTTTGGTTTGTAATTTTGGAAATCAGGCTTCTTAAATATCACCTAAGATGGGGTATGTTGTTTTATTTTTATATCTGACTTAAGGAATAAAAATAAAGACTTTGATGACTACAAATTTAATACTGTAGACTGTAATGCTCTGAGTGTTACTCTCCTCTATTTTAAAATTTAATATATAAACCCCACACAAATATTATTCACTATTACACATGTAAGCCACTGAAAATCAAGGAGAGCTGAAAAAGGACTGATGATACCTCTCTCAGTTTGCTGTGCAGCTTTTAGAAGTTGCCCCTGTTTAAAGCCTGAAATACCCAAGTTTAGTTAAAAAAAAATTCTCAGATGCATATATAAAATGTTTGGTTAGATGAGGACTGTCACAAGAGCAGCAGGGTGTGAATTATTTCCCAAACTGCACTCTCTTGTTTGTTCTACTATTGCACTGTACTTGCTAAGGTGGGCATTGTACCACACACACCTGTGTTTGTGATTCATTTTCGTAGGAATTCATTCACTGCCTTGTAAGTTTATATAAAAAGAGAATTAAACATGGGAAGCCAAGCACTACCAGCTACATTGCTGCATATATTGAAAAAAAAATCTGGATGGTTTTATCTTTTGGAAGAGAATAAGGTAGGGTTATACACAACACAGAAAAATACAGTAGCTTCACAGGACCAAATCAATACACAATGACAACGAGAGGTGCTTCAAGCACTCTGTTCAAGAGTGGGAGTGTCACAGAGACAACTGAATAAACAAAAAGATCTTAGATTTTAATCACCTAAAGTTAGTTCTCAGCACAATGAAACTTGTACAAAATTAAAACTAAGAAAACACCTCTTGAAATTACAAATGTATAACTCAACAGTATAAAATGCAACAAAACAGTTGTTAGATTTAGTAAAATAAACATATAGTTTAAAATTAAGTCATTAGATGCAATATTGTCACCAATGAACACTTCAGATTTTTAGCTCTTCACCTGGTTATCAATTTATGGCAAAACTGCAACACTAATCATGAAGGTAAGTGAGCACTAGCATAAGAAAAGTATTTCAGGAATA
Organism: Cyanoderma ruficeps; assembly: GCA_008694505.1. Taxonomy (NCBI): domain Eukaryota; kingdom Metazoa; phylum Chordata; class Aves; order Passeriformes; family Timaliidae; genus Cyanoderma; species Cyanoderma ruficeps. Next base: position 10,177,251 of record VZDJ01000155.1, on the reverse strand, counting down.
TGTAGCATTTCCATTAAAGACACAATCCCATCCTATGAGATTAAAAGAGTTCATTCTGAATGTAAACCTAAAGGCACTAGGTATTCTATAAAACTACTTAGAATTTTCTAGATTATTGAAAACACTTCTAATTTAATTACCCTACAGCCAAGTATTTGTAACACAACTTAAGTTTGCTATGAAAAACATACCAAATACCACATATTTTCCAAACTAGTTTACCACTATTATTTTAAAAAGCCATTGACATTTCTCAGAAGCAGTTTTCCACTCATCATGCAGCCCAGTTGCAGGTTAAAGGGCTAAATCCTGTAATTATTTAGGCTATAAGCCTATTTTTGAATAAATTTACTGCTCCTTCTAAGTTTGAAGAAGCATGTCCAGCATTCTTTGAACTCTTTGGCTACAGTAGGCTTTTTCCGTTTCTAACGTGCATGTTGTCAATACCTTTTTTATTTAAAAATAATAGTTCTCAGCCCAACATCCAATAGCTATTACATTTTTATTACTTTCTTTGAAGCTGGCACACACAAAATAACTTTTTTTTTTGAGAAACTATTTGCTAAAACAAGTTTTTGCTCCCAAAGTAATCTGTTACTGTCAATCTCTCTACATTACCATTATACATTAACAAAATGGAAAGCAACCCAGCTTTTCAAATCAGTGGTCTTCCTTTAAAAAAGATACAAAGAAAATGGCTTCCCCTAATTTATTGAGGTTTTTCCAATTAAATGTCTCTCTCAAAACCAATGGCTCAAATTCCCCACAAATACTTTAAACATGATGTGTCAGAAAACTTGGTTTTGACATGATTCGTACCATAATGTTACTTTACAGTTCTCAGGTGATAACATTTTACTGTGACTTTAAACAAAGCCTTGACCTGGAAGCTTTCCAGCTGCAGTATTTCTTTCAGGACACAGCATTCAGAAGGATGCTCTGTGGTGGGATTGTCATTTGTGCTGCTTTGCAACACTTACACAGCATCTTCACAGATAGAGACAGAACCAACTTCAGTGTTTCCATGTGTGTATTTTTCCTGCCTCCTGCAGAAGAAAAAAAATGCTGCTGTTTCCACCTATCCAGGGCACCCCAGCACATACATTGAAAGGTTCTAAGGGAAGTCTACATTATAAATTCAATTAGATATTTAAGTTTTGCACTGAAAGAATCACACTAGATATATTAAACTCTATGATGGTGAGCTACCTAATGCAAGATAAGTACACTAATAACTGATCCCACTGCAGCTGTAACAAAGGGAACTTGTTTGAGTTTCCTGTCAAATTAAGTGTTCCAAGCCAACATAATTTTATTTAGTAGGCACTGTTAGTGTAAACCTCTGTTAATGTAGCTATGGGAGCCGAATTCCTAAAATGAACAATAAACTTTCTAAAAGAAGTTGTGGCTTTGAAGACTAGGTGGCTTCTCATGAAATCCATGAGCACTCACACTGCCTGTGTGTAGCAGCACAGAGAACTGTTTCTGGCTTTCACTTCATGCACTCCACGGGGCTCTATCCTGCCACAGCAAACCTGATACTTTCACATATTTTGTCTAAGATTAAAACTCACTTGTCTTTGCTCACACTACACCTTTGAGACCCCAACTTCTAACAACCTGTCTTGCTGCCAAGAGCAATTACTTCATCTCTCACCATGGGCACAACAGATTTGCCCATACTCAAGAGAAACCACAAATTCCCTAATAACAGGGAAGAATGGACAGAAGACTTTTTTCCTTCCCCCTAGTAACTTAAGTGTTTGATTTTTCTTACATCTTGCTGGGTTTTGTTATGTATTTTATTGGTTTTCAGAGGCATTCAAGAGAAAACATGGGGGGAAATCAATCTCAGTTGTTAAAATTTCAAGCATTTTTAAAAATTGGAGCAAGTTAGAGCTATCTGTTTATATAAAGTCCAGAAAGCTCTGTTATGATCACATAATGTAGACATAGCCAATTTGTGGTTCTTGAGCCACATGTAACCTTCAGGCAGTTCAAGTGAAGCTCTAATGGGGCTGAATCACGCAACAAACACGTGTCTGCCCTGAGCTGCTGAATAATCCAAACCTGCAGCTCTGAGGTATCATTCATGGTTATGCTACTGATCTCTTTCATCAGATGGAAAGATATCTGCAAAGCTCCAACATCAGCAGATAAAGGCAGGCACACTCAAAGTATTTTCATAATGTTACCTCATAGCATTCATAACCATCATCTTCTGCAGCACTTCCCCCTTTAAAGTACCCATTTCCACTATTTAAAATACCACCATAATTTCATCAGGTTACTTGAGGACAGAGACCATTCAAATCCCTGTCTCCATCTCAACATACTGCCTGATTACCAAACATGGCATTTGTCACTTCTGAAATTCTCCTAAAAAAAATAGGCAGTTTCTCTTCTACATCACTTAGATTTTTCCCTACTGCTCAAATATTTTTGGTGTTAACTTGAGCCAAGTTAACACCACATACCAGAAAGACTCAGTGCCTATTCAGTCATCTATAAACTACCTTTGAATGCCCACTTTTCCCTGAACACAGATTTTTGTTTAAAGCACTGTGGTAAGCTACACAGATATGAAATGGATCAAAATTAGTTCATTTAGAAATATCTAAATATATTTTAGAAAAAAATGGAGTTATATCAACCGTAAATCTGGGGGGGAAGCATTCCTTTGAGACATACATCAGTATGGCAATTGAAATATTTTAAGTCATAATATTAGTTTTCTGGGTATTTTATAATTATTCTTTAATATGTCAACAAATATATATGGCTGTAGACAAGAAACAAAAAATTGCCATTGTAACTGATTTGAGTTTCATTTAAAATTTAGTATTAGAATGCTGTATATAACTTACATCTCTTCATGATACCAGATTGTTGCATAGGGAAATATACACGTGCTTGAAAAAATTATACTTACATTTTATTTCAGATTAACTTTCTTTCCAAACTGTTGTGACTACAATAAAGGCTTCCTGCTTTTCCCAGCAGATGTCACTGCAAGGCAGGTGCAGAGAAGGCAAATATATTGAAAGAATTGCAAAGGGCAGCATCAACTGCACAGGTTCCCTTGCACATACAAAAAGGCACTTTATGAATTATCTAAGTTCATTATAACTTTTTTACAAGACAACTTTAGTTTAACTGCTGCAACAGCTATAAATTCCAATTTTAAATTTTCAATTTTAGCTGTCTCATAATTTTTACTTCCTTTTAGGACATACATTTGATTTATCTTATGATTCTACTATGCATTATCCTCTGTAATTTCAGGCTACTGCAATTTCTTTTTTTTTTTTTTAAGTGCCCTTACAGGTATTCAATGGGAATCTGAAGCTGGGAGACTATTAATCCACTCACTCTGCCAAACCTGGGTGTAAACAAAAACATGGCCATATATCTGGGTAGGCAGTCTTACAATAGCTTTGTACCAACAAGCTACTCACCCCCTCTCCTATATTCGGTGTCATTCTAGTGGAGAGATGTCACATGACTGAGCAGGTCCTCAGCTCCTCTTTAAAAACAAGTACCTGAAAATACTTTAATCACTTCAATCTCTCTGAACTTTTTTCAAAATTACTTCCTTTTGTAAAGGCAACGGCAATATTTCAGATAAAAAAATAAACCAAAGGAAGAGAACACATTTACAGAAATTGAGAAGGAAAATTGTGATTAGTAGTGACTTCACAAGCTGGAAACATTCTAGCTTTCAAGTCTCAGAGTAGAACAGAGCCTTTAGCAAGGTAAATAATTAAAAATGCATTCTTAAAGTGAAAAATAATTTGATCAGCAGAGACTTACTTGAGGAACAAATGCATATAGTAATTTTTACACAGATTCTTCCACAGCAGAACTCCACAAGCTTCACACAAATATGTTTTGAACAGTTACATTCTGTTCTGTGCAAAGTACAGCTTTTCGTAAGTTGGCTGTCAGGGCTCCATCCCACTCCCACAATATTTAGTGGGATTTTTTAAACCCTGGGAGATAACTGATCCCCTATTGAGCTACTTCTAAGAAAAAAACTGTCTACATGCAATGGAGCAAAGAGAATTCTACAAATTTGGACTTTAACTCTCAACTTCTTGCTAGCAGTGGTAAAGGTAATACAGCCAATAGCTGGTTCCAATCTACAAGCAAGCTATTACTGAACCTCTTATTTTCATTAAACTTGTAGGAAACAACTATGGTTTATGTAGCTTTGGGCTTCAATGAAGTGAATTTACAGCTTAGAAGAGATGCAGCCTATCTCTAGCTTTCTTCAGTGAAAATGAAGATCTTAAAAATAGCACAACCTCTAGCAGCTTTGAAAAAAGGCTGAGAAAATAAAGTCAAAAAAAGCTAAGAATCAAAGCACTGTGGGTAAAACATACTGCACGACTTGAGGAAAAGTGTTTCTATTGAGACGTTTAATTTCATAAGATTCGAAAAACCAAAATAGACTCTTTTGGTTTATGAAAGCATTTGTTCAAGAAGCAGATCTACATAGAACATTCAGAGGGAAAGAATTAGTCTTCAGAAAGAATTCATCTTTAGATATATTTAATCAGTAGTCACTTTCAGTCTCATAGATCTGTGGGAGAAAACCATCATATGTCTCATGAGTTCAATTCCCTAGTCACAATTCACTTGACTTAACATGCTTTAAGGACACTTCCTGGATATCTGCACTAAAAATTACTAACAGTGTACTCAGTGATAACTGATTATAACATCTTGCTTCATCAGATGACTGCTCCGGTCTCTAAAATGTGATTCATGTGAAAGCTAAGTTTAATTTCTAATTTATTTCAGAAGTTCTGATTTTGTAGAACTCCCAAAATGGGAAAAAAGTTGAAAGTTTCCTTAGAGAATAATTGAGATGTTGTATAATTTCTTTCTTGGAACTGCATACCAACAAGAATCTCCTAACTAAAAAATCCATCTTATTGAAGAAAGACAGCAAAGATGGTTTAATTGATGCATTGACAATTTCAATAATCCAGTTTTTCAAGCTACACCTTCATGAAAAAAGAACTAAATTTTATCCCACTACATTTTAGAAAGGAAAACATTCATACTCTGCTAATCATCAAATACAACAAGGACATTTGAAGTCGTAATCCAATCTGCTGTGACTGGATGCAACTCCACCAAACTCAACAGGTTAATTATTTCACTGATATTGCTTCACAGACCTACATTCACCACAATAACCAACAGCTGTTTACCATTAACAAGATTCAATTTGACAAGCAGCTTTATTATTTTTTAGTTATTCACTTTAATCTTCCACAAATTTTAATCATAATTTTCAATTACAATGAAGTTATACTTGACAAGAACCTCCTCTGGGAAAAGATTCTGGAAAAACAACTTTTCCTTCAGGCTACTGATGTTCATAGTGCTTTTCAAGCTGCCCCATCAGTTTGGGTGATGGAACAAACTCTGCCTATGGTCACGTTGTTGGCTTGATAGGTTGAAATACAAAAATCAGTCTCTATTTCTGTTTGCACAAGCAGTACAAGTTTTCACTGTCAATGATCCATGCAGCATGAATTTGGAAGGGCATTCTTAAGCTTCTGACTCAATACTTCAATGGGACTATTAAGTGCACTGTTAAAAAGGTTTAAACCTTTGCAGATAAGGTATTTCTATTGCAAATACTTCTAGCCTGCCCCTTGTTCAGTTCTGCTAACCCCATGTCTACCTTAATACATAGTTGGGCTGAAATTTTAAAACAACGATGTAAGTATCTGAATCAACTCATCTTTAGTTGCACAGTTTTAGCCAGCCAGCTCCCTAAAGCACAAGGCAAGGTCCCCAAACAGACACCATCAGAAGAACGTTGCTTAGTTACTTGAATGAAAAAAGCTACTTGAGCTAAGATCAAAGTCTAATTACAACATCTGCATCACAGCACTAACTTGATCTCATTATAAACAGAATGAGTTTGTAATGAGTTTCCTTCCACCCAGAAAAATTAAAGGAAAAGAATACTCCCTTATTAGGAAAAAGAAATCCTCACTGCAATTTTTCAAAGTAATACACTGCTACAGTTCTTACAGAAGAACAGGAGTGGCCCTTGGTAACACCTAAACACTGATGCAAATTCAAAGTAATTGCAAGCTTCATGCCTTACAATCATCAATACCTCCATGTTATTCATTCATGCAGCTCATTTGATCTTGAGAACATCCTTCTGCAGGTTCAGCTTTGCCCTCTTGAAGGCCAGAAAAATAAACACATAGAATTCATGTTATTCCAATGCCTTAAATATATTTTTTATATTCACTGACAATGTTGACTTACAAACCTAAACATTCATTTCCATTTCTTTGGTAGCTAATACATTCAATTTAATTTCCACAACATTAGCCAAGGTAACAGGGAATTAATTTTAAGCAATATAACCCTGTATTGAGGAACTATACTGAGGAACTGAGGAACTGGCATTCTTAATACCCTTTGAAAGAGAAAAAATGGGAAAAATGACATTAAAGATGGAGCAGCATGAGCAATAATTGAACACTTTTCCATTCAGGCCCAGTCTAACGAATTTTATATCACACCTAGGAATCTAGAAATACAACTTAGTCATTATTTCTGTGTGAATCTTCTATCTCTTCTTGTTAGGAAAAAAAAATAAACATCTTCCAACTTCCGCAGTCAGAAGCTAAGGAAGTCAATCACTGAAAATTCTTGCTATGGTTTTCTTCCATTTTTGTTCATGACAGCATTTGGGTGGCATTACTTAACCACCGGCATCTGAAAGTCAGTATGTTACAAGAGAAGATCTCATGCTGTGAAATATTTTGCATTGTAATGTTTTCTGAGGTATGGAACTCTTCTGACAATGTAGAAATCATTCCTATTCCCTTTGTTAAGTTGCAACAGTCTCACGCCAGTCAGGTCAGTCATCAAAGATTGGAGTGGGAAGTACAAAGGGCAACTCATTCCAGTAGCCTTAAATATTTTAAAACCTTAATAGATGAGACAAGGCAGCTTGAAAATAGAAATGCAAAAGCACAGACATTGAAGTGAAAATTCATAAAAGTTTAAAATAATTAATCTAATTAAGGGATGATGACAAGGGAAGACATGTCAATATTTGGGCATGACTATTTTCCAAGATGTTTGTTACAGGAAAGAGGAATGCTGAAGACATAGGACTCCTCCCAAAGGCAGAGACTAAAATTATTATACTCCTCAAAGGCAATTCCCCTTACCAACAGTTGGACTGACCGTCTCTCCAAAGTTTCAAAAACACGTCTCCAGCTAAAGCATGAGACATGTGCATAAATATGGATAAAACACACAGTTATTCTGATATATAAGAGCTCAAAGGGATTTGTAGAATAATTTCACATTTCCATAAGGAATACGTGCATCACTGTAAGGACAGAGAAATTGCAGGTTTCTGTTCTAAGGATGCCTGCTTCTCCCTTCATACTATTTTTCCTACTTTATACTACCCTCATGGAACCCATTCCAAGGTCCCTGACCTTTATTTTGCTGTATTAACATAATTTAAGAAACAAGTATGTGATGCTTTAAGAATGTGCATTAGAAAGTGAAAATGCTAAGAAATAGAAAGAGTAAGCATGTGTGACACTTCCATTCTCACACACTCCTGGTTCCCAATAAGTTCAGCTTGCAGAAGTTTCTGACACCAGCAGGAGTTCTGGCTCTGCAGAATCCCCCAGGAGCTCTCTTCTCACAAAGACCTCAATCCTGAGAACTTTCATGAACAACATTCTTTTATAAGTACTCTCCAATTTCTTCTTGCACCAGCACACAATTTTCCATCCACAGCATCGTTCCATGAAGTTCTACAGATAAACTACCCACCATGTGATGGATTACCATTTTTCTTTGTTTTGAACAGAGGTCTGAGTAGCATGAGTTATTCTGGTATTGATAGAGACCTTTAAAATAGGTATTTCTGATACAAATTACCATTTTTCAAACCTCTTCCACAGCCACCTCAAAGTTTTTCTCCTGTCTTGAGGAGACATAACTTACTTCTAGTAATTTCTTGGGACTGAAACCATTCTGTACCTTTGATAATTCTTGCTGCCTTCTCTGAACCTTTCCAATTTCTAATACGTGTTTTTGAGGACAGGAGATCTGAAGCACACACAATATCTGAAGTACAGGGATACCACAAACACCATGGCACTGAGACAGTTTTTGTTATATTCTTGGTTCCTTTTTAAATTAAAGCTAACAGTTGAATTGTTTTTTTTGCACATTAAGCACTGAGCTGACATTTCCATGGAATCATTTATCTGGATACTATAAAAGTGACCCTTCCCTTTGTTCCCCTTTGTTCTCATAGCTGTGTACTGAATTTAATATGCCATTTTGCTGCTAAGTCCCTCAGGTTTGTATGGCCCTTCTCTAATTCTCAACCAATCTACTCCCATTCCTATACTGAACATCACACTATTCCATATCCAAAAGAAGATTTAGCGAACCACTGGATTATATATTTTGCTGAAACAGATAATCAAGCATTCCTAAGCAATAGTCAAAAGGTGCTAAAGATAGATATTGACAAATTGAAAAACGTGTCCTGTTAAATTATCTGCATCTGTCCATTCTCCCTTCTTTGAAAATCTTTCACCCCAAAGTTTCAAGAGAAGGGACTGTGCAGTTGGGACTCCAGTCACTCCCAAAGAAATGCAGAGTCTTAGCATAAAACCCCTTCGTTGGCAATTAAGACAAGTGAGTTTCCATTGCAAGGCTCCAGGTGCAGACACACATTTTTCCTGATGCATCTGCCATGATGGCAATGACTTCTGGTAGAGATGCAGCATCAGTGGTGTCCACCTAAAGTGCAGTAGTGTTTCACCAAAACTTCTGTCAGCAGGCAGAGATTTTCTACACTGTAAGGCCTGGGCCTAACCCATCCCCTGGGCCTTGCCCATCCAAAATTCCTGACTGCAATGGGAACTTTTTCCATGTAAAGATACAAGACTGGATGTTCACTAGAAAATTAAGTAAACACATTGAGGGTGGCCCTCCCAGAAAGACATGCAGACATACAAAAGCTCTTTCCACTCCTTTTCTAAGCATGTCTCTACTATTTATTTATGAGGTTTTGTTATAATAAAGCCTGGTGTTTGAAATGTGCAATATCTGGCCTAAGTTTAATACAGCATTTATACTTAGTCAAAGAACCTCCACAAATACTAAAATCCTGCCCTAAATGCCAGCTACTCACTTTGAACTATCCTTGCTTGATTAATAAACAATCAGACCACACCTTCAAATCCATCTACCATGAAAAAAAACTGTTAAAAAACAGAGTGAACTTGTCAAATTTAATATGAAAATTTCCATTTCAGTAATAGATAGGGTAAAACCACTAAAAAAGAATCAGCTTAATATTTTATTTACTTTCTATGCAGGGAATTATTGTAACAAGATACAATTATGTTATTTCATGAGTTGTAATAGTTGGGAATTTTTAACATTAGTCCACTAAAACCCAATGCATATATTAAGAAAAAAATGAAATATTGTTCTCTTTTTAGAACCTTTAATAATTGTATGTTCTCCTTTAAAAGAAGTTAGTCTGGCACAGTAAATATGAAAAAAAAAAAAAAAAAAGGAACATTCTTCCCCAGAAATAGAGAGTAACAAGCCCAACAAGAAAAAGTAATGAAGCTGAAAATTATCTGAACACTCACTGTGCCAGTTTTTCAGTTTCATATTAGAAATGGAGTGAAGACAATGCTGGACAATATTTGATTTCTCTAAGAACTGATGACTACTCCCTCCAAATTATCAGATCTGAAAGGAGAAATAATGCCATTCTTGAAGATCAGCTGCCATCTAGTGAATGGTGAGAAAACTGTTTAAAACATTACTTTCAGTTTTTTGTCAATTTAAACTAGATTTGAGGTGGAATATTTTTTGCCACTTTGTTTCTGTAAATGTTGGGGTCTGTAAATTATTCAGGAGCATGTGTACTAAAAAGTATGCATTTGAAATGAGAGCAATGTCACTCAGCAAAGTTTTCTAAGAAAATATATAAATAATATATATGTGATTCCACAATTTGTTCCAAAAAAAGCCAATCCTGTGCTCTTTCAATAGGATATACTAGTTTTTTGGGGGCTTCACTTCACTGTACTAAAAAGAACTGAACTATCAGTGTCTTAAAGTAAAATAATCAGTATTACAGCAATAAAATACAGTAAAAACTTAAAGAAGTTTAAGCTAAAATTTACTGAAATGTGCTGATCAAGGAACAATAGCAGAGTTTTTTATACTAGACACCAACTGTTGCTACTTTGTTCCTTAAGATTAGATTTGCAGGTGTTTTCCTTCATATAAGAAATCAAGAATTTTCAGATGTTACATAAAGTCTGTTAGAAGGAACCACAATATATGAATATAAACCATACAGCTTATTGCAAATATTCAATTTTCCATACCTTTCTTTCCTAAACACAACTTTCTAAAACCAAGCAGAGGGTCTACCACTTACAGTTTGAAACTCAGAAAGACAAATCCACCATTTTAAACAGAGTATGTTTTTTGTTTAATCGAGTACATACTTGAGGGCACTCATGTTTATGAGAACCTTTGATGGAAAGAAATAAAACAAGAGAATATGTTTATAAGACATTGGCTTGAAAATACATTTGCCTTCTTGGAATGAAAGCTCCTTATAATCTTTTGTCTGTACATTCTCTGGACAGACATTAGTATGTTAGGACCAAATACCTGGTAAGTTTACATATTCCATATATGCATATTCCATATAAACATTCACATATGTGTGCAGTACAGAACCGTGCTATGAGAAGAAAGATTAAGTAGATATCCAGGAGCAGAGGAATAGAAAATTAACACTGAAATGAGAAAATCTGATCATGAATTGAAAGCAAATGTATATGTATTACAGGCACATAATTAGGCTTAAAGACAAGACTTGCTGGTTTTCACACTGTGCACCCCTACAAAATTCTTGTGAGTTTCTATTCAGCATTCAGAATTATTATGAAGTGGTTCTCTTAGCACTGCCTGCTTTTATTCATATGGTTTACTGAAATATTTTGTGTACAGCCTTGGTTCAATTAGGAATGTCATTAACCAGAACACCATCACAAAGGTTTTCTTACACTGCCCCTCCTGAGGCCTTCAGAATACAATGCAGGACAGATTGTAGTTGTGCTGTAAACCTCCTTCTCTGGATTTTCTGTGAATTTAACTGTGTCTGACTAGCATCAAGCATTTGAGATCTCAATTCTTGTCTATCTGTGGTCTCAAAGTCTGTGTGTGTTCAGCACATGTGACTTTATTTAAAACAAAGCTACTTTAGGAATAAAACTATGCACATACTAAATTTTATCTTGTAGCCCACAACGCTGACAGACCTCCTGAAAAGTTTTTATAAAAATACTGCACAATTCATGGCACAATCAAAGAAGTTGAGGGACCAAAACTTTTCTTAAATGCTGACTAAGCATTTGTCAGAGCAACATACTGCAATAGTTTTACCAAATGTTGAATGACTTTCTGTGTCTTAATTACTTTTATCAGCAGCTTCTCAAGCCAATGGTGTGGCTCCCCACGTCTTTTTAACCAGCACCCACAGCTGATTTAACCTTTGCTGGTAACAAAGGAGCAGAGGGAAGCACTGGCAGGGGCACAGGAATGGGGAAGCCCAACATTTGGGTACATGTTTAAGAAGCACTGAACAAGCGGGCAGCGCTAAGGAGACAAAAAGAGGGCAAAGAAATGAGGGCGGCAAATAAACCCTGTCATGACCAGCTCTGTGGAGAACAAAACAGATGAATGTTAGAAAAGGGGTCAGTGCATTTAGTCTGCGGGATGAGGGTGTAAGAGTCTCCAGGACACAGCACTTGCCTCACAGGCATTGCTTTGACAGCCCTCCAAAGGGGAAGGTTCAGGGCAGTGGCTGAGGCAGGGCATGAGGGAGGTGACAGACTTCGAGCAGTGGCCAGCTCTGAACCCCTCAATTCAGGAAGGACATTGAGGGACTGGAGCAGGTCTAAAGAATGCAAACAAAGATGGTGAAGGGCCTGGAGCACAAGTCTTATGAGGAATGGCTGAGAGAGCAAAGAGGGCTCAGCCTGGAGAAAAAGAGGACCTTATCACAGGACCTTATTGCACTCTGCAACTCCATGAAAGGAGGCTGTAGCCAGGTGAGGCTTGGCCTCTTCGCCCGGCCAGGACCAGAGGCCACAGTTCAAGCTGCACCAGGGGAGATTCAGGTTGAACATTAGGAAAAAAAATTCTTCACAGGAAGGGCGATTAAATATTGAATAAATTAACCAGGAATCACCGTCCCTGGCTGTGTTAAAGGAGAGACTGGACGTAGCACTGAGTGCCACGGTCAGGTTGACACGGTGGTCGATGTTAGACACAGACAGTATTCGACGACTTTGGAGCTCAATTCCTACCGAACTCACTCCTTGACGCTTGGGAGCTAAGGCGGGGCGCAGTGCGCGTGCTCCGCTGTGGCGCATGCGCGGGGCCGCCTGTCACCGCGGGAGCGACTCCGCTCCGCTCCGGCCCGTCCAGTTCCTGCGCGCGGGTCCCGTCCCGCCCGCCGCGGGTCCGCAATGCCGGGCGGCCGCGGTGCGCCGGGCGGCGGCGGAGCGGGTGCCCCGCGGGAGGGCGAAGCGCGGTGAGTAAGGAGCCGACGGGCTCGCTCAAAACAGGGGGGTTGCTGCCCTCCCTGGCGGAGGCAGCGATGGAGGCGGCAGTCTTAAAGCTGCTCCCGCTGGACCCGGGAGATGAGGGCACCCAGCGGTGCCGGTTGGGACCTGCCGCGCTCTCCTTCCTGGGAGCCAGGATCGGCGCCCCGCTGAGGATCTCCGTGCCCGGCGGCTGCTGTGTGTGCACGGCGTGGCCCCGGCACGACCTAGCGGACGGGTACCTGCAGGCCGACCTCACCTGCAGCACCGCGGGGCTGACGGAGCGGGACCTGCGCGGCCTCTCGCTGAGCGTGGACCGGCTGCAGCTGCTGCCGTACGGACCGCTGCGAACAGCCACTGCCAGAGTGGTCCTCAAGAGCGCCGCGCTGAAAAAGTCCACTCCCAGAGCGATGTTGCAGGAGATAATCAGAGAACTGCTAAGAAATGTGTACGTTTCACCTAATTACGTTGTTACTGTTGCCCCAAGTCCCGAAAATCCCGTGGTGTATATTGAAATACTGTGTGCATCTCCTTGGAAGGAGGGAGCTGGATTGATAACTCCCCAAACAAGCATAAAAATTAAGGAGATGATCACTTTAGAATGGTACAGACATCTATCAGAAGACACTGCAAAAACTTCAGTTGCAGGACTGGATGATGTGGAGAAGTCTTTGAAAGAAATGATTGATCTTCCTTTCCGCTTTCCCAAAACTTTCAAGAAGCTGGGTCTTTCTGTCCCTAATGGAGTGCTATTAATTGGGCCCCCAGGTGTAGGGAAAACTCTAATGGTAAAGGCAGTAGCAAAAGAGCTGGGTGCGTATCTGTTTGGCGTCAGTGGCCCAGCCCTCCACGGTTCAAGACCAGGAGAAGGTGAAGAGAATTTGCGAAGAGTCTTTGAAAAGGGCAGAGAGATGTCAAACGAGGGCCCAACCATTCTCTTTTTTGATGAGATTGATTCTCTTTGCCCAAAGCGAGGAAGTTCAAACAATGCTCCTGAAGATCGTATTGTTGCCCAGTTGCTGACACTGCTGGATGGTGTAGGGAGTGAGGGTAAGATGGTCATTGTGGCAGCAACAAACAGGCCTGATGCCTTAGACCCTGCACTGAGAAGACCTGGCAGATTTGACAGAGAGGTAAATAAACACTGTTATTCATACACTCACGTTTTTCTTTCCTTATTGAGGTGGAAGGGGGGGTGTTAATAATGTTTTTAATGTCTTCTAGTCATGTTTCATAGTGAGATTCTACAGGTTTGGGACAGGTGTCTTGTTTCTGTCTTTAGTTCGCTGCAACTTGGGTATGGTTGTTTTGGGTTTTTTTACTCAGAACACTGAGAGCTCCATGTACTTGGAAATGGATGGGAGGAGTCTTTTTGCTTTATCATAAAGACATTGACCTGATCTTGAAGGGATTTGTTTGCTTCCAGATGCTTAACTTTACAGGATTGGATTTTTTCCATTTAAATCCTACATTGAAGATTTGAGACTGAAGATTTAATTTCTCCTTTAAAATTTATTGTGACAGAGAACTAGTAACCTGTTATGTCAAAACTTCTATTCAGGTTTCAGTAACAGAAGTTGGATCTACTCTGGAAAACTTCCCTTAGCTTAGTAGACCAAAGAAGTAAAACATAGGCAATTATGCAACACACAGTGCTTGTGCTTGTATTGTTTATTTTCCTGACTAAACCCACTCCTTTCAGTCACCAGTTTAATCAAGTTCTTTCATGGTTTCGTAATTATAATTTTCATTATTTTCTGGGATTTATAGGTTGTTGAGATGCATTTTTATTATGATGTTTTAACAGGTTTTCAATAATATATGAATGTTTATCTATTTTATTTTTTCCTATCATATTAGTCTAATCTAGTGCTTGTGATGTAAGGAAATTATTATTTCAGTGTTATGGGACTTGATAAACACTATCTGATAGTGTCTTATGAGCAGCTCTTTATACGAACTCTGTTCACTTGGAAAGTAAACGGTATTTTAAATATTTCGCATTTGTATAGTGCTGGTAATAGGTTTCCTAAAATTCTTTAGTTGGGATATAAGTATATATTCATTTTCAGTAGCCAATATATATAAAGCAAAGCCAAAATTTCTTGCCTAGGTCTATAAAATAAATGAGTATGGCGAATTATCTGCATAATTTTTTTGTTTATTCTGTTTGGTTTAGGTTATTATTGGGACCCCAACAGTTACCCAGAGAAGATCCATCCTGCAGTTGCTTACATCTGATATGCCCATTTCTGCAGAGGTTGATTTGACTAAGCTGGCAGAAGTGACCACTGGGTATGTGGGAGCTGACCTTACAGCACTCTGCAGAGAAGCTGCTATGCAGGCTGTGTCCCACAGCACCTTGGTATGGTTGCAAATCAGTCAAGAGCAATGACAGTAATATTTGTACTACCCTTTCTTCATTAATACTTCACTTTGAAAAGCTCAACAAGTTGAAGACTCGCACCAAGCATATTATAAATATAAATATGTTATTTTTGCTTGTGCTTTCAGTTCTCACCTTAGTTCTGTTACTGCATCTTGTGGTTTAATAGTGGCATTTAATAGCCTGAGATAAAATGTAGCACATTTTTCAGAGTGTAGTGAAAATGGATTTTGCAACTTTTTTATTTCTATTAATAAGATTGTAGGATGTGATGTATGTTAACCCTGAAAACAACTATTTGGTTTAGCAGATCACTGCCTAATGGAGCTATAATTTAGGGAATAGTAGTTTTCTCTGAAACATTAATTTCTGTTAAAATTGGTTTTTTCCTGTGTAAAAACTTGCTGTTAAAGAGGCTATATTTTACTTCACTTTGCACTTTTTGTCTGCAGTGTTTAAGCTCATTAGGTCAGGAATTTACTTCCTTATTAGTTCTATTTAGCCTTATGTAAAGTGCTTTGCATATTAATGCAGCATTTAAGTATTGCAATAAATTGTTGTTGATATGCTCTATCTGGGTTTTTTTTCAGGATTCAACTGAAACTGAAACCATTATTAACATGGGAGATTTCCAAGAAGCTTTTAAAAAAATTCAACCATCCTCTTTTCGAAGTGCAGTTGGACTAACGGAGTGTAAACCTGTCACTTGGGACCAAATTGGTGGTCTTGAAGATGTGAAATTAAAGTTAAAACAGGTAATGTATTAAACTAATTTAGATAAATGGCTAATTTCTAATATGTGCTCCAAGGTATTTTGTACACTGCATTATGAAAATGATTTCTCTTGCAAATTGCCTAATTATAAATTGTATTTCAAACATTATTACAGTGTTATTACAGTGCTTGAATCAGAAATCATGCAATCACAAGATACCACCACCAAGCACAGGAAAATAGGTGTGTTTTTAGTAGCTGAAAAGTACTTAACTTGTAGCCAGATAATTTGTCCATTCCTGAATATTTATCCAGGGATGGCTCTTGGCTGTTGCCTCTTCAGGATTGCTTTTAATTCTGTTTCAAATGGAAAATTTAAGCAGGAGGCATTATATGAAGAAAGACTGAATCAGTATTCTCTGATTTCCAATTAATGTTTGTATCAAGGAGAGGAAATGATGTATTTGGCAGTTTTATTGATTGCTTCTTACTAAGAATTTCATCCCTTTTTTATGTATTGACAGAGTATTGAGTGGCCTATGAAATTTCCTGAGGCATTTGCCAGGATGGGCCTGTCTCATCCCAAGGGAATTCTTCTCTATGGGCCATCTGGGTGTGCCAAAACCACGCTGGTGAAGGCTGTGGCCACGAGTTGTCACTGTTCCTTTCTCTCTGTCAGTGGTGCTGACCTGTTCTCACCTTACCTGGGAGATTCAGAGAAGATTTTGTCTCAGGTACAGTTTTTAATTTGTTTAAGGTTCTGTAGTCTATTTTTGCTTGATTTTTGTTATTACCTTTAAAGTTAAGTAAAATACAGAGTATATGTAAGTGGGATTCTTTTTTCACTTTACCTGATAGAATGCAGGCATTAATGTTTTATTTTATTAACATTTGTTGAAAAGGTTTTCCGCCAAGCAAGAGCAAATACTCCAGCAATAATATTCCTGGACGAGATTGATTCTATCCTGGGATCTCGGGCACACTGCAGAACTGGCCATGGTGTCTCAGAGCGAGTTCTTTCTGTTCTTCTCAATGAATTGGATGGGATTGGGCTGAAAGTTACAGAAAGAAGAGGAGGCAAGCTACAGCTGGAGGCTCAGTGCCAAGAACAAAGTGATGAGGAAAGAAAGGTATTTATGCTCCCTTTTCTGTATAGGAAGAATGAGAAGTGCTGTCCAGTTGTTTCAAAAATTTTACTTGTTGGCGTTCACATTTTAAACTTAAAATCCTCAAACTTAAAAACATGCAAGAAGCTCTTTTACTCTGTCATAATTACTAGTTTTTAGAAGATACTGTATATAGGCTGCTGATTGTTTTTACATGCACTGTTCCTCAATGAGGCTTTTTCTAAACAAAATACAACAAAATAGTTGGGTGTTCACCTTCTGTCACAAAAATCCTTTTCTTGACGCTGAAGTAATTTTTTAGATTGATTGTGCAATTTTCACTCTTAAACAAGTTCCTCCCTGAGCTCACTTTTTATAAGTACTTCCCCTACTTCATTTGCAGTTCTTTATCACACATAATGCACACAAAAGCAGCACAGATAAGATCAGTTAGTTATTAAAACAAAAACTTGTACCTTCACTTGTCAGTGAATTGTTCACAGCGTTTAATATTTAGCTTTTTTGTATATAAATTTCTTCTTATGATGATACTTTCTGGGGGAATAATAAAGAAAACAGTTCAAGAATTGTAGGATACTGAATTTTTTGCATATAAAAAGTTCTTTGTTACAAGCTGGTCAAAGAAAAGTCTTTATTTATTGCCAAGGCAGGTACTAACTGTATTTTTTCTTTGTCATGTAATCTGCCCTGCACTAAGGCAAATTTTTACCTCAAGAAATACACTAATATTGAAGGGAAAATAACAACGTGAAATTATATGATCTTTTTGCCCTTCCTCTCTTCTCATTAGTAGTTAACTAATATCTTTTGATAATATCTATCTCAACCATGTTGCACTAATTTGTTTACATGATCTCTTACTCAGCTAGAGTTTCAGGAAACTTTGAACAAAGATTTCATGGTAGTTGCTGCAACAAACAGACCAGATATGCTGGATGATGCCTTACTCCGTCCTGGCAGGCTGGACAGGATGATCTATATTCCACCTCCAGATCTGAAGGTATTACACATCCATATGTGGCTTTAAAGGGAGAGAGTTTAATTGCCAGCATACTGTAAGAGCAAAAGGGGCATATTCCTGTAACAACAAGTGATGGGTGTTTCACTGGAGATTAGTCACCAAATTGAAGGTACAATGAGAAAATTGAAAAAAAAAGATACTTGTATTTTAAACACCAAAACCATTTCAACTCTTGTGTAGGTAGTTATAGTATTGCATATGGATAATAGAGAAAATGTATATTTATGAAATCAAGCTACAGTTCAGGAAATACCAAAAGAAGTTGTCTGTCCTTGCTTCAAACAATTTTTGTGTACTGTTTCTAAGGCTAGTGTAGCTATTTGTCCTGAGCCTCACAAAAAAAAGTTGACCCAAAGCATGCCAAATCAGGCCTGTTCAGCCTAAAATTCTGTTTTCATTAAGCAGGAGTGACTGTGAATAACAGACCTTATATATGAAACAACCAGAAGTGCATTATCTCCATTAATAGTATGTTATTCATCCACCAAAATCAGGTAGTTTTGGTACTTTCCTGGATTTTCCTTGGCTCTAATTTCAAGTTTGGCACTGCCGTGGAGGAAGATTAATTTTTGGTTTGTTTGGTTTTGTTTTCTTGCATAATATGCACCAATTTACAGGGAAGACTTTCCATTTTGAAAATCTGCACCGAAAAAATTCCATTAGATGCTAATGTGTCATTACAAGATGTGGCAGTCCTAACAGACCTCTTCTCTGGAGCTGATATTGAAAATCTGTGCAAGGAGGTAAGAAATATTCCTGATTCACCTGTGAAATAAACTCTAAATAACAATTTTGAATAAAAAAAGAGAGCTAACTTATAGATGTTACTAAGCCACCTCTAGTACAGGTTCTTTCTCAGTTTGCATTGAAAATCCAAAGAAAATTATTAAAACAGAAAAACTGAACAAGGGTTAATTCTGTAAATAAAAGAGCCAAATAAGAATAGAGTCTGTCTGTGCTAATTTACCAGAAATTAAAGAACTGTACTACCCTTTATTTTGTGTGGGCCTCTCTAATCCATGCTCACATCTAGGTGAATTGCATTCTTTGTACTGCTGGATGAAATTAGCAGGTACTGTCAAGGCTAGACAGAAAAAAAAATGAGAAGAAAAATCCAGAATTTGAGTTGAGTTGTACAAAAGATAGAAGACTACTAAGAAAATCCAAATACATAAATGATAAAGGACATATTGTCTACTCCAGACAGAAAAAGTGAATGAAAAAGTTATGGTAACCTTACTTGGATCTTTATCTGTTGTTAAATAATGTAAGTTATACAATTATGTTTTCAGATACTTTAACTAATGCTTTGTTCCATGTAAAATATTTTAGAATACTTAGAATATTCTTTGCAATTTAAAACATGATAAGGAGTTGGAATTTTTTTTTTCTTTTAAAGGCTGCTTTGTTGGCATTGCAAGAGAATGGACTTGAAGCAACTGCTGTAAAACAGGAACATTTTGTAAAATCATTGAAGACTGTAAAACCATCTTTAAACATAAAAGATTTGGAATTTTATGAAAAATTCTCTAATCAAGAATTAGCCTCTTGAATCTAAAAAGGAGTGGAATAAGTATTTTTAAATGTATTACAAAGATTTTGAAAAGGTTTGCATCTTTCCTGCTTTTTAATACTGTACTTATTGTGGTGTTCAGGGAGTATGAAACACAGTAAAGTGTAACTTGTGAAAAGTTCTGTAATTTCAATAATGAATAATAAATTAAAATCTTGTTTGCTTTGGGTAGGTTTATGTCTGATGAAACAAGTAATTGAGATACTTAGATAAAACACTGTGGAACAGCTTAGTGTTACTGTAGATTTCCTACTTTATGTACAAAAATGGCATAATAAGAAAATTTAAAATGTGTTGTGAAGTTTCCAAAAAAAAAAAGCAAATATGTAAGAAATAGAAGAGCTTTCAGGAAATTAATAGGAGGAAGTCCCATTCTATATAAAAATTAAGGTGTTTTATATGTGCCTATCTACAGGCTTACTTTCTTACAAGCAGATTCCAAAATACAGTGGCAGTGAAAGGGTTGTCAGTGCTTAACTCCTTGGTGTAGTTTTGAAACTCAGGGGTTTTGGGAATAATTTTAGATTAGTTACTGCTTACTGTACAAACGTTTCGATTGGCTAAGCAGATGACAAGTATGTAACCAACTCAAACTATAATAATTTCTTCTTTAGAAAAGGGAGTTTGCTATTGCAGAATTATTTTCCCCATCCAGCCATTCCTTGTCAATACATTTTTGTAGGTTCCCTTCTAAAATACAGAGTCGCTTCTAGGGAAATTGGTGTTACATGTATGTAAATGTGCATTTTAACTAAATAGAGTAGGAAGGCTTTTATTATTTTTTATTATCTTTTCTCAGTGAAAATGCTTGTGAACAAAATATACCACTGTCAAAGATAGTTCCTTATTTTTGCCAAGGTTCAGAAGTTACAAGCCCATTAAAAAATACTTCTTTGTCATGCCAGGCACACTAGGGACTGCACTGAGTGTGGTTTATGGTGAGATGGATCACAAAAGAAAGTTCCAAGGCAGTTGGTGACTGAGGAGGGCAAAAGGCAGAAGTAGAAGCTGTTGTAACAGGAAAGGGTTCAGATACAAATAACTGCCCTACAGCTTGGTGGCTTTTGTCACTGATTTATAGAGAGGACCATCCTGTAGCTTTACTGGTGGCAACAAATAGACAGTGTTCACGACCTTCCCAAATACACAAAGGTTTCTCAGCAGCAGGGCTGAGAAAAAGTATGAAAACTGTATGTTTTGCTTTCCAGTGTTTGAGGGTTGGAATCAGAACTGCTGGACCTGGAAGTCATTACAGTAAAATGCTGCCAGCTCCTTTGCCTCAAAGATGCTGCTGCTTAATTTCCACCTCGAGTTAGTTGCTCTGTAGAAGGACCAGCTGAGCTAATTGCTGCCTGTCATGTCTGTTCCTTGCCGCCGGGAGGGAGCAGAACACGCAGTAAAAGCAGTCTCTCCTTCCTCTCACTGCTTTCCAGTGGGCAAGAGAGAAGGGAAAATCAATGTACAGGAGGTCCCTGCTGTCACCTCCGGCCTGCTCCTGGTAGCTTTTCTCCGAGAGGGGTATTGGGAGGTGATAGGAGCTGTGGAACACGAGAGTGATGAGAACCTGGGCCTGGGTTGATCTTTTGCGGCAGCGCAAGGGGACATGGTGACACTGGTGTCTCCTCCTTTGGTCACTATAGGCACCTCTTCAAGCTCTGAGGAGACAGAAACGCTTGTCAGCTGGGCGTTTGCTAGATACCGTGTTCTTTGGGCAGCTGTCTGGAGAAGGGGACAGACAAGAAGACAAAGGGGAAAGGGAGAAGCCAGGTTTGAATGCTGCAGTCACGGAGAGAGAAGGGGCGGGAAGGGCGCAGGCCGCATCCCGCTCTGTCCCTGTGGCACCTGCGGGCGCTGCGCCTGCCGCCGAGGGTCGCGCGGGGGCGCTGCCGACCCGCGGGCCCGCTCCGCGCCGGCCGCTGGGGGGCGCGCTGTCCCGCTCCCTCCGCGCCCCCTCAGCGCCGCGGGGCTCAAATAGCGCGGGGCGGGCCCGGCCCGGAGCGCTCCTGCCTCACTCCCGGAGGGCTGAGCTGACACCTGTGCAGCTCCGCAGCCAACGCCAGGATGAGCAAAGGCGTCTTGCACGTGCTTAAAACGAAAAAAGAAGTAAGTTTGCCTGAGGGGTCAGGGCCCTGGTACCCGCCCGCTGCGAGGGATGCGGAGGGCTCAGGCGGCTGCCCCGGGGTTGCCACTTGATTTCCCGAGGAAATGGGACCCGCGTAAGGTTCATGTATTAAAAGTGATGTGTGGAGAAGGATAATGTAGAGGTAAAAGTGAAATTTACATATTAAAAGTCAAGTGGTGTAAAGAGTAATGTAAAGGTAATGTACAGGAACAGGTAATCCCTCCCTAGTTCTGTGTAATCCTTGCTCCCCCTACTCCTGGGTCTGTAGGTGGGACATAAGATCAGCTCTTTTCTTTATTTTATCTTTCAGCTCATTCCCCTGGTCGGAATAGTGTCCATGGCAGCAGCTGGGGCGGTCTCTTTTTGTGTCTATTCCCTATTGAGCAAATCTGATGTGATGTAAGCAAAAACTTGTTATTTGGAGCTTACCCTAACTTTTTTTTATTCTACTGA
Source organism: Cyanoderma ruficeps (assembly GCA_008694505.1). Taxonomy (NCBI): domain Eukaryota; kingdom Metazoa; phylum Chordata; class Aves; order Passeriformes; family Timaliidae; genus Cyanoderma; species Cyanoderma ruficeps. The sequence goes on along the minus strand of VZDJ01000155.1, from coordinate 10,155,184 downwards.
GTATTTGACCATCGTGTTTTACACACATGCACACAAACAAAACAAAATCCAAGTTCATATTCCAGGTTCCAGGCACAGTGGTACTGTGTACACTCCACAGAGTGCTGAGAGTACTGGTAATGACTAAAGTATCTGCAGATTGTAAATAGTGAGGAAATTGATTAATTTGGAGTGTAGTCCAAGCTATTTCCTAACTTTTGATTTAATAATTGTGTTTTTTCTTTGCTTTTAGTATAAGAAGTTTTGAATGTTCTAATAAAGAATTTAATATAATCACATAAGTAGATGAGATGCATGTATATTGCAACCAGGCTATCAACTTGTAAAGAACAATGTTTCATAGTATTAACTTAAGATAGTATTCCAATGGCTCGGCTGATAGTTGCAGCCAAATCCTATACTTTTAAGGCTTTGGGGAGTTTATTTATTTATTTTAAAGTGTTTGGAATAGGCATTTTAACTGCCTTTAACTGAGATTTAAGGGTAAATCTCCCCTTACTTTGTGTCTTTATTCAGCTTTGATTTTTCAGCTTGTTTCCCTTACTGTTCCCTGATATGTGCATGGTGCCAGCTTGCTTGGTGCTTTGGAAGCTGCAGATAAAGCAAGCCATCATTGATTCCTATCCAGATTTTAAAATATAATGCCCAAACCTGTAAACGTGTGTTTTAGGGAACTCCTTACTTAAATTAATAGCTCTACTGACAATAGGCTGCTCCTATGAAAATGTGTGCAAGACCACACCTTAAAACATAATACCTGTTTTATCTTTTAAAGCATTCGCAAGCTTGGTGATTCAGAACCATGGGAAAATGTTGATCCTACCAAGTCTCAGAAGGTAATTTATACATATAATCTATGTATCAATAGCATAAATTTCCAACACAATGAATCACTTCTTTTAATGTGTAAGAACTAGCAAAATATGCATTGAGACAAGTGTAAAGTTGATGTATATCTAGTTAAAAGTGGAAACAAATGCTTCATTCACCACTTTATGTCTTCCCCCTATTACCTAATGGTAGGGATTCAGCTCTTACACTGTAGGTCTGATTAAATTCATACCACACTTCTGGTTGTTGTCCTATGTCCATTCCCACCCCAAACACCCATTTACTTGATTCCATTGATAACTGTGGAAACTTGGAGTATAGAGGAAGTGCTGTTGACCTGAATTACAGACTTGAGTAAGAATGTTTCAGTACTGCAACCTGAAGGAAAAATATCTTAATTTAATAGAGCACTTAGGATAAGGAAAAATAAAATTATTTGGCATTATTACTTGATTAATATCCAAGTGATTTTGTTGAACAAATTATTATGTCATCTGTTGCATATTTCTGAAAGGAAAATGTAAAGCCACTAGAACTTCTTCACCAATAAGCTGATGTTTGATATGGGGGTGGGTGAGAGTGAAGTAAATGCTCCCTGGGATTTTACTAACTTTTATATTTTCCATTTCTTCCAGCTGGTAACAATCAATCAGAAGTGGCAACCTATAGAAGAGCTGGAAAAGGTCAAAAAGCTTACGAAGTGAGAGGTTTCTGTTGCCTGAAAAAGGTACCCTATGAATCTAGTGGAAACACTTCTGCACAAACTTGACTACTGAAATCAGTGTGCGGAAATGCTTCTGCTACATTTTTAGGGTCTGCCTACATTTTTTTGGACTCTGGATGAGGAGTTTCATGTTGTTTTAGAAGCTGGCATAAAGCATCCACATAGTCCAAAAATCTGACTAAAAATACTCATTTTCAATAAGCATTTGATATCAGTTTTTGAGTGTTCAGATGGTAGTTATGGTTCAAAAAAGCCTTAGATTTTGTAGAATTTCAGGATTTGTTTCAAAATACATTAGTTTTGCCATTTTATTCATTTTTAATAAAATCCTAAATTTATACATTTCATGTAAATTGCCCAAAAGCCTTTCTAAACTGGGATTCCTGGTCTCCTCCTTTTCTATTCTGTATTTCAATGTCATATAGAGACCAAAGTCATAGCCAGAGGATGCCTTTGTGTGGCAGCATATGTGATAGTAAAATGCCCTTGCATTCCTTGTCTGTGTTAGATGTGGGGGCAGATTAAGTCAAAACTTACATTGTGCTGCAAATACTGAAACTTACCCACTGAGGAGTCCAACAGGTTATTTAGGGGTGTGTTTGAGACTGCAGATTTAGAACCTCAGAACCTCAGAGTCAAGCATGGCTAGAAGGGAAATGAAAATCGGTAATTTGTTTTGTATTTAAATATTGTTCATGATTGATTTTTTAAAGTTACTAGAATCAGAAAACCTGCATTATCCAAAACTACACAGTGTTAATTTCTTCTTTTTGTACAAGGTTGTTCATATGCAAGTTCCAATGTATTGCACAATTAACTGTATTTTTTGAAGATTTCTACATGCTGTTAGGAATATCTCTTTTATCAAATAGAAACTAACAGATTAAAATTAGGAATGATTCTATGAAGAGACAGTTCCTCTTTAAGCTTCTGTGTATTTGCTTATGGGTTGGCCAAGGAAAGAATGTAACAGGCAGGTTCCCAGTAAAATCATAAGACAATAAATGCATCCGATGGCAGAACAATCCTTTTGTAGGTATTTTCTGTATGTGCCCCTCTTCCAAGCAGTTTCTCAATCTATTCCACAGTTTCTTTCACAATGGATGTTCAGAATTCATAATCCTTTCTGTGAGGAAGAAAGCAAAGGTGAAACAACTGCTAATTGGGAAAAGTCCCTTTAAATGAGTAATAGTCAAGTGCTTTAGGTTGTTCTGCTGCAACAATGACAAACTTCAGTTAGAAAAGCTGTCTCCTGAATTCTAAGGTATCTTGGCTTCAGAAGCTTTATGTTTTCTTCAGCTGAGGGAAAAAAAAAACCACACCTCTAAATATTACATAAATATTTGTTTATCTAGTGAGGATGACTCAGCACCATTTATGTTTTAGAGTGGGAGGAGCTACTAGTCCAGAATAAATCTTTAGCTTGTATTTTAAGAAATGACATTATGAGAAGATTGGATAGCATAGAACCACAAAAGTACAATGCTCTGAGGAATACAAGTTTTAAGTATTTTAAAACAGAAAATATTTTTAAATATTTCTCTGTATTTCCATATTTCTGCTGGACTGTAGCAAAAACAAAGTACCATGCTCTTTGAGTTGATGCATTGAGTTTGTTCTGCAGTAAGTCACTTTTTTTTGTTGCAAATACTGTGACCTAAGTATCTGACAACACTAGAAAATAAGTGTAAGTAATTTTTAGTGAATTTTTGTATTTAGCCACATTTCAGTGATGTTTCCAGTAGCACATTAAGCAGTGTGACTGCTGTCAGTCACAGGTTGTTCCTTCTTGTGTCCTGAAGCATAACAGCTCTGGTAATAAAACTGTTTTCCTTGGTAAGCTGTTCTGGTTTTCTTTATTAATACAGACTTTTTGGGGTGGGTTTTACACAATATAAGAAATCTAAATATTTTTGGTAGTTCAAAAAGATTATGAATATTGTTAAAGTTCTTAGGGTTTTGTGTCTTCTCTGACTATCCCTAAAAAATTGTCTCCTGCATAGAGAGTTTTTTCTTATAAGTGGCATACACCAAGAGCAATTACTGTATCTCCCCAATCAGCTACTCAACATAAATCTACAAAGCAAAATACAAATTATTTCCTTGTTCTACGAACAGTAAATATTCAACTGGTTGAGTTTTATGAGCCAATGTTCATGAGAATAGTAAGATTTCCCTGACATGTGTCATGCAAACCCATGAGTTTTTATTCCAGGAACAATTTAGAGCCTATTGAAATAATTTAACAACTTTCTAATTTATGTCCATTTCCTTCACTCTCATTAGTCTCCTACTCCATTCTGGTTTTGGTTTGGGTTTGGGTTTTTTGGTTGGTTTTGGCTTTTTTTTAACAATTACTGTATTTGCTCACCCTAGCTAGTACATTTCCATGGAACTATATCACTTCCAAATTTCATATTAATTAAGAAGTTTAATAAAAATGCTTACTAGCTTATTAGAGTTTCCAGTATAGATTAGAAACCACTAGAAGTGTTTTAATAGTTCTAATCACTGTTAGAAATCCATCATTAGAATGTGTGGTCATGCTTCCCTAACTTTTTCTATGTTGTCTATATGTAAATAGCTTTCTGGAAGAACAGAAGATTGCTTTTTGCAGTGTATATACAATTATTACCAATTTTTGTTATTACAGTAGTACTTAAAGGCCTTAAAACTGCAGATCTTCTGGTGGTGTGGTTATGAGAGCTGTGTTGAGTTTTTTGGTTTCTTTCCATGTGATAGCCCCAGTGTCAGCATTTCTCCTTCTGACCCCCTGCATTTCTGTGCCACAAGGTGCTATTAGTGTGGTTCTGTACTGTCTGTGATTCAGTGGTGGCTTTCTGCAGAAAATAGTAACTTACAGCAGAGGGGCCTGATGCAACTGTTGAAGGAAATGGTTCATCCTGCAGTTGTTGTCTGCCTTAGTGCAGAGGATGGCTGTCCCTAAGACTAGCTGTGGAAAACGAAACAAGAGTAAAGGGAATGATTCACTTAATCCAGCCAGTATTTGGTGTTGGATACTTCCCAAAAAAGCTTTCAGGTTAAACAAACACTGCACAGTTTTCATTTGCTGTCTGAAGCCTTTGCTGTCCAGCACATCGCTGCCATACGGGAACACACGGACAATGAAATCCCATTAAAAGTGTGACTGAAATGGAAGTAGAAGCAATACTGGAGCACTGGGGGTGGGCTTGGTGAGTGTTGGCCTTCACGTGCTGATGTGAGCAGGGAGCAGCAGTTGGATGTGAGCAGGGATGTGAGCAGTTGGATGTGAGCAGGAGCAGCAGGCTGTTTGCCCAAGGCTCTCTCCATGGGGAAGCAGCCATCTCAGTAATGGCCCCTGCGAAGCCGTGAGCTGACACCACAACCAAAGCACCTTCGCCTCTGCGCCTTGCCCTGACCGAAGATCGCACACTTCACCAAGGCTGTGCCTATTTATGCTGGACCTCGCCCAGATGAACAAGGGGTTTAGTTTAATTAGCATTTACTCTTAACTAATTTTCTTGTATATATGTTCTGGCCTGGGCACTGGGGAGGTGCTGCCCTTCAGGGTTCACCCAGGACATGGAAGAGCCCCTCACAGCATAGGGAGCCCAGGGCCTGGACAGATTTCACCCTAACGAGTGAGAGCTGTCCTGCAGGATCACCATGGTGCCTGTGTGGGGACTGGGCCACGTGAGCAAGGTGTAATAGTGGGGTGGCAGAGCACTAGTTGGGAGCCGTAGAGACTGTTTGTCTGGGTATCAGGACATAGGCCAGTACTGGCCCTCACTGCCAGGTTACCAAATTAATTTAAATAAACCCTAGTCTCTTAGCAACAGGGGCATGGCAAAGGGTTTGGTGGTTTTAACGTTTAAGACTTCCAAGGTTTGGCCTGGTGTGCCAGGCCATCTCCATGGTCTCTGTTTGGGGGCTGTGACACTGCAGAGGCTGTGTCTGGAGTCCCTGGAGGTGTCTGGGATGTCCCAGCAGTGACAGCCAGGCTGGGGTGCTGGGCTGGCAGGTGTGCTCCTGTCCTGACTGGCAATACCATTTCTGCTGCTCCTGGCAAAGATTTAAATGTGTATAATATTCCCTAAAAGGTCCATATAAATAACTTAGACTTCATCATGCAACGTTTTTAAGATAAAGCAAGTCACTTTTGTGACCATCTTTCCATAAGGTTTAAAAAGTATTTGTGAGCAGCTGTTAAAATTCAAATAGATGTGCTTCCAGTTTTACTGGCTGTTGAGCAGTAGAAAAATCACTCACTTCAACTTGAAATACTCAATACAGAATATTTCTAGACTCTGGTATTACTTGCTTTCTGCCTCTCACATCTTCCTCCCCATTTTCTATTGAGAGTCATTTCTTTTTGCACTTGTTGGCACATGTTTTCTTTTTGCCAAACCTCTTTCTGTCTCACCCATCAAAACAAACACATCAGAAAAACTTAAACTTTCCTTGGTCTAGTTTATTTCTCTATTACTACTGTTTATTGGTAGACCTGCACTGTGTTCTAGAAAGTTACACATCTAATGAGTAGATCAGAATATAGTTTGGCTGGTGGTTTAAACTAAGAAATTAAGCAGAAGATGCCCTGCTTTTAATGTTTGCCTTCCTTCTCCCTCTCTCCTCTTCTGCTTTGCTTTATTTATGCTGATGGATTGTAATAAATGCATCATGAGTGGAAAAAAGGCAGAGCCTTACTAAAAACAATAAGGATACATAGACTGTAAACATTTCAAGGAAGTCATTATATACATAAATAACAAAAGTAGTTTAAAATTGTCTTTCCATTCTTAACAAAATTAAGCACAAATTTGAGCCGTGAACATAAGCATGCATGATCTTTCAATAGACTCACATAAAAACACTTTCCATTTTTCTTTGAATTTGTTAACAAATTAACATTATGTTGGTAGGTAGGGTCCATTCCACTCAAAGCTCTCTCTAAATTATGCTGCTGCAGAAAAATAAAGGCCATATCTGCTAATAATATTATGGGAGGCTCTTGCTCACCCACTTCTATTTGGGTATCTTTTGTTTTGAGTAAGGGCTGGTCTGTTACTGAAATTCTGTTTGTTTGGTTGTTTCTTTGCAAATAAATGGTAAAATAATTTGTTCATGTTCTGTAACTCCAAACTTGAAGTGGTCTGGCAGTTTTTAATCCTAAGCACTATAAATCATAGTGATTCCTGTGGCCTGGCAGACTGTGATAGTGCAAGTCCAGGCAGAAGCTGTGAAACAGTTTTTTTTCATTTGTGTATTTTTTGAGTAATTAGAAGACATAATTTCTGTAAGTTCAAACTCCCTTAGCTCTCCCTCATCCAGATTTGCTGACTTCACTGACCCCAAGTGTTGCTGAAGCAAGGGGAGGAGATGATAGCACTTGAACTTGGGACTTTTACAGACATTGATTTTATAATCAGATTTCCCTGCTGAAGGGTGTGGGCATTCTGCACAGACATTGCTGTTACCAGATGATAGTAAACTGAGGATCTAGAGACTCTGGAGGATAAGTCATTAGGATACAGCACCAAAAATAGACTGTGAGGGCCAGAGCTCTGTAGCAATCCTGTCAAAATCCTAAATCATTAAATCATGCAGTCCCAAGGCAGAGCCGCCTGCATCCCAGTTTATAGTTCCAGTTCTGTAGAACTCTCTTGTTTTTCAAACCACTTTCTACCATTTTACTCATTTTTACAGTATTTGACATGAGACCAGTCTGGTCTGGTACTGCAGAGGTAGACTGTGGGCTCAAGGGCTGCATCAGCCTTTTCCACAGAACTGTATCTTATCTTCAGAAACACTGGTGCATGGTGTGAGGTGTAAATGAGGAAAACACACCTCCCCACTAGATCATAACAGAGATTGTCAACAGCATAATGTTAGTGAAAAGCTGGAGTTCTTTCCCTTCTTTCCTTCCCTTCCCTGTTTCAGTTTTGTACACTATGTGAATTTTTCATTGCAAAGTTCTGTATTAGCTGAGAGGTCAGAAAGCCACACAAGTCTGAAAAACTTTATGCATGTAAATAAATGTGTTTAAGCTTTCAATTTTAGCAAAACTATCACGTTGTTCATCTCCTGTTGGATGTCACTTCTTTAATTGAATTAAATGTATTTCCAATAGGCAAGTAACTAATAAACACCATCCTTTATCTGATGCTGCTGCTGCACAAACAAGGAAGTAAATGCAGAAAGTCCTGATTCCTGGTACTAACAGAAAAATCTTATCAGTTTGCTAAAGAAAAGCCAAGTCATCTATTGCTAATAAATCACCAATTCACTACATCAAAACAAAGCGAAACATGGTTTTTTTATTGAGGATGTTAAAACTGTTTCATTTAATGATGCATCTTTCCCTTCTGCTGTGACTACTTCTATAATTCAATAAAGCCTAAATATATTTTGAAGACTGTTAGCACTATGCTGCCTGTGCTGTTAGCATTATTAAATATGTAAGCATTATGGTGCCATTAGTGTGTTTAGTTTTCCTCTTGGCAAATGCTTTGAATGAAACATGCTATGGTCAGAAAAAATTTATTCATCTTCAAGACTGCAGTATCCACCTTACTCCCTAAAGCAGAAATCCACAGCACAATCCTAGTCACAATGACTTGCAGTTCTAGTCACTGCCTCATTGCCAAATACTCCAATATTCTTTTTTTCATACAGTACTGAAAGTTTTAGGTGTGGGCTAGAAGGTAAAACGTCTATTAAGGAGAAAAGTGACTGTAAAACCATCAGATGTCTTAGTTGAACTGCACAACAGATCAATTAATGCAGCAGTCTGTAAAGAAAATTGGTATTGACTTAATTTCTGACCACTATAGTTTGCTGCAGGTACAGTAGTATGTTCCATACTTGGTTGCATGGTAGTGTAATGGAGTCTAATATTTCCTAGTTGGTATCTGCGCTACCCCCATGACCTGGTTTTATGTTTTCTTCCTTCCTTCTTTTTTTTTTACAAACACGCTTTGTATCATAAACAAAATATGAACTCTTAAAAAAATAAAAATTAAAAAAAAAAGCCAAACAACCCTGCTGTAAGAATACCCCTACTTAGTCATAGTAGGTGGTGAAATGATTAGTAGGGTTAGTTTTGTTATTACTCCAACTCTGTGAGCAGCTTCCTTCTAGCTCTGACAGCTAGAACTGCCTCCTCTCTTGATCCTCTCCTCAGAGCAATCTCATATGTGGTAAGTGTGGAAGAAAAATATTCTGTTTTCATTACTGCTTTACAAAGACAGTTAATAGAGCTGGTGTAACAAGGTAGCCTGCATAGCTATTCACAAGTGAGCATATCTAAAACATACCTTACTTACAGCTAACTGCCTGTGCACCTTTAACATGGGATAAGCAGAGAGTTACTTTTCCTTTGAATTTTCTTTTATATGACTTGAACTTCGCTCTGTGGCAAGTTGAGGAAGCCAAGTTGCTTGAAAACCATCCTCATTTATTCCATCTAGGTTCCGTCTCAAGCAGATAGAAAGAAACCAGTGTGTAACTGGTTGGGCAATTTTTATTTCCAGTTTAAGGTGTGTCTCTTCTGCAATAGCTTAGAAAATACAGAATTGCTTAATAGCTTCAAGAAATAAAAGAAGACTTTACTGGAAGGATGTTGTGGTTCTGAGTTAATCAGCTTCCCTCATCTGTATTTTCTCTCCCTGAAGTCTGTTCCACTAAATCCAAAAATGCCACTGTACTAGCAATTGCAACAATATTTGCCATTTATAATTGTACCTGCCTGGTTTGAAACAAAACTGTTTCCCTCAGTTTATGTTTTTGAATGGATGTGTCCTCTGATTCTTCAGAAAAAAGCAGTCAGGAATGTTTCGGATGGAAGCATCTGTTGTCCTAGAAACATGAATTCAGCACCCCAAAGAAGGAATACTGATTTTCATAGAAACAGAGGGCTTGCGGGATAACTTACCTTGTTTACATTAATGAATATAATCTGTTCTAATTACATTTCAGATATCTGTATCCTCAACTAATTTCTACTGATATGATATTTTTTCCTTAGATGTTTGTAACTGGAGGAAAGCACTGGAGCATGCACTTCATGATATTTACCTATATATGCCTTCAAGAAGTGTCTAAACTCCTTCCCAGTGATGGATTAGCCAGTCTGTGCTAGGTTTGTGCTTTTCCTTATTGCATCCATTAAAAAGTTAAATCCCCTGTGGTTTTTTTAGAAAAAAATAAGAGGGCTTGGTGGGGGCCTTTTTTTCTTTTTTTGGAGGGGGGGTGTGTTTTGGAGTTGTGTTGTCGTTTCTTTACTTACTGATAAAACATTTTTAGACTGTATGATGAAATACATTCGCTTGCCAGCAGGGAGTCTCCGTGGCTCTCCTCAGCACACAACTCTTTGCTAACGCTGGGAGCGGGGCGCCATCGTCTGGAAAAGCCGGGAATGGCCCCGAGGGCTCCCGGCTGAGGAGAGTCGGTCCGTACAGGTGTGTCACACTCGTTCTCACTGCGGGCTTGGAAACAGCAACGCGAGAAATCTGTAAAAAAGTGCAGAATAATTGAAATACGGAGCATCATCTTAACTATGAAAATGTTTGTTTGCCGTGTTTTTCTCAAAAATTCTGTTTTACGAATAAAAGGCCAGATACTAGACATAGGTAGCTGGTTTTATAAGGTCATGTTTCATCAGTTTATTTAGGGATTTATTAAATAATTTCTTTGTGTGTGCTTTGGGAAAAAGAAATAGAAAGATTACAGGGACTTGGGTGCTCTTAATGCATCTGTGATAAAAGCAAATTTTTAGTCTGCTTGCCATCTGGGTCCTTTTGTTTATTTATCAGCTGAACTAAAAATCCCAGTGTGTATCAGTACTTAGTTTACTATGTAAAACAATGCAAAAAACACACTGGACAGACAGCCCTGACTGATTTCATCTACCCTCATGTACTGGCTGATAATGGTCCTGGAGGAACAGCTTATCTTTTTACTATGTATAACAATAAGGCAATCATGAAGCAGTCATCTTAAGGATAAAATCATACTTTTGCTTATGAAATAGCTTTTTTTCCCCTACGTAAATCGATACCATAAAAGGTGTAAATGCTTCATAGCTGTAATAAAAGCAGTTATTTTATCCTGCATATTTAGCACTGGACACTTTCAAACTGAGCAATACTGAGAGAAAACAATGTAGAAAAGGAAAATAGAGATAAAAGAGCAAAAATACTCAAAAGAGCAAATATAATGATTAGGATATCATCATTTTACAGCTGTACACGCAGAAGGCAGCTAGCTACATGTGTGTTTTAAGAGCAGATTGCTGTGGTGGCTGCAAAACAGTAAATGGAAAGGATCCATATTTATTCTAGTAGCTTCCAAAATTGTGTCAGGTATTTCAGAGATGGAAGAGCATGTAGGGTCTTTCCTAGGGCATTTAGCTGTGGAAAATGGAATAAGAAGAGTAGAACAGTAGGGGATTTGCCAACTCCAGAGCACAGAGGCTGACAGTGCCCAGCACAATTTGTTATGGAGGGGAGGAGAAGGTGAAACTGGAAAGGGAATAAAGGATGAGGAATGTGGAGGACTCTTTGTTGTTGTTGTTTGTGATTTTTTTAATGGTAGAAAGGGAATCTAGAGGCCTTCAGGTTAGGTCTTTCCTGTGAATTAGCAACTTGGTTGGACGAGGGTTTTTTTTAATCTATTGATCAAAGAGAAAATGACCTCCAGGCAAAGGCAAACTTGTATTTGAACAACACCGTCGGCGGGGTGTGTTCCACACCTGGTGCAGTCAGAGAAGCTCCTGGTGACCCTGTAAGCAGCAGGTGCCCAGAGTGTGAGCTGGACATTGTTAATGAAACTGTGGAGAGGACAGAATATAGCAAGGAAACAGAGAGGGAAGCTGAGAGCAGTGCCATAATGCAAAGAGCTGGTGAAATGTGGTATTTGAGCTATGTGTGCTCACTCCTGGAAAAACTGAATGTGTTTGGAACAACCAGCAAGTAAAAAGACCTTTGCCATTTTGGATAGAGGGAAATGAGCTGGATATTTCCAGGGAATTGTCCCCTTCCCTTGAGATCCCAAGGGGACTTCTTCTCTGGCAATGGATTAGTTTATTGGACCAGGAATCTGCTGCAGTATGTACCATGTCTTTTACCCAACTACCCATCTTTGTTTATTGCACTTTTATAGTTATTTGTAGAGAGAAATAATGCTTTAACAACCCTGCCCTGTGCAGTATCAGTGAAGTGTCCTCATGAGATCCCACTGAAATACCTGAATAAAATCCTTGCCACTCATTACTTGATGAGTGTCTTCTGGGGCTTTTGGTTCTATGTCAGAAATTACTTTTAAATGCCAGCCTTCTGCTTTTCTGAGTCATTCTGCCACTTGGGAGTGATTCTGCAAGAAATAGCAGATATATACAGTAGTGAGATAATTGAAGACCAGATTCAAGTATGACATTTTAAATGGTAATTCTGCTGGTGAAGAAAGAAATGCTACTGGTATAGAAAAGACAAAATGTCAACACAATTAAAAACAAAAGCCAAACCACATAATTAAGCAAGGAAAACATTCAGAAACAAAATATATTTCTGATAATTTTCTTCTTAGGATAAGAACGCTTCAGAAGGGAAGAGTGGGATGTGAGGGTTTGCAGTCTACTCATATGAAAATGTTTTATTGACTCATATGAGTAGGTTGTCATCAAAACCATATCTGTGCTCCAGAAAAGGATGGGTGACAATCACCCATCCTTTTAGATTTAGAAAGGAAAAACCTTCTCCCAGTGTGGACTTTCATAAGGGGCAGAATTTTCTTGGTATTTCATCTGTTCAGTCAGTAAGAGCATTCCAGCACAGCTCTGGAAACCAGGGACACTGGTTCTGGAAACCTGTTCAGATCTTGGAAGTCTTTTGCTTAGAAAGAAGTCCTGTCAAGTATATGTATTTTCATTTCAAGCAGAGGAATTGTTAGAAGGGAAAGAATAGTGTAAGAGTGTGGAAACTGTCTTAGCCACATGAAATAATCTGGCTTGGGAAAACATGAGACCTTATTTATAATAATGCCCCTTTTCTCTAAGCTGATACTGAAAATGATCTTGAAATATCTGTAAAAATTTACTGATTCTTTTATTCTTTATTCTCATTTTGTCTTCTGTTGCCTTTTCTCTAACTTCCAGTCTACAGACCTTGGTAACAAGGGCCCCTCAAGAGTGAATGTAGGGTTTCAGGAATGTTTTGCCAGTTGCTTTATGGTGATCCTTCCCCATGCTTTGTCAAGTTATACTTTCTAAAGTGCAATTATTGCATGTGAAATCACAAGTCTTAAATTGTTCTGACTGAAGACAGAGAAAATTAATTCTATGTATAACATCTGCAAAGTGAGTAAAAGCTGAGTGTTCAGACATCTAAAAACACAGCTGCCCTAAGAATCAGATTGCTGTAAGAATTTGAAGATGATGAAATACAAATATTTTAAAAGACAATGTGAAGTTTAATAATCTATTTAATAAAACCCACAATAAAACAACACACCTTTTTTCTTCAATTAAACAAATGTATAGTAAATTATTAAAAAACTGCAAATACAATACATGTCTACTCTACTTCAACATCTAATTACATCAACTGTAAACCCCAATTTAATTAAAACCCATTTGAGCATTAGTATGTGCAAAATATCTGTAGTTTGTGGGTTTGCCTGTAAGTTTGTAAGGATGGGATGCACGTTTTTCATGAACTGTGATATGGCTTAATTAATGAGTGTTTATATTGCAGCATTACCTTCCCCAGCACGGTGCTGCCTTTGAGCTGCACGTGCTCCCACGAGTGTTCCCATTTCTTGCCCAAACAGATACGAACACAATCCAGTGTTATGTGCACTTTGTCCAAATTCACAATGTGCTGTCAGCTTTCATCAATAAAAATTCATTATGTGATCCCTAACTCCAAAAAGGGAAGAAAAGAAGCCAAAATCGTTACCACAAAATGCAGATACAAATCAGCCTGATGAAAATGTGAAACCCTAGCGAGTTTCCAAACAGACAATAGCTGAAGTATTCACAGCTGAATATCACAACAACCGTAACTGGGCAAAAGTTTTCCTTTCTGATCCACACAGAGAACTGCTTTTCATATCAGTGGAAGTTCTGCATAAGATGAAAGTACAGAATAAAAAAAAGTATTTGAAGCCAAGTTCTTCTCATCTTCTGAACTTTGTAGTTCATCTTGCTGCCCTCAGCTTTTTCAATGCCAATGACGTCAGAAGCTGGTTAAATCTGGCTTGTAGGTGTATGATAGCTTAGTGTAAAGATTTATTATCTTGTGTACATTCAAACTACAGGGGTTCCACAATGAGGTCAAACAGTTCCACTTTGTGGACTCTGAGCTGTCTGGATGAATAGAGTCTTTTCAGGTTGCTTCCTCTCTGTAAATACAAAAGGGCCTTTCTGCCGCTGTAGGTTGTCATGATATTGTTGTCCAACACCATTAGGTTACTGAGCTTGCTTGGATTTTGCTTTATTCATAAGCTAAGTAGTGGGAACTGCTATTGCAGTGGCTTTCCTGTCAGGATCCTGCCATGCTGTGCTCAAAGCAAAGATGAAAACGTCAGAGATTGTGATGGATGGAATTGTGCATCTCTAAAACTTCTGCTCCCCACTTTCCTGTTAGATGCACATATCTGAAGATTGCATTTGAGAGTATTTCCATGTCAAATATCACTTCTATCATTTGTCTTTTAAAACAAAACAATCATGGAAAAATTATCAATTACAGGACATTTATTAATTACAATTAGAATGCATGCTAATCAACTGGCCTTTTAACGTCAATCAAATGATGGTTTAAACATTCAAGATTATTAATAATAAATTCATCTTACAAGTCAAAACTTTGTAAAATAAATAACCTGTTTCTAATGTATAAATCCTATTCTAAAATACATTAAAGATAATTGATCACTTAAAACACTTTGGGTCCAGTGTTGGGTCTCTAGTTAAATACCAGAAGTCTGGGCAAGAACCTTCCTGTCTGGATCTCTGAATGCCCAGATTAAAGCTAACTTTCTGGTCTGGGTACAGCAAATTCTGTATTTTGCAGTGTCTCCAAAGAGGCAGTTTCCACAAGAATTCAACTTAATGTATGTGTTAATAGTTTGAGATACTGTATGAAAATTACTATTGCAAAAATACTGAATAATGAATTTGGGGATCATAATATATTGTGCAATCCTGGTATGATCAGCTTTAGAGACTTTTGACTGAAATACTGAATACCTGATCCTCCATTTGGACTGCAGGTACTTTGTGGTACGTAATGATTAAAGGACAATATTGGACTGTAAGTTGTGAGGTATCTGCAGAGCCACGTTCCAGTTTGTAAACAATAATCCAAAAACAGCTTTGTCTGAAAATCATAATAAATTGAATAACCCAGTATGACGGAGAGAGTGAAATACATGTTCTGTAGGGCAACCACTGCACTTCTTGCAGCACCAGTTCTCCCTGCTGCATGTCCCATGGTACAAATCCACATATTAATGGTTACTATTGGATAATTTTCATTTTGCATTTATTGCTCTCAGTCTTTGACTACACAAGGTAAAGAATAAGGCAGCAGTTCCCAAAACATATGAAATTAGGCACTGGAACTCTGACAACTTGCACAGGTTTTGCTCATTTCCTGTTTGTAACTCTGAAGCTGGACAGAGCACTTGTACATTCCAAACGTGTTCAGCAGCAGTTGTCGGGCCTTGGACTGAACATCTTCCCATTTAGATGAACTACCAGGAACTGCAAAATTAAGAAAATAATTAATAAACTCACTCCTTAAGAAACCTAGGCAATACAACAGTTCTCAAATTTATCACAGTGTCACCGATGAGAATAGTTTTTGCTCACACTCATTTATTAATTTAATATTGTTCTTGTGGTCACTGTGTAATCTTTGTCATTTTACACCTCCCTTGATAGAACTCCATGTGTCTGACACTTTCCCCTCAAAACCCTGAGCTTTCTTATTAAGAACTGCTATTGTAGTATAGTTAGATGTCTGAATCGGCACATGTTTTGGCAAAACGTTTATTTTTCATATGTTAGATCGTTCCACATTAGAACTTCACCCTTTATTTCCCTAAACATGTAAGAAAATTTCTGAGGAGAAATTTTGTGGTTTTTTTTCCCCTACCCAAAGAATCTGTATTGGACATTTTGGTATGAATATATTTTATTTGCTGAATTTTCATTTACACCATGTCTTTCTTGGCCAAGGTGTTATATTCCTTGCTGTACAAAACCAGAGTTAGTAGATATTCTTTCCCCAGAATGATATTTCTTGGTTCAACTTAAGTAACAATATGAAGAGGAAGTGGTGGGGTTTTTCCTAAACTTGGATTTGATTTAGAATTGTGCTATCCAGCAGCTTACCTAGTTGCAAGTGGACTATGGCAGTTGTTTTTCCTGCAGTAAGAGACCAAACATTTAAATCTTCTATAGAATAAACATCTTCTATTTTCATCAAGTCCTCCTTGATGCGATCCACATTTAAGTGCCTTGGAACTCCTGTGATACAAACATGAGATAAAATTAATTCTATCTTCTGCAAAGTCTCAGTAGCCTTTAAAATGTCACAGTAGAGCTCAATGTCAAAAAGTTAGAATTCATGCTGTTGGAAGTGATTAATACGTTCCATGTTATCAACAGAAAATTAAATGGGCCTGTTAAGTCTGGTAAGGATAAAGAAGTTGTACAGGAATTACAGAGCTGTCTCAACTGCAATCTGTCCTGTTCAGAATCCACACTCTGGCAACAGCCAGATCCTTTGATCCTTTAGATCAAAGATTAGATCCTTTGCAATTATGTACTTTTGTTGACAACTTTATCAGCTTCTAACCCCTGGTAACTGCTTAGGCCAGACTCTAAAGTCGAAATGTGTTAAAATAAAATGCTAGGGCCTGTCTCCTGAAACTGCTCTTCTGGTGCCTGGGCTCATGTTCACAGGCTACAGTAATCCCTGTGCAGTGGTCAACACAGAGGACTGTGTTTTACTGTGTGCCATCTCTGCAAGTCAGAGATCAAGTCCTTTTGGTATTTTCAGCAGCACATCTCTAACTTTACCACCACCATCCTTTATCTGTACAAAGGGCAAAATCAAAATTTTAGATGATCAACATGGGTGAAAAACTAACACAAGCACTGAATAAACTCTTTCTGAGTAGTTTTGATTCTATAGTAGCTTTCTTTACTTATCTTCTGTTTTTATGGAGTTTCTTTATGTATACTAGGAGGAGTTCAGCCACAAATTTCTTCAGACTTTTTGTGTGACTTCTCTGAACCTCGTGCCTTACTGTCTCTTAAATCACGTTACTTCCAGTACTATCTCTTTTGAAAGTTCAGTGTCTAGGACTGTCTCACATGAAACAAAATTTTCCTTCTAGTGGAGACCATCAAAAATGATTTAGTTGATAAGTAACTAGCTAACTGTCTGGTATTTCTACAGCTGTCTTTTTCCCAGGAAAAATGGACTTAAATTCTCATGTCTACATCATACTTGTGATGGGCTTCCATTCTGCTTTATAGATCTATATTAAAAGCTAGATTCTCATTGCTTGTGTTGGATAGCTATTTAATTTTTTAATTTAGCATTCTTAGTATAATGAGGAAACTGAAGTTAATACCAGAAGTTGATACAACTTCAAGGGCCTTGATGTTGCAGCAGCAGTTTCCAGTATAAACACAAGTCCATCCTCTGGAGATCCTGAACCTGAGTTGGAAAAGTTCCCTAGCATGCATAAAGCCCACATATCATTGCTTTTAATGACATCATTAATTTGGAGATTTTTATGACAATTGGGATACCTATGCAAACAGCTACAACTCAAAACATCTGGAATCTGATACTTCATTAGTTTGTCTTATCTGTTTTCTTCAGCTAAATCTATTGCCTTGGAGCTAATTGAGAATTATTCAGGAAATTTAATCATTTTTGCCTTCTCAGTGAACTTCTACTTTGTTGGATTTTTTTAAAAATCTTAAGTTACAGCAAAAGCACTTGACTAAAGGTTCTGAGGATTCTGATTTAACCTCATAACATAATAAAAGTAAAGTCAATGAAAATTCACATGATACAGTTAGGAATGTGCAGTTAAAACCTGGGATTCTTCTCCCAGCCCTAACATCTTCACTTTATAAAGTAATAGTACTAGATCAAGCAGTAATAGTTGGCATGTAAGCTGTGATAAAGCAAAGGATGTTACTGACATGTTTCCTTCCATGTCACGCAAGATAAAATCCTTCCGCCCACGTTCAGCTTTTTCTTCCCCTTTTTTTTCTCTATTTTACATCACTCTTAACTTGCAGCTTCCCCTATAGGAACTGCAGATACACACAAGTAATGCAAAGGCACTTGAGGGAAAGGGGAAGACAGGACAGGCATGAACAAGTCCAGCCATTTGCCTATGCTTAGTGCCTTCTTTTACCTGCATTCACAGTCACTTTAACTGTACAAGTAATAAGAGTGAGAGTGTAGAACTGAGTCTGGGCAAATGTTCATTGGATTTAGCTGAGAGTCACTGCAGATATACAAGAAAAGTTCTGTACATTTCACTTCTACATCTCCTGATGGTAAAGAGTGTGCAGACATAGGAATTGTGTTGTTCTGGGCACAGTCAAAGACACCTAAAAACGGCTGCAATTTAGAGAAGCCACCAGACTAAAGTAGCACCAAGACAGACAGGTCTCCAGGTACAATCCACACAGAAATGAGGGCCACGATGTCAAGAAAACATCCATGTATTTTCCATGTAAAGAACTGCAGACTGGGCACAGATCTTACCTTCCAGAATAATAACTCCCGTGTCACACAGAATTCGAACTGTTGTAAAAACCACCAGTATGGAAAATACATATGTACATATAGGATCAGCAATCTTGTATTCTGGCTGGAAGGGAAATTTCACAATGTCAAAGGATGTATGAAAACAAGATCACTTACAAAAATGTGACTCAGAAAACACGGTTACTTCTAGTTCCAAGTTTCATGATTTTTTTTTTGTTTTGTTTGAATAATTACAATATATGTAGTAGAGACAGGGTTTTTTATTTTGCATGATGTATAAAGCTTATCATAAAAATATCATTAAAAAGGTATTTTTAATAACTTATAAAAACAGGTCCCTTTTGATTTTAATCACCAGAGCTGAAATGCCAAGTCCCCGTACCTCCTTCCTTACCTTGAAGCGGATGATGTAGGCAGCTACGAGCACCCCGATGCTCTGTACCAGGTCCCCCAGGGCATGGACAAAGGCTGCTCTCACAGCCAGGCTGCTGTGCCCATGGCTGCTGCCCTGGGCTGTGCTTGGAGAGTTCGGCTGAGGTACGTGAGAGTGAGGGTGGGAATGGGAGTGGGAGTGAAGGTGGCCAGATTGATTCAGCAAAAACCCCATTCTGAAAGTGAAAGAAGAGAAATGCTTCAAGAAAGAGGCTTTAGGGTTTGTTGGATGGGGAGGATTTGTTGAGGTTTCTTTCATTTTAAACCAAATAATTGAAAAAGTAATATTCAGTGTAATTTCTTGTCTTATTTATGAAAATTAAGATGCCCAGCAAAATTATATACCATGACAAAGTTACAGGCCATGAATGAATTGGCAGCTTATTGAGAAATACATTTATGAGTGTTAATAGAGAGAGAGATCTTACATTAAGTTAACAGCAACACCGACGGCTGCTGTGATGAGCATGATATCACCATTTATTTCATAGTCCATATGGATAGTTCTCTGAACAGCCTCATACAACAGGAAAGCCATAAGGATATAGACCAGCAGTACACTAATGATGGCTGACAGTACTTCTGCAAACAGAAAGGAAAAAACATTATAAAAACATGTCTCAGATCCATTTCTATTTCCAAATTAGAATGTGGACAGGCCCTTTGTTTTAACTGCTTTATCCATATCGTACCTAATATAAACTAACAAGTTGTGTGGCAAATAAAACTTGTGAAATAGAATTAACCAACGTAGTTTGTTCTAGTCCACTCCTTCACGTGTCCCTGGCACAAGTATATACCTCAAATTATGTTTTCTCTGAAAAGTTCTGCACAGGTGATGATCCTGACTTTTTCAGAAAACCCAGAACATTTGCCAGGGGAGCCGCAGGGGAAGGCCCTGTCCAGGGGTGAGGAGGACAGGTGATCTCAAACATTACCAGCCTACCCACAAATATGGGAAACCTTGATTTTAAGTGTCCAGAGTATTAAGCTGGATTTATAAATTATTTTTATATCTCTTTTGTATTTAGGATGGAGAAGAAATTTTACACAAAGAAACCAAACAGTACCAACTTGTCACATACGATACTCTTAAGCTCCTTGACATACGTGTTCATAAATGTTATCTGAGGCAGATTTCAGCTACAAAGGCTTGCTTACTGTTTCTGTATTGCTGTGATATGCTGTTCTAACATTATCTAATATTTACCAAATACTATTATTTCACAAAAGTAAGAGCATTATGACCATTATTTTGGCATAGGGATCTTATCTGATCAGCAGAGACTTTCAATAGGAAACATATATCTAAATAAAAATAAAAATTAGAAAATTAATAAAAACTAATATTTCCTTGTCCTGTATTTCTGTTGCCATTTACATCTGTGTAAAGTGGTTACAGTTCTCTACGAGGTTTCTGCTGTTCAGATGGGAGGTAAACAGGGTTGAGTATTTCATAGGTCATTTGTGCTGCCTCAGTACTCAAGTCATGAAATTGTGCTGGTAATAGCACACAAACCTGAGAAGGATGAGTCCACACTACAGTTTTAAGGTCCTACTATAAAGAAAATAGGCATTTCCAAATGAGCCACTAGATTACTTTAAAACATACATATATGTGCTTTTACCCTTTAGCTTCATATTCTGAAAATTATTGCTCTGCAGCAGCTGAAACTTTTAAAAAAAATTTTAAAAAAACCAAAACAAAACCAACAACAACAAAAAACTCCCCACAGCTGGCAGAGAAAACATTAGCCCTGTTTAAGACTGTCCCAGTTATAAGCAAGTTAACACAGGGCTTTACCAAAGGCCCTGGGAAAACCTTAATGCTCACTCCATTGTATTGCATGTAAATCTGCAGCCATGCCTGAGTAATCTGTAATCATTATGCGTAATGCTCATTACTGTCACTTGCCAGATGGATCACTGGGATCTCAGCCTTCCTCTGTGAACTCAAAGAGCAGAGGTGGAATTAATTTACTTGGAATTGTAATGGTTGTTCTTCCCCCTAGTTCCACACACGTTGCCCTGATTTATTCCCCAGGAAGGGCAAAATTCTGCCCTTGGCTATACCATAGCTCTAAGAACACCCGTCTGAGAATTGCCTCCCTTCTTCCTCTGCTTTGAATCTGTCAGCCTGCAGTACAACTTGGGTTACTGTAGTTGTCTTTTCTAACACAGAAGTGTTTTAATTTTATTTATTATTACAGAAAAAAAAACAACCCATGCAGCTCTATCAGCATTTTAATGTCACCAAAATCAGTTGATCTGTGCACTGAATTATTAACACCATTATGGGAGAAGAACTTCACACCAACACATTCAGCTGCTGGGTAGTGTGTCAATGCCTGGATGAGGAACAGCATTACCAGGCAGTAACAAGGCTCTGAAAGGCAACTGTCACAATCTGAGATGATTTCAGAGCAATTTGAAAATCCTGGAAATATCCACAGAAATGGAAGTGATCTTTATGAAGCTGGCAGATTATTCAGGGCAACAGTCTTAAAAATACACAATACATTTCTTAGAACGTTTTCCAGAAAGCTCTTTTAAAAACTTGTGAAGCCATAGCACATTAGCATTTACCAGAGGAATAATATAGTGTGCTTTTACAAACTAAACCCATGTTCTCTGCAATGAAAACCAGTGTTTTCCTTGCAGTTTCTTCCACAGTCATTGTCATGTCAGCATTGTAGATTTGTGCTGAGATCTTTCACTTCTTGTGAAATGAACTGTGCACGGTCTCAGTGGACTGTCTGATTCTGTCATTACTAACATTGTCTCTGCAGCAATGGACGAGTGCCAGGTTCCAAATCTATGCTTAAATCTGCTCAGTGTCTTGCTGAAAAGGAGGTATCTGCACTTGGTGGTGAAACTGAACTATTTTTGGCTTCAAGAATTTAATTCTTTTTTGACATGACTGCAATTTCCATTATTTTGTCTTCACTTTTCTAACCCATTCCTGAATCTGTCAGCTTCCTTTTCACAACTGAAAATGGAATAAAACTGAAGATGGAACTTATGTATTCAAAGAGAATTCAAATAAATGAAAATTAGTGCTAACTTCCTTCTGGAATTTGACTAGACAGCTAACAAGTCTGTTGCTTTTACAAAGCAACATTTATGGGAATAAATTTGAAAAATCATCATTCTGCAAACAAAAATGATAACAAGTACCAGAAACATTGTTCATTAGAATGTTTTCATGCCTATTGAATGTATGGATTATCTTAAAACTTAATGCAGAGCAGGTCAATGATGAGACAGTTCTTGCACATATTCCCAGCTTTAAACAAATGCTCCACATCTTTTTCTGTGACAGATGCCCAGTCTATACTCTACTTTCAACTTCCTGACATGTTTTAACATCTCTCTTCTGAAATTTAAGCTATTGTTGAACTGATATTATTTGCTGACAAGTTTCTTACATATAGGTTACTTGGAAAAATATGTTATGAGGATATACCCTAGAAACTGCTTTGTTCCACTGCCAGCACTCACTGATGTGTGAAACTGGGCCCTCAGGCCACAGCATTCAGACTGGATGCCTAAAATCAGGCAAATAAATTTCACAAATGTGATTTTTAAAAAGACTGTGTTTAGTAATTTTGAACCATCCCACCTTCTGTACTTTGAGGGTCCCTGGCAAGGCTTTGACTCACTTCTTCTTCCTTCCTGCACAGAAACTCTTCTCCCCAGCCCCAGGCTCTCCTCCTCCTCCCTCCAGAGAGCTGCACTGCTGCTACTCATGCAGGACGGCTGAAGTAGGAGGGAACCCCTGCAAACTGTGAAGTCCTACTCAAAGGAGGGTCAGCTACCGTGGGTTGCTCAGGGCTGCTTCCAGGTGGGTTTCAAGTATTTCCAACTGAGGACACTCTACAACCTGTTCCAGTCTTTGACCGCCTCTTGGCACCGGGAGCAGAAAAGGAGGAGCAATTGTTGCAGAACTGAGAGGCTGTTCCCTGTAGCTGCTCCCAGGGAAAATGGCAGTACAGACTAATTTTATGGGCCACATCTGGCCCATGGACCACCATTGGATCAGTCTGGCTAGTATTTTTCCTGGCAGCAAACTAGAAAGAAAAATGCATATAGAAAATGAGGCTGCAGGAATCCTCAGGGATTTCTTCTTTCACATTAATTGAAAAGTCAGTGAAAATTTAAAGAACTGAGTAAGATGTTAATGGTTAAGTAAGTTTCTTTTATTTTTTTTCTTAAGATAAACCTGTGTTTTAAGCAAGGGCATGGCATGTTCAAGGTATGTGCTATTTGGTTTTAGAAAAGTTACAAAGACATATAAACTACCTAAATTATTTTGAAATAGGGTTAAAGTATGTATAAATGCTAACAACTTTCTGGAGAGTATGAGCAGATGCCAGGGGCATACCTACAAGGTCAGGTTTCAGTATCAGAGGAGCTCCTATCACAAAATTAAAACTTCATGAAAGAAAAGTTTGTAATGGGAAATGCTGGCATTGCTAATGCTTTCTTGCTAGAGCACCAAAGAGCTTAGCTAGTGTACAGAGTTATGCATTCATGCACTAGTGACTAACTGATGACAAATGACAAGGAGTGATGGAGTTGTTGAATTCTACTGCTGTTCTAGCAGCCAAAATAAGAATTGCAAATAGTGACTACACAAGAATGAAAGTCTTTGAAAAATGTATGCTATAGAGTGTTATAGAAAATAGGTACAAAACTGGGACATGAGAAATTATCGATTTCATGAAAAAGATACTTTGAAGTTTTTGCTAAAATGTCTACAGACCTGCAGCTGTATATTATATCCAGTTAGCAACCACATGAAAACACCCTTTATCATCAATATGTTTCCAAACATGAAGTAATAAATCCTAAAAATATTTTTCTAAGGGTTAGTCCACAATTCTGTTTATACTTCTTTTTAGAGACACCTAAACTGGACAGAGGTTAAGTAACTTGCTGTATTTTGCAAATCATGGGGCATTTTGACCTCAGCTTTCTGTGGTTTGGGGAATGCAAGAGGAATACTGATTTATACAACTTCTGGCAGGGCAGAGCCCTCTAATAATATGTTCTACATAACTTCTTAGTTGTGGATTAAAATGTAATTTTTCACAATGAATAGGACCTTTTTCCAGTATCACAATTCTGCTGAAGTCAACAAGATTTTGTAAATCCTGTGCACTGGCAATAATCTGTTGTGAACAACAAAGGAGTGACATGTAGAGCTCCTGCACCAACAATGTCATCATGAATTCAATTCCCCAGCCTTCCACTTCAAGATGGAAGATGAATCAAGCATTCAGAATTTAACTCTGAATCTGCTAAGTGCCAGTTCCACAGAGCTGGAGAGACTCACCCAGCTCCCAGTGAATGAAATTCTGCTGTCAAACTTTTGGCCAAGTTTGGGGGTTTGGGTTTTTTTAATCTATTCTCTTGTAGCAATACAACCTATGCAGTGTATCGCCACTGCCCAGTGAAAGGACATTGAGAGTCAGTTAAAGCAACACTTAGGTTTGCTGTTACATTCTTTCTAGCTACCTGTTCTTCTAGAATTAGGTGCTCTTTACAATTGTTGCTTAAAATCCTCTTTAATAGCAAAGTCTGACAGCTACATACCTAAGCGGTGAAATCCAAAAGTGAACCTCTTTGTCGGGGATTTTGCAGACAGCCAGAGAGCGAGGAGGGTCAAAATAATACCACTAAGGTCAGTTAGCATGTGAAGTGCATCTGTCATAATTGCTAGACTGTTAGCAACATAGCCACCTGAAAACATAATAGGAAAAGTCAGGACACATGACATTTTACATTATTTTACATAATATCCTCTTGTATACAGTTATTTCTTTTCAGAATAGTGCAGTAAGTACATGAGAGCTCCTCTTATACTCACCAAACACGGAGGGGGGTTTGCCATTACAAGGAAAATGCCATGCTATAATTTAAAGCTACCATAGTTAAAAGTGCAGTCAAGTGTGCTTTCTATTAAGAGTAACACGGAAAGGATTCACTCCTGATATTCTAACAGAGACTACTTGCATCGTAATGTTTGCAAGATCAGGTCCAAAGCAGTTTTGTATCTTTTCTCTACATATTACTGCACATGTGTTTAATAAACTGATTCTTTTGTTAAACTACATCTGTTAAACACTCTGACATTACAGAACAGGAAGAGAACTCCAAAGATTCAATGACCAGGAAATTTACCCTGTCTCCTTTTTATTACGTTATCTTTTAACCTTTATTATTCACGATCCTGGCAGGAGCATGTAAGTTCTGGCAATATCTATTGCAGACAATGACTTTTACTTGTATAGCATTTTTCTTTGTTATTTATTACCACAATTTTTTCTTGTAATTATGAGCTGCATTGAGACAAATAACCTGAGATCGAAGGTTAATATCTTTGTTCCAATTCAATTGCTAGTGCTACTATTGGATGAGTGAGAGATTTAAACAATGCACCTCTCACTTAAGTATCCCTTATACAAAGGGGAATCAAGGACAGGCTGTGTTGTCTTCCATATGCTTGAAGGTAAGGCCATTATCTCAGAAAAGATCCTGTCTTCAGTGTCAGCTATGATTTGGTTTCTCTTTTTACCTTGAGATTGTGTTGCAGCCTGTAAATTGTACTGAGCAAAGCGTGCAGCTGGTGTGCCATTTGGCAGGCTTCAGGCTCCAACTAACATTTCAAATAAATTTTTGTATACAATTAAAATTGTCTTAGTGAAGAGGCTGACCAGAGGGATTAGCAAAGGGGAATTCACGACTGGCTGATTGCTTTTAAGACTGGTCATAAAACCTGTGTGTGTGTTCTTATGTACACACCTGCAGACAGAGCTACTCTCTCCTCCCCAGCCAAACACAGAGTACAGCTGTACTGCAGTACTGTTTGTGCCGTGCACAACTACCAAATACACTACATTTCTAACAGCCCCTTTCTTCAATTGTTCAGAACTTTCTATGTCAAATTCTTCTGAGGCTGAAATTCTCTGAAAGGCCATCACAGCTCAAAAACAATGAGTTTTTAAGAATTTGCAATTCAGCGGCTTTTTGAGTAAAATGAGTTACGCCTTTCCTTTCTGAATTAATTTGTGTTCTCCCATAATCTAAAAAAAAATTACTTAGAAAGTGCAATTTAGCCTCTTTTATAGCCAACAGTGAAGAAACAATAATTGATATGTAAGGACATTTAGTTCAGCATGTTGATTCATATGTGTTATTTTGAGAATCATTTCAGTCCAAGAAGAGTCAATTCCATTTCAGTTAGCCTCTTAATTTTAAAGACTTTCAAAATAAAATTATAAGGAAGGAATTCAGATACTGAAGCTATGCTGTCAGATAGTGCAGCATGTGGATTAAGAAAACATATTTGCCATTTATGAAATCCTGAAATCAAAGGTTCTCTGTTTCTAAAGGTATTGGTTCATTGCTTGGTTAAAGGTATTGCCTAGGGGCTGTTTAAATACAATTGGCAACTAGGAAAAAAAGACATCTATAACCTTTACAAATAGACAGCTTGATGGCTCACCACTGTTTTCAGTGACCCATGAAGGACAGCAGTTCTCCTCATGGATGATCAATTAGAAATCTCTAAACATAGCTGAAAACATAAAAACCCTGCCAGAAAAGCTAACTAGGACTTGCAATAAGTTTTTCATTTTGTGATCCACAATGGTTTCCTCAAAGTGTAAATTGTTATCTAACTGTTCATCAAATTAAACAACAAAAACTGAGATAGGCTGGAGTAATGGGTTTGGAAAAAATATGCCAATCAAGATTGCACAAAAAAAAGCTGCTGAAACAAGATTTTCTTCATCTTGACATTGGTAACAGACACCAGAAAGATTTTTACTGAAAAAAAATTGTCTGATAGAGTCTTCTGTTTTTTTCTCAGAAACCCAAATCTGTCAAAGATCACAGAAGGAAATCCATTAAAATATCCCATACAATCACAGTTTCCCAAATACCGGAGCTTCAGATCAATTCATAAAGTTTGGAAATTTGAAACCAACCAAAGACAACACAGTACAACAAGGCTGGAATGAAATAAACCAAGCAGGTGGGGCACTGACCCAGGACTTGGGGGCTCTATCTCTAATTACTCTTCTGCTGATGATTACTTGCCTTGTGACAAGTCATTCAGGTCGAGATCCACAGAATTACAGAGCTATCCAAACCCTCTATTTATTCTCTGTGGAAGATGGATGCCTGAATATTTGATGGGTCTGGCCCTCAGTGCTCTCTGATTCTGTCCCCAAAGAACAAAACATGGCTGGAAACAGCACACCCAGACCTGAGGAGAACAGTCCACAGTCCAGCACTAACACTCTGACAGACAAATCCAGCCTGCTCAAGTCCTGACTGTACAGGAAGAACAACAGATGACATGACAGTGATCAGAGTATTTTTACTCTCAACATCTATTATTTCTAGAGCTCTCCCTGCACTAGCTATGGAGAGGTTGCCAACAGCATGAATTGGATCCAAAGCCCCGAACAGAAACGGTCCCAGTAACTCGAGAATCAACCTGCCAACAGCTCAGACATTCCTCAGTAAGAAGCCCTTCAGATGAACTAAATTCAGTGTACATCAGAACTCTGATACAAATACAATCACTCTCATGTTAAAGGAAACAAAACTATTGTTTATCAAATTTACCTGAATTCATGCTGAACCAAAATGTCAGCCAGAGAAAAAACATGGAGCCAGGGGGCAAATGGAGGAATTCAGCCAAATCCCCACAACAGGTTTGACACATAGTGCCTTAGCCATAATAAGCTGATGTATTGTGGCTGTGTTATTAATGACCAGCCACACACTGAGACATGCTGAAAGGCAAAACCACTTTTTTCCATTAACCCACATTGCTGAAATAAGGCCCCAAATAAAATTGGTGCAGACACAGTCAATATTCTGGTCTCACTCTGAAGAATGGAACATTTCTTCTAGGGGTTTTGACCCCTACATCTGTGGGACAAATTGCATTAGTTGTCCTCTAGCAATTAGTTTGTTCCCTATCCATCTTGCACACGTTTGTCTTAAAAACACAATTCACAGCTGTCCTAGCAAAAGCATCCAAGAGCATGAGCTCACTTCACACAAGTACTCAACTGACTCAAATTGCAGAAGTCAGGAGGAGGATGTAGGTCCCACGCTACTGTTCTTCACTTCCAGAAAGTTTTTATGATTTTTAATGTGTGTTTGAATTATGGCAAGTAATTAATCTGATTAGCTCTGATTCAGACTTGAATGTTGAAATTTAAGAAATTTAAAAGCAATTAATTGCTATGGAGAGACCTGGCTCAACATACATATCAATGTACTGGCACAGTGTAGTGCTCTCCACAACTCCAAATCAGGGGACAGTGGATGAGAGCATTAAAGGACTTTTCAGGAGGCTGAGTCACACCCAGCAAACCCTTGCACTGCATGGCCTGGATGTATCCAAAATACAGATAAGTAATAGGACACAGTAAGTGAACAGAGATTAAAAGATAAATAACCAACTTTGTAAAAATTATTAGACAATGGCAAAGGCATAACGTTTAACAGCTAATCTGTGCAGCTCAGGGACACTCACATTTTATTTCAAGTCTCTCCTGCTATAACATGTTTTATAAAGCAGTTTTTCAGTACAGACTGGTGTATAATGCACAGGGTTCTCCTCATCCTGCACAGCACAGCTGTTTAGAGGGAGCAATAAAAGCAACTGGAGCAATAGATTCATTCTTTTGATCAACAATCAGGTGCTTAGACAGGAACACGTTTTCGGGTAAACCCCCACTATACTTCTGCAAGTGCTAACAAACAAAAAGCACAAATAATTTAATGCAACTACTTGTTATTCTTATATGTTGTAGCAGAAAGTGTTAAAATAACTATCACTTTAAATAACTGTGCTTATATGATTTATGTCTGGATGGAGCACACGCTAGTCCAGAGCACAGCAGGACACCAAGAAGTTCTCAAGGGAGTGATGTCTTCATTGAATTGCCATCGATAGCTCAGGACTTATCTTTTCAGTTCTAAGTAATAACGTGTATTGCTATATCTGGTGAATAAGGACAAATACTCCCCAATATTACTTTCATTATTATGGTAAATGTCACATTTGAAACTGTATTTTCCTCTTCTTCTCTTGTTGCAAACACAGCAAGATTTTATGGCTGTTGATTAAAAAATACTGCAATCAAAGTTGTTCATGTCACTTCTCCTTTGTTAAAAACACCTTAAAACTTACAAGGAGAAATAAAAATCCATTAGACAAAGAAAAACTTGTATATTTTATGCCATTGTGGAATGGCATTCATTGGAGAACTGATGAGAGATACAGGTAAGGGAAGTTGCAAATTCTTTCATGGAAAATACAGGTGGACTTTATTCACTCTCACTCTCTCAGCTCATCTCTCCGGTCTCTCTAAAGGACCGATGGTTTCTCTCAGTAAATACTCAAAGCCAAGGCCAGAGCAGCCTAACAAGCTGTGAGGCACCGTGCCGGAGGGACGGCACACAAAGCCCCCGACTCACCTATGAGCTCCCCCGTCATGAAGAGCAGGTAGAGGAGGGCAGCGAGCGTCAGACGCTTCTTCACCTTCCTCTGCTTGGAGCGCTCCCGCCGGCTGCTGCAGCCGCTGCAGGGGTCCGGCCGGCCGGCCCGGGCGCTGCGCAGGGCGATGTCCCGGTCCAGCAGGGACTCGTCGTCGGACGGCAGCCCCGGGGACGCCCCGTTCACCGGCGTCTCCGGGGCCGCCTCCGAGCCGTCGTCCGCTACCACCACGCGCAGCTTGTTAAACCTGGGGAAGTCCTCGTCCCCCACCTCGTCCGAGAAGTCAAAGGCACTGGAGTCGTTCAGGAACAGAGGGTCCTCGTTCCTTCCTAGTAGGGACTTGATGCTCGTCCAGAGCCCGGCCCCAGCCATAGCGGCGGCGCTCGGGGGCCTCGCCGGGCGCGGCCCACCCGCGGCGGACGGCTCCGCTGGCGCAGCTGTACCCTCGCAGGCGGCTCCCCGACCGCTCGTCGTCCCGTCAGGGCATGTCCCCTACATCGCCCCGCCGGGCCCCGCGCAGGCCGCACGGAACGCGACGCGGGGCTCCGCCGAGGAGCGCCCCGGCACCGCCGGCCCACAGCGCCGCCTCCGCGCCGGGCACCGCGCCGCGAGGCGCTGTCACCGCCGGAGCTCCGGTCACGCCGCGCAGCGCTCAACCGGCGCAGCCCCGGTCACGCCGCGGCCGGGCAGGCGGCGCCCGGCGCGGGGCCGCCTCCCTGCCGGCGCAGGGGGAGCGCCGCCGCCGCCGCCATGCGCGTCACATCCCTCCGCTCCGCGCTCCGCCGCGGGCGAGCAGCGCGCCGCCCTCGCGATCCCTGCGCGCGCCCGGGGTCGCCCCGCGCACGCCGGTAGCGGTTGGTGCCAGTCGCGTCCCCTGCGCGCCCGCGGACCCCGCCGGCACCGCGCCTGCGCCGCCCGCGCGAGGTGGCCGCGGGTTCGCGTCCCGCCGCCGCCACCTCGCCGCGCCCGCCTCGCGGGGACCCCGCGCTGCGGAGCTCGGGGAGCGGAGGGGCCCGCCCGGTGCGGCGGCGGCACCCGCGCGTCCCTCGGAGTGGCCTGAGGGGCTGTTCCCGTCCCTCTGTGCGTTTGTGTTCAGTGGGTAAATGCCGTGCGAGGTGGAGGCTAGGAACTGCCAGAGCCATACAATGCAGGTATGGTGGTCTGCAATAGACAGGAAGCTGTGCTCAGTACGCTGGAAGTATGAACTGCATAGTTCCGTGCTCTGGCTTCAGATTTTGAAAGGCAGAAGTTTGCATTGTGTTGCCTTTCTCTTTCTCTTCTGTCAAGGCACAGCTCTTTACATTGTTTCACTAACTCTGTTAAGGTAGAGTTGTAGGAAGTTTCATATGCCTTTCTGAACATTCCTTAAAGGAATGTAAGGAGAAACAAACCTCAGAGACCCTACTGTTGTATAATTCCTTTCATAACTGTGCTCTAACATAAGAGTAATTAGATTTTTGCCTTTTTTAATTTCTATGAGAGATTGTTCCTGCTCCTCATTGGTCTGAGTACTAAAAGTTTTCTTCTGAGTTTCAGCGTACACGTGTTCCGCATCAGTTTGTACCTTTGGCCAAATTCTATTACTGTATTCAGTCAGTTTGCTAAGCCATAGACATTTCTGGGAAATCATGCCTGTCAAAGAGAAGGTACAAAGCTTGTTGTGTTTTTTTACTTGGTTGAAGGAAGTGAAGACTGAAGAGTTGTACAGAAGTGCAGGACTTTGGAGAAGGGCACTCCTTTTCTGGTCAAGGGCTGATAGCAGATTCTGGTAGGTATCAGGGCAGTGCTGCAGGACATGGAGTGAGCCCCTTCTTGGAAATGGCCCTGCGGGAGGGGAGTACTCTGTGGTAAAGCGGCCTTGGATGGAGGTTGCTTATTGTTGTTCTCTTAATGATGTCCAAAAATAGACAGTATGACGCTTCAACTGAGCTCCCGTGCCACTTGTGGTTGTTTTCCTGAGCATGTAATCTCAGGTTATTTTTCTTCAAGTGGCTAAAGTGGTGCCATCTCCTGCCCTTTCACCTACCTCATAATTCCCCTGGCATTGTTACCAGCACAATTGTTCAGGGGCCAGACAATGAACTGAACCCATTTCTGACCTGAAATGGGTCAGAATTAAACAATCCATATTGCAAGGGTTTTGGATATATTTGTATGTGTACCTGAGACTGCTGCCATGATCTCAACTTGCACAGACATCCACATGACAACGAGGGGGCAGTGAACAGTGTGGGAGTCAGAATGAGCAGCCAGGAATGGGAACCAGTTAAGCCAGCCTTGCTGCCTAGAAAAGTGCTGCCAGCTGTGTTCCAGTTCACCCATTTTTAATGTTTCTGTTCTCTCTGGGTGGTTTCACTCACTCTGTGTTTCAAAAGTTTCACCACTTGTACCAGTACAAGTGAGTGAGGACACAGACATGAGCAGCCAGGTTCCAGGAGCCACCAAAGGAACTGCTTTTAAAACTGTCTTAAAATGTTGGGCTTTACATTGCAGCTTTACCGCTTCTACAGGAACAGAAACTTCTAACACTGAGGAAAAATATTTAGCTGGGACGACTAACACACTAAACCAGTGCACCAGGATTTGCCAGCTCACCTTTTACTGAATAACTAAGACCAGAGGATTGTCGAGTCAAGAATCAACTCACACATTGATAAGATGAGCCTCTGTTGAACAGAACCGTTTGTGCCACTCTGCTACACTCAATTTCTTCAGTGTAGCAACCAAGGCTCTACTCTTTCTATAGTCTCATTTACTTAAGGAGGACAGAGAGCCTCTAAGAGGTTACCTATTAATGTGAAGTGTTTCCTTTTCGTGTTGTCATCCCTGAAGTCATGTGGCACCTCCAAAGCTGATGGTTTAAAGCATCCTATTTACTATACAATTCAAGCTAACTTAACTCCATTTTCACTCACATTTCTAGGGTGGGGCACGGTTACAATATACATAACTGCTTAAATCAGTTGCAACAATAAAATCCAACATGTGTGACAGCATTGCATTAAAGGTTTCTGAACATAAAATGATAATGAAACATGATGATGTGGTGTTAACAGTACTGCATACATAGGCACTAGGGATATAGTTACTGTGAAACAGAGGACATTTTGCAGAAGAAAAGGAACAAGAAAAGTTTTCTCTTTTTTGGAGCATTTGGGTTGACAAACAGTTAAATTTTAATTTGTCTAGAAAACCAGATACCAGTTTTCTATTCCAATCCTTAGTCTATTTCTGCAAGACGTGGGAAGGCCTGGAACAGGCAAAGCAGAAGCACAAATCTGAAACTCCCACATCTCAAGTAAGACTATTTCAGAGTCATTATCTCACTTGTTCTTACGAGAAATTCCATCTGGAAACTGAGAAGTCTTTCCCAGTGAAACTTCCAACAAAAATGGGTTGTCCCTCCTACGAAAAGAAACTTTTAAGTAAAATTGCTAACCGGTTGGAATTAAGAATTTGAGTTGAGTCTGAGTTAATTAGCAACTTCCTCTTGTTGCTTCTTTAAAATAAGCAGAAAAATGGTTAAGTTTTTAATCTGATGATGGAATAGTGACATATTTGTCAGCAAAAGTTAATTAGAATATACATATTAAGAAAACGGCAAATGAACTTGCAACAATCTTGCTGTTAGAAATGTTAGTTTTAAGGTTGACAGATCACCTCAAAAGCTCCTTTTTTGCCTCGATCTGTTTCTGAAGAGCATTAGGGAAACTGCCTGAATTTAATTTAATCTTTAAGGTTTGGGGATATATTAAAATACTGCATTAAAAAACCTGTCTGAGTGGTCCTTCATCGGTTTCTTTCTATAGTTGCACCTGCATTTCCTGAAAAGACCCGTTCCCCGGCACGCCGGGACGGAGCCGTCGCACCTACGCTTTGTCAGGCCCCGGCAGCACAGCGGGGTCTCCGCGGGGCTGGAACCCGCACACGTCGAGGCTCAGCCCCGGCCCCAGCGGCTGCTCCCGGGACCAGGCGGCTTCCGACCGCTCCGGGCGAGCCTGGCAGCCCCGGGGAGCGGTGGGGAGGAGCGCCCAACACCGACACGGACCCGGGCGGCCGCGGCCCCGCTGTCAGTCCTGTCACCCAGCGCCGCCACCGTCACTGGCGCGTCACTTCCGCGCGCGGCCCGGTCCCGGAGCGCGGCAGCAGCGGCTCCTCTATGGTGCGGCGGCGGCGGGGCGCGGGCCGGGGGGCGCCGGGCCGGCCCGCTCGGTGAGGGCAGCCGGACCCGCCTGCCGCGGGCTCGGGTGGCCCTGCCCTGCCGTGCCCTGCTCTGCCCTGCCGTGCCCTGCTCTGCCCTGCCGGAGGGCGCCGGGAGCGACAGCGATGAGCGGGGCGGAGCGGACGGAGGGAAAGGAGGCGGCGGCCGCGGGCGACCCCGAGCGCTCGCTGGGTACGTGAGGGGACGGGCGGGACGCGGATGCGGGGAGAGCCGAGGGGAGGCTGGAGCCGCCGCCGGGCCCGGTCAGAGCGGGGCGCCCGCCGGGACGGTCCGGCACCCCCGGTGTTACGGCCGGGCTCCCTCGGAGGCCAAGGGCTGCCGCCCGCATCGTTCTCTCCCGGGTGGGGGCCTGCAGGGTAAAGAGTTTTTGTCTTCCATGAGCGCTGCAGACAGAAAGAATCAAAGCATGCCCATATGAAACTTACAGGCTGTGAAGTTCAGTTCTTGGAGTTCAGCATGAACTCTTGGGTTTTTGAGTGACAGGCGAAGACCTTTCATAGCCTAGCTTGTTCTCAGACATTGAAAGCAAAGGCTGGAGGCTGTTAATGTTTGGGTACTCTTGATACATAGTCAGAACACCGACCGGTTTTTTTTCAGTAGACTGGAGTACTCTTTTTTTTTGTTGTTGTTAAGATATCTATCTGTATTTCCCTCTTTCTTTTCTGCTGCTGTTCACATAAAAGGGTTTACCAGGAAGCTTGTGATACAGGACTGAGAATAAGGGAGGAATAAAGAAGAGGAGGAAGACGAATGTCCAGTTTAGTTGGAAAAGTGCAGAGAATTTTAATGTGTTTTAATGCTTTTAATTTTTGAAAAGGAAAATACAGTTGCTCTAGGTGAAACTTGAAGTGTGTGCTGACCTGTTATACTCAGCCTTGCCATTCTTTGGTGTAGGTCTCAGTGATGCATCTCCAGATGAAGGAGTCGTAGAAGATCTGCCTTTAATAGATGAGAAAGCTGTGGAGCAGCTCGCTGAAGGATTGATTTCCCACTATCTGCCTGATCTTCAGCGATCAAAATCAGCACTGCAGGAACTTACGTAAGCAGATTTTTGAAACCAGCTTCATACACGTGCATACTTGGTTTGCTGCTCTTTCAATATAGTGTGCCAGCTTCCCTTTAAGTGGAATATGGTTTATCAGCATTTCTGTATCCTGACTCGAGCAACCTGAATAATTCAGTCATCTGTGGGAGTACCAGCCGGTGTATAAGCTGCAGTGTAGCCTGTGAGCACCATGGCTGAAGAATGTGTAACTGTAGAAGACTAAAATCCCCTAAGCCAGGCAGAACAGAAGACATCGATTTCTTAAATGCTTATTCACTTCTGCAGTGGAAAAGTGTGCTAAAAGCTGGGTTTACTTTGCCTGGAGCCATGCAGTTTGTATTCAGGGCAGCTTGTACAAACACATTGTTTGTTGTTCGGTCTCTAAACCATATTGGAAAACATTTGAAAAATATAAGTAAGGAGCTAAGCAGATAAGAGTTCTTTGTACACTGATACCTCCCTGATAACTGAGAGTTGATTTCAAATGCAGACCAGATCTGCCATGGATACAGAGATGCTGGACAAAGCTTTTCACAGATCCATCTCAGGTTTTGCAGGGTACCTTAGTTTGGGTTTCACTACGCATGATGTGATTATGTTCCTGCCAAGGACAGCCTTTGTCTGGAAAGACTTGAGCTGATTTGTGTGGGATGGAGATCCTTAATAATCACCAGGAATCCACATGAGTTCTGTACAGAAATAACTTAGTCCTGCATCGTGACACAGAGGCACCCAAGTGGAAAGTCAAGAGCTAATTGTTCTTCCTTCCAGTGAACCACTGCAACCTGGAGAGTGCCTCTTCAGGGGTTTTGGGATATTTATCCTGGATATCCATGTGCTGTATGATGCCAGCTGAATCTGTGCAATAAATAGCAGCTTGGATTTTTCTAAAGTCTTTTACTCATATTTTTATTGAAAACACCTAGCAATGCATAAGAAGAATCTGATATTGGGAAGTGTGTATTGATACTGTCTCGATTAAAAGTCTCTTTAAAGGGCTGGCTGAAAAGCATATGTCGTGCTTTACTTTAGGTTTATGCATCTTTTTTTGTTTTAGACAGAACCAAGTGGTACTGCTAGAAACATTAGAACAAGAAATTTCAAAATTCAAAGAGTGTAACTCCATTGTTGATATCAATGCTTTGGTAAGTACCAGTAATGCCTTTTAAATTCTAGATTAGCACAGATTTTCTTGCTGAAACATTACTAGCAGCTTGTGTCTTTTTCTTGTTCTTAATGACCTACAGAAAGAGAACCAATTCAGATATTAGTGACAAGCAGCTGGAGGGGGTGGGAACCAGCATATTTCCCTTAAATAGGAAGGGCAGCAGGAAGAGAGCACAGGCTCAGTCAGGCAGCATTGGTGAGATTGGCTGTTCAAAGCCAGCAGCCAAAGCTGCTGTGTATGTGTTTCCTCAGTAGGACTGAGGCTCCAGCATGGACTCTGTGCACCTCCCCAGACTAGCAGGGAGGGTGCATGAAACACTCATGTATGGTGCATAAAGTTTAATATTTTTGTTCTGTTTCGTGAATCTTCATGCAGTAGATTACTGTGTGTGACTGCTGAGATGCAGTAGTTTTCTATATTAATATATGTGATATGTAAATTTTCTATATAAACTTGAACTTGTTTGTTCCATTATCAAACTGCTGTGGTAATCACAGTTTTTGATTGCTATTTTGCTACGTAGCTTTATAAAACAGCTATTCTAACTTGACAGTCACTGCTTTAACAGTTATGGTTTTAAAGTTTTCAGAAGCTAAACACTATCACAACAAGTTAGTGAATATTAGAAATGAAATGATGATGCTGCATGAGAAGACATCAAAGTTAAAAGTAAGTGGGATAAATATTTTTACTTTCTAGTACAGATATTTACTTACGTATTATTGACTTCCGACTTTTCTTTTGGATGCGTGGTGAAAATTCTGATTAAAATAGAAATTTATCTTAAAAGGATCGCCATCCAAGCCATGTATGTTTTTTTCCTTTCACTTGCTCCTAATGTTCTTCAAGCAACTTACACATCTGAACTACTCTTTCAGTGTCATCTTCACATTTAGGTGGTCTAAGAATCATGCCTTGTTCTGTTGCTTAGTCCACTCCATTCCAAGCAGTTCTCTTTGTTCAGTTTCATTTCAATGGAAACTAGATTTTCACAAATGTCAGAATTTCTCCTTCTGTTTAATGTACCATTAACAGTGGCATAAGTTCACTGGTTTCATGCTGTATAGACAGCCTGATTACATTTTGGCAAGATTAGTCCTTCAGTGTGTTCAACAAGTGAATTTTTTCTTGGAGGCAGTAAATTACATGGTAAGAACCTTGTCAGGTATACCCAAAGGATGACTTTTAGTGAGACTGAATGGGCTCCAGTTTGTGTTTTCCCAGTGTAGATCACAAACTTCCCATTTCTGAACAGTAAGCTGAAAGTGGGAGGGATGAAGCAAGAATTAACAGTTTTTGCTACATTCAGTCACAAGAAGGGTGTGTTGGAGAGAGGGAGAATGGGAAGGATTTTGTTTGTTGTTCCAACTTAAATATATCTATAAAACTTACAATTATTTTCTTGTCTTTTCTGTTTAGAAAAGAGCACTTAAGCTGCAACAAAAGAGGCAGAAGGAAGAACTGGAACGAGAGCAGCAACGTGAGAAAGAACTTGAAAGAGAGAAACAGTTAACAGCAAAGCCTGCAAAGAGGACCTGAAAGCAGACCATGCAACAACCTGTCTGAATTAATGATTTCTGCATTCACTGGAATTAAGGCAGACTTTGCTTAAGTTGGGCTATAGCTGTTGCTAGCAACAGTCTACCCTATGGTATTATAAATTCCAGAATGGAAATAATAGAGTTGGTAACATTCACATTTTTTAATTTCAGCCATTCAAGTTGCCTTCTTTTGTAATGCTATGCAGTTTGATATTATTATAATGTAAGTTAATTTTATATATATATATATCTGTATATAGGAGAACGAGGCATCATAGTTTTAAGTACCTATCCATTTTTGTTTTCTTCTGTTCTTTTGGTGTTTAGAATTCTGAGAGATTTGATGACTGGCTCATGTTTTTCAGACAAAATGCAGAATACTTCTTAAAGTTCAGTTCTCATCACCAGACTTCAGTGGCTACATTTTCACTGAAACTGCTTTGTTTCATGTAGTTGGGATCTGTCTTTGATCATAAATACTGATTTCTTGTGCAGCCTTAGCCTGATCCATCTCTAATGAACTGAAGAAAATAGCAGTGTATTTGCTTAAAAGTTCACTTCATTGCAGCAATCTTTTTTTTTGTCATCAAGTAATTTATGAACAGCTTTAAAGTAACTTCGGAATAAGTTCCCAGATGAAATGATTGG
This sequence comes from Cyanoderma ruficeps, assembly GCA_008694505.1. Lineage (NCBI taxonomy): Eukaryota > Metazoa > Chordata > Aves > Passeriformes > Timaliidae > Cyanoderma > Cyanoderma ruficeps. The sequence continues at coordinate 10,117,255 of VZDJ01000155.1, read as the reverse complement.
CAGGGGAGAAGCAGAACACTAAAGATTGTCAAAATTGATGTGTGCACAATGCAAAGATTAATGACTTTGTGCTTCCACAAACGTTTAAGTCAAACCAGGAAAGTGTTGCTTCTGTAATGATTTATTAGCAAGTCTTGTGTGGTCTAAGCATATTTTTGTGGGATTAGAAGTTGTAATTTCATCTTGTGTGACAAAATAAAACATAAACAAAACTAAAATTTTCCACTTCATATGAAATTCAGCGACCTGTAGGAAAACTACTGCATTTAGTGGTTTTTTTCATTAACAAATGAATCATTTGCACTTCGGGGCTATATAAGAGATTTTTTTTTGTTACAATGTCCTCACCCAAATTGATAATTATTAGTGTGTATTGATGAGAAATTTGGAATGGAGGTTGATATCCATTTCTCTGAATGTAATTCCTATCTTGCAGCACTTGGTGTGAACTCCCATTCAAATGAATGTAAAAGTTGTCTAGACTGGTAAAAGAGCTTTAAATTATTTGTTCCTACAGTCTAACAAAGTAGTTATTTTATAATTGTGTTTCTTCTCAAGTATATCTGTGTTTCTTTTTAAGTAATAATGTAAATGATGTGTTTTGAAGTAAGATAAAGGTAAGCTATGTAAATTTTCCCATGAAATATGTATAGGAAGGTATCACAAGGGCACAGTCAATTTTACTTTTCCTTCTGTTTTAGATGACTCACACAGTGTACACCTTCCTGGACTTTCTGTATTGTCATTTTCTGAACTCCTAATTTCCTGTTCTTAATATTTGTCATCTTTTTCTGTGCAAGATGTACTCTAGCAAGTACCCAGGCATCATGCAAGGTAAATTGGGATAATGTTTTGGGACGAGGAGAACAAACTACGTAAATCCGTCTGAAGAGACACTGAAATGCATTTAGTGAAGCAGTATTAGATTAAAACTTTCCACAGGTATTTTTCCCTGAAGTTGACTCATGGCTATTAACTTCCAGTGGATTGTTGGCCTCTGCTGTGCTTTGTATGTATTTCTATGAGAAATGTAAAGAATTTCCACAGTCCATTTTTTGGAGCAGAATGTACATAACTAAATGTTGTCTTTTATTTTGTAATGTAATTTCACAGTCAGATTCTGGGAATTAAAACTGTTCTCATTAAACTATAACATGAAACTAGATGCCTCAGTATCCAAATGAGGATTGAATTCCTTTGATATTTCTTGATTTGTATGCTCTCATATAGAATCCAGTTTACTCTGTCAAGTGGAATTCTCTCTCTCTCTCAAGAACTGTGTGTTTTTTTCCAAAGAACTGTGGTTTTGTGGGGTTTTGCTCTGTTTTGTTTCAAAAAAAAAGTTATTTATTTTAACTAAAACTAGAGATTCTAAGAAATTAATAGAAATTGATACTTTTGAAATTTGGTACATTTCAGCATTTGGAATAATTTCCAATCAAAGGAATAAAAGCTAACAGTGCTTACCTGAGGAATCACATGCACATACATAAAATTGTAATTAACTTTTAACTAAAAGCATGGTAAGATCTGGGTTTTCTATGAATATGGATCTAATTTTACTGAATGACCTTTCTGTAATAAGGGGGGAAATTAATAAAAGTATATAGGATGAAGTTTGTTCAGTTTACATAACTTATGGTAATGTGTTCTTAAATTACTTCTGTGAAAACTACAATTCATTATCTCCATAGGATGTTACACCAAATACTCTTGTAAGTCTTAATGCATAAATGTAAATGCTGCATTGGATGAATTTAATGATACTGACATGTTAAAGTGTGTGCTTGCATCAGCATGCACAGCTACAGTGAGCAGTTCTATTGCTGTGTACACGTAGTCTTGATTGATTTCATTAAAAGTTACTTATGGGGTAGATAAATGTGGTAGTACAGCGTTCGGGTTAGGCAGTGTGTGCCCAGCCCTCACACGGCCGCTCCCACCCTTTCATCCTGCCTGGACTTTGGAAAGGTTATGGCAGCGATCCCCGCCGCTGTGTGTGTCTAGGTGGGACTCTGGGCTGCTGCCTGGGATGGAGGCCAATACCGAATGCGCAGCTGGATTTCGATCAGGGATTGGCAGGGGGCCAGGTTTAGGACTGGAGTTTCAAAACTTTGGGAAGCCCGGGGTTGGAGCTGTAGGTGCCGTCAGTACCTGCCCAGAGCCGAGCGCCCGGCTCAGCCCCTCGCGGGGGCTCAGCAGCCAACACCGGCTGCACACACCCGACCCGGCCCTGCCCTGCCCTTGCCGGCCGGACCGCGGCCTTTGCCCGCGGCCGGGCAGCACCCGGAGCCCCGAGCTCCGCCCCGCCGCTCCCGGCACCAGGCGCCGATCGCTCACGGGCCGGCGGCGCGGTCCTTCCCTGCCCTGCTGGGTTGCAAGGAGCGGTGAGTGCGGGGCCAGGAGCGGGGCCGGGGCTCCGTCCTGCCGTGAGGGAGAGCGGGTGTCGGCTTGGGCCGAGCAGCAGGCGGCGGGAGGGCCGTGCCGGCGGGGCAGCCTGCGGGCCGCTGCGGCCTCGCCGAGCGCGGACGGGGTCGTGCCCCAGCCCCGCTGCCCTGCTCCCCTTGCAGGGCCGGGTCCGTCGGCTCCGGGCGCGGGGCAGCGGCGCAGCAGCGGCCGCTCGGTCCCTTGCGGCTGCTGTGGCCGGGGCTGAGGGGCTCACACGCTCTGGGGCCGGCTGGGGAGCTGCCGCCGAGCTCGCACACGTGCATGCGTGGAGTGCTTGAACTGCTGATCTGTGGCCAGCTGTTTAACGAATAGTTGCAATGATCTGTACTTCTTGCCAGTAGGACTTCCCTATTTATTCTAACTTCCTTCAATAAACTTGATCGATGAAGTAGGCAGTCTGAGGAGCTTAGCTTACAGTAGGTGCCCTGGAAAGGAAGAGACTGCAGTTGTCCCGAGTGCCTCTGCTTGAGCTGCCTCACTTGGGTTAGTGTTTGTTCTAGGCTCTAGTTGAGATATGAGATACTCAGCTCTCCTGCTCAGGCTTAACTATGATTTCTTTAAAAGTGCATTTTCTTCAGTGTTAAACAGACTTATTCTAAAAACATGCAAACAAATAGCCTTAGAGTGAAAGGGAAAATAGATTTATGAATGTAAGTCCACATTTTTAAATAGCTGCCTGCACGGATGATAAACAGCCTTCTAAAGTGAAACCAACTTGCCGTGGAGTTCTGTGTTTTGTTCTGACTGGGAGGGAGGATAAGAAGAAAATGTTTGCATCTTGAAAACCTGTAAAATAAAATTATGAACATTTGTTTTACAGTGGATGCCTCTGAGATTTTTCCCCTCTCTGTCCCAAATTGCAACTGTAAAGATTAATAATGGGGCATTATAAAAAATTCAGGGTACACAGACATGAGGGATGTCAAGATAGCACAGAAAGGTGCAGAATGAGTTGCTCAACTACATCTAATGTAGTGGAAAAATTTTGAAGCTGACATTGGAAGATTTTCTTGAAAATATTTGAGATTTCTGGTGTAATTTTGAAACTCCTGTCTGTAAACAACATAAATGAGTAAATAAATGAAAAGGCTGTAATTCTTGCCTGATCACTTGAGGAATTTAGTATTATAATTTTTGCCTTGAAAACCAACCTAGGTATTTAAATAAATATCAATTCTGCCTCCTGTAATTGTTACTGGTGCCTTTCCTTATCTCCTAGCTTCCCACGTAATGAAAGATGTCAGCAGTTGGAGCAGTGTCCTCCTGCTCCAGTCTCCGTTCTTGTGTGTGGTTGCTGAAACCAGGAATGCAGAAGATGAGCTCCTTTGGCTTACACACAGCAGCCAGGTGTGCTGCCAAGGATTATTACGAAGTACTTGTGTTGGGTGGAGGTGCTGGTGGAATCACCATGAGCGCTCGGATGAAGAGGAAAGTGGGGGCAGGAAATGTGGCTGTTGTTGAGCCAAGCAAGGTGAGTCTCCCTCTGCTGTAAAGCACTGTGAAGAATAAGCATTTTACATGTGACCAGATGGGTCTAATTCTCATCCCTCTCCAGCAACACATTTTTTATTGTGGAAAGTAAGCCAACTAACCATCTTTCAAAAGGTTTTGTATGACACTTTCTTCTCCATGAGATTTATGCATCCCTGCAGCTTTGTCATGGAAAAATCTTGGTTATTTATACAGCTTCTTTTGTTAAGAATAATACAATGTTAAGAGTACATTGCTCCCATTTGGAGTGATGTGCCTTTAAGTCCCTTTAACCAGTTTTGAAATGTCCATTTGAACTTTGATTCTTTTATTTCAGACTCATTACTATCAGCCACTGTGGACCCTGGTTGGTGGTGGTGCAAAGCAGCTGGCAGCTTCTGCACGTCCAATGGAAAGTGTAATTCCTACGGGTGTTGAATGGATCAAATCCCAAGTTATAGCATTGGAGCCAGATAAGAACTGTGTCTGGCTAGAGAATGATATCAAGGTAATAATGTAAAAAAAAAGAAAAAAAAAAAGGTTTTTTATTTTGTGTCATGAGTTGTCTACTTTCTGCAGATCCCCTTAGAACTGCCTGTTGAGCAAGGCCTCCAGCATCTAGGAGGCTGGGAAATTCCAATTAGTCTTATGTACTTAGTCCTAAAATCTTTTTCTAACAAAAATTGTGGTAGATAACTAGGTTAGAATAACATCAACTTAAGATACTATTATCATAAGCCTTTGCCCTGTTTATGGTGAACTGAACAGAAAAGACAGTATTTTGCTACAGATAGCTGGGTCTGTGTATAACAAAGGCTTTGTGTGTAACTCATAATGCAGTTAGCATTTTAACTAGCATTAACTATTTAACCAGCATTTTAACTAGAATTCTTAGAGCTTAACTTTGGTTACTGATGCTCCCTATGTCTCCTTCGTTGTGACTCTGTTGCTGTCAGGTAACTGAAATTTACTTTGAGGTAATGCTTTGGTTTCTTTGTGTAAAATACTTTTTGTTCTTTACACAACAGGTATCTTACAAGTATCTGATAATTGCCCTTGGAATTAGTCTACATTATGAAAAGGTATTTGTTTTACACTAATCATATTTTTACTAATTTTAATAGCATCACTACTCAGGTAGGAGTAATAGGGAAATAATTACTGGATACAGATTACTTAAAACAAAGTGACCCTAGACAAATACAGGTATCTGCAACTCACTACAGAAAAATTTCGTTCACCTTATAGGGTTTTTTTTTTACTTGTGGTGATGTGGCAGTGACTTTTATATATTCTTACTCTGAATTTCAGTCTACAAAAACATAGGTCTGGGTCTGCACTGAAGGCTTATGCTTAAATGTTGCAGACCAAAGTAATTTCACTAAATGTTATATCTACTAAATCATCTACTAAATTCTAAAGGAAATACCTGTTTTATTGCTAGGCCTATTTTTAAAAATACCAACTAGCAAGTAAGTATGGACTTCCATTTTGACAGAAACTTCTTATATAGTAATTTCTCAGTCTGTATTTAATACTTGTCAATGACAAAATTTTTGCAATCTGTACTTGAAACCTTCTCTTTTCCTAGATCAAGGGCTTGCCTGAAGGTTTTAATCACCCTAAAATAGGTTCCAACTATTCAGCCCAGACAGTAGAGAAAACATGGAGAGCTTTACGTGATTTTAAGGAAGGAAATGCTATCTTCACTTTTCCCAATACTCCAGTGAAGTGTGCAGGGGCTCCTCAGAAGATCATGTATTTATCAGATGCATACTTGAGAAAAGTAAGTCTTTTACCCTTTCTGCCAGTGCTTCTTCTCACAGTTGGAAGGAAGTTTTGTTCTAAGGGTTTCTATTGTCTTTAAAACAAATATAAACCACATGAGTGTGCTGTGACTCAGGATTATTAAAGTGACTGAGTTGCTATTTCTATTTTTAATGTATAAGGAATGCAAGTAAGTGGATTGTACAGAAATATTTAGCATCTATTTAATCCCAGAGAAACTTGTAGAATTCAGAAATTCAATTCAGAATTTCATACTGAAAGAACTTCTTGCCTTGCTTCTGGTGAGCTGCAGATACAACTGTTCTCAGCCTAGTTCACATGGTGCACCAAAATAATGCTAGCTGGAATTAAGTCATTCTTGTTCCTGTTATTTTAAGTACTTAATACCTGTTGCCATTTGTTTACTAGTCTGAAAAGTGGCTATGCTTACTCCTTGGGCACACTGACTCAGCATCAGGAGGAGTCTTAGCCAGGCTGTTAAAGCAAGCTTAGTGGAAGCAAAAGACAACTTCAGGTGGAAGTGTCAGCTTCATATCTGTTTAAATCTCATGAGCTGCCTACCGGGTGAGTACCTGAATTATGCATAAAAGTGAGGGTTTCAGAAAGCTTTTTAACACTAAACTGCTTCAAGAATTTAACCTGCATACAGCAGTTCTTCAGTGCCTTGCAGCCACCTCTTCTCACGAGTTGTGTATCTTCAGCACCTCAAGCTGAAAGGGTGTACCTTCTAACATGCTGTGAAATATTAAATATTCATTAATAATTGAACTGCATGAATAGTTCTATCAGCTCTTTAGTAGTGCAGTGCAGTTCTTTTGTCTTGTCACAGTTTCTTAATAGAAAAGGCTAATTGGGTCTCCTCCTGCAGACAGGAAAACGTTCCAAAGCAAACATCATGTTCAACACCTCACTTGGTGTGATTTTTGCTGTTAAGAAATATGCTGATGCACTGCTTGAAGTAGTAAAGGACAGGAATCTTGCTGTTAACTACAAGCGCAACCTCATAGAAGTTCGAGCAGACAAGCAAGAAGCTGTGTTTGAAAACCTGGACAAACCTGGAGTGACTGAAGTTCATCAGGTCAGGAGTTTTCAAACCCCTCATTTGGTTCTATTTCTTTTCCTTGTGTACTGCAAAGTAACTTCTACATTGTTATATCACAGTCTGCTTCGTTGTGTATTGCTGTTCCCCCCAAGAGTACTATTGCTAACTTTAGCAGAATATTAAAACCTTTGAAACCAAGGTGGAGAGAAGAAAAATGTCTCATAAATTATGCCTGGAGTCCTGTATGCAATGGGAATGTCTCAGGTGTGTATGGAGGAAGGCAAATTGCTTCCAAATGGAGTTGCTTGATAAGGCTCATGTTAATTCAAACGATGCACTTGAAATTTGAGAGCAGATTTTCATTCCATATACTGTAAAAAAACCAAAATAGACACAAACCCAAGAAACTCTCTCTCCACTCTGTGCTTATTGCCTTATACCAACAGGTAGAGTTTGCTCTGATGAACTAACCATTGCAGTGAGTGCATTTTCTTTCTGTTTAGTATGAAATGCTTCATGTCACACCCCCAATGGGGCCACCTGCTGTACTCATCAACAGTCCTGTCTCAGATGAAAATGGCTGGGTGGATGTAGATAAGGAGACTCTTCAACATAAAAAGTATCCTAATGTCTTTGGTATTGGAGACTGCACCAATCTTCCAACATCAAAAACTGCTGCAGCCGTAGGTAAAGTTGCATGTGTATGTTTGTGCGTGTAAATGCCAAGAGTGGAGTCACAGTAAGTTTTTTGTTTAGTTTGCTGCCCCCGAGGTCATGATTTCAATTTTGAGCTTTCAAAAGGACCAGTCTCCTGGGGTCTAGATAGCTACAGACCATGTTGATGCCACCAACTCAACAGTTCTTTTGTTCCAGATGCCTCACAGATGAACAAATTCTATTTTTTGTGTTTTTCATTATATGACAGAATGTCATGTAATGAATGAAGTATTCTTGTATTACATCATAATTCAGTAATGAACCTTTCTGCTTTACTTAGCTCCTCATGCATGTGTCACCTAACTCATAAGTCACTATCAAAAAATCACATGTTCTGGCCTTGTAGCCACAGGTTCTACAATTAAAACACTTTAAGTGCATGGTCTCACAACTGATAGAAGGCAAATAAAAGAGTAGAAATTCCCCCAGGGTATACAGTAAATTATTGATATCATTAAAGAGAGGGGTACTTAACTACTTCAGTCAAAGGTTCTACAGTTACAGCACTCAAAATGAAACAACTTCAGTGTGCCAGAACCTCAGTGTTTGATAAGACTGAGCAAGTATGATTTATCATAGGAGAATGGGCATAGGCTAAAAATACCAGCTCAAGTTTCATTAAGCTTTAGCATGTTCAAAACAGTGAGGCCAAAGCATTAGTCCTTTTTTTAATCTGGGTCAGTAAATCTACATATAAGTTCAATTGCAGCTGAATTTTCCAACAAAATTCCTGGCTACTACTGTTTGCTTTAGGAATGACAATGATTGCTGGCTGAAAGAGTCTTAATACATTTCCTTTTTTCTTATTTAGCTGCACAGTCTGGAGTCCTTGATAAAACTATTTCTCTGGTAATGAAGAACAAGTTGCCAGTTAAAAAGGTACTTTCAGTTCTTGTCTTAGGGAGAAATTTTTCTTGAATGTTTTCTCCCTTCTTACACAGGCAGTCTTGCAAGCAGCTGAGTGTGTGAACTGGAAGGCAGGAAAGGCTTTGCCTCTGCAGTAGTGGTGCTAAATGGTTACAGTCTGCCTGTCATAGTAATGGAATTGCACAGTTCATGAATACTGCCATTCCCTGACTGGAGTTGAGAGGTTAGAGGCTGATTAGTCAGGGTTTTTCATCAGTGCAAGTGATTTACTTACACTGTTAAGATAATACCTGCTCCAGAAACTCTTGCAAACTTGCTTCTCCTGTGTAGATGATCTTTTAAGGAGTTAAACTCAAGCTTCTGTACTACTGCTGTTAAACCTATAAATATGTTCTTTATATGTCTTTACTTGTATGTTACAAATGGCTTCCTTGGGGCACTAACCTGAATATCCTGCAATCCTCTGGAAATCCTCACTGAGATCCTGTTGGAATAAACACCAGCTCTCATCCTGATCTGCTGGTCACTTGTTCCACTAGTTACAATAACCAACCATTAATGGCATTATGCCCTATTGTTCTAGGTTAGGTTAACTTAAGAAATGTTAATCAGATCTACATTTGAAATAGAGTGACTTAGTATTGCCTTCCAACTTCACTGGTATTTACACTGTAAATGCAGAAACTTCCTAGGAAGTTATTTTGAAATGTGAATGTTAACCATGGCTTGTAAAACCTCAGCCCTTGGGCTTTGGTCAGAATAATGAAAGTGGCTGTTTTTCATTGCAGTATGATGGATACACTTCCTGCCCACTGGTAACAGGCTACAACAAGGTGATTCTGGCAGAGTTTGACTACAATGCTCAGCCTTTGGAGACCTTTCCCATTGACCAGAGTAAGGAGAGAACAACCATGTACCACATGAAAGCTGATATGATGCCTCTGCTCTATTGGAATGCACTACTTAAGTAAGTATTGGAGAAAAACAATCAGGTATAGACACCTATTCTAGTTTAGTTCCTTGCTAGAATAGAAGCAAAGTACATCCTCAGTTGTCATCAGAACAACCCCCTAATGCTTAGCTCTTCACAGTACAGTATCTTATAGGAAGAAAAACTTTCCCCAAGCCCTACTTTGATAGTATGTGAAAGAACTTTCTCTCTTTCCAGGGGATACTGGGGAGGACCAGCTCCTGTCAGGAAGCTTATGCATCTGGGCTTGAAGTAACTGGTTCTCAGCATTGGTTAAAATCTTCCAAAGAAGTGGAGTGGTCTCACACTGAATCGATACATATCTTGCCTCTTGGAATATGTGGCACTTAAATTTTTTTTTTTTTAATCAAGCTTTGGTCACTAATTCACTTTTCCTCCTACTATGGATTAAAGCCTTTATAATGCTCTTTCTCTGCTTTTTATGTAAACTGAGGCCTTAAACTACCTATGTATTTACACAGGAGGCTGATCTTTTGCCTTACCCTATGGATTACTACAGGAATTGCTAGAACAATCAATATTTTCAAAGCTATTGTGTATGTAAAATTTTCTTTTTGACCCTAAACTGAATTGTCTGCATCCAAGATCAATTGCATGCACTGGACTTAACAGTGATTCAGTGCTAGTAAAAGGGCCTGAAAATCTCCTGTTCTCTTATTTTTCAAGAACATCAATCCTAACTCTTATTTTTCAAGAACATCAATCCTAATTTCTATGGATACCTGCTGCCTAATTATTATAGGAATGCATGCAGAATTTTGAAAGCAAAGAAGTCAAAGCAGTATCTGTGTATATGGATACACACACACTCTCCTAGATTAGCTGAGCCACTTCACACCATTTCCACTATAATGTTTTAAACTGTGATACTAAGAACATCATGGAAAAAGTAACCTGAGAACACATACTAGACTGAAGCACAGTTTAGGATCACAGACAAGGGGGAAGTGCTTTTTAATTATGACCATATAGGACTCAGTTTAAGGGAAAGGTTGAACGAAGTTGAATTTGAGAGTTGAGTCTTCACAGAAGCTGGAACTTTAGAGGCAGTCAGGTAGACAGCATGGGAACAAACAGGAATCATCTTCACTCACAAGAATCAGCAGAAGCATCTTATTTCTAAACAGAAAGATAGATGTGAACATATTTCAAGTTACAGCTTCATGCTTTTCCAACACAAGTTTTAAAAGGTTTGCCTTTGAATAGCAATTACAAGCATGAACACATACCTGGGTGTTAAGTAATTCTTCAATCTTATTCTGGATCTGCCCATACACATCATTAAACAGCTCCTCCTTTGATTTTGTCCCATTCAAATGCACTTGAAGAAAGTAAAATACAAACGATATAACAGAATATCTCTGTAAGCTTACCTGATACTAATTAAAAAAGCATGCAGCTAGATGGTGTCAGAGAAATATAGTTCCCCCACCTGCTTCATTCACCTTTCATGCACCTCACCAGTATGTATTGCACAGGTTTGAAAAGCAATCTCACCAAGTGCTTTTGTCATTAAAGACTCACCCACATCAACTCCAAGTTCTTCCATGATCTTCCTGTGCTTTACGTACATAGGCCAAACATGGCCATCAAACAATCCAGGTGGATCTGGTACAGTGTAATTCCTGGAACTGTAAATTAAGGCATTGTTACTCAAAAGCAGTCTAGTAGCAGTTCAGGCAAATGACAGATCTTTCATTGTGTTTCTCTATACATAAGCCCATTGACTCGTTTCGTTTCTGAGGTTACCAAAACTTAGTAGTTAGCAAGGGCTGCAAGCATCAAGTGCAAGTCCAAAGTGTTTAAAATGCACAAAGAGTTCCCAAGACAGATTTACCTGAATAATGATGAATAAACTCTTAAAAGCTTTAGCAGAATTTTATGTAAAAGAGCTGTCTGCTTATTCCTCTTGAAATGTAATTCAGGTCTTCACTTGGAGTAAGAATAGTGTATGTGTGTAACAATACAACTAAATGTAAAACCTCAGATAGTTTGAGATCTGGGAACTGTGTAATTGGAAAACCAGCATGGGAGAAAGCCTAGTGAAAGGTGCGTGCAGAAACTGAGTGTTATATAGCTTGGTGGGAAGTTTCAGGTCAGTTTGGTGAAGGAAGCTACAGTCTTCTAACTCAGCAGCTACATTTGCCTTTATCCCTTCTGACCTAAAAGCTTCAGAGAAACAAAATCTTGAATGGAGTAAGATGTTATTGGGCTAGCAAAGATCTCAGACAAGCTTACCTTCTCCTTCTTTTACACTCTTCATACGGAATGGAAAGAAAGTACCGATGGTGGAACACGTCAATCAGTGGCCTGAAAGAGACACCTGTTTGGTTAGACCTTGACTAATTAGCAACAAAACCCAGGAAATTAAAACTATATCCATTTCCTGTACTTAGAGGACTTTAGACTTGTGGCACCTAAACTTGGCAGTAGTCAATGCTTCCTGCTAACTCTTGGTTTAGAACCTGTCTTTTTATTCCCTTGGAGCTTTACTCATTACATAAAATAACGTAAAAATTAAAATGCAGGAAGGCACAATTGATTACCTGTAAGTGTAAAGTAGGAAGCCTTCAACAATAAGAATGTGGACTGTTTCATCTCCTCCCTCCTTGTCTTCCAAGATCTGGGCATCCAGTGTGTTGTTGATCCCATGAGAACGTTCAAACTTGACTGGGTTTTTTATCCAAGCATTTATGGTACTCATCATAGCTTCCATATCTAATGCACTAATCACTAAGACAAAACAGACAACTATCACTAAGCAGTAACTAAATACCATCAATTGATACAGTCCAGTCAGTACAAAAGTATCAAAATACTCTTTAAGTTTTTGAGTTATGCTTTGATAACACTAACAAAGGCTTACCATCATACTGTTTAAACCCATCTTCAACTTCTATTTCATCTTGGGGCTGAAACAGTAACAAAAAAAACCTGCTTGATCAGGACAGTTACCGAGAAGCTCAATACCCATTTCAAAGCAAGATTCAACATCCAAACCCTGAAGCTACAAAGGGGAATCTTAACCCTCCACCAGGTTCCTTTGCATGCAGATAAAACCGCCTGCTCCTCTATCTTCCCACCGACACAAGCACAGCGCGGCACGTTAAGTCGTGGGGACCCTCTCTAGCGCAGGCTTATCCGGCCGCCGCACGGCCCCGCCAGGCAGCGCAGCAGCCGCGGGCAGGGCGGCGCAGGGCGGGCAGCGCGCCAGCAGCGCGGGCGGAAGCCCGCGGGGGTCACCCCGCGCCCTCCCGCGGCCTGCAGGGGCCGGCGGGCCCGCTCACCTTGAAGAAGTCATCCTGGTGCACCACGCTGCAGTTGGGCAGGGCCCGCATCAGCCGGCGGGTCAGGGTGGTCTTGCCGCCGTTGGTGACCCTGCGGCGAGAGTGCGGCCGTCGGGAAGCGCCACGTGGGGGCCGCGTCCACCCCCCCACCCCTACTACGGCACCGGGAGGGGCCGGGATGAGACACCCGTGCCCGCCCCGCTGCCCCAGCCGCTTTCCCCACCCGGTCCCGGCTCTCACCCGCCGATGCCGATGATGATGTTCATGGCGTGTCCGCCGGCCGCCCGGCCCGACTCCTACTGCCTGTTTCTGAGGGGCGGGGGGGGACCCGGTGTCTCCGGTACCGGCCGTCTACGTGCCTGAGCCGGGACCCGGGCAGGGGGAAGGAAGGGGCCGGAGAAAGAGGAGAAGGTGGAGAGGGGAGAAGCCAAACGTCAACTGCTGGGCAGCGCCATGGTCGCTCAGAGCAGCAGCAGGGCCGGTCCGCGCCGCGCCGCGCGCTCCGCAAAGGGGGGCGGTGCCCGCGCGCGCGCGCCTTCCCCTCGCTCTCCGCCGCGCCCATTGGGCGGCCGCCTCCGCCGCGCAACCAATAGAACGCGGCATGACGCGAACGGCTCCTGGCGATTGGCTGGGGCGCTCTCACTCACGCCCGGCCGTGTTACAGCGCGGCCGCTAGGGGACGCTTGACGGCCTCCGCACTGGGGAAGGGCGGAGGAGACAAGGTGGGGCCATGGCGCCCCCTGCTGGCTCTTACGGCGCAGCGCAGGGCCGCGCACTCCCTTCCCGCGAGGGCGGAGCTGCGGCAGAGTCGGGCGCTCGGGCCTGCCGGCGGCTCGGCCGGGCCCCGCTGCGGACACCGGCCCGGTTCTGCAGTGAGGAGCTACGCTGGGGCCGGAACCGGCCGTGGCTCCCCGTGAGGGCGCGCGAGGCTCCTGAGGGAGCGGCGAAGCGGGAAGGCCGCGAGCGCGGGGGGTGCGCGGGGCGCCCCCTGCCGCTGTCCCGGCCGCAGCGCGGCAGCCCCGCGAGCATCGCTGCGGTCAAGGTCACGGCGTGTCCTCGGGCCCGGCCGGAGCCTCGGGACGCCCGAGGAAAACTGACCGGGAAATCGACATGGACGGATTCTCTTCTGTAGCCTTTTCCAAATGAGGGCAATTCCTGCTTTTCCTGCTTCCGTCATATGCTTTTCCTTGGCCGTCATGTTTGCTCCTCGGCTGTGCCTGGAGAACTCTACCTTTTTTGTTAAGGCTTTTTTCCCTTTTGTAAAGAAGGGAAATTTATGATCATAGCTTTTTTTTAGTAACATTAAATTTCGTAATTTACAAGCCACTTAATCCATTCAACATGTTTACATTATCAGTGGTTGGTGTATTGCCAGCCATTTGCTTGCTTTTCATGATTACTGTTTTTTCTGGTAAGGCTGCAAGCAAACCTTAGTTGATTTCTTTTGCAGTTCTTTTTAACTTCCAAGCAGAACACATAATTTGGTCTCTTGGCTTTTCTTCTTATTTGAAGAGGAATGGACACTTAGAAAATATTTTTTTATTCTCAAGGTTAGGGTCATCTAGCTCATTTTCACTTTGAAACAGAGGAGCTGCCTTTGTGGTTTAGGGGGTTTTTATGTGTGAGGGGTTTTGGGGGGTTTTTTGGTTGTTATTGGGTTTTTTTGGGTTGGTTTGTTTGGTTTTGAAGAGTTATTTTTTAAATATATGTGTCTACTTGGGTTTGGAAGGAAGGATATCATCATAGAGTACACCCCAATTTCTTAGGTTAAAAATCCTACACACCTAGATAATTGAAGGGCTCAGGTAAAACCTTATTCTCAGTTTTTCATGAAGCTCCAGAATGGTAGACCAATATATGCATTTATGATACGTAGTAGCATTATTATATGGTTTGAGGAATGTATCCCTGTTATCTGTACATACACTGGTAAAATCAGGATCCTACTTGCAAACAGCTAAGCTCACTCTCTACAGCAGATTTTATCTGTTTGGCCTCAAGGTTCTTCCAAAGTCTTAATAATTGTTTTGTACTCTTCACCTTTTTACCTTTCAAGATGCACTCTCCAAGATTCATGCTCAAAACTAATAAAAGTTTTGCTGTCTTTTGCCAACCTTGTAATTCAAATATGTAAACATGCAACTGTTTGAGGATTTTAACATGATGTTGATGTCATATGAGCAAAGGAGGGATAATGAACAAATGAGAAGCATGGTGGTTTTTTAGAAAGGCATTTAGGCTGAAGTACACTGCTACTTGCATGAACTCGGTATTGACAGAGCTGGAATGACAATGACAAATTGGCCCAGCAGTAATCCCAGTTTAGCACTGGATTGGGGCAGGGGGGTGGCAGCCTGTGACAATATACACTAACTGTACCCTCATTGTCCTGCACTAACAGCTTGAGGCAAGCATTTTGCATGATCTGACTTTGAGTCTAAAGGCCAGTTGGGAAGAATAAATATGTTTAATGATGTTATTTATCAAGATTACCACTGTTGATAAATTCCTCTCTTCTTTATGCACAGATTCAGGGGTTTGGTTCTTTCCATTTGATTCAGGCCAATATTTTCCGTTGATATTTTGTAAGTAAAATCCAAGAAGATTATGAATACTTTTTAATACACAGCAGTGGTAGAAGAAATTGATTGTTACACTCAGGGAAGTTTATATCAACATTCCCAAAGCTCTGGGGCACTTTAAGGTCCCGGGCTCCAGCAGGGCTGTGCATCCTGCCAGCACATCCAGCACCCGTGTCTGCGCGTGCTAGCCATTCCCAGGCCCTTTGTCTCCTCGCCTCGATGATACTGCTGCCATGGTGAAAAACAGAGAGAAAGAACAACAGGATATTGTCCCGTCCTGGTCTGCGTGCCAACTGTGACAAAATGTTGTTTTCTCCTTGATTTCGGGGATTCTTGTTGGCTTTTACTGG
Source organism: Cyanoderma ruficeps (assembly GCA_008694505.1). Classification (NCBI taxonomy): domain Eukaryota; kingdom Metazoa; phylum Chordata; class Aves; order Passeriformes; family Timaliidae; genus Cyanoderma; species Cyanoderma ruficeps. The sequence continues at coordinate 10,101,713 of VZDJ01000155.1, read as the reverse complement.
TCTAGGGTGAGCCTGAAAACATTAAGATGTTTTTAAAATTCTTCTAGTTCGTGTGGAAACCTTGAGTCTCTGGGAGCAAGGTGGTGTCCCATGCCCTGGCACAAACATTCCTGTCCTGGGGGATGATTCTCTGAGTCATGCAGAGGAAAAGAAGCGTTCTGATGTAAAAGACAACAGGAAGGCGTTCAGCACGCTGTGTGCTAGCAGGACACCTGCAGAGCTGCCGCAGGGGTGGAAGTGAGCCACAGGCTGCATGGGGAGTGCTGAGAAAACTGCACGGCTGCACAAATCTGACGCCAAACCAGGGCTCTATTTTTGGTCTCCGCTCTGCGTTTCTGACACCTGTAGGGCCGCGTGAAGTGCACAAGAGACTTGTGCAGCACCTCCCGGAGCGGAGGAGCCGCCGCAGGGCATGGGAGCGCAGCGGAGCGTTCTTGCTTAGCCAACAGGACTAATTATAACCCAGGAATATGAACTGTACGTGTGCTGAAGCTGCCAAGACGGGAGCTGGGTGTGTGCCAGCGCTTGAATGAGGACACACCACCCCGTCAGGACTCTCCGGGAGCAGCAGGCAGCACCGAGGTACGCGCGGAGCCCCACGGAGGGAGACGGACACGTGGGGGTACGGCAGGAGGACGGTAGGCGTTCAGCTGTTGCTCTGGGATGGGCACGGTGTCGTATCAGTCAGTCTGCTTTCCAAATAGGTGATCTCTGTGCGGTGACACACTTAGGAAAATCTTACCTTTGATGTGGTCTCATTAACATGCAACGAACCCAAAAAATCTGCGACTAATGTGAAATGCTGGCAAAAGCTTTGGCTTCTGCATGTTTTTATGGTTGTGTCTATCCATTCTGGTGGTAATAAAGAGCATTGTGAGGGCATGAAGTGAAAAATTATAATTGAGGCAGATAATGAATTGTGTTAAAACCACCTAGGACAAACTGGAATAATATAAGACATTCTGCAGAAATGTATAATATAGACTGCTTAAAACTAAGGGGCAAGCATAACAAATGCTTTGAAAGATAAATTGCAGAAATTTAAGAAATCTGCTTGAAGTGAGACGTGATGAAACGTTAGAAAACCATAAAGGTGAAAGAAATAGATGTGCTAATTACATAATTGTGGGACGACACAAGATATGCCTATGAAGGAGGAAGCTTATGCGGGTTAGTTATGAAATCTTCAGTGGGGGTTCAGAAAGACTGAATTGATGAAACTATACTGTTAAACTTCTGCTAAGCTGTAAGCTTTAAAAAAATAATGAAACTTTCTTTAAATTAACATGCTGGGACACTGTTTTAATGATCTGGGGTATGAAAAAGTTGATCAAAGGCTACTCTATAACCTAAGGTTTGCTTTGAGGGAAGATACATTAAAAAAAAAAGGTCAGTAACTACTAAAGGTTGGGCTGTCTCCTGGCTTCACGGTACTTAGTGAGTTTCCTGGTTGTGTCTCCAGTTCACGATTGCTATGTTAATATTTTTATACATTCTGGGAAGCTCTAGGCTCTGATGAATAGTTTCTCTTGCTGCTATGCAAGGCTCTTCTTTTCTCTTTTAAGGGCTATTTGGACTTGTAGAAGGCTCTTTGCTTTGAGCTCTTCGCTATCTAAGTAGAGTAACTGTATCTTAGGTAAGGCCTCAGTTTGTAAATGTCAACAGGTCAATCTGTTCAAAGCTGGTTTCTTACAAAACAGTAAATAATTCATAAGTATTGGTTAGCTTTGCTTACAACCAGATCACAGTGTGTTAAACAAGACTTGACTTAATTCTAGGATTGTTTTTATTACATTTCTATAAAGAGCTTCCAATACTCTCTGTGAGTAAATACACAGAGTTCTTAACCCTGATTTCTTACATGAACATAGTAATTTTAAATTGACGCTTCTGTCCTCTACAGGTATGTTTAAGAATGTAACAGTCTGGGTGTAGTCTTAGGAACTGCCTATTCCTCAATAACTGTTAAAAAACTTTGATATATTTTAATATAAATTTAAATATTAATCTCTTTGCAGGTATACTTATCAGATGCACTCTGTGATCTCTACCAGTGAACCTGCACAAGCAATTCCTTTCTAAGCTCACTCTAGGAACTGCAGCTTGGTCCTTGTACTGCTCGAACTCCCAGAGAATTACACTTAACAAGACCTTATTACCTACTGAGAAATATAATGACTGAGTTCCTGGTTTGTTTTAATTGGTGCAATGGTGAACAACCCCCACCGGTAGGTAGATGCATAACTGCCACCCTTTATTGGATTTGAAATTTTATCTTCCAGTTATGTGGGAAACACTTTCATTATCTTGTTGTTTTGATTAGTTTGGGCAAAGTAATGCAAAAGCTAAAACCAGTCCTGTTAAGCTATGTTTGAACTGTGTGTTCCTTGCCAGAAACCTAGACAGTATGACTGTTTGCAGTTCTCAGGCCCTGACTTTCCAACAGTAAAGAAAGCTTTTGCTAGAATTCAATTAGCAGTAATAAAAGTGCCTTTCATTGTGTCTTACTGCGAACAGTCTGAAACTTCAGCCCGCTTGCCATGAGGTGTCATTAGGGGTCAGTCCTGGCTATCTATTTTTATCTTTGCTACTTTTTTTCTGGCTGAAAGGTGATGATGTTTTCTGGATAGAGAGCTAAGATATCTTTTTTTCTCATAGAAGAGACGTCGGAGACTGGACCGGAATATGATAGGAGAGCCAATGAACTTTGTACACACCGCACACGTTGGGGCCAGGGAGATGAGTAGTGACTATTCCTCAGTAAGTGTGCACCTCTGGGAAAAGCAGTGATCTCCCCTCAGTGACCTGTAGAGCAGGTAGCTAATAAAATACTGGATAATTGTGAGAGGGAGAAAAATCTTGAGGGTTAATCCATATATTAGAACAGAACTGTCTTTTGTTTGTAAATGTGAGATACTATGGGAGGTACACTGAGCAGGAAGTGCTCATTTCCTCAGTATCTTTACACATGATGACAACCTTTTGGATACATTCTGGTAGATTGGATATATTCTGTGGGTGCACTTGATACTAGAACCAAATCACCTTGAAGTCAAAGATGTGCCAAGATGTGGGATGTAAGAATAAGTGGATTTTGTATAGCAAAATGCATCTCAAGCACTGACTTAAAATAGTATTTAATAGTTCTAGATTTAGTTATTATTTCTCCCTACTACAGTCAGGACTCAGCACTGTAAACATACGGTCCACCTGCTCTTTTAAATTGATGCCTTTAATAATTGCTCTGGTAACCAGAATTTCTAAGATGTGTGTTCTAATAAGCTTTTTTTCCTAGGCTGTGTCAATTCAGGACCACATGAAGTCTAAAGGTGGCTACACAAATGGCACTTCTGCAACCGTTGAAATATAGGAAACTGAAAGAAGGCTGAAATCTGCTCTGTCTTAAGAGGACCCCCTGGACTGTGCTTTCATATTCTTTAAAACCTTGCTATCATGGAGTAGGGAGAGTACCTGAATTAAAAATAGGTCAGTACAAGCTTTGGTGTTCTTTGTACAATATCTTCTGAAGGAGTTATTGTATATTATTCTTAAATTGATCTGTCATGGTAGTGTTGTAGTAGCAACTGTAATTTGTCACTGTGGATGACTTCCTAGCTCTGTCCCAAAAGCCACTCAAAGCTGCCATATAAGATGGGATTGGAAGTCATGAATTGTCTGGGATTTTGGCATCTGTCTTTTTCTCCTCTCAGGAAATGCAGAGGAGATTTAATTGGAAGGTATCACACGATTTCACTTCTTACATGGGCTAAACTGAGTTGCTAAGTACAACTTTGTAGCTGTCAGATAACTTTGGACCTGTTTTTTAAATGCTTTGCAACCTAATGCATAAATCTTTGGTATTTTTTAATGCCTTTTGATAGTGAAAGAACTCCAGTGGAGGATAGTTAGCTGAGTCTGCAAAACACAGTGAAACTTCTGCCTTGCCAAGATAACACTTTTGTATCTAAAAATGGAGCTTTTGCCAACATTCTGACTCTCAAATGAGACTTAGAACAAGAGATGTGTTCCTCAGTGACTGGGCTGCCTCCCATCCATGCACACACACTGCTGTGACTGGCAGCTATTACTGCAGCACAGCTAATTGTACCTACCAATTAACTTCCAGTGGTGCTACAATATCCTCACAACTGTGTGTTAGTTTTGCATGACTACTGTTGAATTTTAAACTAAACATATTTAAGATCCCTTTCTTTGTTACCTCTCTGTAACAGTAACCACACAGGACTTCAAGGGATATCTTGCTTGTCTTTCTGGCTCCTTAATTTCAAGATTGTCTGTTTTATATGAAATTAATCATTTCTTGCATGTGGTGTAAGTGATATGGCCATGTGAAGGACACACATTTAAAGAATATTGTGAAAAGTTGCAGGAGAGTATTAAATGGAAACAGCATTTTGCAGAGTTCCAGCACTTCATAAATATTTAAATAAATATCCATAAATATTTAGACATACTCAAACTACAGTTTATTAGTTAGTTCTTATTCATCTTTCTATTAAGTGACATGACAAAACTGCTGAAGCAGAACTAGGTTATTCTCATACCCAATCACTGACAATTGTTCCTCAGCTCAACATTCTGTATGACTACCACTGTAGAAACAGGAAATCTGCTTGCTCTCATGGGATTAACTAATTACAAATGTTTAAATTGCTGCTTGATCAGCACAAGTTATGCTGGAAGTCAGCAAACTGTCCTTCCTTTAAGCAGAAGATCAGTTATGAACTTTTTTCCATTAAAAAAGCAATTATAGCTGGCAAATCTTTTAACTTGTATGATTCTGTTTGTAGTTGTGATACTTAAATCTAGGCTGCTGGCTTTGCTGAATTGTTAGGCTGCATTTTCTGAGTATACTAGGGAACTTAAAATACGAATGGTAGCTCTGTGTTTCTGTATATGTTCAATAAAGCAGCTTTTACCCTCCCCCGTATTTTATCATTTAGGTCCAAAAAGGAAGAGGGAGTATTGCTTTCTGTAATGGTCAACAGCTGATCATAACATTCTGTAACCACACAAGAGAAATCTAATATCCATGTCTTGCTAGATCCTTACTCTTGAATTAGAATGCGCACCAAATTTTAATATATTTTAAAATTAGAGTATTTAACTGTACATTTAGCTTTTGCAAGTCTCTTACATTTCTGTCTTCTGACTTGAGATATACTCTAACAGCCTAGTTAAGATACAGAGTTTAAAGGAGCTAAATCCTGTATAGTGTTGAGGAAAAAGTGGCCAAGTTGTTTGAAAGAATAGATTCTAATTCATATGCTATTACACAGAGTGAATGCATTCAGCCATCTATACCTGCTCAGAAAAAATGGTGATAAGACAGTTGTCATGAAGAAAATGGGCTGTGTTTTGTTAACTGTAAGAAACCACATTCAACAAAAGTTAAGGTTTCTTGAAGACCCATTCAGTAGATTTAAAATCAGTGGTGTAACTAGAAATAAAGGTGTTGGTGAATATTTCAGTTCTTCTCTCTAAAAATAAAGGAACAGAAAACTTATTAAACAGTTATTTAGAGAAAACTCCTAGTTTTGATCATGTAAACCAAGTATTACTATCTGGTGTGAAACTAACCTATTTTCATCAGAGTATATAGTATTATATAGGAACATAATTAAGTGCAACATCATTAAAAAGAAATGTTTTGCTATTACATTAAAAGTGTCATTACTTTTAAAAGTCTAACAAACATAAACACATGTCTTAGGGCTTAGGTATTTTTTGTTCTCTATTTAGAAACCTTATGTACCTGTAATCTGTCATGTAACTCATGAGCCTATCTTAGTTATAATAAATATGTTGAACTGGGCCCTTGCACTCTTTTCATATTGTGGAAAATCTTGATATTTTCTCTGCACTGAAAAGCTGTTGGTTAAGTGGATGGATCAGCATGGCTTCAACTTTTATTGCACAGAATGAAATTTCTCCACTAGAGAGCACAGTTTTACATCAAGTCTCTGTTCTATGCAAGCTCTTACTCCATTGTGCAGTTTGGTGGGGGGTTTTTTTAGCTTGACTGAAATAAAATTCAGAAATAATACCAATTGATCAAATTTTTTTAATCTACATTGTAGGCTGTGAAGACCTTACATCAAGACAATCAAGAAACATTACAGCTCTGACTTGATGCCATTTTATGGTTTCTTTTTTTATTCATAAGTAACATAACTTGCAAGCAGAGCAGGATCAGCTGTTTTTTATGTAGTCTGGCAGAGTCTTAGCACTGTTTGCTAAGTCTGACTGACTGTCCCATAATACTGCATACACCTGTGGTCAGTATATAAAAAAGGTATTTGTCTTTTTCGCAACCTAATATGTCTTTTTATCTCCCGCAGCTTTATACCAATTATAGGATGTCAATGCCATGTTCCAAGTTAGCCTGTGATATGATAACTTGTAACCCACACATGTAGTACTATTCCTGTGTATGCTCTTGCCACATTGGACTACCAGGTAGCTTCCACTCTGTATAGACAAAAAATGTTAAGAGATCAATAAATACCCTTAATCTTACTATGCCAGCAAGAATAAACACAATTCAACAGTGTTAAATTCCATGTTCATGAAATTCATTATATGTTACTAAATACGGTATCACTGGAAAAAGAAACTTCAGTCTGTCAGTGAAAGATGATTAAATGGCTGCTTCTGACCATGTCTGGATTTACTTTGCTGTCAGCACTGTGACACTGCCCTGGAGAGCCAACAGCTGAAGATAAGAACAATCTTGTCTGCCTTTCATAATTGCTGTGGAACTACAGGAAGAAAACAATGCTGTTTTACAGTGGTTCTAAGATATTCTCTAGTGAGCAAGTTCCTGTAAGGCTTCCAGATACTTTGTGGTTAATGCTTGGAATTCAAAATTTTAACTGCTTACCTACAAAGGTGAAGTCCTGAGTGTCTAAAGAGATGCTGAAAGTGGTTGGTGCCTGGACTTCTGCAGATAAACTGTCCTTCCTTCATACACAGTGATTTGTCTGACACAGAAGGCCCAAGGTACTTACATCAGTATTTTTCCTGCTAATATTCATGTGGTTACAGTGTATATGTAAAAGGTTTCTCATCCTGTACAGAATAAGTCCTCTCTAAAAACTGGCCTGTTGGACAGTTGTTTCCTCAGCAGAGCCTTAAGCTGTGGAGTTAAACTTTTCATCACACACAGCTCTGAGCCAGTTTTGTCCTTTGCTGTGTGAAAGCATAAAGTCCCCTTGTTATGGCTTCACTCTTCCTACTGCAGGGAGGTGTTGAAGAGCTAACAGGGTGATCAGGAACTGCAGAAAAAATGAGGTATGGAAGTGAGGGAGATTTAGCCACAGAGAGGCAATGTGGTGCACATCAATGAGGAAGGAGCAGGGAGCAGAAAGTGCTCATGTTGATGTTTCTTATCTGCAATGCACAAGATGGCTTTGACATCAGTTGGAAAATACCCATAATATGTGTGTAATTGGTATATGGAGGAAATTAGGCACTTAAATGCATGACTAAGCTGGGACTTTGAGACACGGATTGCCAGTATAACTTTAATGAATGGTAGTATCCTCTTCCTGTAGTGCCATACAAAGCTGTTTTCAGAAAGTACAGAGCCACCCACAAAGGTAGCTCTGGTTTCAGCAGTTGCAGGCTGATGTCACATTTATATTTGAAAGACAAGAGGGTTTTTTCTCTTTTTCTTCTGCTGTATGTGAGGTTGCCGATGTTCTACATGCCAAGGCTTGCTGCACCTACTGGAATACAAACCAAATAAAAACTAGCATTAATACAAAATAGGAGTAGTAAAAGGGTATCTGCCTTTGGTCCACTGTACTGCCAAAACTTCAGGGAAGCTAACTAGATCCAGCTGATATTCAGATTCCAGGTATTGGGAGGATATGGGCGGGTTGGAGTGAAATGAAGAATTCCTTGTGCCTGAGGAAGTTTGGGTGACAGTTTGTTGGACCCTGCAGACTGAGATGCCAGAAGGTCACCATGGCTATACCAGATTTCCATTAATACTTCTACTCCTGCTGTTATGTAGAGAATGGAAAGACGAAACAAAATAGTGAAAGCACTTTGAGTAGACAGGGATGTTACTAGTATGTGCTCTTTTGCCAAAAAGCTCTCAGCTTGAGGTGCTTGATACTGGACTACAGCTCCTGTCTTCACCTGGGAACTTAGAGATGAACAAGCTCATGACTAAAACCTGTGCCCTTTCAGGGAGAATGAGGTGCACAGGACACCTATAGCACGGTCTGCTTTGACCTCTGCACTGCCTAAACCCAGCTTATCAAGCCTTGCAACATGGCTACTGAACACCTTGTGGTTGTCACTTGTTCCATACATCCTGTTTATGTGCATCCCACTAGCATGACCAATATCCTAGAATGATACCCAAACCCTTAGTTTAAATGGAAGTTCTCTTAGCCTAGTTTTAATGTAAGAGTGTAGTAATGGCTGGACAGGAACAACAGCTTTGAGGTGTCTGTTGAGACCTCTACAATGAATTATTCACGAAATCAAGGCCACAAAACTGCATTGAAACTACTTTATTCAGTGAAGCTTTTAAAATTTTTTTTTGTTATTAAAACAATGTAAATGGGAAGAATATTCCAACAAATTTTAAGTTTCCTCTGATATTTGCATATGAATCCAAACTGAAAAAACCCAAGGTTATTATTACTAAGGGCCCATCCTAATTCAGAGGCAAAAAAAGCATTGAATTATGTCTTTTACAGTTTTAATATATATGTATATATTTAGACCTTCATTTAAGTAATGCATAAGGAAATAAGCCATTCTTTTAAACTGAATATGTATGATTGCTCTGGCTTACTGAAAATTATAAAAATGGACATAAAATTTGCATTTAAATCACCAGGAGAAAATTTAATGTGCTTTTAAACCTGACATTGGCCTATACAAGTGGATGACTAATTAATTTCATATTTTTTCATCAAAGAGCTAGAAAAAGAGGTTACAGGATTTCTTTTATTTTATCTATAATAGTGTATTTACATGCATCTGATCTTGCTGTTGCTTAAGAAATAGGTGTACATTTTACATAATTTACCTGAGTCTAAAGGTAAATGAAGACTGCCCTAGTAACCCGTAATTAGTGAGCTGTGTGTTATTAAGGATTCTTAGATCTGACAAAGCAATGGCATTTATTCTATTCAGAAATCTGTTTTTTAAAAATGTATCTAATATATACAAGTTTGAAAGTCTGGACTCAACATGAGCTGAAGCTGCAGATTAATGGTGAAAGAAATACCCTTTTAAATGCAGTTACCCACATTTACCCTTGCAGTCTTTACCGCCAGGGAATATTAAAACCTGACTAAATGCCTTTGAAGGTGTGACACAAGCTTAACAATGTGATCCAAATGTAAGGTTTACAGTGCTTCATTAATACATGCTAATGGGGCCTTGCTGCATAATGGTGTATGAGTAAGGCTTTCACTAGTTTCTTTCAACTAGTTTAAACATCATCTTGAAAATGCACTTAAATTAGTTATTATCTCTGCTACATAATATTCAGTGAACTAGGGTATCTCTTCCTTGCAGAAATTAATATTTACTGGTGTTCAGATAAGGCTGTTGGTACATGGGGAAAAGTTGCTAAACATGTGCTTGGATTAATAAATAATTCTTAAATGCTGTCCTTTGTATGTTTTGGATCAGTCTCTTGCCAGGAGACAGAGGTCCCACCCGGCTGTTGCAGTTGTTCCTATTGCCACAATGTGTGCCTGTCTCACAGAGACAGCAGGTTTCAGCTACAATGTTTCCTGTACCCATTTAATCAACCGGTTTCACTGGATTATTTTGCTGTTTTGTTCCAGACTCCGGCCAAAAAGCTGTGAAAATATGAGGCACTGAAAGAATTTATAGGATGAAGTAAAATAGTTTTTGGTTAAGCTATTTCCTTTTCCTCATGACCTGCTTTATTCTGTCCTATTATTCTACTGCCTACTAAATTTCTTAGAAATATGTGTAGCATTTGGGTCAGCGTTCTTAGTTCTTAGAAATTAATATATGTTAAAAATTCCTTCATCCCTTTGAAGCTTGTGTGAACCCCAAATCCCCTGTGTCCTGATTCTTGTGTGACATAACTGTTTGATATACAGAGTCCATTTGCTTTTGCAATCTTAGTCCTTTAAAAATTATGCAATGTTTCTCTAAAATACCTAATGCTGATAGCCACCCTTCCACATGTGCCCACCTAGGAAGCAACTATCTTCTGTCTATGGCATTTAATGCAAAAATTAACAGAATTAGACAATAATTCAAAGTTAAGCTATTAGAAGAGCAAATTTAATTGCATAAGGAAAAAGGAACTGAAAAAAGCAGGTTGGTTGGGATAAGTTTGCTGAAAAGCCAAGAGGCTGATCATTACGAAAAAACATAAATTAGCATTTAATGCAATGTTAGAATTAGGAGAACAGCCCTGGAATTCACGGTATTTTGGATTTCTTTCCTTGTGAGTGAAATCATTAGTGTTTAGAAGTGTGTGTAAGTGGTGGAAAACTGCAGAGGGAAGGAAAGGAAGAAGAAATCTTCTTCTCATGAACAAGATTTCAATATATGCATAGTATTGTTCAAGCAGTTTATTTTCTGTGCTAATGGTTATTTAGATTCAGTTTCCACTTTCTAACTAATATCCTCAATGCCTGTATTAAGCATCTCCATTCCTTAATGCTTTTAGGAATGCCTGAGTTGAGTTACAAATTTTATTCCATGCGCATGTTTTGGTTGGAAAGGGGATTTTTCTGAGAGTGGTGTTGTTTTTCTCTCTGATGGGAAGAATTATGGTGGTATAAAAAGGATATAATTCTTGGTACACATCTTTAGTATCTTACACTGGTTATGCATAGGGTTATATTGTTCACTGCAAATAAGGAACTTGATATTTAAAACTGGAAAAAAGAGAGAAGGGTCCTTTAGGTTTTGAAGTCATTCTTCTTTTGAAGATATTTTTCTGAATGTCTTTATAGCCTAGATTTCTCCTGCCTGGCATTGGAAATCACATATATGAACAAAATCTAGTTTTCTCTGTGTTGAAATTTGAGAATAGATCATGTTTTTAGTTTTGGTTACATATTGAAGCTAATGGTAAAGACTGGGGACTACTGAAGTTTGCCAATAAAGATTACCTAAGAAGTTTTCACTGATATCCTAACCCCCCCTGAAATATCCTAAGTTGATATCCTGACACCACCCTCCCAGCTTTTCAGTGCAGGTATTTCTAACTCCCATAGTCCCACGGGACTGCAGAATACATGTAAAATATGTTTTCACAGTATCTTTAAACAACCATCAAGGCAGGGGACATCAAACCATGGATACACTTTTGAGAGAGAAACTTCCTTTTATTTAGAGGAAATTGTATTCCTTTCTCCTTGGCCCATTTCTATTTCCAGCTGCAGACAGAATAAAAACTGCTGTGTTTTCCTGGGGATCATAAGGAGGAGGATTAGTATGTGGCAGGACAGGACATGCCCCCATGGAATCTAATCCTGGGAGCAGCTACGCACTTGTAATTCAAATTAAACACTTCTTCTGTGCCCGAAATACAGTGTAATGTATATACACATAGCTCATTACAGATCACAGAATTGGCAGATTTATTAAAGTAAATCAGTATTCATTTGCCATCCAGATTTTGTTAGTCTCAGAAGAGATAGTACTTGGTGTAAAGTGTCATGGTTACTCTGACAACAGCACCAGAATAGAAACACACAGATGGACAACGTACTAGCCTGTTTTTTAAATACCAGTTCTGCATAGAATATGAATTATTAGCTGTGTCATAGTGCGCCATTATCTGTTTAACTGTTTAAGAACATGAAATTGTTAGACACACTTTTGCAGGTCAGCAATTCTACAAGATGCATAAGCCTGTTCTGCTGCTGATATAATGATGAATTGCAGATTGTCGCTGAGCGAAATAAAAAGCTTGTCTGTTACCATCAAAATATCAGTATTGATCAAAATACAGAACAGAACAGCAACAGAACAGCTTCTTGACAATTTGCCACAATGCAGTGGGGGAATGTTCTCTATAGATGTTCTATATGCCTTTGTCCTTAAATACACAGAGAGGGAAAAACATGAGTGGAGGAATCTCGTTCCTCAGTAATAATAACTAATAAATAGTTTGTGAGCAACTCAAACTGAGTTACCCACTTTAGGCTTTGATTTAGTGATGCTGAAATGGAGCTCAACTCTCATCCTCTTGCGTTTCCCTTTTCCTCACACCTCTGCCATCTCAGTCATGGCCCCATTCCCTACTCTCTACAACAATGTTTCTTCACCCCTTCCTCTTCTCTGTGCACGCTGGCTCTTCGGCAGGCCTCGTGGAACCAGTGCTGGAAAACCTCCTGTGGAAAAAGGGATGTTGCACGACTTCCTTTGCTGGTAAATCACAGAGCTGTTTCACCCCATCTCCTTCCTGAAAATCTTGCTAGTTCCTACATCTGATGCATCACAGCCCTTTTAATACTTTCGAAACCTGGAAGACATCTCTGAAATGCGCTTGTTGGTTTCTTGTTGTTTTTTGTTGGTTTTTTTCAAGAGCAAACAACGCAACTTCCTCAATCTTGTGTTATAGGTCACACTTTACTGTTTCTTGTCCTCGTTTCTCTCACGAACAACATCCTGCTATCCTCACCACACCTCTCACCCATGGCTCTGCGAGAGCTGGACCGAGGCGAAACACTCGGATTGCTTTGTGTCGGGAGACATGGGGCAAACGCAGCCGCTTCCTCTTACTTGTAAGGGCTCTGAGGAGTTTTAGCGAGCCCGTCAGTACCTAAAACATTGGGAGCTGCCAGGCGGACACTCCGACACGCTGCCAGCCACGGAACCCCGGTGAACCGCAGCGAAACAACACACGCACACGGAGACACAAAGACACCCGGGGGCGGGGACGCGCAGCTCCGCGCCCGCCCGGCTCCCCCGGCACCGCCCCGCCGGCAGCGCCGCCCCCGCCCGCCGTGCCCGCGCTGTCCCGGGACCGGGCCGGCGGCAGCGGCGGACGGAAGAGGAAGCGGCGCCGCGCCGGGAGCCGGTGAAAGGCTCCGCGGGGGCGTGCGGCGCCCGAGCCCAGGGAAGCCCCTCCCCGAGCAGCCGGCGGAGGACGATGGAGGCGGCCGGGCTGCGGTGGGCCGCGCTGTGGGCCCTGCTGCTCCCGCTGGTAAGGACGTGGGGCCGGGCCGGCCGGGACCGAGCGGCGCCGATTGGGCCGGCGCTGGCGGATGGCGCTCCCTGTCGCTTCTCTTCACTGCCGGCCGAGGGGCTCTCTCTGCCCGCCTTTGCCCCGGACACGTTCCCGGGAGCTCGGCGGCCGCGGGCAGGGCCCGCGCAGTTCCCATCTTCCACGGCTGGGCTGGGCTCCCCCTGCCTCTGAGCACCTCGGGGCGGGCTGGGCTGGAGTCGGGCCCGGGGGGTTTGGGCCTCCTGGGCGCGCCTCGGGCGAGGCCTCTCGGTTCGCTCCACCGGGTCCGGGGACCTCAGGCCGGGCCAGCTCCGGTCACGCCTTGGGAGTTGAGATAACAAATCTCACGGGTGCCTGCGTGGATGAACCTGGTGTTTAAATTTGGATGCGGGGAAGGCGGAAGCTCCTAGTGTGTGTGTGTGTCCTGGACTTTTGTGTCATTCATCTTCAGTTTTGGTTTTGGTATGGCACGTATTTGGAGTTTCTCCCTCTCCGCAGGTGTCCATGGCCGTGGGAATCAGGCAGACCACCTTCTGCCAAATGGGGTGGTGAAGTGGGGAAGTCAGAAACCTCCATAATCTGCTTAGGCAGTATAAAGGACACGTATGCATTAAAAGCTGTTCCACAAAATTGTTTTGTTGTGGTGTTTTTTTTGTTAATTTTAGCAGAGTCTATATTGTTTTGGTAAGGCAGGATGCAGAATACTTCTTTCCTATGTAGGAAGTCACCATTGGATATGCTCAGCAACAGGTGCACAGCACTGTGTGTTAGTACCTTGAGAATGCGTGTGGGGGAGGTAACTTGTCTCCCTTGCTTTTCCTGAGTCCCACACAGCTGTCACTGCTGTGTTGGGGTTTTTTGAAGAGTGGCTTTGCTCCTTAACCCAATGGTTTGCTGCTGCTGATATGGGAAGGGACTTCTGCCCTCTTATAAGACTCCAGGCCTTGTGTCCTGCCTCGTTGCTCTACAGATGCAGTTGTAGCAGTGGTGAGCACTACACCAGATCATTCTGCCTCAGGAGCAGTCTCTTGGCATTGACAGCGTTGGGAGCTGGGTTTGGGGAAGGATCACTGCTGCTTGCTGAGCATGGGCTCCTGTTCTCCTGGGTCACAGTGCCTGGAGGGAGGGAGCAGGGCTGATTTGTGTGTGTGTCACACGGCCACTGGCAGAACAACAAAATGATGGTTGTTCTGTTCAGGGCTGTTTTTTTTCCTGCCTTTTTATGTTTCTGTGGGTTTTCTGTTGTCACTTGCCACATATAGACTACCTTCTCCCTAGTCTGTACCTTTGAGGTTCTGTATGTCTTATCTAGGTACTATTTGTGATGGATGTTGTATATATAGGCTTGGTTTGGTCTCTATGTACTGGTTCATCTGATTTCCTGTATTCTGTGTGATGGGGTTACTGGTACACTCCAAAGCACAGCAGTCAGCCCAGGCTTATATCCCTGCAGTAACAGGAATATATTTGCAATATTAGGGATTAAGAGGCAGAATGAGACTTCTTCTCTATTAAAGAGAAGGAATTATAGAACAAAAATTTAAAGGTGATAAGGGAAGGAAATATGATGAGAGAACTACCTGTGAGAAATAGGAAGGCATTTGTTTGGAGGTGAGGGGCTGTTGGGAATTGACTGAACCTGGAGTGAAAGGAGATGGTGACGCCCCTTTAGGTAAGAACAGCTGTCATGCATCTTCTCCATGTGGGAATGCCAGAGCAAATCAGCCTGGGGGAGCAGCTTAATCTTTTCAAGAGATGTTTTTGCGATCACTTAGTTTTGTTCTTAAGTAACAAGATTGAAAATGTACTCGGTGAGAAATGTTAGCCTTGTGTGTCTACCGAGAGTAGGATTTGTTCAGTGGCACAGCTGACTGCAAGGCCACCTGCCCAAACCGGTAGCCCTTGTCTGCCGTGAAAGGATACTGAAGTGATTAGGAAGTAACAGGATTTTAGCTGGATGCAAGAGGATTTCCCTGGGGGTGTTCCAAGTGAGGCACATCGTGTAGCAGTTCCTTTTAATTTTTAACTTCTAAATGCAGTCTCTGGAGCTCAGCAGTGAATAGGTGTGGTTACACATCGTGCTCAGGTCCTGCCTCCCTCCACCTCATGAGGATGAATTGTGTGCCCTGGCTAATCCCCAGAGAAGGGAAGCTTGCCAAACAAAACATGCATATCAAATAAGCAAGTAATCACTCCTTCTAGGTAGATTTATGCTTGTGTAGTATTAACACTTAATTTCCTGGAACATGGAAAACACTTCTTATTCTATTTGGTGAAGCAGAAAGCGCTTTTAATGGATGTAAACCTCTGGGATTTGGCACCTGTTGAAAGTCTTTACTGCTTTTAATTCACCATTAGTTTGTACTTCTAGGTGAATGCACTTAAGAGGAAAGCTTGATCATTTTTGTGCTGATCATAAATCATGGAACAATTTATTTCAGCTGACAACTGAAGAACTGTTCTGTGTTAAACAGTTAATGTGCTCAGGCCCTTTGACACAGTTCTCCCAGCAGATGTTCATGCGCTGGGGCCAATATAATGGATTCCTCTGAAGAAGGTTTTTTGCTATTCAAACCAGGCAGACATAAACCTCTGCAACAATATCGTCACATGCTTTTATTTTCTCTCCAGTTCTCCCTTGCTGCAGAATACAGATCTTCCAGCTTGAGGAGAAATGCCTCTCTAGCACTGTTAAGGCTTAGCATTGTGTATCTAACTGTTCTCCCCCATACCCGTGCCTACTTCTAGCTTAATACGTTAGTGGATTTTTAATACAAATCTGAAATTTACAGCACGATTTTTAGTTTGTTTTTTTTTACTGTGATGATGCTTCTTGCTATTGAGGTCAGTTTCAAGACAAACAGTTGAAATAAGAGCATCTTCCAGTTTTTTTAGGGTGATACTTCTTTGAGATGCAAATAATGTTTATTTGTTTCCACTGCTTTATAGCTGTAGCTGCATCTAATATTTAGTCTGTTCATTTATCCACTTAGATACCTGATCTTTATTTATGCTTGAGGAGGAGTATACATTCTTAACATTATCAGAAGTTTAAAAATTCAGCTGTATTTGTAAATAACAGGAATCATATTATGTGAGGGACTCTGATCTTCAGAAACACCAGTATTTCCTTGACTATACAAATTCTTTTTAAGGTACACTAGTTGGTTTCTTTGTGTTTACAGTTACTTGACAAAAAATATTTTGGGAATTGTCATATGATACATATATATATATATGTGATACATATAATCCCCTACTTTATTAGTAGGGAAAATTCTAGAATCTGTGAGGAAGGAAGACTCTAGAACTTAATCTCTTTTCCATGTACTGTTCTAATTGCTTTCCATGTACAATTTTACACTTTTTGGAAGTTACGAGATAGAGAATCTGAAGTTATTTGCATTGGTTTCTTGGTGGTATTCTGCTTGGTGACATGAAGTGTACATGTCATAAATACACTGTACTTGCAGAGAGGATAAGCAGCATTATATAGTAACTAGGTTCTTACTATTTTTCCAGTATGCTCTTAAGCTCCCCATCTCTCATGGAATCAGTTAGTATGTAAAATTGTGACTTGAATAAATTCCTTTTCTCCTTCTCTTTCTCTTCTTAACCTTTTTAGAAGAATGTTTGCATAACTGATATTCTGAACTTGCTGTAACTCAGAGCACTGTGATTTATTGCAGGTAGCTGCTGATGAGGGGATCCTGCATGCCTCTGGAAGTGGAGTGCCTCCAGTAACTAAGGATTACTGCATCATTTACAATTCTAATTGGGTATCTCTTCCAAAAACCTTGGACAATGCTGTAAGTAGCTTGTAGTTATACTCTCTAAGAAAACTAGAATGCAGTATGAATTTGAGTCAACTATAACTGGTCTTCAAATTTTCAAGTTAAATATGTGCTGCACTGAGTATTTGCCAGTTTGGTTCACGGTGTCCCCTTCCCCCCAAATCACTAAAAAAAAAAAAATCTGTAGTGAACATTCTATCCTTTAAAGAGTTGGCTTCTACAGTTTACAAAGGGAATACTCTCTCTGTGCTTGGAACCAGTTTTTGTATTTATGTGTTTGTTTATTTATATGTTTGTTTTCATTTTATCCTGTTAATTTTTTCCCTTTGGATTTTATTCTTATGTCTAAGTTTTATATTTGGGAGTTCAAGTTCTGTTTATTTGTTTACAAAAATAGGTAAACTTCTGAAACTTTTTTTTATATTGGCTTATCAGTTTGTTGTACTGTTTAATTGTCTTGAAAACAGGTGGTGTAATAGGAGATTATCTGAAATGTACCATCATGCTATATTTTCTGAGTGTGTTGGTGTGAGGCAGAAATAAATGTTCTTTAGGCATTCTTATAAACAGGAAATACTTTGTGTTTGGGAGTGATCAAGGCACTCTGCCTTCCCTTCTGTTCTTCACTTGCACACTAACTCAATGTAAGACACAGTAAAAATCTTTTATCTGCCCCAGATGTCTTTGCTGTGCCACTTTGCCCACTGGGATGCCTTGACCAAACAAAGAAAACTGACAATCATTTTAAGATAATTGTCAATATGAAATTTAATTTTGAAATAAGGAGATGATGATGATGTAAGTTCTTAGACTGAACAGCTAGTTTTAAACAAGCATTGTACTTTGAAACTCTGGTTATGTGGTGTCCATCAGTGCTGTTTTGGCTTGTAAAGCCCGGAAATACCACAGAGTGTACACTGGATCCCCCAGAACTACATCAGTTTCTTATATTTAAATTACAATACCAACTACTGGGAGATTGCACTTAGAAACAGCCAGATTATTTCAACTCTCTGCTCCTCTAAATGTCCCCTCAGTGTTGCAGGCTGCAGAAACTGCTGCTGTGATTTTATATTCCTGAATTAATCATTCTTTTCTGTTACACCTCTTCCTGGCAATTCTCCAGTTAAAGAGCATAGTAATTTAGTCATCTGTATTAATTTGTTTGTAATATCAAATTTCCTACTTTAATCACATTCCTTTTCTCCCTCTTTCTCTGCAGACTTTCAGGACTCTGGAAAACCTGACTTCTACAGTCCTCTGCAGTTCAACTGAAGTTCCTTCTGACTTAATGAAAGACAAAGCAGTTGTCGTGATGAGAGGAAACTGCACTTTCTTGGAGAAAGCAAGAATTGCACAAAGTTCGGGTGCTAAAATGCTGTTGATTGCCAGTAAATCTAGGCTGGTAAGTTACAACAGTCAGTTTTTTCTATACTGAGATAGTGTCGTGTCTGGTCCTATGCAGTGCTGTGCAGGGTTAGCTGAGAGAAGCCCCAAAAGCAGAGGATCCTGACCATGTGTGGGATTCCAGCACGAGTCATTTACCCTCCCCACAGAGCTGTGCTGGTGGGGCTGTGCAGTGCTGGCTTACACCAGCTCAGAGGAGCTACAGCTGAGCTGGATTTTTAAATGTTCCTTCTATATTCAAACACATTTCTGAATGCAAATACTTGTCTTTATCATTCCCTAATTTTAGTGCATTCTGAACTCTGTGTAAAGGTAGGTGATCCTGTTTTAGACATGTGTGATAAAAATAAAATAAGCCAGGGAAATGTAATCCAAAACTGGAAATAAAAAAAGGTCTTGTGAGGTCTCATTGCTTTTTTGTTCTCCATTGCAAAGTGTATGTACAATTATGTACAATTTATGAATTAGTGTGATTATCACAGAAAGTTCATCTTGTTTTAGAAGTGTTGAAATTCAAAACAGTTTTTGATTATCCCCTGTAATACTATAAAAGCACAAGAGCTGTATGAATCTAGATGTGTCGGTAGTATCATCTGGTTTGATTTAAGTAGATCTATCTTTATTAACCTTTTGCAAAGAGTGATGAATGAGCTTTTTGGTTTTACCTTCCTACAAATGCACTGAAATTGAAAGGATAGTCTGCTTTCAGGGATCTACACTACTTTGTAAATAGGCTCAACATACTTACCACTTACACTTTCTCTTTCAGTCTGCTATTTCAGATAACAAGACTGGTTTTGAAGATGTGACTCTTCCAATTGCTCTTATAAGATATAATGACATAGTAGATATGCAGCTGGTAAGTAACAGAACTTCAGCATGTTATGGTTGTATAAAGTTAGGTATTTGAACAAATAGATTAAATTCAGGTCAGGTCTGAATGCCTGCCTGATTTGAGTGTGCTTAGATACTGCTTTCATTCCTAATAGAGGATGGACATTTAGTTGTGGAAGTACTGGTCTTCCTAATCAGGTGAACAAGAGAGAATGATTGATTGATTGATTAGAACACTGAGAGTGGGAAACACAATACCTGACTGGAGATGGGGAGCCTTAGAAGTTTCCTGCTGAACAAGATAAGCTGTCTTCCAGTAGACTTGGATACAGCTGCAGGTGCCTGACACACATGAAGAGCTGTAGCCTGAGAGGGTTGTTCCTTTAGTGCAGAAACTACAACAGCTGAGCTTGTGGCTACAGGCACCAGAGCTTTCAGGCAAGCAGCACCTGAGCAGGCTGGATCTTGAGGAAAGCCTGAGAGTTTTTTTGCCTTTCCCGGATAAGCTCCCTCTGTATAGTGTGACAGCATCAGCTAAAGAGTGGTTAGGCAGTGAAGGTTGAGTTTCTGTTGGTGAGTTGATGGTGAGATCCCAAATGCTTGTTATTAAAATGCAGAAGTTGTGGTATCTCCTACGCTTTATGAGCAGGGGAGTTTGTTTTGGGAGTATTTGGAGTTCCTTTTCCTTGGCATGTAATGTTAGGATAACAAAATAGTGCACAGAGTTTTAAGGAAAATGGTATCTTTTCTGCACTGTGGCTTTTTCTGTTGTTATATTGTTGGTTTGGGTTTTTTTATTTAGCATTGAATAGTTTTGCTAAGGAGGAATTGCACTGCACATATTTTTCTGGGGATAGCAGAGGTTGGCACTGTGTAGTCTCAGCTTCTTGAGTTGAATTTGCAAGCTCACTTCACCATTTCTGCTCTTAATCTTCAGAGCTGCCATGGGAGGTTGTCTTAGGTAAGTATGCATCACTAGATGCAGAGATTTGTAGGACTTTGGTTGTTTACTGTTGTCATTAAAGATAGGTACTTGCTGAGCACTGACATGACTGAAGGTTTGTGCTGTCTTCAGACTGCCACAGCCTTGATAAGGACTGTAGTTGGTTTCAGGTTGTTCTCTGTCTTCAGATTTGTTTCTTCAAGTCAGATAAGTGTTGTTTGCTTGCTTGAGTGATTTTAGGATGCCCTACTAACATGTAAAGGAGCTAAGGCAAGTTGGGTCTGGATCTTCTCTGTACTTCTTTATTGCCCAGCTATGCTTGGAGTGTACAGCTGGAGTTACTCACCAAAGCACCTCTGCTGTACATTGGTGTGCCAGGTGATGTCTCATACTGCTGCTGCATCAAAGAATTCATTTTTTGTCTTATAGTGAGACTGCCTTCATAAAAGAAGTGAGGAACACAGCCTAGACTACAAGTGATCTTTCCTGGTTCTGTTCTAGTTTTTTGCCAAAGCCCTCTGTCATGTCACTGGCAGCTGTTATTTTGAATGATGTGCACTGCTTGGAATCCAGCAGCCATTGTACACTTCCTACTACAGTTGCATTTCTTGTTTAACTATCATTAAAACTTCCAGCTTCCTCCTTTTATTTAGAATAGAGAAACGGCACCAGTCTGAGAGCAGGTAGTTTGTATAAGCATTCTTTTTACTTGACAAGTAAATCATCTCTGTTACCCTTCACCATTAGAGCCAAGTCTGTTAAAAGTCTTGATAGCAATAGCAGAGTGTTATAAACCTTTGAGTCAGTGAACAGCTCTCTTGCAGATTTGTTACCTGATGCAGTCTGTTTCATTCTAGTGCTCCCTGGGGA
This sequence comes from Cyanoderma ruficeps, assembly GCA_008694505.1. NCBI lineage: Eukaryota > Metazoa > Chordata > Aves > Passeriformes > Timaliidae > Cyanoderma > Cyanoderma ruficeps. The sequence continues at coordinate 10,080,649 of VZDJ01000155.1, read as the reverse complement.
AGTTGAGATTTAGAAAGTTTTTAGTGAAGAGAGGAATGATAGGAGCAAAAAGAAACAATTGTACTAGATTCTAATGTGAATAATACTTTGTAAGGTTTATGAAACTTAAAGGAAGAACTGGATTAAGATATATTGGAACTGAATACTACACATGTATAAGCCTCTTAGGAGTTTTGGCTTTGTTTTTGGTTCTTGGTGGTGTGTGTTTGGGGTTTTGTGTGGTTTGTTTGTTTGGGGTTGGTTGTTTGTTTGGATTTTTTGGGTTTTTTTTGTTTGGTTGGTTTGGGTTTTTTTTTCTTTACATTGAGGGTGCTGTAATTTGATTAGGGTTTTTTCCCCTTTAATGTTATGTTCCACTTCATACAACTGCAGTGTTTCACTAGAATTTAATTTTATTCCTTGTTTTCTGAACTTCCATATCTTCAGGCAAAAAGAATGATTCTGACTTATTTAGCTTTCAGAAAGGTTATTATCTGTAATTAGAAAATTTAGATGTTGAAATGATTCAGCTTTCTTCATATGTGGCCACTGTACTCCACTCTACTACTGGGCTTCCCATTCATTCTTTCTAGTGCCAGTTTGATCTTTCTGAAGCCAAACCTGTCTGGCATGTTCTTCTCTCTCTTGCTTTTATCTCACATGCAGACTGTAAACAAATCTGGGTTTTTCCTCTGCATCTCTGATGTTTGTTCTCACTGCACAATTATTTTAGATGTCTGGATTTTCTTTGACTGCAACAGCAAGCTTGTCTTCCCTACTACTTTCCATTTCCTGTCAAATTATCATCCTTTCTTTGTTTTTTAAATCTCACCTTTCAGTCAAATTAAAGTATCTTGGTTTTGCTTTCAAGATTTTTGTACAATTCAGTATCAGTTACCTCTGAGTGTTTTCTCCCATTTTCTTCTGTGTACTTCAGCTGATTGTTTTTTCTCTTAGGTCTTAAATTTTTTATATAGCATGAAATTGCTTTCTTTTCATTTGAATCCATCTCAAATCATGTTTGTGTGAAGCTGTTGGTAAATAACTTTCTGCCACCTTGAGCTGTCACTGTGTTCTGTCTGAAGCCTCATGTGTATATCTGAGCTGAGTTTTATGGGTTCGAGAGCTAGAGGTAGTTCTGCTGATACCTCAGTGCACCTGTGAGCTTGTATTTCCAGGTGATTGAGTTAGATGTGCTTTCCTGCAGAGCAGAGGTCTTTGATAGCATTTGGTACATTTTGAGGAGGCATTGGGCTAGAGGCACAACTTCACAGAAAGTTGTGGTAAGAGTGCAAAGAGGTACCATTTTCTCTTGTGGTATCTCTGTATTTACACAGGAGTAGTGATAGTCTTGTTTCCAAACCTGACCATCCTGAAAGGCAGCATGGAAAGCTTTGCTTCTTGCCAAACATACAACTTGTCTTGTGCAGTGAGTTGAAAACTTCCTTCTCAGCATTGTGTAGATTAGGAGTAGGAAATCATCATGTACATCTTGTTGGAAAATGGGCAATATAATTTCATTCTTCTCCATATGAACCAACTTGTATGTTATATTTCAGGTGCTTGGAAATGAAGTTAATGTGACTCTGTATTCACCACCTTTGCCAGAGTTTGACTACAGTATGGTTGTCATCTTCCTAATTGCTGTGTTTACAGTGGCACTGGGAGGCTACTGGAGTGGAGTAGCAGAACTGTAAGTTTGTTAAATGGAGCTGCTTAAATTAAATGGGCTGCAAAGCTTGTGAAAATTGTCACTATGATCAGTGAGAAATTTTTTTCTTTCAGGTTGGTAGTTAAAAAGTTAGAAGATCTAAATGCAATTAGCTGCTTTGTCATGAAATATTTGAGCACTCTGAGTAACCTCTGAAACCAGATGTCTTTGAGGAACCTCAGGCATTGATTGTAAAAGTCCCTGCAGCTCTTGGGAGGAGGCGCCAGTTAACATTTTGACAAATTCCCAAACACTCTGAAACTAGCGTCATCATTCTCCAATATCCACAATACAAATGAAGTATTTTAGTTACACCTTTCAAGAGCAGTGATTCAGGAGGTAAATGCATATGTAGTGTTTGCATTGGCAGGGATCTACACAGCTGCCCCATCCCAGGTGGCTGTGAGCACTCCTGTCACTAAGAGCAGTGGGAAGCACAGTTTGGTTGTCTGGCTGTCTCTAGATAAGGTCCAGCCTGGCTTATCTGCTTCAGCTTTGTGTTTTATCTGGTGGAGCAACAGAGCCGAGGCAGCAGCAGCTCTAGGACTGGGCAAGGACGAGGAGGCAGCAGCAGTCCCTATGTCCCTGTGGAGGAAAGAGGGAGTGGCAGTGCAGGATGTGGCAAAGGCAGGGGAAACAAAGGGTGATGAGGGTTTCTGCACTGTCCTTGAGGGGTGTGCAGCTTTAAGTGATGCACAGAGTTGTTATTAGTCTGGGGTTAAACTGGCTGTAGCTGGCCTTTGAGAGCATGGCATCGTTCTGAGTATTTCTCAGGTGGCTGTGTATGCTAAATGGGCCAGTGTGTGTTCCTGCCTTTAGGGTCTCAGTGGTGTTCTGCTGCTTTGCTCCCCAGAACAACAAGGAGAGGATTGTATGTGATAACAACAGCTTCCTTTTTCCCACAGTTATGTAAATTAGCTATTTTAAAGAGACTAAAGAAGTAGAAGGAGGGGAGGTGTGTATGTTTCTTTTTTTAAAGGTTGGATCTGATTGTGCTTCTTTTTCACCCTGCAGTGCTGCAGGGTGTGGCTGCACTGAATGCTAAAATAACAAAATGTGGTGCTGTCTCCCATATTAAAAATACTTAGATGCAATTTATTAAACTAGTTAAAGTGCTCTTTCATAAATCTAGGGCAAGCTTATTTTTTAAAAAAAGCTGCTTATTCAAAGCACATCTTCTGAGAAGGTGATTCATCTAACCCTTGCTCCTGTGGGTTATTCTCTTTTGAAGGTCGTTGTTTCAGTGCTGAATTCAGCATTTGGTAGGTAGGTCCTGGGATTCCTCAGGAACACGCTATCTGATGGGCAGTTTGCACCCGGTCTGTACTAAAGAGTAGAAGGGCTCTCTGCTCAAAGAACAAACACAGCAATTTAAGTCTCCTTATTTTGCATGGTGAGGTATAAATATGGAGTATGTATGCACAGAAATCTTACTCCCAGTGAAAATCCCCCATTATACCACCTCTCTTTCACTTACTCTGTAATTATGAGGTGTAAGAGTAAAAGAACTAGTACTTAGCTAGTTTCATTCTGCTAACATGAGTGGGTTTTGTAGACATTTAATGTCTAGATGAGGTTTTAAGAGTGTGCAATACCTATGATTTTGATTTATTGTAGACATATTTATCGGATTGTCTACATTTAGCCCAATAAATTTTGTATTCGGAGGTGATGCACTTAATAGAGCTCAGTGTGTGCATCCTGAGAAGCAGTTTAAGAGTGCAGTACTACTTTTCTTCACATGGGTCAGGGTATTGGTTGGGGATGCTCCATTAAAGTTGGCAATTACCACGCCATTGGAAAGGAGCGCAGGTAGGAATCTTTTCCTTGGGATCTGTGCTAGGTTGAAAGTGCATATCTTCATTAAAAAATGAGAGAAATTCAAACAATGACCATACCATTTTCTGTGGGTTTAAGTCTAATAATAGTATGAGGGACTAAATTGAAACCTTGTCAGTCTAGATGTTCTATAACCATCAGTTCTGGTCATAGTAAAACATTTTCAGAATCTGTCATCTGAGGTGAATGTGTTTGTTGTTTTCTTGTAACAGTGAGAATCTGAAAGCAGTAGCAAGTCCTGGGGAGAGAGAAACCCGGTGGAAGAAGGAAGAAAATGTTACTTTCACCCCTGTAACAGTTATCTTGTTTGTTGTCATCTGTTGTGTCATGCTGGTCTTACTTTATTTCTTCTACAAATGGTTAGGTAAGAAACAATGAATAATCTCATTTGACTTATTTTTCTACACATTTACAAAGCGTTTAAGTCCAAAAAGTTAGACTTCTAAACTAAAATGAATGTAACTTTTAAAATTATTCTCTCCATGTGTGAGTTGAGGGTTGAAAGGATGCAGTTGCTCTTAAAGGAGAGGTTTCTTCAGCTGTCTTACAAAGACTGCCTTGAGAGTGCTTGTTCTGAATGAAGCCGTGTGGAGGAGGGGTGACTAATGATGACAAAAAAAATATTATTTATATCAATGGTCTCGGGAGGATGGCAGTGACAACCTAGTAGTGTTTAAAGTTTGCTTGATGAGAACATTATTTGCTAGTTGGGGTTTGGTGTTTGGTTTTAGTTTTTTGGTGAGGATCTGACTAGAAAGCAATTCTGATACCTGTGAGTCAAGTTTTTGTTTGATAAGAACTTTGTCATGGCAGAGGCACTCAGAATTCAGCATTTTCTATACTCAGCTGACTATGGTTGAGCACTGCTATAAATGTTAACAGTTTATATCATGGAATCATGGAATCCTCAAGGTTGAAAGAGGCATTCAAGATCATCCAATCCAGCTGTCTGCTCAGTACTGTCACTGTAACCCTTAAACCACATCATCCATATCTCTTGAGCACAAAATATCAAATGTATGTTATTATGTTTATTTGCTGTTTTCTGTTTTTTTTTGTCACTGATTCCTGTCTTCATTGTTTTTATTTAGTTTATGTTATAATATCAGTCTTCTGCCTGGCATCTGCGATGAGTCTGTACAACTGTCTTGCAGCATTAATAGGACAAATCCCATTTGGGCAGTGCAGGTATTGTGCACTTTTCACTTATTAAAAATGACAAGTTTCCTTCCTCTGGGTATTTTCTGGTTGCTACTCAAGGCAGCATGAAAATATGAGAACAGTTTGACAAATTGTTTCCTGTATGGTTTTAGTCTGTGGGATCGTTACAAAAGAAAATTACAAGCTGCTTTAATAAATATTAAAGGTATCTGTAGCATACTCAGCAATTAAAATAGTTGTAGATTTGCTGCATTACCTTTATTTGAAAGCATTCTGTAATAAAAGTTTAAAGGCTCTGCTTGGCTGAGCTTGGTTTTACAAAATTCTGGTTATCTGTCATATGTGCTTATTTATTCATCAAGGAACTTTGTAAGGGGAGGATCCTGCACATTTGATCCTGTTTGGAGCAAGTACTGTGCTGTAGGCAGCAGTGGAGTTTTTCTCTCTTCTTAACCTGTACTGTACCTGCCAATTTTTGACTTTCAGCACAGACTACACATTGCTCATGTCACCCATGTTAGAAGGTCATGGTTCCAGTCCTCACTTGGGTGATTTGTTCCCAGTGCACACACAGGTGCTTCTACCACTCTGAGTTAAATATCCTGCATGTATTAGGGTGTATATGGGAGTGTCCCTGTTTTCCTTCCCTGCATTTTCACTTTTTCACTGAATGTTGAATGCAACAAATGGTTCTTTTTCCCAAAAAGAACAATGCTTATGAACTTGGAACCGTGTGAATCATGTGGTTTGCATGTTACTTAGTGTAGGATATTCATGTCAGGTAATCCAGTAGCCCATCAAAGGTAGTAATCAAGTAAAAAAAAGCAGTTTTTGTGTCAGCTGCAGGAGAGGCATTACTTCTGTCAGTTATTAGTTCAAAACCTGTCACAGAAAATTGAGTATATGGTAGAAATGGATATTGGCTCACAATTTTGCAATACATAGTAACTTCATTTTTAATCTTGTATTATGTTTCCTAAAATCAAGTTTTCTCACTGCTGCCATTTTGTGCAGTTATGACACAGCTGTCCCTCACTGACATAGCTCAGGTGGTGTAATTGTTACATGACTGAAATGGATTAAACAAACTCATCTGCTTGCTGCCTTCTCTGGATGTGTTTGCTAGAATGAGGACAGCACATCCAAGCCCCTCTTGGTGTGTTTTTAGTGCAGCCCAGAAGAGGGTTGGTGCTGCAGCTCTAAGAACAGTGCCACCTGAATCTGTACAGAACAGATGGCAAAAGAGAAACTCTTGGGTTGAGAACACCTTGTCAGCTGAAGGATGTGTGATAGCACAGGCGTGTCTTGGCTGTTGCAGGCTTTCTCTTTTAATTTAATTATTTTCTTTTAGGATTACGTGTTCCAACAAAACCATTGAAGTGAGGCTTATTTTTCTTGGCATATTCTGCATAGCAGCAGCTGTTGTCTGGGCAGTATTTCGAAATGAAGATAGGTAAGTGGTGCATTCTGACTTAAGAGTAAGGTGAATAATTGGTGTTAATGAACTTCCCAGCATACAGCTAATCCTGGAGCACAGCATCCTTCTAAACTCCAATGCCAATTTCAAAAAGTCATGAAAGTATTTTGAAGCTTAACAAGCATGGGAGTAATAGAGAACAAAGCAATGCAGATGAGCTGTGTGGTAATTTGAAGTTATAAAAAACTATGAAGATGAGGAAGAACTAGCTTGATTGCTAAAGATTGCCAGAGAAGAGGTGCAGAATAGCATAGGGAATAGCTCTGCTCAGCAGTAACTGCAACATCCTTGTGTTATCAACATTGTTTTCAGCACAAATCCAAAACAAAGCCCTTACCAGCTATTGTGAAGAAAATTAACTCTATCCCAGCTATTACCAGCACAAACAGTTATCTGTTTATGATCAGAGGCTTCTATAAATTGACCATCTTCAAACTAGGACTTCTGTGGTTTTGGTAGCAGTAATTCTGAAAAACTAATTTCATGCTTTCTGAGAAGTTTTCCTTGCTATTTTCAGAAAAATCTAGGTTCCAGCAGCAGTTTGAACAACCTGTAAAAATGTTCTGGTTTTTTTTTTAGGTGGGCTTGGATTTTGCAAGATATTTTGGGAGTTGCTTTCTGCCTAAACTTCATTAAAACACTGAAAATGCCCAACTTCAAGGTACTGTAAGTTGTTTACCTTAAGATAATATTCTACTGCCATGAATCTGCAAGTTTACTGTCAGGAAGTGGTTTTCAATACACAAGAAACACATATTAAAAAACAATCTTTACAATTTTTAATAATTTTTAAAAGAAACTAATCCTGTTCCAAATGTTATGCCAGATTAAAACACATGGTACAGCAATGGTACCAGAATGTAGCTGTGTGATATTTGAAAACCCACAGTAATATTTCCTTCTCATTTTTTTGCCAGTCTTGTGTAATACTTCTTGGCCTCCTCCTTCTATATGATGTGTTTTTTGTCTTCATAACACCATTTATCACAAAGGTATGTCTGTGAATTTGTTACAAGAACAAAAATGTCTGGTCATTGGGAGAGTATTTTTGTTTAACAGGTCAGTGCAGTGTTCTCAAGGTGGAAAAGCTGATTTCCATTTTTCCCCATGTAAGACAACAGTGGCCTGATTTTTTATGGTAATCACATAGGCAAAAGTAAACCATCCCCAGTTAGTATGAGGGATAGTGTGATCATGAGAAATTATTGCCCTCCATTTTTTTTCCTTCTTTTGCTTTAAACACCCACTTATTGGAATATGCTCTTGTACTTTCTGCTGTGATCACTTGCAGTGGGGTATGAACTGCGTGCAAGTGTTAACCTGCTTTTATTTTGAAGCAGAAAGCTCATTGCAGAAAAAGCTGACATGTTTTTATCTGAAATTCCAGCTACATCTAGTGGACTTGTTGTTTGGGATTTTTTTTTAACATTATTTTAGGCTGGACTGTTTTTATTGCCACACAATGCAGTATAATACTGCACATACCGGTGCATTCCTTTTGATAGTCAGGATTTTTCCAATCCTGAATTGTAAGTGGAGGTGCAAGCAGTTTTTGTAAATGCGATGTGAAAGTTTTGGTTCATTGAACCACTAACTTTTGAAAAATACTTTTAATTTCAGAATGGGGCAAGTATAATGGTTGAAGTTGCAGCTGGTCCCTTTGGAAACAGTGAAAAGGTATGAACAGTTGTTGTAGTATGTGCAGCATTAAAGTACTGACTCTGTGTAGCTAATTCATAGTGTGCTTTTCGGCATAACTTTCTCACAAAATACAGCCAGCTTCTGCTATTTTCTTATAAGTATTAAATGCCTGTTGACTTGGGTTTGATCCTAGAGTGATGGAAACTTGGTGGAAGTCCCTACTGAACGCTCAGCTCCCCATGAGAAAGTAAGGATTGTATTTCAGATACTGGATTTTTAACTTATTTCCTCTTAAAAGACTGTTCTTTTGGGGAAGACCTTACTGTCCAAATTTCTCTTTAGGGCCTGGATGTCACTGATCAGTATTCTGTAGTTAGGTTAATAATCTAGATTTGTTACTCCCGTTATGTGGTTAAATATTGTTTTAACTTTTTTTTTGTGTGTGTGTGCATATTATTTGTAAATCTGAAATTCCAGCTTACCAGTTGCCTTAAGCTTTATCTACTTTCTATGTTGGTTTCTGGTTTTTACTTCAGGTTCTACCTATTTTGAAGTCCGCATTAATGATAAATTAATTATATTTAAACTGTTTATTAATTCAAGCAACCAAAAAGATCCAGAACACCAGAATGCTTTAGATGAGATTTATGTGGCTTCTGAAATAATGTTTTCCAGTTACCCGTGGTTATTAGAGTGCCTAGACTTGAACACTCTGCATCAACACTCTGTGACTTGCCCTTTTCATTGTTGGGTTTTGGAGACATTATTGTCCCAGGTGAGCAAATGTTTTTGGTAACTGTAACTTATGAGTAAATATTTTGGTTTTTATTCTCAGCTTACTTGCAGAGTTTATTCACAGGGTAATTAGTAAATCAAATGCAGCAGTTTGCCTTGATCAGTCAGTGCCGAATACAACAAAAGCCAGAGTAGAAGAAGAAAGCTCAGTATGTTATAGAATACTTATATAGTGAAAGGTTTATTTTCTGTTGTACTGGATTGAGTAAATGCAAGTTCAGTAGGTAAATCGAGTTGTCAGTATTAACTAAATTTCATTAAAATCTCACAGAAAGCAAATATTCAGTGACTTTCTAGGATTTTCATATCCTAGACTATGTAATTAGCGGTGAGGTAATGTAAAATGTTTTTCCATCTTTCTCAGAAGTGCTGAATTTGGCCATAATTGGAGTTTTGAGCAAATTACTTTAATCAAGCTTGTGCAGGCAAAATTGCTGAATGTTAAGAGTGAGCATTAGAATCCTATTGAAGAAAAGTATTAAAAATAGATTGTTACACTTTTATATTAGTTGAAAATAGCACAGTGTAATTAGGTTGCTTGAAAACCCCAAACCTCTAATTCCAATCCTTGGCTCATATTTTCATTATGGTTTTAATTTTCTAGGCTTACTGTAGGATTTCTTAGACTGGTTCTTGCCTTTTCAGAAAAAATATTGGAAAAAGATAAAATACCACAATGGGAAGTCCTACTATAAATTCTTTTATGCTGCTTTCATTTGAAAACTTGGGGAGAAAAAAAATCCTGACTAAACATTTCATTAATCCTTTTCCTTTTTAATTTTTTTTCCTTTCAAGGGCTTCTGGTTGCCTATTGTCGAAGATTTGATGTTCAAACAAGATCATCTTCTGTATACTACATTTCCTGCACAATAGGTAAATACTGGTATTTCATGGTAGTTTTTTTAAAATGGCAGATCTAGATGGTTTTCTTCAGGTAATGTTCAATGTTGTCAAGGACCTCTTGAGAAACTCTTTTTAGTGTGCCTGCTTGTACTTAAGGTGACTATTTATGGTAGTGAGTTGCTTTGAGAAATCTTGCAAATATAGAGCAGCTTATTGTGTCTCTGCTTCAGTTATATTAACAAGGAAACTATTGCTTAAAAAGAATTTCTGTCTTGCTAAATGATTGACCTAATCTAAAATTTCTCCTGTTGTTGATTGTGTGTGTATGAATGCCTTTTTATAGCTTATGCTGTTGGCATGGTGCTGACTTTCATCGTTTTGGCTTTGATGAAGATGGGGCAGCCTGCCCTCCTCTATCTTGTACCATGTACACTCATCACAAGCTCCCTCATTGCCTGGAGGCGCAAAGAGATGAAGAAGTTTTGGAAAGGAAGCAGTTACCAGGTAGGCTGGAGGCCTTGTGTATTCTGCTGTTAATTCCTTTGAGAATATGTTTGTCTGAGAACTTGGTGATAGATCACCTGCAATCCAGTTCTTGCAAGTTTTCCTGTGATCTTCTGGAACTAATATGGGAAAGTAGTCTTAGAAAATCTTAGTCTAGGAGTTGACATGGTAGAACAAAGCTCAAGGCAGGTGAAATAACTGGTTCAGTACTCAGGGATGAAAAGTAATTTGTTCGGTCTACTTTGAAATGTTTTCTTGTATTTTAACATTCCTCATCTATCGTCTTGATGTGTTATAACATGAGTCACTGAACTAAGTATGCAGACTCCAAACTGCACTAGTTCTGTATTAGAGGCTGTTTCAAAAAATTGGGGATCAACTAGAACTTCACTGATGGCCTACATCATCAGGATTGTGTGGAGCATTCAGGAACAAAACAGCTGGATTGTATAACTGTTTCCTGTCACTGTGGGCCCACTGCCTTGGATATTCTGTATTTTCCCCTTGGTTATGGCTAACACTACCCAGGAATTGCAATTCTTAAAATCCCACCTGTTGACACACGCACATTTTCCCTGATGTGACTTGCTGCAGTAACTGGGCGTGCCAATAGCCCTTGAGCTGGCATTTATCATAAGACAGAGCAGTCTCAAGATTATTCTGTGTTTTGCTTGAGACCTAAGTTCAGTATTGTTTGAATGGAGGCACCATCACCTATACCCTAGGACATGTTGAACTTGGAGCTTGGATAGTCTGTTCCAGGGCAAGGTGGGTGTCAAGTTCATGGTGGATGGAAGCAGCTCCCACTTTTTCAGCTTCTGCATTGGAAAGTTTAAGTGGGTCAGTGGAAGTGAAAAGCAATTCTTGTAAAGGTATAAAACTAAAGGCACCAGCCCCTGTAGTATTACCAGCAAAATGCTACCTTTTGTTGACCTAATACACTACACCTGCTTCGGCTGGAGGTTGGCTTAGGTGTGAAATTACTCAGGAGATTTTCAGCTTTAACTAAAGCCCTTTTTGGTTTACAAAATCAACTCATCCTTTCATAGGTCCAGTGAATAGAAATATTCCTCTGTAGGTCAGAATGAATTTGGTTTACTGTACATTTATATATAAATTGGTGGCTGTTTGCTCTTGTAAAATAAACAAGGTAGTGTTTATGAAGCCCAGTAACTCTGGGTTTGTTGTGGGGAAAACACTTTGCAATTTATTTTCCTCACTTGAGTTCTGAGTAAGATTGGCCTAAGTAAATTTGGCAGGTCTCCTTAGCGACAAGAAATTTCTTGCACTTCTTGTAGCAAAACTCATACTTGAAAGAATTATGTTGCCACAGTAGTTATTTCATGTCCTTTCAACTGGTTTCTTGAAGGATTAAAACTACTCTGAACTTCAGCTTGTTTTGAGTCAGATGACTTCATTTCTAGCACAATTTAAAATGTTGATTTCAACCCCCACTCCACCATCCCTAAGTTAGACTTGTCTGTAATTGAGCCTGCAGTTGAGCTCTGTGTAACTTTACTAACTTTTATTTTTCTATAACTTTCTGAAGAATATTTTTATACTAATTTTTTCTTCCCAGAGAGTGTTTATTCAAGTTGCACTCCTGAAATGCTGCAGGGTTGATCTTTCTCATATGTTGTCCTTCTTATCTAAAACTGTATTTTGAACTGTCCTTACTGAACTTACAAACATGCAAAAAATCCAAGCAAACAAACAAAACCCTAAACAGCCCCAACCCACACAGCTCCAGGGTTGAAATCTTCAGCTTTCAGTGCTCACTCTGAGGAGAAAAGATATGGAAAGGTGTCAGAACACAATTTTTTGCTACATCAGTGATTGAGGCTTGTGCAGAACTGCACCATTGACAAGGGCAGCCTGACTTGTGTAGAGGTTTGCTGTGCCCTTGTGGGAACAGAGGAACCTTGCAGAGTTGTTAGAGGGAAGTGTCCTAAGAACAGGGGTAGAAGAGCATGTACAGTGCATAATAATAGTCCATTAGATACCTTTCTGGAGCTTGAGGTTTTTCTGATTTTTTTTTGTTGGTTTTGTTGCATATGATTTTAATAATGGAATGAATTTTATTTAGGTATCGGAATCCTCCAGGACGCCTTTGCTACAAGGTGTGATTATGGCCTTCTTTTAATGCAACTTTGTTAATCATCTTACAGCTTCTTTTTTCTTCTTTTTCCTCTTCTGCTTCCTCTTTTCAGTCTTTTTTGCATCTACTTCTTAATTTTGTACGAATTACTCAGTAGAAGAGGGTAGAACTGAAAACAAGATACAAATCTGTATTCACACTTAGGTCTTTTGGGTTTTTCATTTTTTTAAAGGAGTGCAGGAAAACATAACATGAAGTAACAATGAAGCTGTGATTCCTAAGCCTGAAGGCGGGCTTTCTATGCTTCTTTACTCTCTACCTTCCCAAACTCTAGGACTGTCTTCAAATATTTGCAATTGGTGTTAGTTCCTCTTCTGTTACCTATATTGCAGTCCTTCACCTGATTTTTCTGTGTCACTGCATAGATGTGAAAACCTGCTTAGTGCTAAACAACAATTTTGTTGTTTTCTGTTGCAACGCTGAGCATTATAAATTTGCCTTTAGTAATCATGTCTGCAGCCCTTGTGTCCTTCACCCTGTCCTGTCTGCACTGCTTGCACTGGGCTGGGGAGCAGGGACTGGGACTGGGACTGGCTCTTGTGGCCTCAGTGCCGCACCACATCTGGACTGCAGCGAGGTTTGACCTTTCTTGGCAGCAGCTCACAACTGCTAACACTGATGGCATTTATTTTTGCTGTCCACACAGCTTGCAGAGAGCAGTGCAAGCTTTCAAATTTCAGCTTCTCGTGGAATTCAAGCATTTAAATATAATCTTGAATTATAGTTGCTGGAGTTACACATCTATTTATAATGTGTAGGGTGTCTGCTCTGAAGACAGTTTGAGATGGTGAATTCTGCCTGTGTCTTAAATTCTCACATAAAAAGTACTTTTCTCATTAGCTCACTTCTTCTAAGAAAGAGTACTTTAATAACTTAAGTCTCATTAAAAAGACTTAATAATAAAGAAATTAGATATGAACCAAAGATGATATTAGGAAGTGGGAGGGGTTGAGTGCAAATTAAAAGCAGATGGCCAGACTATTTTTATAACTTAAGAGTTCTTCTGTCCTGCTGTGCATGCTTGAGTTCTTGGATAGGTTTGTTAGAGTCACTTTTTTAGTTTCTACTTTATAGGTATGACAAATACTTGACTGCCCAAGATAGCTCTGAGGTCCCATAATTCTTAGCTGAGGTAATTTCTGTTTCTGCATAATGATGCAGTCTTAAATTCTAGTTATGCTCTGGGTGGCTTTTTTATGGTGTAGTCTTGAGCTGTAATGAGTTGCTGCACAGAAAACATTCTAACTGTTCACTGAAATGCAGAGATTTCTTGGAAGAGTAATGTACTTACTTTCCTGCCACCTAACTAGCAGTGTTGCTGCTGTGACGTGTAAAATAAAGGTTCATCTAGGTTTCTGGATTGCTTATACTCCTCATGGATGCCTTCATGATAAACTAATTTCTTACCTATTTTCCAGTTATTGATTTAATTTTAGAATACTGGTTTTCGTATCAGTGCAATTTATGAAATAATTTTAGCAAAATCATGGAAAATCTAGTGCCCTAATGCAACTTTGAAGTCTTCTACTTGGAGTAGAAGATGCAACTTGTTGGAGTTTGTCAGTTTGAAGTGTTTAGCACTTCTTACCTCTCTTTGAAGTAATGAATCAACAGATTTGCCACTGGTACATTACACAGCATACACCTGCTGTTTAGTAAGTTGTATAATCACATTTGTAGATGCTTGCAAATTCATCATAACTGGGAGTTGTTAAGAAATCCATGAATGCAACGTTATTGCCATGAATCTTGCAAGCAACTTTGTGCATAGGTACTGTGTGCTCTTACAGGGAGAGATTTGTTCTGCCATTTCTGGTTTGGCTCTGTGGAAGTGGTTTTTTGGGAGGGTGAGTTTGCTGGTTTTAGTTTTTAATAGTTCACCATGTTAGTAGATAGGTTAAACAGAAATGTTTTAGTTACAAAGCTGTTTTAACACCTCTCCCTTAAAAACTGCCAGAAATTCAGATGTGAGAGCAAAACTTCTAAGTCTCTTCCACTTCAGAAATGTTTGTGAGCTCTCCACAATGTACAGTCAGATTGCTTTGCCTTGTTCTTAGCTTAAAACAACAATTTTGTTCAGGATTGTAGCAAGGTGCCTTCATCTTGCAGCTGGTTGTCATAAAGATTCCTGCAGCTTCTGCTGAGGCTTTGAGGAAGGGGTTGTCCTGAGAGAATCCACAGTGGAGAGAGATGTGTGTGGATAAAGGTGCTTAAATGCCATCTCATACTTTTAGAGAGGGACCTGTTGTCCCTAGCTTTAAGTTGTGGGCTGTCCTCCTGTGTGAAGAAAGGATTAAAAATGGGCTGGTATGGCCTTTTTAGCCTTGAAACATTTATATAAATTCCCCCCCATTGCCCCAACACCCTTAGAGTTTTACAAGGCATTTAGTATTAAAGTTAACTTCAAAATCTGATTATTAAGTGGAGACTTTAAATACAGGTGCTATCTCCAGCATTTGTACCAAAAAAAAAGTACAGTTTTTTGCTGCTTAGTGTTGTAGGATTACCAGAAGAATCTTTGATTTTGGAATACACTGAATTATTGCAAATGCTTTTAACTTTTATTTCTAGAAGCATCTTGTCAGTTTGATAGGAAAAGACTGTACAAAAATGCTTAGCAAAATTACTTTCCCTATGCCAGCTCTTAGATGATCCTCCCTAGGCTGAAGGAAGATACATGGCATGACTTGAAGTAATATAGTACTGTGGGGGGAGGTTGTTCTTGTTTTATCCTGGAAACAAATACTTTAATCCTCATTCAAAGGGATGGTTTGAGTTCTGTAATTGTAGGGAGTGTTTTGCTTTGGGTGACTTTTGATGTGGATTTTTGAGGAAATTTTTGGATATACTGAAATAAATGTAAGATTGTCATTAGCACAAGAGCCCTAACTCTGTCCTTAAGTTTGTTGGCAAGACTAGTGCCTGCCTTAGTTCTTACTGTCATGATTCTGGCACATCAAGGGAGGGTTTTCTGGTCTTACTCAGGTTGATGTTGTGGCTACTGGGATCTCCTAAACCTTACCCAAATCCCACTGATTTGTTTTTTGGAACTGTCATGTGGGTTTACTGCACAGCATGCTGGTGTGGCTGGACTGTGCAACAGTGTTTAAGCAAAAGGGCTTTTGATAAGGTCTGTTTGTGTACTTTCCATGAAACAATTCTGGTGGCATAAAGGGCAAAGAGCTGGGTCATAACTAGAGAAGAAGGGAAAGTTAGTAAAACAAGTCTTTTTACCCTGTACACAGAATTATACCACACTGAAGTGTGTACAACACAGCAGTCTCAGAGCCTGGCTTTGTCCTGGCAAGGATTCTGAGCAGGTGCTAGTAAGACAAGAAAATAATTGTGTGGAAATCTGCCCAGCTTAAATGAGAACTCACACAGTGAGCAGCTGCTGCACAGAAAGACAGGCAGGATATGCCACCATGGAAGAACATAAGTAGGATTTTCTACCTTTTGATGCTTACAACATTCTCTTGTCCTAATAATCCTGCCACTCTGGGCATATGAGCTCCTTGGCACATTTTGTTTTTTCAGCATTAGTTGTACTATTTCTGTGTCTTCTGTCTCTGGCTGTCAGCTACCCAAACTGTCCAGTTCTTGGCCTGTTGTTAATTATGCTCAATTCTGAAGCCCTCAAACTGATGGTCTCAGTTTGTCACACTAACAAACGTATGTATTACCTCTGTAATTCATTCAATGCCTTGTCCTAGAGGGAAAACCAGAGCCTTCATTGCCTCCAGGAATACAACAGTGGATAGGGAAACAGGCTGCTTTTTAGTCAGGACAACTACAAATTTATCTCGAGTTATTCAGACAATCTAATCAGTTACATCAATGCCAAGTATAATCAGTCTATATAATAATCTGGTTTGGATTCTCTCCTGGTGCAGGACTTTACAGTTCCATTTCCTTTAGCCTTTCTGAAATAAAAGAAAAATTTACAAAGAAATGTACCCACTACAGCTAGTTTTGACTAACTGTAATACAGGTAGCCTTTACAACCATGAAAAGAGAAAGTTAGTAATTTCTGGTCAAGCTATTGCTTGTTACCTGTAAATGTCAGGTAAGATCCTAGAGTCTACTTCCAGTTTTACAAGCCGTATCTTTGAAAAATTTGCTTAACCGCAACTGTTTTTTGTTCTCTGTATTTAATAATTGAGATACTTCTGACTCACAAGTTTATTTTCTTGTAGAGGGCTTGGGTCCTTGGTTGGAGAATCGTTTTGTAGTGGAAAGCATTAGCTAATAGAGCTTTGATTATTTGGCTTAAATACTTTTCTGATCTATAGAGGACCTCCTAAATGTATGCTGCTAAAATGCACTCTAACACGTGTTCAATTATATTTCTCTTAGCTAACAAATGCTTTAGATCAATGGGGTAAAGCAGTATTTCTTTATAAAGAGCCATCTCTTTTCCCTTTTTTTTTCTTTTCCCCCTTTTTAGATGATGGAACACCTGGATTACACAGGAAATGAAGAAAGCACAGCAACAGCCACTGAACAGCCTGGAGGACAATAAAATGTGGGATCCTGATTTAAAATAGCATTTGAATTTTTGACAGCTGAATTACAGTAAATTTGGTGAAATCATATAATAGAATGTTTCCCACTCTGTGTAAAAGGGTTTTTTATTCCTGCACCTATATTTTTATGGAAAATACTGTTAATAACATAAAAGTAATCAAAACAGAGTCGCATTTTTACAGCCAAACAATAGCTAGTAAAACCGTGCCTTATTTCGATTTAAATAAAAGGATATTTTCTATGCAATTTTCCAACTGTGTTTCTATACAGTATATTTTTATAAAAGTTGCTTGCCCATATCAGCTTAAGTGAAATGTTCTTGTAAAGTTTTGATTAAGATTAGTCAGGTTTCTTTGAAAAAAAAAATAAAGTACCCTTGATAGAATTTCTTTCCAGATTTTGAATGCAAAGTTGGATAGTAATGTAACTATAACAACTGAGGAATGAAACTATAGTTCCATTACTACAAGAAATTCAATAAACAGTGTATATGTCGATGTACATTGTGAGCCATAAAATAAATAACAGGGGAAATTAAATGTGGGGTTGTGAACTCTTCCTCCCCACTCCCCTCATGGTATCACTGGCTTATGCCTTAATTGTGAAAATTGTTAAGCTTTGATGCAAGTCTTTGGATTATATACATTTCCAAACATTTAAAAATAATAAAAGAGGGGAGGTACTTAGGGTCCTGAAAACTTCTGTGCAGCTCCTTGGAATAGTTGACGGACAAGATGGTGTGAAAGGCAAGAGGTTTTTTGCTCAGTAAGTGCTGGGATAAAATGTTAACACTGGCCTGGTTCTCTCACGAGTTGAGAGTAGGTGTGTATTTGTGGTCTTCATTTGGCTGTGGATCAGTTCAGAGGGATAGGGGAAGACAGGACAGAATTTTTTTTTTCTTTTGCATCTGCACCATACTTTATTTTTAAAGTATTTTTGAAAATTCTTTGCAATTGATAGACAAAACAGGTTTGAATAGTGCTAGTAGTACCTGTGTTAGCTAAGACAAATGCATGTGTTTAACTCGTTTAATCTTAATTTGTTTTTGCTTTTAAAGACTTGGAAACAGGATAAGTAGTTTAAATCATTAGTTTGCATTTAGAAGAGTTGAAGTTTGTTTGACACCTGTTCTTTTTTCAGGAAACTGCAAATTGAGGGGGATTAGGCATAGAAAAGCTGTATAGCTGTAATGCTAACACTTGACACCAAAGAAAACTGGAGAAGGCAACAAGGGGAAACCACTGAGTTCACTTAGTGCTAATGTCAGGTTGTTGTTAAAACATTTTTCCTATTCTTTAAATGAATGTCATTCCTATAGTGAGTACAAGTTCAAGAACCCTGGAGAAAACAACTGAGTAAGCACATGCTGGGCAGTGGCAATGGAGGCTTTCTTGCAGTGCCTCATGCAACTGCCTCCTTTGTTTGAAGGTCACATCTGGACATTTCTAGTCAGTTTGGAGCATGTCAGCTCAGGAAAATTTACCTGATTAAATCTAGTTTAGCTAGATTTACTTTGGAAGTATGTTAATTAAGACAATTGAAAATCTGTATTGGCAGTTAATAAAGACTTACTGCAAATTTACCTAATTTATATCAAGTTTGAACTTTAGTTTGCAAGAGTCAGGAGCAGACAAACTGACAGCCTGGATATCAGTTGTTGCCATTCACAGAGATTGAGCATGGTGCCAGTTGATACGGGTAAGATAACTCACCTTGTTTGCAGCTTCCCTAAGAAAACAGAAATTCCAAGCAGTTTTTGTATGTTGGTAGTTCCCCCCCTTGACTTGAGTTTGAACTGACAGCCTCAGAATACAGTGGTCATCTTCTGTTTTATTTAACTGGCATTTCATGAAAAATTACAGCATACCTCAACGTTTTAATAGCAGACTGAAAAAGTGTCTTCTGATGTGTTATGCTCTTTGAGAAGCCCAGTATCTGCCAAAGTTCAGTGGTTTTGGAGAAGTTTCTGAAAATTCCTCAAGCAGATAAAGAAGTCATAACTCATTCAAAGTCATGTACAATTGAAAGCTCTCAGAAGCTTCACAAACCTATGTAAGATGACTTCTTTGTCTCTTTGAAATCTTCCCCATGGAGGATTTATTAAATTTTCAGCTGTAAGTGATAACAGAATTAGTATAAATAAAAAAGACCTTTGGCAACATAAGTGTATTCAGCAGCTGGCTGTGGAAGCTCTGTCTTGTTCTGTGCCTAATAATGCTCCATGCCTGATCATGCCTGAAGTTTCACACACGTGCTGCCATTTAGTGGGATGTAAACTAACTTTTTTTTCTTTCAAATGCTTAGGTACTTTGTTTACAAAAATTATGAATGGATTTTAAAATTTTATATAAATAGTAGGTTAGTATTGACTACTGAAATGAGGTTTTATAAGTTCAATAGAACTGATTGCAACACTTCTAGCAATTTTCAATGTTTTTAATATTAACTTTGGTTGAGCTAAACACTGTTAAAAGCCTTGTTAGTCATACTTTAATAGAAAAATCTTACTGCCTTTTCATTGTATGTTTACTGACAACAGCCCCCTTCCTTATGACTCTTAAGTTATCACCTTAAAAATGTTATTAATAAATGTTACTTGGAAAAAAATAGTTGAGTAACTGCTTTGTTCTAACTCATCCTTTTCCTACAGTGAACATTCATGGCAAAACAATTAACACTTCATAATACCAAGTAAATTAAAAATCCATAATGCATCTCCATGAATATGTAGTTGCAGTTTTTCTCGATGTAGCAAAGTTACAATTCTGCTGCTAAGTACCTGTGTGACAGGTTTGGTACATTGCTTTTCTCTATTTTTCTCCCCCTGGGATGAAGAGGGAGGAGGTGAATTGACCTATATCAGTTTTCGACTCAGGAAATGCTTGTACAGCTGTTAGTGCAGAGGCTCGGTGAAAATACACCTGAGAAACAGTGAGCTGGGAGCTTCACATCTGCAAACTTCTCAGTGGAACAAAGCTCCCTGCAGTCAGGCAGGAAATAGTGCTGCAGAGGCATCCTTCAGATGAAGGTGCTGGGCCATGAGGGCAAGAAACAGCCTCAGACTTGAAACCCAGGCTGGGTTGGAAGTGTTGGCAAGGAAATAGAAAAAAATCACAGTACCCGAGTGCACTTTATATGTGATCCTTGACACATCCCTACAGCCATGTGATAGGGTGTTTCATATGGAACATATTTTTAGGTATTTTAAGTCTCTTTTGCTTGTACATTCGAGGTTCCAGTCACTTTGAGTCATAGTAATGGAGTGCTTAACGGGGAGAAAACCCTCCAAAATGCTCTTTGAATTTACTTATTTTAAAAAGTAGAAGTTAAGAAGAACAGACACAGCTGTAATGAGCAAACTTGTTTTTCACTGTCTGTTCCCCATGCATTCCATTACTATGGCTGCTCCATTTGACAAACTAGCTAAACTGTAAATCTCAAAATTGCAAGTAGAAGAGGCAGTTTCTTCTAAGGAAGGGGATGCTTGACAGTTTAGATCAGTCCAATCTTTACAGTACAATTCCATTTAGATACAAAAATAAGCTTTTCCCTGTGAGTGTGGAATTAGTGTGGAATTCCAAGGATGGAGACTGACAAAAAAATATAAGTAGCCACCGGCCTGGCAGTCTGCCCTGAGCAGGAAGGGTGGGACTAGGCAACCTACAGAGGAGCATTCTACCTCTGCTGGTTGGGTTATGAAGGTGGGAGTTTTTTTGCTTGTTTTCCAGCTTCAATAATCTGCAATTTTTTTTTTAAGTTGTGGAAAACCTCAAATTTTATCACCACAACATGAGTTTGATTTTTTTCATTTGGAATAATTTACTTATACTGAACAGTCAGATTGAAATATATTTTAAAGTTGTCTTCGGATTTCTAATGCTTTCAGAAGCTAAAGTACTGTTTCGTTTTCAAGTAGCCCACACAGCACATTTTCTGGGTGAATACTTTACAGGTTTTGAGGAAAGAAGAGCAGCAACTCAGACTGTTATCCTTTTTGTCAGTGGTGAGCAATCAAAGTTCAAGGTTTTGTGTTCTTGAGAGAGGTTGATGGTGGAAGCTCAGGTATCTCTGGAATTCCTCTTATTGATAAAGAATGTGCAAGATCCTGTTTCCCTGAATACTGAGGACATCAAATAGCTGCGAATAGGTTTTTGCTTGCAGCTCAAAGACCTTTTAACCAAGAAGGTGCTTAGATCAAAGAGCTTTCAGCTTTTTGTTAGGGGTGTGCTCAAGGGTATTCTGTTGTCTGGTTTCTGTTCTCTTTCCTTGCTCATGAACATAGGGCTTCCTTTCTTTCCTCCTCTTTTCTATTTGGAGCAGTACCAGCATGATTTGAAGTGTCCTTGCACATTACTTTATCTTGGACAATAATATGTTCCTGTGTTCCAGTATGGAGACCATTAATGAGGAGGTTTAATCTTTTGAACTCTGTGAAAACAAACACAGCCATCGCGACCACCAGTTCCAAGCCGCCAGGAACAGGAGTTTAAAACATGCTGATCCTTCAGCACGTCTTTGTGTTACGGTCCCACTGACTTTCTGGTGGACTAACTGCCAGGCTTAGATTTGGAAGCAAAAAAAAAGCGTTTTTGCAGTTTCATCAGAGGCTGAAATGTGCTCATGCTGGTTCTCCCCATGTTTTACAGAAAGGCTGCCAGAATATGTGAACTTGGGTATTGTATACACTTTGGAATACAAGGAAATTCGACAGGATTGGTACATTTAAAAATTCAACAATAGTTCAGTCAATTTCCACCTTTGTTGTGATGTGTCCCTTTCAAAGCTACAAGAAAAGTGGTCTCCTTTTAATGAAATATTTCTTTCAAAAGGTAATGGAAACATGCTGGAGAATTGATCCATCCTCATGGATATAGAGCAACTGACTACAGAAAGTTAGCAAATAGATATTTATCTGGTAGATGAGTATTTCTGTGGTAGCTGATTTCAAAAGTAAATTTGCATTATAGTAACAATGGTACCAAGAGCAAATGCATGCCCACTAGTACCTCCTTCTCTAAGAAATGGAAGAGCAAGCTTCTGCAGGACAAAGTGACGTTTTTGTCATGGTCACTATCACATAAGAATTTCAAATTGTACAATTAAGACCTGTATCATATAGAGTCATCTATAATTTTATGTTTTGATAATGAGTTACCTATCACTGGATTTTAAAAAAACCCAAAACATCAAGAAGCAGTGCTCTCTGATCTTTCTCTGGTTGGTAAAATTCAGGTGCTTTCAGCTCCATCACTTTCCCGGCTGGTTCAAGCAGCACAATCCTGGAAGGAGATGCTACACCCTGTTTCTTGCACCTGGATCATCTCTGCAAAGGCCACTTCACTGCCTGACCATCTGCTCAGCTGCCAACACATGAAAACACAAGAATTTGTGGGCTCAAAGATTGCAGCAAAAGCAATTTTCACAGGGAAGCTTTAGAAGTTCTAAAAAGTTAATGGGAGGAGAAAGTTCAGAAGGAATGAAACTGAGATAAAGTCATTTTAGTTATATTTTTAAAGGCAGGCACTGATATAATCTTGCAAAGGGTCACTATTATGTTGTAAATGCACCCATACAGTTCCTGGCAGCTAGTGATTTTGCACATCTAAAAAGAGATGTGTGGAGGCACACCCTTGGCAGTTTTGTGCAAGACTGTGGCCTATGTTGGTTAAGCTCTCAAACTGTTTACTGAGCAGGAAGTAACATATCATATTCCCAAATATAGGATATGCTTACATTCTGCTTTAGATGACGGGTTGGGTAATGTATCTCTTTTTGTGCACTCATGGAACATGTAAAAGAACATTCTGAATTGCATGTGCTCAATTACCTCATTAACTTGATATCCCTTCCTATTACTATGGAATATATTTAATGCAGATTTTAAAACTGGAAAACCCACACTCCCTGTTGCCTAGTTTGGATGTGACAAGTCCTAGCACAAAGTTGAACTGGACTTACTGGTTTTGCACTCTGAGCTTGGTGTGTTTGGTCATCGGGCCCTTTGCGCTGCCATCACAAAGCCACCCTCCAGTCCTTTGCAAGTGGTAGTGGGGATTTGCCCTTCCCAGCAAAACACCGAACCACTGATAAAACTGAGAAGCCTCACATGCTATCCCCTGCATCTGTGTTGTAAAGTCAGTGGCTGAATTTGCCTTATGCTCTGGCCCTTAGTTAACACCAAAATGCAGTTGTTAAGAGAGGAGCTGAACTGCACTGGTGGCCTTCAGGTGATAGCAGATCAGCTCTTATCTCCAAAGCCATGCTACCTCCACCTTCCCTCCCTGGGGCTGTGTGGCACGCTGAGATGCCAATGTTATTTAATCGATTTTAATACCTGAGCAGTTTTGTTACTTGAATTTAAAGACATCCATTGTCTGTGAGATTGGAGTCTAAATCAGTCACGGGATAATTTGTTTAATGACTGTTAAATATGCAAAATTAACCTTTTGTACATTGTTCTTCTCCTGGTGTATCTTGAATTTACCTTTGATTTTATGACCTATTTCTGTATGCTTCTTTCTTTTGAGGGAATACATCTCAGCTGTTAAAGCTAATACATTGCTTTGCCTAACTACTTTTTGCCTTTAAGAAACCTCGATATAATGCAAAAAGATTACTAAAATTGGGAC
Organism: Cyanoderma ruficeps; assembly: GCA_008694505.1. NCBI lineage: Eukaryota > Metazoa > Chordata > Aves > Passeriformes > Timaliidae > Cyanoderma > Cyanoderma ruficeps. Next base: position 10,057,385 of record VZDJ01000155.1, on the reverse strand, counting down.
CTCTTCAGATGATGTGTGAGGCTGGGGTGTACCACAAACCAACAAAGTAACCAAAATTACTAAACAATTTAAAAACTGTGAAGTTACACATTTTCTTAGTTTTATTTCCTCTAGTCTCAATGGCAAGAAGCCTCCTCCTAGCTCTTTCTATTTCATCCCATTCCAAAGCAGTATATTTTGAATTGCTGCCAAGTTATGTGATTGTAACGTTATTTAGGTCATAGGTAGATTATAGGAAAGGTATTGGACTAATGTCACAAAAAATCAGCAACATCAGCAATAGAAAATCTTCCACAAATAATGGAGGAGACTTACAGATCCCACTAACCTGTGTTATTGTATGTTTTTTTGCCTTACCTGACAAACTGTAAACTTCCATGTGCAAAAAAAAAAAAGCTATCTTCGGTTTTTAGGAGTAACTGTCCAAATGTAAACTGCTGAGTTGCCACTACAGCTGTAGCTGGAGAAATGTTTTACCTGGGTAAATCAGAAGAGGACAAACCTGTGGCCAAAGAAAAAATAAGGCATTTGGGAGAATTTACTCCTGTTTCAAAAATATGAAAAGTAAACAAATAATAACTCTTTTCTGCCACAGATCACTGTGGGGAAAAAAAAAATTCTACACAGAATTTGTTTGGCCTTGAGTGGGACATTAACTAGATCTCCTTATCAGCTAGCATTTGCAACTTGTTTAACTACTTGAACTCTACCACTTATTTTGAGCTACTGCAGAATAACAGCACATACCTGGCAAAACTTTTTATAGTGTCAAACAAAGAAAGCCAAAAACAGGTCACCTTCATTTAATGGTAACTCATTTAGTTTCTCATCAAGAGGAATGCTGCGGGTTTTTTTCTATGCATGAGTCAGTGTTTCATCCATGTGAGGGTGAGCAATCAAACAGCAGCATCTTGGCTACAGGATATTGCAAACTGAGATAAGAGCTTCCTAAGAGAGGTTTCTTATCCTTTAGCACTTATATTGAGTTTGAGTTACAGTTGGTTTAATTGGATGAAAGACCTATTGGGATTCATATGACAAACTTTACTAGTTCTAGTGATGATTACATAATAAACTCAACGTGTCAAGGACAGACTGATAGCTTGATTTGAGATATAAAAATGAGATATGGGAACCACACAACAAAAGGAGTTTTGTTTAAACCAGTTCTATTTAATCTGAGTTAGCAGAAGCTCACTTCAGGTTAAAGGTCCTTCTTAAATGCTGTAAGGTATAAAATAATGCTTCATTATTTCCTTGTCATTCCCAGCTGACAGCTGTTGATTTGGAAGGAGATAGCAGAGGAATTTTGAGTTGACTTTTGGTGTGAATGAAAGGTAACACTTATCATGACAAATAGCAAATACTTGTCCTACTGTGCACTGATTTACAAGATTTAACATCTGAATGTAGAAGAATTCACCTTTTGGATTACAAACACTTCTAGTTTAGGGTCAAATCACGCCACATTTTGTACAGCTGATCAGCTGATCAAGGTAGGAAGAGGATAAAAGGTGAGTTAAGCTGTGTGCCATCACTGCCAGGTCACGGATGCATTTCACTGTGGTGCTGTGTCCTGCCTCCACAACACTGAAGGCTCATGCTCCCCCAGACAGCATGAGGCAGAGAGGATGTTGATGACTCATTTTCCTTTCATTTTCATCCCAAGCTGTTCCTGAAACAATGTGCTCTCTTCCAACTAAGCTTATCACAGCTGAACTCTCAGTTCAGTTGACGTTGATCTCAGAGTTTTGCAGGATCAACAGGAAAATAAGGCATGGAAATTCCTCCCCTTACACACGTTCTCCTAAACTAATAGCTTGTACCAGAGAAGACTCATGCCCAGGCTGGCCTTCAGCTACTTCTTCCTAATTTCCTTGCTTCTTCTAGCTCTTGAATTTACAAATATGAAACTTAGAGGCCAACATGATAATCATGAGAATCAAGTCAGTATAGCCCAAATATTGCTGTGAGATGAGGGGAAGGATCTAGTCATAGAAGAACTGAGTCATTAACTTGATGTGGGATGCAAGCTTTAGATCAATTAATTAGAAAGGGAAGAAGAGGGAGAGAGGAAGGAGGAATGAGGTAATTTCTCAGAAACGATTTATGGTGTCAACCATAAAGAATTCAAAAATCCCCCATTTTCTCTGCTTTGGAAAATTCTTGAACCATTTCCCAAAACTTCTACTGGGCTTCCTCTGCTCCTTCTGTTCCTGCTCCCTAAGCCAAGAACTAGCACATGGGAATCTGGGCAGGAACAAGTAGTGGCAGATCAGGCTTGGGACCTCTACACTCTAAAAGAGTGAATCGAGCCTCTTTGTTGTGTGATCTTGTACTCAGAAGTTTTTCCTGGAAAAGCCTAATTCTCCCTTTCTATGGAAATTGAGTCTTAAGAACCTAATTTTCATATCGATGTAAGATAGCATGAATTCTTCTGAAGTTAACTTAAAACAAGTATTAGGAGCTCCCCAGCAGGTGAGGAACTCCTGCAACACCCTAATTCTTGCTGGGTCTTCCCAAATTTGCACCTATTGTCCGCAGCAAAGGTGTTCTGATGCCAGAATTTACAACAGGACTTGCCCTGCTAAATGGCTGTTAATGCAAGAACGTTTCTTGTTATCTACAGTTCTGTTAAAAAAAAAAAAAAGGCAGCAAGAGTGGCTGCTGCAGCTAATTCTTATATTGATTTCTGATCATGCCTGTTTGATCATTGGAGTGGACTGTTACCCCATGATGCACAAGCCCAGGGTTCAGGTGAGCACAGGTCAGGTCAGCTCAGCCCAATGCTGACATTTTGCAGCCAGGGGAGACACATGATAACTTACAACAGCTGACAAATGATCAGGCCTGACAATGAAAAATCAAAGGTTTTAAATTACTTTGAATGTTTGGATTGAGTTTATATATAATTATTGCTCTTGTATGGGCATGGCATTAAAAAGAAACAGATGAGAGATTTTTCTAGAATCCCTTTATTTTTTTTTAATTTAAGGAACACAAATAATTTAAATCAAACCCAACCACTCCTTCTTCCTTTAAAAATGCTGTTTACTCTAGCACAGTTTCTTGCAAAAGCTATATAATGACATATATAGTAGAAATTATTTTATAAGGCTTTTCATTTGTGGTACTGATTCTCCGAATTTGCAGACTGCATACAGGAACAAAAGAAGACAAGGTTCCTCCCCTGGGTAGCTCCTAATCTAAACTGGAAACTGCGTTGAGTGAAGTGGAAGAAATGCATCCTCCTTTCTCCCTCCAAAACGAGATTTCCTCCTGTTTGGCTCAGGCCTGTCAGAAGATGCCTCCGATGCGGTGCTAATGGCGGCACTACCATGTGCGAGCAGGGTTGGCAAGAAAACCGTGAACTAATCTGAACTAGCGCTGTTCCCTGTCCTGTAAGGAACAAGGAGTAACAAGGAATAAGGCCGGGTCCCTCTCCGGGGGCAGGAGCCGGCTCTGATGTGCCCGGGCTGAGGGGACCCCTCAGTGCCGGCTCCGTGCGCCCGGGGACGCCGTGCAGCCCCAAGCGAGGCCGCTGCCTCTGCTGAGGTGCGGGGCCCCTCTCTGAGCCGCGCCTTCCCAGCCGGGCGAGTTTCTCTGCAGGGAAGCTCCATTTTTAACATCTCCGTCTTCACCTCACCAGCAGCACAGGGCGGCACGGCCGCCTACCCGCCCGCAGCCACTGGCGCCTTCTCAGGCTATCTCGGGAGCCGCTCCGGCCTCGCCGCTCGCGTTGAGACGCCGAACGCCGAAAAAGCCCCCCACGTCCGCGGCCGGCCCGCCCCGAGGGGACCCGGGCGGGCAGCACCGCCCCGCCAGCCCCCTCCTCCTGCCGGGGGCGGTGCGCGCTGACGCGGCAGCGCCGCGGCTCCTCCGCCGGCCGAGTCGCACAATTATGAGAGAGAGGCGCCGGGCCGAGACCGCTGCCAGCCCTGGGTCCCGGTGCGGAGCCGAACCAGCGCCGTCCTCCGCGTCCCGCGCCTCCCTTCGTCCCCGGAGCGTTGTCCTCGCCCGGCCGCTCCCCACCCAGCCCTCCGCTGCCGCCGAGCCCAGCCCCGATAGATGGAGACAGGCCCCGCCACCGCCGACGCCGAACCACGAGCAGGAGCTACCCGGCGAGAGGAGAACCAGAGTCGGCGCCGAGACCCAGCCCGGCCCTGAGGAGAATGGTGAGAGCCGCGGGGTGCGGGGATGCCGCGGCGGCGGAGCCGGGCGCGCCCCGCGGGGAGGGGGCAGGGACGGGGCCGCCGGATCAGACCTGTCCCAGCCGGCTGCCGCGGGTCCCGGCCGCTCCGAGCTGCCGCGGCCCCTCTGCCGCCGGGGCCGCCTCCCGCTGCCGAGCTGCCTGCCTGCCGGCGGCAGGGGCGGGCTGCGCCCCCGGGCCGGAGGGAACGCTCGGGCTCCGCGCTGCCGGCCCCGCTCATCTCCCACCCGCGGGCCCGGCCCTGCCGGAGCTGCCGGCCGGGAATGCCCCGCGCCGCCGGGGCGAGGCTCCCGCCGCCGCCGCCCTCCTCGCGCGGTGCCGCCGGTGCCGCAGCCGGTCCCGCGCACCCTCCGCGCTCCGAGCGACGCCGGGTCCCGCGGCGGAGGCACCGCAGCGCTTAGAAAGGCCAGGTCCCCGTTAGTGCTGCCTCCGTCCGTCATGGTGGTTTGGTCTGAAAGCAGAATTCACACGGTGTAGTTCTCCGGGCTGCAGCAGTCCTGCCCTTCTGATCTTTACACCTATTTGATGTTTGCAGTTTCAACATGTTGTGCATAAGGGAGCATATATACAATTTAAGATGTATGAGTGTCTGCAGAGGAAACACAGTTTCAAATCCAGCACTATATTCTGGCTGTTAAACGGTTCTTCATCCCTATAAGTTTATTCCCTAATATTTAAAGAATTTAGAGTGATATGTCGCATCAGGTGCTTTCTAATGTTGAAAATATAAGTGTGAAGTCTAAATATATGGATTTCTACAGTCCGCTTGAACTTCTAGTAAGATGCTTTGTTTCATTTTAAATAAAGGTGTCTTATTTCACGATGTTTTATTAAAAACCATGGGGATTCGTGGTCATGAATCTTCTATTTCTGAGTGTATCTGTGAACTGTGTGGAAATGTGGGCTGTGTTTTTCTAGAAACTGCAAATCCAGCACTCCTCTAGGAAGAAGCTGAAAATGCAACCTTCCTTCCACTCTGATTTAAAAGAGTGCCTGGCGTCTGCCACTTGCGTGGTACTTGCACTTCTCAGCTAAAGCGAATTGGTGGTGGGTTTAGTTTTGTGGAGTGGAGGATTTGGGTTTTTTAATTTATTTCATTTTTTTTAGTTTGGCTCTGGTGGGTTTTTGGTGCTGACATAGCCTAGAAATGTACACATTGGTTTTAACTGTCATAGTTCTTTAAATTTGAGACTCAGTAGCCTTTCTCTTTCTGGCAATGTAGTGTGTTTGCAGTGTTTTATATTTGCTGTGTGTTTACCAAACGTTTTGAAACCTGTGTTAAACAGGTGTTTTGGTTGAGTTGAATGTAGGACATTTTATGCAAGCTCATTTTGCTAAAAATTTCCCTGCTCCTCTATGACTATTTAGCAGCTTTGAATAATTGCTGGACGGTGCCCAACATTAAATCGGGAATTATTCTAAGGAGTGAGTTGTTCAATGTGGCAATTCCGGCTGTTCAGTCTTTTTCTTAAATGTGTCTGTGTGGGTGAGATAAGTGTCTGCTAGATCATCCTTCATACCTTCTGGTATGGGGCCATTCCTGACTTTGCTATTTCAAGGCAGGAGGGGGGAAAACTTTGTGCATGTGGAGCTGTTTAGGCTGTGTTTGGACTGTTTGTACCTTGGTTTCCTGATGTTGTACTTTGATACTTTTTTTTACTTGCTTGAGCTCAGCAGTGGAAAGGTAACGTTCGCTTGCCATACAAAGGCACCTTGAAACATCACCTTGCATCTGACAGTTATCTCACACTTTTAAAGATACCGTATCAGACCATCTATCTCCCCACGTGGATTATCTTGGAGAGGGTTACTCCATTGTGTTTTAAACTTTCATTTATTTTCTTGTCCCTTGAGGCTCTGCCCAACTAGTCTTGCTGCATTACCATTTTGTCTTACCACATCAGCCCAGCTTTCTGTGCTCTGCTGGTGATAGACTGCAGCATCCAAAGTCCTCTCTTTTTCTCATCGTTATCTTTGCCACTTGCTGTGCTTCCCTTTCCTGGAAACTTTGGACCAACACCCACATTTTTTAAGCTTCTCCTTCACGGCCCATTCACGAGGTACATTTGTGTTAACCATTCAATCCTCGTGGACTGTCATGACAGATGAGAGTTTTCTAAACAGTATTGTTTTGAACTTCAATAACTGACTCTGACACAATAGAGTTTGGCACTGATTTGTGCTTCGGCACCAGTAGTGTTGTAAATAAATCTCTAAGAGGACTTAGTCAAAAATCGTGTGTGAAGAGAGATGCACGATAGAATTTTGCAGTCTTGAAAGACTTGAGAATAGATTTCTGTAATGTAAAGCTTTGAAATACCAAAACAATATGAAATTATATACTTCTCATGTCAAAATATTTAACCTGGAAAACGTGCCTTTGTCCTTTTTTTTGGCTGATGCTTATTTCTTTTGGAATTCCAAATTTCTTTAAGCAGTGTCTACCTTGGCTGTGATATTTACATGCCCTGTTTATTTCCTGAAACAAACAACATTAGTTCTGTTTCTTTTTCCCACTTTTCAAAGAGTAAAATCAATGTGCATGTTTTTCAGAATTGTTTTGGTTTTGAGGTGATGTTTCTTGTATCTGTGAGTAATTGTGTCGGTGCATTTTACCTTCAGTGGTTTAAATTTCAGCAGCTGACTTTTCTTCAGATAGATTACTGAATAATCTCATTCTGTGTGTGTATTTGGATAAGATACTTATATAATTATTAAAACTGTGTCACTTTTTACCTCTGATACTGGCCAATAGCTGTGGCCCCTGACAAGTGCGTCTATGTGCTTCGTTGGTTCTACAAAAAACAGTCCACTTGACCTGTGATAGAACTTGAACTTTTGTTGCACACTTTCTTTGTATTCTCTGGCCTGAGGCCCTCTTTTTCCTCTATTATAGTCTCTGCAGTCTTGTTATTGTCTTTTTTTTTAAATTTAATCCCTTTGCTTTTGCTCACATAATGAGTATGTAGAGGTGATGGTATCATATATCGTGATACAGCCAGTACTGGGAGTGATCTACCTAATCCTTGGTTTCTGTTATTTTTATTATGGGAAGCTTGGCTTTTCTTATGCTAAAATTATAGGTGTTTTTGTGTTTCCAGTAATAGAAAACTAATCTAACAAAAGACCAGAAAAAGTAAACCCCTGAAACCTTAGTGTTGGCCAGCTTTGCTCCCCGTCCTGGCTCAGCACAGGATGAGCTGGGTCTCCCTGCTGGTGTGCGCGAGGGGAGGGAGGATGTGCGGGAGGTGACTTTGTCTTTTTAGTAGCAGCCAGTCATTAAGCAGCAGACCAGGTGCATCTTAGCTGGGTGGGACCACAGCCCTGAGCAGCAGTGGGGATTCCAAGAGCAGTCTCCATCACTGCTATTCCACTGATGGAAGGAACGCTAGTTCTCTTGAAGAGTGGTGAGTTTTTTTCAGCCTTTACTCCTATATTTTGCTTAGCATGTAGAATGTGAGCCACTTTCTTTAACTGCCAGGTGTGCTGCACCCACAGAACAACCTGAGGTTTTTTCTCCCCAACCATTATAATTTTTGCACAGAAGAAGGGACCACACAGGTTGTCTAATTTCTGTTAGGTGAGCAGAGGACAGTTCTTATTCCTGTGTTCTTTCCAAGAGGGAAAGGCCAGTGAACTTCTGATGGGATAATGAAATATAAAAAAAACAAGAGAGAAACTGTATATGACTTTTTTTTTCCTTCCCAAAAATTGGATGAAAAGTGTCCTGAACATATGGGGAACACAGGGAGTAAAATAAATATTGTTAATAGTGGTGCTGGTAGTTCTGAAAAGCTGCTTTATGAAAGGACAGAATATTTAACTGTGGCAAGTGGGGTGACAGCATATGGTATAAGGATGTTGGAGGATTAGTCTGTAAGATAAATGTGGTTGATTGCCAAGGAGAACTTGAAGTGTGGTACCAAACTGACAGCATGTTACAGCTTGGTTTACGAGTTATGCATTTCTTGCCCCTTAGCTTAAGGGAAGTTTAGATGCTACTTAAGTGGTAGGCTTGGATTGAACCTTAATTATGGGAATTTCTGTGTTTCTTAAAAAGTCCTAGGAGTTATATCACAGTTACAGTTTATTTAATCTTTATATTATTAAGAGCAGTATAAGTTTTTTTCTTGAACATTCCTAGAAACTCATTCTAACTTGAGCTGGTTCATGCGTTTTGTTGTCTCTTTTTCTGAAGTGTTTGAACACTCTGTGTGTATTGTAAATGTGCAATTGCTGAGTTAATGTATGTCAACCCATCTTTTTTTCATTTGTTCTCAGCTCAGAGAGGATGGAATAAGATTTGCGTGATAGCATATCTGTAGATTTTTCTATAGCTGCAAAATCAGAATTTTAGAGGCTGCTTCAGTAATCAAGTTAGTACTCTGCTGCTGGAGTTGGACAGCTGATGTTTTTAGATCATCCACCTTCAAAAACAGCTATTGTAAACCCTCGTGAAGTTTTAGGGGACTTAATCTTCAGCCTGTCTGTGAAGAGCCCTAATTTACATCATATACAGTCCAACATCAAGTGCTTGTTTTGTTTAAATGAGCATTATGTGTTTTGCAACGAGCATGCACCAGGCCAATGCACAGTTTCAATGAGTGTCGGTGGTGTGTTACAGTTTGTGAAAATTATGCACATGTGAGTCTAGACACTTGCAATGTCTAGACTTACTGATAGTAATTTAATAGCAAGAGTTTGAGGTCTTTTTTTGATTTTGATTTGAACCTCTTTTTCCAGGTCTGTAACAGTCTGGTCAAACTTTTGATTTCTTTGTCATGGTTCCCAAAGCCTGGTCTGGATGACTCCCAGTGCTTTGGATTCTGCCTTTAATTGTTTACTGCTAAACTGAGCAGATGTAAAAAAAAACCACCAAAAAAAGGGAAAGAAGTTGTATTGTTGAGAATTGGCATATTGCAGTTAAGTCCTGGTTTGCTGATTTTTAGTTTTGATTTTTTACTGGCAACCTTTTGGGTGATTAATGAAGTATATTTTTGCTGTGTTACACTAAATCATTCTTGCTTGAGAATATTTTCTCAGTTACAACTCTAAATGAGTTTAATCTAGGCGTTCAGCCTTTCACCATATCTCTGTAGTCCTCAAAGCCTGGGAAAGTGTCTGTTACGCCTCAGTCAGTGGTAGCACAATGGTTTTTGTAATTGAATCCCAGCTTTTGTTCCATGCTTTGTTCACTTACCTCTACCCGAAGTGGTACTTAGTTTCTTTACCTTATCTGCTTGATTCTTGTCACCTCTGCTAAGTATTTTCACTTTGTAGTCCCCTGACTTATGCTGGGTCAAATTTTGCAAAATGTCTCTGGTTGATGGTTCTTTTCCAAATGTCTGCTATTTTTTTCTCTAATGCTGCAGTTTTTGTGAGATGTGGACTTGAGGAACTTGGCTCTAAAAGTTTAAATTTAATAAATAAATCTACATTTATGCCTTCCGTAAATGAATTTCCAGATGCTTTGTTAGGAAAACTTAATTTCACAAGCACTTATTGCTTAAAAATTTCTAGAGTTGGAGCTCTCCTAGAGCTAGTATTTTTTAGCAGCCCAGTCCTTCCCACTCTTACTCATTTTATTTAATGTATTTTCTGACTGACCTGGAGTGCTTGAGGTGTGTTGGAGGGTAATAACCTCAGGTTAAGGGTTGTTGTTCAAGCCCTTTGCTAGCTGTTCCCACATGTGCCAAAGCTCTTCTTGAAGGTGTGTTGTAATCCAGTCAAAACTCCTCTAAATCCTGTCTGTCTCCTTTCCACCTGTCCCTTTGTGCTTCCTTGTCTGCTCAGTCACAGGGGATCTGAATTGAATAAACTTCTAGTCACCTCCTTTCCTTTTTTTTTTTTTTTTGTGGATTATTTTGTTGGTCATTTCCCTGAACCAGCTTCCATGTGACTGCATAAATGCTGGTATGAGATAGGTTGGGATCATGTGCAAAGGCTTAGGAAAATGGGATTGTGGCACCCTAGACTTGACAGGAGCTGTGAAGCTGGATTGGAAACTTGCTTTAAGGTGCCTGAGATTTGGTTTGTGCTGTTGCATTAGGAAGTGTTTAGTTACTCTGTGCATCACCCGTGGCACATGAATGTTTTCTGAGTCTCACAGCCTTGTGCACAGGCGTGGATGGAGCTGTGCCAGCACAAGTCAGGTTCCATGGTCTCTTTGGTATAAACCAAATTGCTTTGTAGCCTTGTCTAATTGTACTGCAAGCACGTGGTGGCTGTTCTTGAATACTCCTGTATCTTATTCTTGTTCACAGAGAATGTTTTCCTTGACCTGCTTTTCTGAATGTGTGCTAACAGACTCAAGATCACTTGTTTTTTCCAGATGTGCTGTGCTTCAGTCTGTCTCTGAACTGAGCTGCACCAAGATGAGTTTGATCCCTCCCATCAGGTTATTTCTGTTGGCAAATGATTCTCTGCTGGTAACTTGTCTTGTATAACAGAATATTGCTGGATTTTTTTTCTCTGTGTTCTTAGCATGCAGCATATTTACTTTTTAGTGCTGTTCCCGTTCTTGTTTAACTTTCTTAGGAAGCTGAACCTGTTTCTTTGAGTGAGGAGAAACCAAAGCTGCATTCTACTGATGTATCTGCCAGAGCTCAGCACAGCAGCCATGTGGACGGGTTCAAAGACAGTCATGCTGCTGCATAGCATTGTTAAAATTGCATATGGATTGGCTTTGTGTTGTGAGTGTAATGCAGTATTCTAATTTGTGGCCAGAGCCAGTCTGAAAAAGCTGTTCCCTTTCAAAGCCTATCCCTGGTGCTGCTGCAGGCCATGCAAGTCTTTAGCCATAACTTCAGTCACCTGGATAGCTTAAATTATGCATGTGCTTAAGTGACACATGATTAGAGCCTAAAAATACCGGCTGTGTAATTACAGAACTGTTAATCAACTTTCTCTTCAATTATAAAAATCAGTTAATCTACACGAGAGTCGGTGCAGTTAATGATGTTTTAAATGTCAAAGTCTTACCAGTTTCTCCTGTGTTCCCGGGCTGCATTATTGTCTGTTGTTTGCAGAATCCTGTTAAACAGCAAGTTTAATAAAACTTCAGCTGAAGGGATTGGAAGAGTATATGGGTGAAGGTGATCTTCTGGACAAAAGGTTTAAAAGAGACTCATCTTGAAGGAACTCCTGCTTGTGGTAGTAACCTTCCACTAGGAAAGAATAATAAATCACTGATTAGCTGACAAATGTCCTAGAGAACTGTCTAGGAAGTAGCATTATCTGGTGTGGCAATGCCTGTGGCTGCAGAACTGGTTGGAAGAGGCTCTGTCCTCCTGATTCCACAGGCTGTTCTTTACTGACCCCGTTTCTGCTGCTGAAGGTGTTGATGGTTTTGCTGCTGGCTGGCCCTGGGGACAGCCCTGTGAGCACTCACCTGGCCTCAGCCAGGGGCACTTAGCACGGATGTGGAGGTTGGGATGGACTTTTACCTCCTAAACTGGCATCAACTGGCTTTGCAACCAGAGGCATTGAAAAACAGAAATATCCACTTAAATAACCTTTGCCCTTCTAATTTGTGCAACTTCAGAAGTGCTCTTGATGAGGATTTATGCCTTTGCCTCATTAAGAAATTGGTCTGTCTTAGTCTTAAAAAAATTTATGCAGAAAAATGATTTTTAAATTTTCAGGTGTAGGAAACCTACAATTTGTGTGCATGCAGTTTTCAATCTTACTGCTCCGTGTGCAACTCCGGGACTCTTCTCCATTAAATTCTCTGTAATTGTTTCAAGTGCTCTAGTGAAACAATGTGGCCTTTTTATGTTGCTTATATGGGGAAAGAGGGCAGAAACCACATCATCACCCCTGTCCTGGTTTGGGCTGCCAGCTTGTGTTACAGGTGAACATTCTGCGGTGCTGGGGGCTGCTAACAAACGAGTCATTGTGTGGATGTATCCTCTGGTTATGTTTCCTGGCCCAGGAGAGAACTTTTTGGTTCTGCTATAATCACAGGACTCTGCTGGAGAGCACGATGTAGTAAACTTTGGGCTGTGCTTTCTTCCTGGTGTAGAAAATGTGCAAAACAGAAGCTTTTCTGCCTTCAGAAAAATCCTGTTTTCAGGTTGTAGAAGGATGTTTTCTGCTCACAGGCAATCTGCAGAATACAGGTAGACTTTGCAGAGAGGGGGAGGATTATTCACAAGAGCTAATTAGGCAGTGAGTCCCCAGGCTTGCTCAGCCAGACCAGGGGGGATTCAGAGCGCCTCTTTTCTCTCTACAAAGAGGATGTAGAAAAATTAGCACAACTGAGATAAGGTTAGTCATTTTGACTATCCTCTTGGGCGTCATTACTGGGTTTTTGGGGGGTTTCTGACAAATACAGAGATCTTGCATGTAGGACAAGAAAAATCTTTAGTAATTAATGTATTAGGAATTGAATGTTAATTATACCATGAATTAGAACAAGTCTTCAATGCCAGATGAGAATGGTGTTCTTAAACAGAGGGTATCTGCCCCTCCAAAATGTGACCTTAGGCAGTATGCTCTTGCTTCATTGGCAGCTCTCTGAGAAATAAAGAAATACAGTCTCAACTTCCTTTCCTTCCTGAATATTAGGATGCATATGCATAAAAAATTAAATCTTATTGTGTGATAAATCTGTAGTCTTTCCCTGGGTGCCTAGAGCCTGCGTGCTTTTCGTGCTTTTGGGGATTATTTTGATGTACCTTGGCAATATGCTTAGAACAGCTCAGCTCTTCTGCCAACCCAGTATCTTTCTGCTACCAAAGGGGGTGTCCTACTTGTCTTGTTCCCACCCTGATCATGGCCATGTAATTATTTCTTGTGCTTTAGTATTCTGTCCAGTTTGCATCTGAATTTGTTCATTTTGACATTAAAGCTACCTGCTTGCCTTTTTTTTTTTTTTTTNNNNTTTTTTTTTTTTTTTTCTTGAGAGTAATGTGCTGGTTTAGGGAGCTCAATCAGTTCCCCAAAGGGTGAGTGCATAATTGCAGGTGGGGGAGAAGTAGCAGAGGAATGGGTGAGAGGGCAGAGTAGGAACTTCCTCAGCTTGTCTTCTCTGACTGCACCCTCACTTAATAATTTGAAGAATTACATCTGTAAAAGCAAATATTTCTCCTGTGTTTCTTGGCTTTGCCAGGACCTCCACCTCCCTACTGGTGTCTTTTGTTTCTCTAGAATGACTGTCTCCACTCTTCTCCTGGCAGGCCAGGAAGGAGCCTGTCCCAGGTGTTAGTTCAGTACAGCTTAGACAGGCCATTGTGCCACATATCACTCAGCCTTGGTGAGTTCTACTGGAATTTGGTGTGCTGGAAGAAATTGCCATAAATAGAAAGCATTTTCCATGTGAAGTCGTGTTGTGGTCTCTCAATATCATTTAATTAGTTATTTCCCCTAGCCTGGGGAAAAAAATCAAAAACTTCAACAAACCAAACAAAAAAAAAAGGGAGGATATTTTATTTCTAAAAATAATATATTTAGTTTCTGAGTAATTATTTAAACTTGTGGTGTTTAACATAGAAGAGCCTCTGAAAGCATTAAAAACTCAAACAACTCTCAAAAACAGAGGGGTGGAAATTTTTAAAAGTGCCTAAATAAATGCTGTATATTATTTCAGACAGTAATTAGCTGCTTTCACATTTCCTTAACAAACCCAGTTAAGTTTCTTCTTTGCGCTTTTCTAGAGCAGAAAACAGAATCTACTTGAATAGTTTTAGTGGGAACTTTATCTTCTGATAGGAGTTTAGGTACGTGGATGTCTCTCGAATGCTGTCAGGGTTCTTGTGCCCCGAGGTGGGGCTGCGCTGAGCAGCTGCAGGCTGAGCTGGCTGTGAGAAGAGAGCTGCTGCTTTGTCTTGACAGGCACTGGAAGTGTAACTGAATCCAGTAGCTCTTTTGTTATGAGCTGTCTTTAAAAATGCTTAAGTCTTTGTAATTTGACAGTAGGTGAACTATAGCAAATTCTTGTTTTGGCTTGCTTTTATGCCAGCTCATCCTACTTTCTCCAGCCTGGTCTAATCTCCCAAGTCTGATCACTCTAAAGAGTTGACCAAAACATTAACTTCCCCTGCTGTGCCTAACAAATACTGGCACATTGGTGTGCACGTGTGTACAGGCAGGGAGAACCCAAAATTCCAGATCTGTTTCAGGTGGGTCTTTGGTTGTGTGTTTGCAGATGGGCCTCTTTCCTAGTTTCGGTAGTTTGGATTATAACAATAAAGTTGTTTTCGTAGTTGCTGTGTCTAAACATAAGTTCTGTGAAATTTCATCATCCTTAGCAGTGGTCTGGTGCTGTCTCCTGTTTCATGAGCCCAGTAGTATGTTCTGTTGCTCTTCCTTCTCGCTCATGCAATTCAGAGAAATACTATTGATCTGCCGTAATTAATGTGGGCATAGGCTTCCTTTTTTAAAAAAATATATATTCAAAGAGTTGTCTGAGGCCAGCTATGTCAAAAATCCCTTAGTGATAACAAGTTTCCATTGCTCTAGTGAGTTAATAATAGCCTACTTAAGTCAGGAGACACCAGAATCTTTACTGTGATAATAGAGAAGTTTCGTTCTTTGTACAACATGAAAAATAAGTGAGATCTGTAAAGTGAACAGGCCAAGAAAGTGGTAGAGCAGGACAAACAGCATCCACCCTTCAAGTTTGCTTTTGTAGTTGTAATGTGCTTCAGCACATACTGAATTAATCAGATGTTCGTGCACTTCATGAGTTAGAAAGGGAGGACTTCCCTTAAATCTGCAGCTCAAATATCGCTGAAGTACATCCTTTGCATGAGGTGAGGGGTTTGCAGCCTGTAAAGCTGTCTAGGAACAGTGGCTGCCAGGGCTGAGGTTTCTCATCAGGGAACAAAGCAGAAGCAAATTGAGGGCAAGATTAATTATTTGGCTGGTCACACGAGCCCTTTCCCACTGCTTTATCTCCAGAGGTGGCCACCACTGCCTCTTTTCTTGCATCTGTGGCTTGTATTCCCTGTGTGAATGGGGAAGGGACTGGACGTCGCTTGAGGAGGACAGCAACTGGATCCAGACTATGTGAGTTGCTTTACTGCTGAGACCGTGCTCCAAGCCTCATTGCTTCCAAAAATAAATCCAGAGTTTATAGGATTGTCTATTCATACACCCTCTCTGGCACATGCAGGGTAAGCCCAGCACTTGCCAGAAGTGTGAGGTATGAACCAAACTCGTACTTTGATGTAGATCTGGTGAGCCAGGGAGCACAGGGGTTTCAGCAGCCAGCACGGTGTGTCCCATCCCTCCCTGTGGAAAGGTCCAGGGAGAGGCACCCGCCTTCATCCCCACAGAAATGTTTTGACCAACTGAAAAAGACTTGGCATCGTTCTGTGTGTGTTGGTGAGTAGGAATGCTGACTCTACCTTCCTGCTGGTCCTATTTAAGAGAGTGTGTAGGCTTGCAATCTGCATCTGGTAAGGTCAGGATGATCGCAGACTGCAGCTCAGTCTCGGGTGCTGCGAGAGGTGAGGAGGATCAGACTGCACAATTGTATCACTGTGGATGAGGAAGGAAAAGGAGGCTGGAGGTTTGAAAATGTAAGAGGTTTGAGGTTGGTTTATATGGGTCATTCAACATAATTAAGAGTGGATTTTAAGTGAAGAACCCTGTCAGAAAGAAGCAGGCACTGTATGACATGCTTGCAGACATTCCTAAGTACTTGGCCATTATTTTTTTTTGTTTGGCTTTTGTTTTGTTTTAATCTCATTTGAGCAAAGTGAATATTAAGAGTGAAAATGTTGGCTGAAGATCTGTAGCTATATTTCTTGTAGTTACAACCACATGGTCTTTCTCTATTTTCTTTCATCCATGGTGTTAAGTTAAAGGGAGTAAAGAATTATTTTCATCTCCTTTGAAAACTCAGTGGTTTGTTGCTTCTAGGTCATAACTTCAGTCTATGCTTTGAAATACTTTGTGGATCACATCAAAATGCGATTGGTCTGTGAACTCAGAGGAAGTAATTTATGGATTCTTTAGCAGGGCTAAAATTTTTTAGCTTGGTATTTCGTTAGTTAGTTGGGAAGACTACAAATGTAAACTATTTAGAAATCTGTTTACTTCAGCTCACAGTAATGAATCTGGTTTACCTTCCGCTGTATTTTCTCTTTCCTACCAAAATTCCAAATTCTGTCAATGGAACTTGTTGGAAAATAAAAATTAAAATGCGTTTCCCTCTTTACTTCCCCTTGGCTTTTCCGAAGGCGTGTTCAGGAACAGCTTGCCATCTGCCGTGCTGACACAGTGTCAGGGAGTCTCTGGTTTTGGCAAGTTTAATTACTGTATCTGGTATGATTGGGCACTTAACTCTGAAGGTGTTTATTGTTATATCAGCTGAGAAAAAGCCAGTTTGAAATTACACCAGTAGATGATTGTCTGATAGTCCATTCCATAGTGACCTGAGCGATCTCATACTGTAGAATCAGTTGCAAAATATATTTGAAATGTATATTAATATTTATTTTATGCCTTGTGTGGATGTTGTATGCATTGCCAAATTTCAATACTTTCTGAAAGAGTTATTTTATGGCTGGTCTAACTGCAGAACAGCACAAACTGTCACCTATTAAGCAAATAAATTTATTTATTTTAAAATATGCAGCATTTACTCTATATTTTCCTCTGAAAGACCTGTATTGCAGTTAGAAGATAACTTTCCCAACAGTATGGGTGAAGTGGATTGAGTTTGAATATAACAAAAATATACCAGAAATATAGGTGTGTGGATTTTATTCTAGTGCATCAGGGTTAAAAGTCACCACTTCATAATGCTAAATTCTGTTAATGAATTTAGAGTATTCATAATTAAATGAATCTTCAGAAAAAATCCATAAACTGAATTATGTGCATTGTAATCATACAGTGAAATAATTCTCTCAAAACCAGCCTGTTCTCCAAATAGCAGATTGGAATAGTTTTCATCAAGTTTGAGAGAGCTGTAAAAATCCTTTTTGACAAATCCTGATTACCCTTTGCATCCAAAACTGCACGTGGATTCAGGGAGTTCTGTGGTGGCTTCATTACGTCAGAG
Source organism: Cyanoderma ruficeps (assembly GCA_008694505.1). NCBI lineage: Eukaryota > Metazoa > Chordata > Aves > Passeriformes > Timaliidae > Cyanoderma > Cyanoderma ruficeps. The sequence continues at coordinate 10,040,160 of VZDJ01000155.1, read as the reverse complement.
AAGAACTTGATGAAACAATAGCTACTCTGTTAGAGACCTGGATTGCTGTGAAATCTGTTCAGAGCAAATCTCCTGAACTGTTTAATAAAAAATAGGATTGTTGAAGGTTTGTTTTCAGCACTAAGAGAGCCATTGAGATGAAGATTCTTATCTTTGCTGTCTGGCTCACTTGAGATCTGCTTCCCATGTGCAGAATTCACAGCAGGCTTTCTCTAGAAAGACTGCCCTATTTCCTTGCTTGCTTCAACAGTTACTATTTAATGTAAACCCAGGGGGTTTTTTGCTGTCAAACAATCTATTTTCAGGACTGTAGCAGCAATATTTTCACTAGAGAAGTTTTTCAATCTGCAAAACTGGAGCTGTTTGTTTTCTTAGGAGTCCAGTGAAGCCTGGTGAGCTGTTCTGCTCAGAACAGGATCTTCAGCATAGCAGAGACACCTTTCGTGCGTGATGGGTCTGTCTGTCTGAGCTGGTCACATTCTGTGACAAGAGATGCCCCAGTGCATTTGGGAAAAAAGCAACCCACAACTAACTTCTTGTAGATGAAGCTGGTAGTTGTTTTAGACACATAAATAGTCCTGATGCAGCATGTATCCTTGCTAAAATTTTCATTTGTAGTGGATTAAACAACAGCTAAGATTAAGGCACAGTCCTTGTCATTTAGAGTGACATTCTTTACAGGGATACATTAAAAGCACTGCACAAATGTCTTCTGGCATTGGGATAATGTCTGAGCCTCTGTCTTTCGAGTACTGCACGTATCTGTACTTTCTATGGAAGTTAGTACAAAAAATGGAGGGTGACTGATATTGTAGATACTGATTCAGGAACAAGTTTTGTAGGTGCTCTGTGTGTGTTGTGCATTCTCTGGACAGGCAGCACTGTTATTCTGTGTCAAATATAGTTCATAATACTTGCTGGCTAAATGCTTTGTTTTCTCCCTCCTCTTAAAAAAAGAAAACACCCCCCCCAAAACTAAAATTATAGAAGCATGTAACTTTAAATTGAAGGGAAAGCTAGTAAATTAAATGCCTGGGATTTGACAGAGTCAAGAGTTTAAAACAAATGGCAGCAAATATATGGCATTAAACTACCTAACCTTTTTGGGTTTTTTTTCTTCCATCTGCTTATTTGCTTAGTTAGCTGAAGTTTTAAGGAGTTTCCTCAAATGATAAATGTTTCCTTGAGGAATGGAGATGTGCTCTGCTGTATTTTTAATACAAAATTTTAAGTATTTTCTTTAGTAGATAGACATTACTGTCTTTCGGCTAGCTCTTCACCTTTTACACATTGGCTTCGTTACTCAGCTCGTCCTGGGGTGAACGTTTTCAGTATCATTCAGTTGATTCGTCCTAAAAATGAGTCCAGGTGCTTTACCTGGATTGTAGTTCTTTCTGCCTTAAGGATTTGAAGCGCCTACTAGAAATCTTCAGTGCGTAATTGATGTAGAGGGGGCTCTATAATGTTATTAAAACATAGTTGAAACTTTTAATTTGGTCCATTTTATTTATGGCTCCTCTTCCCACAGGAAGCTTTGTGAATTCTAAACTACTTGATATGCATTAGCCTAATTGGATATTGTATTTATCACGGTTGTTTGGCTTTGTTTGGCTTTATTCAATGTATCTAGCACAAAAGTCATAAGATAGAGGTTTGTCTGGAATTTCTGCCTTTCAGCTATAGCTGCAGGAGCTCAGTGCATGGCTAGGGTTGGTCTGGGCAGGGTCACAGGTCAGTCCCATGGTGTAGCACGTGTTTGGATAATGGAGTGAGTTTCTCAGATAAGAGATCCTCTGGTAAGTCACAAAGAGTGTGTGTGGTATGTATAGTTATATAAGAAGCAGTATAACTTCAAGTTGAAACATTGTCAGGGGACAATTCCTTGAACAGACAAGCTAAAGGACATTCTTGGTACAGTGTGTCTCTTAGAAATATTTTGAAATTTATCTTGTTGGCTTTAAGTGACCTAGACAGATAGGACTCTGCAGCAGTGCTAGCACGACTGTTCCTGCTGCACATAGTTTCCACTTTGTATTCTTGTTTTCAGGCTTGCTGAAGCTTTCCTGTATTTTCTTCTGTCCAGATGGAAAACAAACGTTTTGGAAAATTTGAGGCAGTAGAGAAAGAATATAGAGTCTATATTAATTTTTAAATAAAGGACAAATAAAATTGGTGGATTTTTTCCTTGAGAAGGTATTGCATGTATTGAGCTGCCATATGGTGTAAGCAGAGATTTGAAAGGTGAAATATGAGACTGTGTAGAAAGTGATATGATTTCTAAATTTGAAGCTCAGTCTATGCAACCAGTAACTGAAATCCCCATTACCAGCCCTCCACAAAGGTCACAGTTTGGCAAATTTTTTATTAATTCAGGTCAGTTTCCTGATTCGGTGGGGAGCTTTATTGAAAAATTTTCAGAACTGCTGGGTTGGTATGCACTATTGCAGGCTCCAGGGCAATATAGTTGGAAAAAGTTAAATTTTGTCTTTGAAACAAATATTGTTACAATATTGTGACTTATAATCTTACAACAGTATACAGTATCAGAAAAGAGTAGAAAAAATGAACTGGGATCCCTTCGTGCATGAAGAAGTTCAGGATTGCCAGCTACAAATATTATTTATACCTGCCATATCTGTGTTACTTGAAAATCATGCAAGTCATTTTGAGATCCTGCCAAGCAGGCAGACTTACTTTCTGTAGAGAAAATAATTCAGACCAAGCTTGTTGAATGAACTTTGAGAATTTCACAGTAGCTTGATAAGGCTTCGCCATATTGCTGTACATCAATTTCTAGAAATTGTCTTCTTATTTTACTAAGTGAAGTTTTTTTTTTAATCATGATTCCAGAGTGAGTATATCACTTCTAGATGATTGAATCAAATCCATTTGCTTTCTGCTTCTTGATGTTCTTTCAGAAGTGCTGAAAGACACAGTGAACTTTGCTCAGAAATCAGTACAACCAGAATGAGGTATCTGTGAAACCTACAGCTTGAATTCAGTCTTTGCAAAAGTCTTGTCGGCCTCTTTGGGATGAAGAGTTAGTAGTTACTGTAGTACTCCATCCAAAAAGGTAAAAGTTAAGAATATTTATGTGTGTAGACAAGATCCTGCCAGCATTGTCTGCTGAGAGGTCTTAATGTGGTGAAAGTTTCATAGACTCACCTGAAGAGAAAAATGAAGGTAGTTCTGGAATAATATAAATCGTATTAAAGTTTTTCTTGTAAGTCCTAAATTTAATTTAGCTTGAGAGATTAAGAATGCACAGGGAAAAAATATGGGAAGCTAAGTTTTTTTCCCCACAAAATGCAATTTTGAAAGGAAAGAAAGTAAATAGTTGAAAAGTAGATCTCTATATGTTGGCGCTACTTGTGCTTTTAGCAAAGAAAAGGCTCCTGACCCGTGTTACCCATAACCACGGTGTAAAGTGCATCTTCTAAAAATATACTGGGAAAACAGAGCGCTTGGAGCACAGGAGCTGCCTGTTACTGGAAACAGAGTTTGGGGGGTGGAGTTGTGTATCCTGTTCAGATGATGAAAAAGCTTTAATAAGAGTAGGCAGTTTTTCTTAAACAGTCTGGTAACTTACATATTGATTTTTGACTTCTGACTTGATCTCCTATTTTAACTTAATCTTTAGCTGATGGGGAAGTACTTCTTAAAGGTAACTGCTGCAGCTGATTTATACTTAACAGTGTCCTCATATCATCTTCCTTTCTCTCGTCATCACAGGAACATTATGTAATAATAGTTCTTATTTACATGAAAGACAATACTTCCTACATTTTTTAATGTGATTTTTTTACCCGTTTACGGGAAGTGTCTTTCACTCAGTTCTCTTCTCTTCTTGGTTTGGTTTTTTTTTGTTGTTGGTTTTGTTTTCCCCTCTTGAAAGAAAGCAAGACTCTAGAATTAGCAAATTCAGTATAAAATCTTCTGCAATAAGGATTAATTGGCATACAGGCATGGTTCTAGAGAGTGTCTAATTTTATCTAGAAGTTCTAAGTATGTTTTAATAACATTACAGAGCTGCTTCTACATAAATAACTGACTTGGGGTGACTGATAGCTGTAGTGATGCTGTGCTGAAAATATTTGCACTGATGAAGAATTGAGAGAAATCCTCAATGAGTGGTTAAAACTATGTAAGACTATGTTCTTTAAGAGAAAAATTGATGAATGGTTAGTTGTTTCATTTTGAGTTGTTGGTGGTTTTTTTGTTTCGTTTTGGTGTTTTTTGTTTTTTTGAGGAAGTGTTTGTTATGAAAAGTGGTGTTGCACGTTGTGAGCCAGTGTTCCTCGTCCCCAGCTTTGATCACCACTCAATAATAAAACAATATTGTGTGGAGCAATTGACGCAATTGCTTGTGGTTTATATTCTTTGGATTTTAGCATCTAGCGTGTTATGCTTGTGATCTCTTGCTTCAAGGTGTGGTTTTAGCCAGCTGGCTGAAACATCTAAGTATTAAATTTCCCTTCTGTATCTTTTTATATTCTGGAGGATCTCCAGAGTTAAGCTTAAACTACTGCAGTGTTAAAGCAATGCTCAGTTTTAAGAAATTAAATACAAAAATTCCCATGTAAACAGTGGGGACTCAGGCAAGATAAAGTAGATTCCAGAACTTGGACTTGTCTCACAAAGGCTAAAGCTTAATAGTGCTTAAAAAACCTTAACAAGGAACTAAAAATTTGGACTACTTATTATATGTAAAAATACGTGTTTAGTATGATATATGTATAAGTGTATGTATACACATATATGAAGTTTGTTTTTGTAGCAGTGCTAATCATCTGATAAAGGCAGAGAAGAGAGAGAGCTGTTTTGTGCCCAACTCTTGGAAGGCAAAGGTGTCCTGGGAAATACTCAGCTCCTTTGTGGTAGATGGTGCACTTTCCTTACCAAAGAACTGAGGGGATGCTACTAAAAGATTAGAGATTAATTCTGAGGACAGCAGAGGAAGAGATCTCTTTCACAAGCCTCTTAAGGGTCAGTCACTTTGTTCTGCTCCAAAGGAGAATGAAAAGAAAACACACCAAAAAACCTCCAACAAACCAAAAAGAGGGAAAAGGACCACGAGTGGAATTGTGTAATGGAATCCTCCATAACACTATGTTTGCGTATAATGTTTCATATCCTGCTTTTCCCTTTGCTACAGCATTCACTCCTGTCTGTAGGGAAAGGAGCTAGGACAGTAGCAAATTATGACCTTGGCTATTTAATTTATTCTAGGTCTTTAAAGGATTAGTTTAAATGTAAAATGCATTGTGTAAGTGCTCATTCTGTTGCCTTGCTTTTCCTTCCATGATTCTTTGCTGTGGATTGTGCATCTTTTCTCCTTTCTGTCTCAAGAAGTGCCTTTACTCTGCAACTTTTCCTACTCCTTGGAAGTGGCTGTTGGCCTTGTTAATGTCAAGACAGAATCTGGAGCAGCAGTTTGTTGCTGTCTTGATAAATTCATCATCAAAATTCACTAAGGCAAAATATTGGAAGGTGATCATGATGAATAATGTAGGAAAGATCTGCTGAGGCTGGGAAATGTTTTGAAAGAAGTTGGGCAGTTCAGAAGTTTTCTGGGGGTCTTTATTAAAATTTGTGGGTACATTCTTGCTTGTAATAATGTCTGTTATCTTGAACTGATATTGAAGTTGCAGTGAGTGAAAAATGCATCCATCTTTGCTTAAACTTCTCTTATAATCCAAAAAAAAAAATCTTAATTTCTTCATCAATTCTGCAGACCTCTGATTAGATACCTGTGAATAATAGCCATCGGTCTTTTTCCCTCTTCTTGTAAAATAAAAGTGTGAAATTTATCAGATTTTTCCAAAGGTAAAATGTAAATGTAGTGCATTGCTGTTAGCAATGAAGTAATTTGAACGTAATCTCAGTAAGGATTTAAAATAATATTGCATAAGATGCAAATTGGCATTCCAAGGGTTTTTTTATGCTTTTAATTTCTAAAAGTCCTGTCTGAATTTCTTTCCCAGTGTATTGCTGAAACATGACATAGATGTTATGCATTATGATGTTGTTTAGCAACTAACTTTGGATTATTATGTAAGATAATGTTAATGTGGTTGTTTAAAGCAACCAAAATGAAATTGTGTCCAGTGGTTAGAATAGTAAGCATTTGAAACAGTGAACATCCTTAATTCCATGTTTCAGAACGTGTTTCAAGTTTAAGCTTAGAACACAGTTCAGAGATCCCAATTAATTTTATTTACTGAAATGAAAAGTTTCTTGGTGAACAAAAGTTATGACCTATTTTTTTGCTAGTTGAAAAGATTGCCAGTGTTATTAGAAAGGTTCCTTACCCAGAATTTCAAGATGAAAATGTTACTTCATTAAAGAGGAAAATAGATTAAATAAGTATTATCTCAGTTTAGTGCAGGTAATTTTTAAAATTTTTACCTGATTTTCTTTCTTAGCAAAGTAAGGTAACAATGTATCTTAAAATTGTTTATGAGGGGTTTTTTGGATATGTATTTATTTACATATTAAAAATTTTACTATTGAATGTTCGCTTTGAAAAATACTACTTCTGATTTTAAATTATTTGTATATAAATTACATAATGGTTGTGGTTATCTCAACTTTTGGAAAGATGTGTGAGATGCTTTTATAAGGTCACTTGTGGTTTTCTTAGTTTTTGAGAGAGCAAACCCCTCATATTCTAACTCTTGTTTCCTTAAAAAGCATTTCTCATTGCTAAAGTATGTGATTTGTCTTTTATAATACTATTATTTTTTTTTGTTTTTCAGTCCCAGAAATCCTGGATAGAAAATACTTTCACGAAGAGGGAGTGTGTGTATATTATACCAAGTTCAAAAGACCCCCACAGGTAAATGAGAAATGGTGCAAGAACTCATTGCTGCTTTTTAATACTAAAAAAATTAGTATTCTCATGAGTGTTTGACTTTTTTTTGTATGAAATACTGTCTTGGGTTTGTGCTTTTGTGACTGGACATTGTAGCTCTGTGGATTGGATTTTCTTTTTCTGAAAGTACTTTGACATTGCAGAAATCTCCAACAAGTGTTTCCCTGTTCCCTTTGCTGCTTCTTACCTGTCCTCCTACTGATGTCTGTGATCTGTTTACAGTGAGGGGGGTGTGAAAAAGAAATTTCTGAAGTCAAAGTCTCATAGAGATATCCTCTACTGGGATTTTAAAAGCATCATTGTATGTGTAGGGTGAAGTGTGAAAATCAACCTGACAGTGTAGGCAAAAGGGGTGAAGAATTCATAGAAGAATAAAGAAAACCAAGAATTGGGGTGAGGAAAAAAAATTTCAAAAAAGAAAGGCTGAAGAAATACTGGCTTCTGGGGAAAATTGATAAGTGAGAACTGTTCAGATTTCATGTGATGTGTAATAATTTTTCATCCTTAAGTTCTTTAAGGAAACTAGGCTGAGAAATGGGGAAGTATGTTTCTAGAGGTGAGGCTGAGGCTAAGAATATTTTGCATATCTCACTTGCTGTTTTTACCTTATCTTAAATTAGAGGTGTGAAATTAAGCAAGTTAGTGATAACTCTAGTGTATATCTAGCTGACTTTTGCCAAGTGTTTCAGGTATAATTTAAGAGTTCCTTCAATGGTTGAGTTTGGCATGTATAGTCATGACATTTGTGTCACAGATAAAATAAAATCAAATTGAAAATAGACTTTAAATTGCTCTTGTTTACTATTTTAATTATGCATTTCAGATCACCTTTTTTTTTCCTTAAGCTTCGTATATGTGAGAGCAGCTGAGAGACCTTTTCTTCTGAGTTTGAGAGAACTTCTGTTTCACTCTTTTCCTTAGAAAAGTTATATCTTAGATATATTAAAAAGTCTCAAAAGAGGCTTATAAATCTCTTGTTATACTGGGGCGGGTTTCTATTTTTCATTTAAGTACTTTGTTTTTAAACAGAAAAAGAACTAAACACTGTAGAATTTTCAAATTATTGTAAATAATTCACCACATTCCTTGAAATCATGTGACATGAGAAGCTTTTAGAATTTACAGCCACAATTGCAGCACATGGAAAATTTGCAAATGCAAACAAAGTAATTAGGAAGCTGTTAAAATTTCCAGAGCATTTAACAAGGAACAGAATGGTCTTCAACACTTGCCCTTTCAGTTTAACCTATTTGTAGCTTACAATGGACTTTACAACTTTCCCACCACATTTTGTCCTTCAGTTTCTAAGAATGGCCTGTGGTTGTTGGTGAATTGCTCACTGTTGTGTGTGAATTATGTGAGAAGTTTAGTCACATCTTTAAATATTTCTTACAGATGCCTTCCAGGATGTCAGATTTGTCAGCAACTTGTCAGGTAAAAGGCCTTTGTAATTACAATATTTATATTTTCTCATTAAATAAGTGCTTTCATAATAGGGTTTTCAAAAGTTTTGATCAACATTATGAGTGACAAGTCAGTGAAAGGTTAGATATAAAAGAAATATAACTAATGTTTAAAGAACTGTCTACAATAAGTAGGTCACGGATTTATAAATGTTATATAAATTACTTGGCTTCAAAGAAGCAATTTCTCCTGGCCTCCAGCTTGCTACCTTCTGAGCTTCAGTATTTTGCATAATAATATGTATTGTAATTGACTATTGCTGTAGGTATTTATGACAACAAGGCTCGCTCTGGAAAAGAGGTTCATCTAATGTCTAGAATCCTTGCTTTCTAAATCTATTCCATTGCTGTTGAATAAAGGAAGTCCTTTTGTCTTGCAATGGCGGTATTGACCAAGGCATTCTCGGTGTGTGTGTGGGTGCAGGTGCTGCTGTGGCCGCCTGGTCAGACAACACGCCTGTTTCACTGCCAGCCTGGCCATGAAATACTCCGATGTGAAGCTGGGTGAGAACTACAATCAGGAAATAGAAGAATGGTCCGTGGAAAAACATACAGAACAGACCTCTACTGATGCTTATGGTGTCATCAACTTTCAAGGTGGCTCTCATTCTTACAGGGCTAAGGCATGTATGATGTTTTGTTGTTTCTTTTCTTATTTTAACCATGTTGTTGCTCAATGCTTCATTTACCTTCTGAAATCAAAGGCTGAAAATATTAAGACTTCTATTGTGGCAAACCGGTGCCCTCTTCTATTCTAGCATTTTTGTTGTGATTTGAATTCTTTCTATTTGTAAAGGATTTTTAGTTGTAGAAATTACTTAAAGCTTATGCAGTTACAGGCTACAGGGAGTTCTTGTAAAGTGATACTCCTGTGTTCAAACCAAAGTGCATGAGAGAGGGAGCTGTGTTCCTTATGCAGCTGGCAGAAGCCCCAAGGACAGTCCAGTGCTCCAGGTCAGATCATCCCTGAGACAGAAGGGCGCTTGGCACAGTTCTTTCATGTTCTTGATAGCAGTGTGTGGCTTCCTTTGTACTTAGTGTAGCTTAAAATTGCTGTGAACCCTTTTCCAGGAGCACAGAAACACCAGCATGCCCACACTCATTTCTGCTTCCGTTTGCAGAGTGCAAGTGGGGTTGCTCTAACCAGTTTAATGGAGTAGTGATTTTTTTTGTTATTTAGAACTTTATTCAGGAAGGGTTCAATTTCTGCCTACTGTACCCTCCTCTGTTCAATAGCTCATACTGATGATGTGGAAGCATTGTAGCTGATCAACCATCTAGTTAGTCTTATGCTGTTAAACATAAGAGTGTTTAAAAGTGTAGGTTTCCTTCTCACCAGGAGCAGGGAAGGAAACCCAAGTAATTGTGAAACTCTTTGCAGGGGACAAAAAGCCTCTCCAGCAGATGGTGGAATTTTTATAGATACTTCTGAATTTCATGTAATTTAGAGATCATCCAGTGCTTTCATAGTCATTTTCTAGGTCACTGTGCCAGTAGGTTGGAATACCATGACCTTTCTATTGTTGTTTCCTTTCCAAAACTTGCTTTCAAAACAGTCTCATCTGGACTACAGAGGATATAAAGGAAGCTTGTTCATTTATTGCATCTGGTGTGTTTTGAGAAAGTGAATTACACTTTCCATAGCCAGGAGTAGGAGAATAAATCCTGAAATACATTCTGGTTCTTCTTTTTACACATTTGATCCTTTTAACTCTGTTCTTGTGCCCACAGTATGTGCGATTGTCATATGACACTAAGCCTGAAGCTATTCTGCAACTTATGCTTAAAGAATGGCAGATGGAGTTGCCAAAGCTCGTTATATCTGTCCATGGGGGCATGCAGAAATTTGAACTTCACCCACGCATCAAACAGTTGCTTGGCAAAGGTCTTATCAAAGCTGCAGTAACCACAGGAGCCTGGATTATAACTGGAGGAGTGAACACAGGTAAGGAACTAGCAAAGAACATGCACAATTAACTGAATTGCAGTTTTATAAGAGCTAAAACATTTAATGTATGGATGCATTGCTTCATCCTAAAACAAAGTAAATTTGAATGAGTTTGGTCAAATGAAATTAAAATTATACATTTTGAACATGTGCATTTGAAAGTGGGCTACTGTTTTGTCTGGAGAAGAGAAATAACATATAGAGGGATTGGGTTTGGGGCTTTTTGTTTGGTTGGTTGTTTTCTAGGTTTTGTGTTTGAAACAAGGAAGAGCTTAGTGTGATTAAATGAAGTACAGTAATGTGCTGGAAACTCTTTAGTTCTTGCTAGGCTAATACTTGTTTTGTTGGATGACTTTGTTTCCTCCTAGTAGATGTAGCATGGTGCCTTTTCTTTGGTAGTGTGTCAGTAAGTCTCCAGATCCTTAAAGAACTGGTTATCTAAATAAAACAATTAAAGGTCCAGTTACCTAAATAAATGTATTCTTAGTAGAGATGTGGCATTCAACGCACTGGAATCTTTTTATGCGTGAACAGGTGTTGCAAAACATGTTGGTGATGCTCTAAGAGAACACGCTTCCAGATCATCTCGAAAGATTTGCACTATTGGGATTGCTCCGTGGGGAGTGATTGAAAACAGAAACGACCTTGTTGGAAGAGATGTAAGGATGAATTACCTAACTGAAATAATGATTTACCTCATTTGCTTTTGACACATCTGCTCAAGCATGTTTTTCCCTTGCTTTGCATCATTGGAATACTTGCTTTACTATGAAGATACGCTGACATCTGTGACTTATGCAAGATCGTTACTGTAAACAAGTTGCAAAATGCAAATGTGCTAGGAGGGGAGCTTGTTCTTAAGCACAATCCTTCCCCCTCCTGATATTATTGAATCAAATAGCAAAAATGCTAAAGTATTACAGAGAATTCACATTTGGAGAGGATAACAAATTGAAAAGTTTAATATAGAGTCTTGAGTGCTACTGTTTGCCAAAGAAGTCACAAATTTATCCCAAAGACACCTTTTCAAAGGATCTTCCCTGCACAAAGTTCAGAGCTGCAGCTGTTGATGTATCCTGATCCAAGGCATGCTTATATGTGTCAGTGCTTCTTGTTGAGCCACCAGTTCTTGTGTCTAATTAAGTTTTGCAGAAACAAGTGTGAATCTGTGCAAGTAAAGGCATTGTTGTGTGCTTACACTTAGGTGGTTGCTCCATATCAGACCTTGTTAAATCCATTAAGTAAACTAAACGTCCTAAATAACCTCCATTCCCATTTCATTCTGGTGGATGATGGAACAGTTGGAAAGTATGGAGCAGAAGTTAAACTGCGAAGAGAACTGGAAAAAACGATTAATTTGCAACGGATCCATGCAAGTAAGTAATTCTGGTGCCTGAGGGCTGTTACCATGGCTTAATGAAAAAGGTGTTGGCAGCAGACATCTGAATTACAAAATAAAAAAATTAAAACTTTTGTTTATACTTCAAGTTCAAAATTGCAAATTTCAGCAGCTGCTTTGGACCCTAGTTATTGCTGGTAGATTGATGATTTCTCTGGGACCACAGAGGAATCCTTTTTGAATGAAGTTGTCTATTTACATTGTAAAAGCAAATCGGGTCTTGGTGTGTTGTCAGACCTTATTGGTCTGATTATTTAATGGTTTTGACACTGATCACTTGCAGTTTCACAGTTTGCAGCTTGGTGTTTTCTGAGTTGTGGAGCAACACATGTATTTTGACCCTTATAGGAATCCCTTTGCAGTATTTCCCATCAGTGGAGGGCTCTCATGTACCTATGCTCAAACTGTGCATGTGTTGTCACCTTTGAGGACTATTGGGGGGAGTTAAAAGAAGAGTTCCATGAAGAAAAATTCTTCAGTTTTCTGCATTAGTTCATGAATGTTTCTATGAGGAATCTCTCTGTTTTGTAGACTGTATCCTTTTGTATTGACCAGCTGTGCAGTGCTTGTGTCTCAGGCTAAAATGTAAAGTGCTTGAAACTGCATTACCAGCAGGTCTGGCAGGCAACATTTTAATGTTGATTCAGTAGAAAAGACAAACCTGATTTATTAAATACATAAAACTGGCCTTAGCATTGCTGTATGCTTACTGTATGCTTACTGTATGCTTACTGTATGCTTACTGTATGCTTACTGTATGCTTACGGCATTGTCTGTGTTTTATTATTTATTTGCCATTTTCCAGGAATTGGCCAAGGTGTGCCTGTGGTGGCACTTGTGTTTGAAGGTGGCCCCAATGTCATCCTCACGGTTCTAGACTTCCTCCAGGAGAGCCCTCCGGTGCCCGTGGTGGTGTGTGAAGGAACTGGCAGAGCTGCAGACATCCTGGCCTATGTCCACAAGCAAACAGAGGAGGGGGGGTGAGTGCCAGCAGTGCCACTGTCACATAACCACTGGATGGGTTGGGGTGGGAGGGACCACAGTGGGTCATCCCAAAGCACTCAGCACAGAATGGTGTCCAGACAGTTCTTGTAACACAGAGATAAATGACAAGATGTACAGATGCATGGCATCTGTGTATGTCTGTCATCCACAGATGAGTTCTGAGACCATTTCTTCTTGAATCTGTATAAAAGCTTTTTCTGTTTAGTGCAGAAAACACTTGCCTGTTTCGAGTGTAGCTTCAAATAATAAAAGGGACATGCTTGGGCTCCACAATACTTGGTGATTTCTAGTTAGTTGTCAGGCTTGCATAAATCCTTAAACACTCCGTGTTGCAGGGGCTGCCCCAGAACCTCAGGGGCAGGGATCTAATGTAGCTGTAAACCAAACACCTTTCTTCAGGGTAAGATCACAAATGGGTCTTCCTCAGAGGAGTGACTAGTTATTTTGTGTCAAAATCTTTTGGTTGAGAATATCACAGAACTCAATATGGGAAACAAAGGGAGAGAGAGTTGAGTGACTTCTAGGAGGCAATAGTATAGGACTGTAGATTAAGTAACCTGTAGTTCTTTCTAAAGGTTACCCAAGGTTTGGCCACAGCAACAGTAATAAGCTTATAGATAGCAGGACTTTGAATGGACATGTTGAAACTAATTAAACACATTGTTGTTCTTACTGTTCATCTAAAACAATTGTTCTCCTCCTTGTTTGTTTCAATCTCAGGAATGTTCCTGAGGGTGCTGAGCCTGAAATCATTTCAACCATCAAAAAGACATTTAACTTTGGTCAAAGCGAAGCAGTTCATTTGTTTCAGACACTGCTGGAATGCATGAAAAAAAAAGAACTTGTAAGTAGATCTTGCCATAGAATTTTCTGTGCAAGGTGCATGCATTTGTGGGTATATGATACAATTTTTTTTTCTTTTTTTTGGATCTTTTAGTTATGACTACTAATAAAGATATACTATCACTGCATGGTTAAAGCAAAACCACTTAATAGAGGTTATGTGTAGCTTGAGTTCAGGGACTGGTGTCTCATTTGGATATCACATTGTGCTGTGTAAGATATAAAATTACCTTATTCAGCTAACTGTGTTTGCTGTCAGGCTAATCTCATAATCTGTAATGGACTGGAGAGGTAAACAGGATACTGTGTTATAGACAGCAGTGAATTGTAATCATAGGAGGAAAAGAATTCAAATTAATTGAAGTCTCCTGCTTAGAAAAACTAACCAGAATGCACACTAAATGTTTAAATTGAGCCTAGACAGGCTTCAAATTGCATTGAAGATAAAGCGTCTTTTATGTCAGGAATTGAAAATTATTTAAAAGATTGAAGCCAATCACCTTTGCCTGAAAATAACTTTCAAATATGTTTTCCCTATTTTTGCTATTTTGGACAGATTACAGTTTTTCATATTGGGTCAGATGAACATCAGGACATTGATGTTGCAATACTTACAGCATTGTTAAAAGGTGAGACTTAATTTTTTGAGGCCATTTGGAACCTCCAGCTATTATTGATTAGTGTTTATGTGATGGATTATTTAAAAAATACCAATAGGAATTGTAAAGTTTAAAACAAATGAGTATCTGTGTTCTCATTGAATAATGCTATAATGTGACATAAATGATGACATATACAACATAATTTTGTGGTGGATTGCTTGGTTTGGCCTTTTTAGGAAGCAGGAATGTTTATTATCTTGCATTATAATTAATTTTAAATTTCCTTCGTTGTGTTTGCTTCCTAAGGCACGAATGCATCTGCATTTGACCAGCTTGTTCTTACACTTGCATGGGACAGAGTTGACATAGCCAAAAATCACGTTTTTGTTTATGGGCAGCAGTGGCTGGTATGTAATGGTCTGGATTAAACAGAATGATAATTCCTAATAGAGAGAAGCACTATTTACTGTAAAGGATGAATCTTGACTTTTGTAGAGAGAGACTTTGGAATGCTGACACGTTTATTTTGAGACAATAATTTGGGTGTACTGCATAGCTTGGTGTGCTATTATGTATTTGAAAATGGTCCAAAACTTTTAGAAATGTGCTAACTATTCTGAATAACTAGGTGAGAAAATACACTACAAAATGCGGAACCTGAATTCATGTTAATCAGATGCTTTTTCTTTGTTACAGTTGCGTGGCCCTAGAAAGTTCTTAAGAAGCAACTAGTAAAATGTACTATTGGCAGCACTGCGGTGTCTTTTGAGGGAGGGACAAAATGTCTGGGTTTTGTAGTTTGAAAATGAGTTTAAGAACTACCTGGTGGCTCTTGTCTTTTCTCCCTATTACTGTAAAAATACAACATGAGCTTATTGAGTATGCAGTCAGAAGGAACATACTGTGTAAGGGTTATTGATTATCATGATGATTCGGACATCTTTGAAGCAAATTGTGCTTTAGATATTTTATGTCTTTTTTTTTGTTTTATCCAATATCAGCCTATAAGAACACCTCAATTATGTGAAACCAAATGTCTCCTTAGTCCCACTGCTTCAGTAGGCAGTACCTAGGGCACAGTTCAAGTCTTCAGGGTATCCTACCATCCTGTAACTGTGTGAAGTTCAGAGGATATTCAGAACTGAGGATGATATGTTTATAGACATGTAAGGTTTTTCCAGCCCTGTAAATAAAGGAGGTTGATACATTAGCTAAGTTCACCCTTTTACTGGCACTCTCTAGGCTCTACCTTTTTGCTTATTTGTTGTAGGTTGGCTCGCTGGAACAGGCGATGTTGGATGCCCTTGTGATGGACAGAGTTGCATTTGTGAAACTTCTGATTGAAAATGGAGTTAGCATGCACAAATTTCTTACAATTCCCAGGCTGGAAGAACTTTATAACACAGTAAGTAGATGATTGCTTTTTAAGCTGCTTTTAGAGCAGTTTTTCAGTTGTGTCCTGGCTCTTGTGCAGCAGTCTGGAGGTTGTGGGGTGTTGGTAGGGAAGGTTCCTGTGCACGAGGTTGGAGTGGGGAAGTGGCTGCAGTTGGCTGCTGTGCACGGCCCCAGCAGCACCAGAATTGTCTCTCAGCAGGGTGTTCATCTGTGTTTGATGGAGGGAATAGAAACTAAAGGGAAAATTGCAGTTGTGGACACACAAAGTGTGCAAAACCAAAGTGGGGAAGGGAATGAAAAAGTCACATGGATGAAACTTGTGCCCAGGATCTGAGATCTGTAGGGCTTCATAGAATAGGTTTTGTCTGAAGCAGTTAAAGTCATAATAGTTCTAGAAAGAGTTTAATTTGTCAGCCTGCATAGTTATAATTATTACTTAGAAAAATTTTGTTGCTGTAGGTGTTGATCTAAGAATTCCAAGGTAATTTTGATAGCAGTATCCAAAGACAGAACAAAGAACCTTCCACCAAAAATTAGCTGATGTGAGTAGTACACAAATATGGCTTAGGTTTGTGTTAATAGTCTTGCTATGTGCATTTGACATAAAAAGAAAAAAGAATGAATTCTTTAGCTAATAAAGCTGTGTAGAGAAGTTTCCTTGAGAAATTTATTTATTTATTATATTTATTTATATTTTATTATGTTTTTATTTTTAAAATTAGTTTTAAAAATTATCTCTTATAGTGTTGCTGTTGCATGCTAATTTCTCATTCCAAATTTCCCCTCTCTTTTGTTATAAAGAAACAAGGCCCAACTAACCCAACACTCTTTCATCTTGTTCGGGATGTCAAACAGGTATGCTGTCCATGTAAAAATCTGTCAAAGTAGCAGCTATTTTTTGTTAATTTCTTGTATTTGACTACCAATTTGATCTGCAGTTTATTAATTGAATTTTATTTTAAGTATTAAGCTACCTCTGCAGACATTTTGGTAGTTTACAATGCTTCTGTTGTATGCTTGGTGCCCTGTTGCCTAAAAGATGTTAAACCCAAAGAGTGTTGTTTTTCATCTTTCTTTTGATTATTTTCCTTCTTGGGGGGATTGAAAGCTGGTGCTTACAGCATGGAGAGATTTTGGCTTTTAAAACAATAGACAAAAATCCCCAGTGGTTCCCCCACCAACGAGTCTGTGTTCTGTAAGGGGAGTTTATGTAGAATAAAAAGTATAACCTGGTCTTTCTTTAAAATTAATAACTGTTGAGCCGTGTAAATGCTTTTTGGGTTTTGTGTTGAAGGGGTTTTTTTATCATTAAAAGCTTCTTTGTTTTTAATTATTATTTAGAGCTATGATAAAGCATATGGGAACACTCTAAGCAAGTTTAATGTTATACCTTGAGAAAGTCAAAATACCTTTTGTATTCCTAGGGAAATCTTCCTCCAGGGTATAAAATCAACCTGATCGATGTGGGACTGGTTATTGAATATCTGATGGGAGGAACTTACAGGTGCACCTACACAAGGAAACGCTTTAGAGCGATATACAACAGTCTCAGTGGAAACAATCGGGTACGTGCACGTGGGTAACAGCCCATTGGTTCTCCAGTGAAAAAACCCAAACATTTGTGTTTTGTAGAATGATTGAATCCAGGTTGGTTTGTTCTTTTTGTCAATGGACTGATTGTCTTAAATGCAGTAGTAAGGGCTGTGAGGGCAGCTGAGGACTGTATTGGGATTGAGGGCAAACAACAGGTTTTGTTCTCCTCAACTTTATTCTAGCATATCCTAATTCCTTCTTTGATTCATTCTTTTCCTACTCACTGGGGAAGAATGGACACCACACATGCAGTTTCACCAGGGCTTGGGATGCAGTTATTTTATTTTAGGTTCTTGTGCAAGCTACACTAGCCAACGAGTATAACTGCCCGTTTAGTGACTTCTAAAAAATAATGAAAACAAACGAGAAGCAGTGAGAATTCTGGTTGTGCTGTTGTATAAGTTCATCCATGTTTCAGTAACCAAACCCCTCCTCCTTGTTGCAGAGATCTGGGCGAAATCCTTCAAGTACTACTCCTCAGATGTGTAAAAGCCATGAGTCTTTTGGTAACAGGGCAGACAAGAAAGAAAAAATGCGCCATAATCATTTCATCAAAACAGCGCAGCCGTACAAACCAAAGGTGAGGATTGTGAGGGGAGCACGCTGGGGTTTATTTTGAGTAGCTAAGGGTAGGGAGCCTGCTGGAGATCCAAATGGTACTGGAGTGTGTGTAGCAGCAATTGCATTGACTTTGGTAAAGCTGGAATTTCAACCTTGCTTTTGTACTTGTTTCTAAACTGCAGCTTTTTTACAGGATTCTGTAAAGGGTGTTTCTCTTTCTGTATAGTGTTGTGGATAGGCTTTGATATGTTAGGGACCAAAAAGCTCATCTTTGACAGAGTTCTAGTAATGAGGGTGGGATTCACATATATTGATAGATGGAGCAAGATTTGGCCATATGTTAGTACTACAAGCAGTTTCCATGAGTTATTTTATTTGTATGTAGGTATATTAATTACAGCTTCTCTTTGATCTATAATTCAAATTAATTCAGTCTCATAGTTATTAAAATGAATTGTATTCAACTGAAGTTTTTGAACAAAAGTTCCAACCGCTTTTCAAGTCTTCAAAAATGTTCTTTTTTCATTTTATAATTATTAATAATTTCGTATTGGATCACTCAGCGTTTTATTTCAAGTTGCATCATGACCAAGCATCGCGACTTAAAATGTGCCTTTGTGGTTTTATTTTAAAGATTGACACTGGTGCAGAAGAGGGAAAAAAGAAAAGAACCAAAGATGAAATAGTTGACATAGATGATCCTGAAACGAGACGTTTTGCTTATCCTCTGAACGAGCTGTTGCTGTGGGCAGTGCTGATGAAGAGGCAGAAGATGGCTCTTTTCTTCTGGCAGCACGGCGAGGAGTCCATGGCCAAAGCTTTGGTGGCTTGCAAAGTCTATCGGTCCATGGCATATGAGGCGAAACAAAGTGACCTTGTTGATGATACTTCGGAAGAACTGAAACAGTATTCCAAGTAAATTACATTCCTGTTGTTCAAAATATTTTCTTGGTATCTGCAATGGAAGTAGTGGGCTACTTAGGAGCAAAACACAAGTTGTTCTGGTAGCACACTTGAAGACAATTATGTTTGCAAAAAGGTTTAAGTGGAACTCTAGTAGAAGCTTTATATTAGATATTGCTCTTTCTTGAGGGCTGTTAAAAGTCTTGATTTATAGTCAAATAAAAGGAGGCTCAATGTGCCATTTTCTTTTGTGTAATTTCTATGAGTGTTTTAATAGCTGTTTTAGCATGTGTAAGTTTTTAACAGCAGCCACAGATTTGTGTATTGTGGTTACAAATTACAGTGTATCTGTACAGAAATAATAGTCCCTTTGAGTTGTGCGAGTTGGGAATTAGTGCAAGAAAAGTCACTCTAAACTCATGGTCATTTCTATAGATACTATATTTTGTTTTGTTGTTTTTTTTCTTCATTTTAGCGAGTTTGGTCAGCTGGCAGTTGAGCTGTTAGAGCAGTCCTTCCGACAAGATGAAACTATGGCAATGAAATTACTGACTTATGAGCTTAAAAACTGGAGCAACTCCACTTGTCTGAAGCTGGCAGTGTCCTCGAGGCTCCGTCCATTTGTAGCTCACACTTGCACACAGATGTTGTTATCAGATATGTGGATGGGAAGGCTGAACATGAGGAAGAATTCCTGGTACAAAGTAAGCACTGTTGCAGTTTATTCATGTAAAAAGGGTCAATGGAGTTTATGTTTAAAGGGAAGGAAAGTGTGTGTTTAAATGCTGTTAGTGTAAAGCTTTCACAACTATAGCTTTTATTAATAAATCTCCTGTAACATAATCAAAACTGGAATATTTGTTGTAAACGCTTCTTTTGACACTCTATTATCTTTTCAAATAAGGTACAGAAATATAGAAGGCAAAAACCAGGCAAGTAGCCTTTAATCAGAGGCTTAAAGAGATCATGTGAATACTAATCCACTACTAAAAACATAGTAGTAACAACCCTTAACAGATGGAAAACCTGTTGTAAGACTATAGTTTCATGCATTTTGGCTTTTTACAGGGGGCACATAAGACTTGATGTAAAAAAGCTTTGTGGATATCCTATTTTGGAGGAACTCAGCAAAAGCAGGGCACAGGACAAAACAAGGGTAGGCAAATTGGGGACAGGTTTTCCAGTGGTGCCCTTTGTGTGCTATAGATCAATTATGATCTAGACAGAGATAATTGATATAGATCAATTGAACCAAAATGTGAGTTGCATATTTCTTTGAGAAATTAGGTACCAAAACCTAATTGTTGCCAGAAATATAATGAAATACAACTTTCCTACAAAATATCTTCAAGCATCATTTAACTTGTGACCTACTAAAATCCTCTTTGATAACTGATTAACTGTTTTCTTGCTTGCTTTGTAACAGGCTAATGACAGTAAATAGCTTTCACTTACTCTCTTCATCTATACCTTAGCTCATTTTTTTATCATAAATTGAAAAAAAAAATAAAACCCAAACTAAAAATCCCCAAACAAAACATACACCACTCCCCTCTCCCCACAAACCACAACCTTTTATATGCTTTTAAAATACACTTTAACAATACACCGTTCCAGAGTTTCTGGGAGTGGATTAAATAACAGAGTGTGAGCAGAATATCTCTGTCTTCAGGCTTGGAGTGCATTCTTTCTAGTAGCTTTGAATTTTGGAATTTCTTGGTTTTTCCCATTTCCTATGTCTTCAAGTCAAGAAACACTCTGTATGTGATCGTAAGCTCTTAAGTGTATATACAAGTAATAACAACTAATTGTTTTCTACGTTTTTCCCCTCAATAGCAAGCAAGTGAAATTTAGATACTATATTTTCAGAGGCTATTCTGTGTGTTGGTGTATTCTGATGCTTTAATGTAGTTGTGAGCTATTTACACTTAGTCTTCATCTTTTCCAGGTGATACTGAGTATTCTGCTCCCTCCTGCTATACTGCTGTTGGAGTATAAGACCAAGGCTGAAATGTCACATATTCCTCAGTCTCAAGATGCACATCAAATGGCAATGGATGACAGTGAAAACAACTTCCAGACTGCAGCAGATGAAATACCTATGGTAATGTGGGGCAGAGGGAGGTACTAAAAACAATATTCCTCACTTAAAGAATCACATTTTTAAGTCAAGGAAGCAAAATTTAGTACCAGAAAGTATTTTTGCATGGGAAGTTAACAGTCCTTTTCTTTTTTAGGAGGTTTTTAAAGAAGTGAGGATCTTGGACAGTACTTTCGAAAAGCATGACATGGAGACTCCAGCAAAACCTAAAAGACTCCCAATTACACAGAAGTTTTATGCATTTTATCATGCTCCGATTGTGAAGTTTTGGTTTAATACGGTGAGGTTTTTTCCGTGTAGTGTGTATTTTATTTGGAAATGTAGCACAGATTTTTGGGTTATTTTCCCAACACGTAGCTGTGACTGAATCAACGTTGAGCACTTTCCAAAAAGCAGACAGAAAACCCCTTACCTTGCTGAGCTGGAAATGAGAAATACTTGATTTTATAAAACTGCATAAGCACATGCTGTGCCCTGTGGTTTGGGTTTATTTTAATTCTGTTCTGACTAATTATTTTCATCAGTTGCTGCAGCAGTTCTATAAACATGTATTAGTCTGAAGTGCATGCACAGCTTCATTTCAATCACTGTAATAGAAATGCTAGAATTTGTACTAAAGGAAAATAGCTGTACTGAGAGTGAAGCTTTGCTAACAATAAATAGCTTATTTCAGCTATTTTTCCTTTCCTAAGATGAAAACATTTGTATCCCCTTATAAATAATATGTCTGTTTAAAGGGATAAATACAGTCCTGCAATCCTACTTGAAGCTTTGATTGTAAACCACATCAAAAGAGTCTATGTGCATCTATAAAGATCCTTCAGTAATTATATGTATGTGTTTTATTTGGTTTTTTAGTTGGCGTACTTAGGATTCCTCATGCTCTACACATTTGTGGTTCTTGTAAAAATGGAAGAATTACCATCTGTTCAGGAGTGGATTGTTATTGCTTACATTTTCACATCAGCAATTGAGAAAATTCGTGAGGTATGCCTGTAACAATCTGGGATTTTAGCCTTTTTTGTCAGTTAAAACAGTGTGCTTTAAACTATTATTCTGTAAACAAGAAAACTGAAGAAACTTCAAACATCAGAGTACATGATGCAATACCTTTATCTTGAAGCTTGGTATAGGCTGCTAGATGGAGGCCTTGTAAAACAAGGTGGGTAAAATGTCTATTTATTTGTCAGGCAGGCTCTACCACTGTGCTATGACCAAGATATTGAAACAAAAATAAAGCTTTAGTGACACAGGAGAGCCATCATATCTACAGTGTTCCAGGTCAGCAAGAGACTACAAAAGTTCTGTAATAATTTTTAAATGGGAGAGATTAAGTTAGTCCCTTAACTTGGTACCTCAGGCTCAACTGAAGGCAGGTAGGGTTCAGTTTTGTCACAATAACTGCGTCAAAAGAAATAAAAACATCGCCAAAAACCACTAAATCCAAAATTCCTTAATAAGTTGTTTAGACAGAGCAAAACCCTCCGTTCCTTGTTGTGAAGCTGACACAGTTAAACACTGGTTTTGATTGCTCAGCATTTAAGAGTTACCCATTTGAATAGCTACTATGTTTTTGTAAGTATAAAAATGTTAGTTATCACATATTTTACTGTTGGTCCCTGTGCCATAAATATGAGCTGTCCTGACCTTCATTTCTTTTACAGATTTTTATGTCAGAGGCTGGGAAGATTAATCAGAAGATCAAAGTGTGGTTCAGTGATTACTTCAATATCAGTGACACGGTTGCCATTGTCACTTTCTTCATTGGGTTTGCGTTAAGATTTGGAGCCAAGGGGAATTTTGGAGAAAACACTTACAGAGAAAATTACGTCTTTGTTGCTGGAAGAATAACATACTGTCTGAATATTATTTTTTGGTATGTGCGATTACTGGATTTTCTAGCTGTAAATCAACAGGCTGGCCCTTATGTTATGATGATTGGGAAAATGGTAAGTACTGTGTTTGTTACTGATTTTTTTTTTTCCCCAACTGCACCCATTTATGACTTCTCTCCATAGTTTTATTTAGTTAGAAGTTTCTTCTCCTGCTGTAACAGGATAACAACCTGGTGTGCAGAATTAGCTAGCTGGAATATAACTTGAAGGGTTTCAAAAGGAGCACTGATTAGAAGGCTTCTATTTTAGGGCTATCCCTGTTACATAAATGTAAAAAAATGGCAAATCTTCCTTCTCTGGCCTGTTTTGTTCTCAGATATCAGAGATTTCAATGAATATCATGAAGCCTTTTTTTTTTTTTAATTCAGCTTCCCATTTAGGTCTGAAATTTATAGCCTTTGTGTTCTTTAGGTCAAAACTTTAACTTCTTTAGTGTCCTAAGCACCTTCATGTTTTTGTGCTGTGGAAAACTGGGAATAGATTGTGCTTCTTGTCATCTCATACAAAAAAATATTAAAATTGTTTAAACTTAAATTTAAATAACCTAGCTCTACTGTCAGTAGCAATCATTTTAAGGCTTGAGAGCTGTATATATGAATGTGGAAGGGGCTTTTGTGTTTCTTCCCTCTGTAAAATGGTTCTTACAAAATAGAACCCGTTCATTCTTTAAAAATAAGGGCATTAGGTTGCTGATTTCTCACTTTAATTTCTTGGAAGAGGCATAGGTCTGTGTTCCTGCCCTTGGAAAACTACCTCTGGTTTTTGTGCAGCTATTGAGTACCTTTAGGAAGGAATGTTTCTTTGTCAGCTGCTCCTTGTGTACCTAATAGTATTCAAGTTGAAAGGGAAATATGCTCAGTTGCCTTTGGCCAAGGATACTAAATATGTTATAAGAAAGGACTGGAAAAAAACTCAATAGTTTTGGGGTTTTTTAACAGGGCTTGTTATTTAACAAAATTTTCTGACTGAAATATTTGTATCCTGGACTCTTTTCCTTATATAATACATAGAATTTCTCAAGTGTACACTGTCGCTGTAGAAGTTTTTAGAGTTGTGAGATCATATTTATGACCTTATGGATTAACTGACTTTTTTGTGTTAATAGGTGGCCAACATGTTTTACATTGTGGTGATCATGGCACTTGTACTACTTAGTTTTGGTGTTCCCAGGAAGGCAATACTGTATCCTGATGAGGCACCCTCTTGGACTCTTGCTAGAGATATTGTGTTTCATCCATACTGGATGATTTTTGGTGAAGTCTACGCCTATGAAATTGATGGTAAGATACTGCAATTATGAAGCAAGTAAAAAGAAAACTTACTCTGATAAGGTCTTCTTAAAATCTTCTGAAATTCCAATTTTATGAAAGTCCCAGTACTGTTGGCATTGATTCCATTCATTGGAATATTTCCCTTTTGTGGGTTGCAGCTGTATAACTATGTGACCTGATTTTTCATTTTCTTTTCTAAAACTTAATTGGCTTAGAATGAAAACTACATAATTACAATTTCTCTCAAGGCTGTTCCTAGGAAGATTTTGGAATTCTGCCCCACAGTTATCATGACAAAATTTTGGCAATGGTGGTGTACTGTGCTTTTTTTAAAAAGCCAATAATATGATTACAGCATAGTATCAGGCAGAAACATTGTCTCTGGTATTTTTCTACCATGTTCCTAAATGCGTGGAGACATTTTGAACTGCAGAACCAGTGCATGATAGTTGGTTGTTACAAACTGTAAGTGACCTTTTATTTTAGGGTTTTTTTTTGTGTCTATCCCTCCTGGGAGTTCTAAAAAGATGTCATGTCTTCTTTGTATCTCTTTTTCCCAATACAGTTTGTGCAAATAATTCTGATGAAAAAGTTGCTCATCTCTGTGGCCCAGGAACATGGTTGACCCCGTTTCTTCAAGCTGTCTACCTCTTTGTACAGTACATCATCATGGTTAATCTCCTGATTGCATTTTTCAAGTAAGTATATAGATAATAGTTAATTTTTGCTAATAATTGGACAAGTATCAATCTCATTGCAATAAGATGACAAGAACTGATGCCAGATCAAAGCAATTCCATTTCCTGGAAGTTTTTTTCAGGTTCTAAGGCTGGTCTTTGTCTCTTCCTCACTGCAAGCCCATGGCTGAGTTAGTGAAGTGTATGATGTGACTGGCTCACATCATGTCTGTGAGGTCAGGGGAATCAGAAGTTCAAGGAAATTTGAAGGCATTTTGTAACTTCTCTTTGTTAGAAAACAAACAAAATTGTTTCTTTGTCCTTATTGACTGTTGTTCTTAAATTCATGTAATGTTCTCCAGTTGGTTGGGTTCAATTGTAGTAAGTTTTCTTTCACAGCTCTCTGTGAGAGTTTGATTTATGGGCATAAGCAGCTCACGAACACTGGAGAAGGCAGACTGCAGAATTAACCTGGTGTGATATAAAATTCTGGGTTTAGTTAGAAAAAATTAGTTTTTTTGTTCAGCAAACTTGAAATTTGATCTAAGTGTAATTTATTTATAGTAAAGATACTGAGATGTTGCCTGATAGAGGAGAATTTCTTCAGCCCTCTCCTTGCTCTGGATCATGGTGTTCTCTTGAACGTGTTCCCAACTTCCACAAAAATAATTTTGCAGCAAAAAACGTGTTTATGCTTTTGTCTCTTAACTGGCTTCAGAATTCAAGATTGTTATCAAAGTGTTAAAAAAAACAAACAATCCAAACACCAACAACTCCCCAGCACCCCAAAAAACCACCTTGATGTGTTAATATTATTCTGTTCCCTTTCAGCAACGTGTATTTACAAGTCAAGGCAATTTCAAACATTGTGTGGAAGTATCAGCGCTATCATTTCATTATGGCCTACCATGAAAAACCTGTTCTGCCTCCACCACTGATCATTCTTAGCCACATGGCTTCCCTGTTCTGCTGTATATGTAAAAGAAGAAAGACAGACAAGACTTCAGATGGGCCAAGTATGAACAGTTATCCAAAAAATTGCAGTAATGTTTTTGGTATGGTTGAAGCAAACTGTCAGAAAAGCACCATGTTCTTGGTTATAATATGTATTTTGAAGCAAGTCAAAGTGGGTCTTAATTTTATGTGTTTTCAGTATTGATAATTCTTTTGAAAATCACTGTGGTTTTCTCAAGAGTTTAATGCCAGCCCCTAGAAATTGCCAGTAAAACTAACCTATCACACAAACAGATTAGATTTCTTGTCTTCGCTAATGGAGATTTTTTTCTTTCTGTAAAACTCCTTTGAAACTTTAAAAAAAAAAATCCAGCTAAGGAATCTAGCTTCTGCCTCAAAGATAAAGGGATTAAAGGGTAGGAGTGTAAGAAACGATAATATTGTGCACATATCCTCTCAGAATTACTATTTTTATTTTGTTTTATTGTCAATCTTTGACCTTAAACTTTTTCTTGCAATGAGGGAGGAAGGGTTGGTTGTTTTTATCATGGTGTTTTATTGTTAACATCCTTTGTAGAGTTGTGACTATTGGTTTTCAGCACTTGCACAATTTCACCACATATGTGTCATCTTAACTATTGATCTCTCTATAGAACTCTTCCTGACAGAAGAAGATCAGAAGAAACTTCATGATTTTGAAGAGCTGTGTGTTGAGATGTATTTCAATGAAAAGGATGATAAATTCCATTCTGGAAGTGAGGAGAGGATTCGAGTCACATTCGAACGGTAGAATATTTGCAAGTAAAATTTCTGAATAGAGAATTAGAACTTTTACAGGGTTTTTTTAATGTACTTTAAAGGGGAGAAATGCAGCTCAAGAACATAAAGTGTTTATGCAAATTTTATATGGTGTCTTTCCATTGCTGTGCAGAAACTGATAATGTGATTGATGCTTCTTGATCTGTAGAAGCACTCAGTAAACTGAGGCAAACATATTATTTAGATTCCCATGATGTTTTAAGTAGAACTGATAAATTTCAGTAAGTGCTGTAGGCCCTCTATTGATATCTGTTTTAATTCTGTGATTCAGAAGTGTGTACAAATGTTGTATTACAAAACAGCCCAATGCTATCATATTATTGTGACATTTCATTTCAAAGTTGTTTTTCCCCCCGATTAAATGGACAGGAAGGGTTATAATCATGTTTCTTTTGCCTATTGAGAAAAATACATTTCATATCTACTTCATAATTTGATTTTTCTTAGGGTGGAACAAATGTGCATTCAGATAAAGGAAGTCGGTGATCGTGTGAACTACATTAAAAGGTCATTACAGTCTTTAGATTCACAGATTGGCCACCTCCAGGATCTGTCTGCTCTAACTGTGGATACTCTGAAAACACTGACAGCGCAGAAAGCCTCAGAAGCCAGCAAGGTTCATAATGAAATCACCCGGGAACTAAGCATTTCAAAGCATTTGGCACAAAATCTCATTGAGGATGGCTCTCTCAGATCATCTGTGTGGAAAAAGCACAGCATTGGAAACGTCTTTGGTTCTCTTCCACAAGGAGGCCTTGAGAGCAATAATGCTTTACTCTGTAACATTTCTATCCGCGATGACAAAGAAGTCCAACACAAGACAATCGGTCAGGAGTTGGCTCTGGTTCCCCGAAGAGAAGAAAAAAACTTCCAAGAGGCAGGTTCCTCAGGCAGTGCCTTATTTTCAAATGCTATTTCCCCTCCAGAACTTCGCCAACGAATACAGGCTGCAGAGATCTCAAAATCCACTAGTAAAAATAAAAAATTAGGCAACTCATCCAACAGCATGCCACACGTAACATCCCCAACAACAAAGTTTTTTGTTAGCACTCCATCTCGACCCAGTTGCAAAAGTCAGCTGGATTCTTCAGCAAAGCATGAAGAGACTGTTTTCTCTAAGGCTACAGAAGGAGATAATAATGTAGAATTTGGTGCATTTGTGGGTAAGTATAACAAAATAGATTCTGAATGTCCTGAAGTCATTATTAGCTGCTCTTATCCTCTTGCTTCTGGCTCTGCTTGCCTTGCTTTCACCCAACCTTGTGTTGAAAATGGAGGATACGTTAATTGTGGTTTTATTCATGATGAGAATGACACTAATGATAACTACAGCTGCAGAGTTGACAAATGTGCTCACCAATCCCCTGTCAAGTTAGCGAAGAACAAGCCCCAAACGAAGTTCTCTTTGTCAACGGGCGACTTGACGTCAACAGTCAACTGTGGCGGCTCACATGGAAAATTGAATATTAAAGATGAACTTTCCAAAAGTCAGCATGTCCATGCAATGGAACTGCAAACCCGAGATTTATGTTCTAACATCCTTATGGGACTACTTCATAAACTGTGGACCAAATCTAAGCCACAAGGTTTGACTTATCAAGAATTGTATGGTATTTTGGGTGTATTCCGGTTGCAGGTGACTTTATTCTACCATTTTGCTCTGCTTTTTTTTGCATTTAACATCTCTAATTTCCCTATGTTGCTTGAATGTGTTTTTTTAACTGAAATTACAATTTCTCCATAATTCTGTCACATAGACAATATTTTTCTGAGAAACATTATCCAGTTGTTTAGTGTAGCAGTTTTGGGCAATTAGCAACTGTACAACTTGGTACGGGCACTGTAGACAAACCTTTTGAGACTCATTATAAAGCTCCTACCTTGTGATTGCATAAATCAAAAATATTGTCTATTTCTTGACGTAATTACAGAACACTACTCAGGCTGATGGAGTCCTGGACAAATATCTTTGTGGTATCTGTGTCAAGCTGAGGGTTCCTCCTATACTATATTTCTAAACACTGTTACGGCTGGGATCTTCCACTGTTGCCTGGGCTATCCTATGTTGGGGCTGTCATTTTGGAAGCTTCCAAAGTCCTTTAGTTCAATACAACACTTTGCCTCCCCTCAAGTTCTGCTTAACAGTAGAAAGGGGGATGATTTTGGTTAGTTACCTGCATTTTTGAGTGGTAAAACAGTGGCAGATTCATTGCAAAACACAGGTGTGGGTTTACTAACTGATCCCTGTAAAGTAGATAATGCTTTAAGTATGCTAAGTGTTTAGTAGAAGATTGTAATCTGGAATTGTCAGGTTGCCTGCAGAGTTGTTGTCTTGCTATAGTTGTTTAGGGATGTCTCAGTGTTTCCAGAGATTTGCTGAGGTTGTGTAAATTTAAATCTCTAGACAAGCATTTATTCTACTGCTGTGAAGTTTGGATTTTTAAGGAGTTACCTACATTAGCTATTTGTGTACAAGTGCCTCATGATTGTAAAAAGAAAGCAAGGCTAAACAGAAATTATGGACAGTGATTGTACAACTCTTATCTAATCTTTAAATGTACTTCACCACTAATAACTTTGAATACTAACTATACTTATTTACTGGAGCCAGATTTTTTGTATATGGTCCTCTGACATCTCTAGCATTTAGAACATACCCTTCATTCTTACTGTCCTCAATTTACAACACTTGTCATACCATGCAGGTTTCAATTGTGAAGCCAAGTAGATTTTCATTCATTATATAGCCACATGCTTGGGAAAATTCTGAAAATATTTCTTGTAACTGGGAGGATGAAGGGTATATTGTAAAAGCTACCTCCAGGAAACTGTCTGCTTTCCCTTCATTTGTCGAACATATATAGAAGTACTGTAATCCAGGCCTCGTTCCTTTCCTGTGAGGAGCATACGCTTCAGTAAAACTTAAAGTATTAGCTTTACTTTTTGAATTGTGATGCTCCACACCTCAGTGCAGGAAAGGCAATAGTTTGATACTGTTACACTGATCTTTACTTTAGTGTGTTTGTAATGTCTTTCCTAGTGCAAACAGGCACACAGACCTTAGGTGGTTTGTAACCCTTTGCTATGGCGATGCAGACTATTGGCATGGTCAGAACATTGGAGGTTGCCTTTGATTTTGAATACTCTTTTTGAATTCACTGTGTCAAAGGTCACAGAGACAGCATGGACCTACAGCGGTTCAAAGAGGCAGCCAGCAAAATGAAGGAAAGAAGTGCTGATATTGAGGTGAGCATGAAAGGCTTTGTCAGTTATGTCAATGGGGATAATTTTCTTTTAAACTGTTAAATCACAATATGTTTGGAAAAAGTTCGAGACCAAATATAATCAAAAAAATGTACACATTCCTTGCAGACTGCACTTTGTATCTGTTTCAGGATTAAAAAAAAATCCAGTGAAAACTCATATAACCTTAACTGCCATCAAGTATTGTTGCTTCATAATAGGATACTAGTGAAATAATAAGCTCTGAGGTTATGAGCTAAGATGACTACAACTGTGAATCAAGATTAAAATTAAACATGCCATAATTAGTGTTTAACTAAATGTTTTACACTCAAATTTCAAGATCAGCCGTTAGGAAGACTAGAGTAATTTTCATTATAATTTATAGAGCAAGATGACAGTGTATATACTTTTCAAAAGTGACAAAAATTGTTCATTATCCTTCCAAGAAGAAAAAGCTTTTTAATAAAGTCATCATAAACTAAAACGAATAATGTCCATTTTCTTAAAGAATAATAAAAATTACTAAAATTGAAGAGTGATTAATCGTATACCTGCCTTCCAGGTACTATAGTGTGAGTGTATGTGTATATATGTGTGTGTATGTATAAATGTATATGAAAACTAGTTTCTTCCATGTGGCTGTTGAATTAGTACATACAAATTACTATTTGCAGTTATCATGCATTCAGGGGAGAATATGCCTGAGAATTGCATTATGACCATGTATAATGCGTGACCAAAAAGCATTTGGTGTGTATTTTTTTTGGCACAAATCATTTGGTGTTAATGTTGACAATTTACTTTGTTTCTTTGATAGGAGCAACAGGAAGACTTCAAAAAAGCTATATTGGAGGGTATAGAGACAAGCAGACTTCAAGTAAGTAAAGAAAGTTTCCATTCAGTAGGGACATTTTTTTCAACAGATACTTAAAGTATTCTTTCCAGTAAAGACATAGGTCTCTGTTCTGATCTGATTATCTGTAAACTGGATGTCTCCTTGACACAGGTCTAAACAGTTCTGGTGTTTAGGGATGTAAAGAAACAGTTTTCATGCACACAACCACACATCTGATAGACATTTTGGATGTACACACACAGGTGCCTGTGTATGTGTTCATGTGTTTGGGTGTATTCTGTAAGATAGAAGGGTGAAAATGGGTGGTAACAACTTCCTAACTTATAATTTTAGGAATCAAAAGCAGGGCGCAATGAACATTTTATTCATGTAACCACTCGGGTTGATAGATGAGTAAGACCTATGCCAGTCTACACACAGTCCTAGTTTGTGTTGACACTATCTTTCTCCTTTTTTGCAAAAGATACTTTGTTGTCAAAAGTTGACCACCTCAGTACATACTCCAAGAATGTATAGTTGCTGTGGAGTATGTCCATGAGGAAATTTCATTCATAACCCACAGGTTTTTATGCAGCAGGAGTTCCCTACATTTTGTTGTTATTTTTAAGTGGGTGTAGATTGAAATTGACATTCTTACATGAGAATTGAGAGCCAACAAAGGCAAGAAACAGGTGAGCTGGATATGGTGCTTGTAATGATCCAGTCTAATGGAGGTTTCTGTACTTGTATCCTGTTGTAGCATTCCCTTGCAAAAATCTCTTTTGGTGTGGGTCAGGAGTCTTAATGTGTGCCTGAAAATGTTACAGCTTGTGACTACTGTGAGAAGAGCATTTTAACTGAATTAATGCAATCAATTTGTGCATTTCTGTGCAGTGAGGTATTTGAAGCACATCCAGAAATTTTGAAGAATCCTGGCCAGTCCTAAAAAGAAAAATTGAGCAGATTGTGTTCCAAGAGTAATAGTTGAATGCAATGATGGTAATGATAACTGGTGGTAAATGTTTTTTTTTTTTTTAAGGGTCTTCAGACTGACAGTGGTCTACGACAATCCAGTTCTTGTGGTGGGTTCACTGACCCTCTGACAGCCCACTCAGAGCAGTGTAAGTCTGGTCTCTGTTCAGATCCCCTAATGTTGTCTCTAACTTGCCTTGCTAATGGGTGTCCTAAGAAGATGCAAAGCAAACACAAATGGTTAAATCATCCTGAAATATTTTCACGTTTGGTTGTACTTGAATCTTCTGTTTCTAGTGTTTCTTCTATCTATGCCAGCTCAGTTCTGTTGCCTTTTATTTGCCACAGATAATCAGAGTTGTAAGTAAAAAGTGAAGTGATCTAGTCAGCACTGCAAACTTCTTTTAAAGTTGTGGGTCAGGCTTGTTTCATGAGAGCTATGTTAAGCTATTTGTTCACTATTAGGAAACAGGTGACTGTGACAGCTGACCCTTCTTTGTCCAGTTACAAATCTCTTTCATTTGTAGTGTACAGCAAGAGCAGGAGAGCATCGAGTGAAGACTCTCAGCAAGTTGACTCTAAAGCAGCCTTACTGACGGTTTGTATCAACCTTCTGTGACATTCTTGAGCAGAACTAGAAGCTGAACAAATAAAGGAGAAGACACAGATAAAGAATAATACTGATTTGTGGACTTGCTTGTTCTAGGAGGCAACAGGAGACCTGTTTTCACTAAGGGAAGAAGTTGTGTATGTTCTCACTATGAAAATCTGTGCTGTTTGCTGTTTGTAGAAAAAAATCAAAATTCTTTTCTTTTAAGGAAAAGAATTATTTATATAATCCATAAACAGTAGCAAATATAGAGCCTTATTTATTCTTTTAATTGTAGTTACCATTTCTCAGTTGTATTTGGGTCTCTCCATTCAACTGCAGTTCAGTACAGCCTGGTTTATTTCCAATAAACAGGCTGTACTCCCAAGAGCTTAAAACATATTACCACCCCACCTCCAACTCAATATACTCTGCTTTCCTTACGAAACTAAAGCCCTCTTTGTTTTTCCTCTCCTTTGTTTTAAAGGATTGGCTACAAGGCAGACCTTCAAATAGCAGTCAAATGTGAGTAAGCTTTCTACTGATGGAGCAATTTTATCACTCTGTATTTTGATCTGTTTTTCTTTTTTGTTGTCTTTGGTTATAGGGGTATTTAGTTGCATTTAATGAGAAGAAAACCCACAAAGTTTGGATGTTTTTCTTCTAATAAAAAACCAAATGTATTCACTAGAATCATAGAATTGTCATAGAATGGTTTGGGTTGAAAGGTTCTCCCAGCGTGTCTGTGGAGCAGAGAAGCTCCAGCCCTCAGAGTATCTTTGGGGTCTCCTGGGCTCTCTCCAACAGGTCCTTCTTACCTTGGGGCCCCCAGAGATGGACACAATGCTCCAGCTGGGCTCTCCCACAGCCGAGCAGAGGGGCAGAATCACCCTGCTGGTCACTCTTCTTGGGATGCAGCCCAGGATTGGGTTGACTCCCTGGGCTGCAGGTGCTCATGGGTGGGTCAGGTTGAGCTCTCACTATGCTTTAACAGGTTCTGTGTTAATGGTGTCACATGTTGGAGGGCAAAACACGAAAATGACTGTGTTGACACACAGTGAGCAGCTTGCTTCCTGGTAAAGGTCTTTACCCAGCCTTTCAAACTGTAACCACCTCTGAAATCGTGCAGACATTGTTCTCGTTAACAATTACCCCCTGAGTTAACTGTTAAAGCCATTACCTTATTTATCTGATAACAGAAGGGTAAGCTGTTGTGAACAAGTTTTAATTAAAGCACCTCTGTGGGAAAGAGCTCTTGTGATGCAAACTTTACATAATGTTGTGCATGGCTTGGAGGTATTTAAAGTGTAGCTCTAAAAACATGAGATTACTTAACAGCTTTCCATTACCATTTTGTAATTAAGAAACCTGTACTGCCCTTGGAAAATAGGGTAACAGGATAAAAGTGGCACTGTGAGGTTAACAAGGTGACCTGGGATGGTGTGTCAAAATCAGGGAATACAGAGTAAGTTTTGAAGATGACTTGTTTTTGTGGCATTTCACAGGCCCTCCGAAGAAGATGCATTGAATGGTAAGTTTTCTTTCTGCCCTAGAGGTGAGAGATTTTTATATACAACCAACTGATTGGGTCTTGTATGGGAATGTATTTAATTGATGGTAATTTGGAATTTATTGGACACACAATACTGTGGGGTTTTGTTTTTTTTTTTTTTTTTTTNTTTTAAATAAACACCCTAGCATTAAGCACTACAGTTTTTATTTTTTTCCCCTGAGGTACTAAAGACTTAAGTGCAATTTTTAATTTTCTTCACAGCAGATCTTTTTCAAACTCTAGTTACTTGGCAGTTGATCTTTGTGTGGTATTTGAGTAAATAAATTAGTAGAAAGAGTATCTCTTTTTTTCTTCTCTTTTCACCTTAATCTCTTTTCAGGCATTGCTTCTCCTTTCAAGCCTATCATGGATATCAATTACTATTACTCAGGTGAGTCCCTCTTACGAACTAATGTTTTTATTTTTATTGACATTTATAAGATCTTTAAACTTCAACAAATGCTGTAATTTTCTTTTAGCTGTAGAAAGAAATAACCTGATGAGATTATCACAGAGCATTCCATTCACTCCTGTGCCTCCGAGAGGTAAGAATTGTGTTTCTTGTTGCTGGTTCCCTGTGGTCTTTTGGGGAATAAAGCAAATCTTATATGGATTCTAATTTGGTTTGATCCTTTTAATATGGAAGGATCAAGGCAAAGTTCACAGTTTCTCACAGCAGGTGTGAAACTGAAGTCTTAATGAACTAAAAGAAGTCTAGTCTCTGTCTTAGAAGGCTCAGAAATATATGTGAGTATGACACCTTTTCTAGGACAACTCACTCGATTATGAAATGTAGATTTAATTATAGTTGTCCTCAGAAATGGTGTTACAGTGATGGTAGTATTGCACTGTTTTATAAGAAACTATTCTGGAAGGATTCCTTTAAGTTGTCTTCAATTGTTTAAACTGTAAACAAACATTTATTCAGTATTCTTAATGCTGTTTGAACAGTGTCATTAATAGGTCTTAAATAGGAGGACAAATTTTGCAGCTCTGTGGAAAAAAAGCTGCAGAGGGGTCATCCCACTGGGCAGTTTAAATGTTTTGTTAATTCAAGATGTTTGTAATGACTTAATACTGCAGCTTGTAGTAAGAAATGGTGGGGTTCAGTGCTTTTAATTTTAAACTTGGAAAATTCAATTCAGTGATTGCTTTTTGTGCTGTGCTGCAGGTGAACCAGTCACTGTGTATCGCCTTGAAGAAAGTTCCCCCAGTATCCTGAACAACAGCATGTCCTCCTGGTCACAGCTGGGGCTCTGTGCTAAGATTGAATTCTTAAGTAAAGAGGAGATGGGAGGAGGTTTACGTCGAGCTCTCAAAGTTGTATGCACGTGGTCAGAATATGATATCCTGAAATCAGGACATCTTTACATCATCAAGTCTTTTCTTCCTGAAGTTGTGAATACTTGGTCAAGCATTTATAAGGAGGACACTGTGTTGCACTTGTGCTTGAGAGTAAGTTCTATCTTTGTCATTTATTAAATATGGACAGGCATTATATATTAAACAGGAATCATTTTCCCACCTCTAAACTAGTATATACTTACTAGAATAAGAAAAAAAGTTAGTCTGGGGTTCTCTGTGAGCAAAAGGGTTAAAAACTCTGCTCCAGGATGGCTTATTTAATCAGAGAGCTCAAATTCTTAAAATACAGATATAATTTAAAAAGCAGGCAATCTGTTACCCTGTTTTGGGGGAATGGACACTGTTCCCACTGCCTGCTTGGCTCTCTGCTGTTTCCTGTTCTATAATGCAGCTAATGAGGTGTGCGTTTGACTCACAGGAAATTCAGCAGCAGAGAGCAGCACAGAAGCTCACCTTTGCATTCAACCAGATGAAGCCCAAATCCATCCCATACTCTCCAAGGTGAGTGTGTTTAAACTGCCATTTTATTGTATGTTTTTGGTTCAGGGGAATGCCTACAGGGTTATTAACAGATGCATCAAATATATTAGGATACTCATGTGTGGATATGTCTTGGAATATTGCTGTGAATGTGGCAAGCAGAATTGTCTTTGGCAGTATTTTCCACCGATTTTCTGCACTGATTCTAATCTAGTGTCATCATCTAAATGGCATTGTATAATAGTTTAAAAGTATTTAAATTGTTAGTAAATCAAATAAAAATCTAATAGTAATGATAGATCTCTATTTTGGACCTATATTCATTAAGTTTGCTTTTTACTAGGTTCTTGGAAGTTTTCCTGTTGTATTGCCACTCTGCTGGCCAGTGGTTTGCAGTTGAAGAGTGTATGACCGGAGAGTTTAGAAAATATAATAACAATAATGGTGATGAAATAATCCCAACCAACATGTTGGAGGAGGTTATGCTGGCTTTCAGCCACTGGACATATGAATATACAAGAGGAGAACTGTTGGTATTAGATCTGCAAGGTAATGCCCTGACTTTGAAACTTGCATTGGGGCCAAGGTGTATGTGGGTTTTATGTAATCAGAAGTGTATCAGATTTAACTTTCTCTTTATGTGCTGTCTGAAGGTGTTGGTGAAAATTTGACAGATCCCTCTGTGATAAAAGCTGGGGAAAAAAGGTAAGGGTAAAGAAAGACTTAAAGTATTACAAAATTTTCACTGCTAAGAGAACAGGGAACAGGTGCAAGTGATGTTTGTGTGCACTTTGTTTCTAAGGTCATACGATATGGTGTTCGGTCCGGCCAATCTGGGAGAAGATGCAATAAAAAACTTCAGAGCAAAGCACCACTGTAATTCCTGCTGCAGGAAACTGAAACTTCCTGGTAAGAGCTGCAGTACCCTCCTTCTGAGACACTGATGTCAAGAGATGTATGACACGTAATGAAATTGTCAAGGCATGTTGTGAAAGTGGAACAAGTAATGAACAGCAGTTTTGTAATTTGACTTTAGGCTTCTGTTTGCACCTATGAAAAAACCATCCCTTTTTTGACAGAGCATATCCTAGAATTCCTCTTTATAAGTGCATTTGCATATCCAATGCTTTGCTAGATGTTTATGCCCCATTGATTCTACTAGCTTTAGAGATAGTAATCATTATGACTTTGTTGTGTTTGTACAGATCTGAAGAGGAACGATTACACACCTGACAAGATCATGTTTCCTCAGGACGATGCCCCTGAATTGACAATTCAGCCTGGGAGCTGCACCAAAGATTCCGATCCGGCCAATTCTATTCGTCTGATGCTCTGATGATGTGACCAACTCAGTGGCTTCCTTCAAACTTTGTGGAACCTCACAAAGTTGTTACTTACCTTTCCCTCACTATAATGAAAGGAAAGACTAGTCAAAATAAGGATTACTGTCATATAAGTGGAATTTTGGCTGGTCCATAATTAAAGATTTTATGAATTGTGATAACCATCTACAGAGCAGCGTGGCAGCTGATCATTCTAAACATGGAATAATGACAAGTATTTAAAATGTGTTTTTAAAGGGGCTTTTAAAGCAGAAAGTTTTATTTTTTATTTTATTTTGCTGTAGTGGAGGATTTTCTTCCTGTAGTCTTGTGGTGGGAAATATGCCTTCCACCAAAAGGATTTTGGTAGTTGATGTTTTAAGGTAAAGCATTTGTCTTTTTGGCATTTGTCTTACTGTCAATGAGCAAAACCAGGAGAGAGCACCTACCTCTGTAATGCCAGAGTATTCTTAAGAGTGTTTTCGGAAGTGTTCCACTAATATTTTATCACCAGGTGTCTTTTAATCTGGCCTTTTGAAGAGGACAGAGCCAAATGAGGTGTATATAAGATGCCAATAGACTGAAGTTGAAGGTAGGAACTTGATCTGTTCCAAAAGAGAGAGTCTCCTGAATCAGGATTCTTTCAGCTTCATAACTGTAAAACTGGGCTTGGTTGTTTTTGTTTTGTGAAATAGAGCCTGAATTGTGCATAATGAAATTTCTTGTTTTACACATTTCAATTTTATCAAGTCACTGTCAAATAGTAACAAAGCCATGATAGACTGGTATAATCATATTTAATAGAAGAATTAGTTTGTGCTGGTCCAAATAAGTTGCCTTGTAAGAACACAAGTTGGAAGTGCTTTCCCTTGTACGTACGTAGTGACTGCTTCAGAAGTTCTGCCTTCCAAAGATCTCCTAAAACCAGTATATCGAACCGAATGTACACATAACTTGTAAATGTATTTAAAATTGTGTAGAAAACATCTTCAATGTTATGTTATTTGTGGTACTTACTTAAGAGAGACTAGGGTTGGATTAGCAATTGTGTAAAGTACGGGAGATTGCAATGCACCTTCATGCCAATAAAATGTAATTTAACTGTCCCAAATATTGTTGAGCATTCAGCAAGAAAAGAACCTGTTGTCCAACTGAAGTTTCATGCTGCGATTTTTTTTGTTACATAGGTACTAATTTGTAATTTTTAATTAAAAGGGCAGTATATAGCTCTATAAATTTTTTATTCAGTAGTGTATCTTATAGATACAGACCTAAGGCACGAACACAATAGTTGTTTAAATGGTGTTTTATGTTTGATGGGGAAAGGTAAAATGTTATAAGGATATAATACTGTATACATTTTGTATATCATTAAATCTTTAAAGAATCTAAAATAAATTTATTCTTGTTTACAGACTTCTCCTCTCTGTCTCAGTCTGAAAGGTTATTTTGGTGAATTTAAGTAACTCTTTATGTAGAAAAATAGAATTTGCTGTGCTGGATCAAAGCAGTTGTTTGCCTTTGAGGTATCACAACTTTGGCCAACACCAGAAACTAGGGAGATAAAAAAGTGCAAACTGTCATAGTTGTCAAACACATCTGAGGGCAATAATGAGGAAATGAGTCAAAAATAGCTTTTCAAATGTTTAATTAGGGGCTGCTTCTTAGAGATGCCTGACTGCATCACCTCCTGTTGCTGGGAGGGAACGGGCAGATATTTGAGATGTACTTCCACCTTTCTAATACCAAGTAACAGCAGCACTGAGTCTGTAAGTGTGACTGGCTCTGCAAATTGAGAGACATTTCTAAAGGAGGCTCTGGTGTTTTGAAAATGTGACCAAATTTCAGTGTATGAAAGAAGAAAAACATTTTGAGAAAATTGTAAGTAAAAGCTGGGAAACTTTCTGTTTCTTGACAAATACTTAACTA
The DNA here is from genome assembly GCA_008694505.1 of Cyanoderma ruficeps. NCBI lineage: Eukaryota > Metazoa > Chordata > Aves > Passeriformes > Timaliidae > Cyanoderma > Cyanoderma ruficeps. Next base: position 10,001,567 of record VZDJ01000155.1, on the reverse strand, counting down.
CGCACAGTTATGTTTTTAGCCTTGTTACTGGTCTTCAGTAGTTCTGCTTGTGACTCATTTCTTAGCAAAATAAACATATGTGACCACCTTGTGATGGGCGTGAGTGATCATGGGGAGTGCTCCTTCTGCTCAGTCTTGCAGTGACTCAGGCCTGAAGCTTTTTCAAGACCAAAAGGGAAAAATATGGTTGGGAAATGTCTGTGAGATTTGGAGTGGTTACCAGTGTTCATATTTCTCTATATTGCCTGGCATGAGTAGTAGCTTACTCTGTGTGACTTACAGCTTGAATTACATGAAAAGTGTATGTCTAAACTGAACAGGGAGAAATGTGTAACTCTCAGAAGGGATTTTCCTCATATTTGCAAAAAAATTCATAAATGTCAAGTACCCTTTAGGGAAGGAATTGGGAAAGTGTGGTGGCAAAGGAAAAAACAAGTTGTTTTGAAAAAGCAACCTGACTGTTTGCACAGTGCCACATCCTGCTCATGTGGGACAGTAGGAACATGAAAACTATTCCATGAAATGCAAATTGTTCGAGAACATCAAGTGTCACTCCTCTGCTGAAACCTCATCAGTCTTGAAATGCTCTATAAATAGGGAAGAGTTGTGATCCTTTAGCTTTTGAATTTTCTTTAGATTACGAAAAAGGAGGAAAGTGATGGAACTGGAACTTGTGCTAACTATCCAAGATCTTAAGTATTGGCATATCTTCTTAGAACCTGGCTTTTAAATACAGGAATATAATTGAAACCGTCTCTAATTATTTTTTAGTGAAAATCTGAAATGGTTCAGTGAATTTCCTACTAGGAGGGTATTTAAAAGAGTATTTCTCATATTGGGAAATTATTAAGCTGCATAATTTAGACTTTTAATTAATGCACCAAAGTAATAGTTGACTGCTTTGTAGCATTTAGGTGGTGGAACATTTCAGAGAACCAATCCCAAATACATTGTGGCAAAATAACAGCTCCTGGGGAGCTGTTTTTTTAGCTGCTGCTCAGCAGCCTTGTGATTTGGAAAAGAAGGGGTTTGGTTTTTAAGCCTGTGACAGTCATTTCCTACACTTTAATTCTTTGTGGTTGCATCTCACTTAACGCCATAACTCTTAACACTGCAGGAGTTTGGAGGGAGAAAGACTTCAGCTGGAGACTTGTTAGTTCTTACTAAATGTTCCTAAAAGACCAGTTGGGAAAAAAATAGGATCTTTTAACATGTAACAAAGCCTCTGAAAAAACTTCTGATGGTTTAATCTTTCTTTTCACAATTAACACTTCTCCTTGCAATAATCCACTTTGTGGTGAGAGTAATGGGAAGTTATTTCTCAGTCCCAGAGCCAGCAGTAGGTAACACCCATGTGGATTTGTGTATGGTGTTACATTAAAATAGTGAATCAGATTCTTGACTCAAATCCCTAAACATCTCCAGTTCCATTTACAAAACTAAATCAGATTTTGAGGGGTCAGTAGCAGTGACAGCTGTCCCAGGAGTGCTGGAGATATCCTTTGCTTGAAGTTTAACAGGTAAGATGATTAGGAGGTTTTTAAAATCACTTCATGGACCTTTTCTGTGGATGCTTGTTACTTCCCAAGTTGTCTATTACAAAGAGGGAGAAACTGCTTCTCTTAAGTGGCATATGGAATTTAGAGATGGAATTGCATTAATATAGCTAATTAAAAGCCATCTGTCATACCTTTTCTTTTTCCCCTCAGGAAAATCTCCAGAACATCAAGAAACAAATTCATTATGATGTTTTGAGGTAGCTCCATCTGTTTATGGTCAACACCCTCAGTCATCACTGCCCTTCCAGCAGAGCATGGCAGTAATAAATCTTCATACAAGTATGAGCAAACATGGGTAAAGGTGTGTTGGGCCAAAGCTCCCTGCTCAGTGGAAGGAGTGGGTGCCCCTCTCCTCCCAAGGTTTTCTGTAGTGGCTGGCACATGGAAGGAGATGGAGGCAGGTCTGGCCAGGTGTTCCCTGCCCAATGTGACATCACAAGGGGCTGGGGCAGGAGTAGCTGGGCTGACAGGATGGAACACGGGACAGAACACACAGGGCACTGCTCATCTTTGCTCTATGGAGATTGCTGCAGGTTTAGAGTTCTCTGTCCTGCCCCAGAGTAGAACATCAGCCTCTAAGAAAGAGCAGCAACATCGGTGAGCACATGTGGGTGGTGTAGAGTCTGTGTTCAGCCTCTCCACTGCCTGATTGAGGATGGGGACAGCTTGGTCCAGGACAGACTTGTGCAGCCTGAAAATAAACCTACTAAAATTTTCCTAATGTGAATTAAGTAACATTTTCTAGCAAAAATCTGAAGAACAACCTGTTTATCGTAGCATCTGGACTGCAACCTATGGTTTTAGAAAACAGGTGAGTACTGTACCCCTGAGGAAATGAAATATAATGTAATATGCACTGTTAAGCATTTTGCCCTAAAGATGGCTATTCACAAATGGTTGTAGTTTATGAGTAACTGTGTATGGAGTAAAAAACTGAATGAAATTTTAGGAATAACTCTAAAATCTTAGGTGTTTAGATAATACCTCATAATGATGTATCTTACCACATTGGAAAGAGCTCAGTGGGGAACACAGAGTCTTCACCACTATAAACCTGGTGGAAATAAATGTGAATGTAATTTATAAAGAAGAAAGCGTAGCATTTGAGATTTCCACTATTGTGGGTTTTTCTCTTAGTAGGTGGAAGGATGGCATGGAAATGGAGGTATTCCCCCAAGGAACAGCTGGAGGCCATGAGCAGCCTGCGCCCAGGACTCACTGGGCTGCAGAACCTGGAGAACACGTGCTACATGAATGCGGTGCTGCAGTGCCTCTGCAGCCTGACCCCCCTCGTGCAGTATTTCCTCTCGGGGAGGTGGCACAGAGCCCTGCACGAGTGAGTTGGTTTGTTCACAGTTCTGAGAGCTTTCTGCTTGGCAGTTTTCCTTCCCAAGGGTATGTGTTGCCATGGGAATGTCCAAGGCACCTGCCAGCTCCCCCCAGGCAGTTCCAGTCAGATTGGCCACCAGCTGGTTTCCTTCTCCTTTGAGAGCCCAGCTTCTTTCCTTGCTGGGTCCTTCAGTGTGATACTTTTCTTGACACACTGATGGTAATACCCGTTACTGCTGTCACAATGATGATTGCTTTCCCACTTCTGGAATCTGCAGAGTCCCTCAAGCCAAGTGACAGCTGCCAGAGATGAACTGTACCTGCATCTGTTTTCAGAGTTTCTGTACTGTGCTCCCATTTGAAGGCAGACACTATTTTTTCACACATCCCCTTTTTTCCAAGGGAGATTGGCGAGTCTGCGACTGCCTTTGGCTGTTTGGTGTCCGACATGTGGCTCGGAGAGTTTGACTATGTTTCCCCTGAGGCTTTTCATTCCATCTTTGAGAAGCGGTACCCAGCTTTTAGCAGGACGACTCAACATGATGCACAGGAGTTCCTCATCTGTGTGCTGGATGACCTCCACGAGGCTTTCAAGGAGGTGAGAGCCCAGCTGTGGTGTTTTGGGAGCTACAGCTGTTTCCTCTGCATTTTATGACAGCATTCCATGTAATAATTGCTTATTGTCCTCCTCTGAACTCCCTGATGGGGCCACTAATAAATAACTTTCCTTTTCTACCTTTATTTCATACCCATGTACACACAATTATTTACTTCTTGTCTAATGTTCCATCAAATTGCAGCCCCAATCTAAATGACAATGCTGGTGTAGCTTCACTGTCCTTAACCTCTCCCTCTCCTTGCTCCTTCCACACTTAACGTTCTTCCACTTTCTCATCTGCCTGAAAATTTCACATTTGCCATACCCCCATGTTTTTCTCCCCTCCAGAGCCACTGATAAAGAGCTTTTCAAGCAACTAATGCTATCAAATGTCTGAATTGTTGTATTTTTGTTACTTTTCTCTCAGAAAAGGAATCAGTCTTACTCTGCATGTATGATCAAGTAAAGTAACAGCGTTTTAAAGCCAAGTTCTGTGGCACGACTAACAAATAATCAATACAGGCAGTGGGCAGCACCTATTAAAACCAAGTGAAGCCACTTCTCAAACAATTGCTTATCTACATTTTGTTATTTTTTTTCCTTCTGTGTAGCCAAGCCAAGAAAGAGTGAGCCCTGCTGCAGGAGCAAGCACAAGGAGTTTGAGGGGCACATCTATTATAACACAGTTATTTGAGGGACAGCTCAGCTATGCCATCAGGTGTCTGACATGCAGAGCCCTCAGTAACAGACCAGAGAGCTTCACCATCCTCTCCCTGCCCATCCCTTCCACCAGAGTGTGCTCTCTGCAGGTACAACAGCCAACACATTCCTGCTGCTTCTGCTTCATGTGGGAGTAGAGGCTTAGACTAATACGTGTTATGGGAAAGATGCTGGGGTTTAGTTACTTTGGTCTCCTGGGAACTAATGGATAGTCTTGGATCTGGTCTCTAGAGAAGTGGGGTCTCTTTACTGGTCTCAGAACCATGGACGCTGGTAAGGTTACAGGAAAAATGCTCACGAGAGGATGAGGGATATTAAGATCATTTAATAGCAGCCATGAAGGTTTCTTCCAGTCATCCAAGTATTTCCCACCTTGGTGGGGAGAATGGAAGCCACTGTTGGCTGCTTTGTCTTGGAAATTTGTAATGCCAGCGTTGCTGCATCACGCTTCAGTAAGGAGGACTAAATTCATCTCACATTGCTTAGCACCTTCAGGGGTGGAGGGAGATCTGTTCCATCAAGTGATGTTTGTTTTTTTCCTTGGACAGGACTGCCTGGAATGCTTTTTTCAGCCAGACGTGCTGACTCGGAACGACCAAATCCACTGCTACTGGTGTGGAGGCAACCAAGATGCGACAGTAAAGGCCTCCATAACCAAGGCACCACAGATCATTATTTTTCATCTAAAGAGGTATAGTCTAAGTGGGGTAGGACATAGCCAGTTCCTGGGTAATGTGAGACATGAAGGACAGTCACTTGTGTTTGCCTGAAAGGAAACCAATCACTGCAAATAAGTGGGCTTAGTACTTGTGAGACCTGAAAGCTAAAAGGACACTTACAGAAATACAGCTGTCAAACATGCAAGTTGCATTCCTGAATTCTAATGCACTGTGTACTGCAGCCCACCAAATTTCTCCCTATACTTGGGATCTGCTCTCCAGAGGGAAGAAAAACTTCACAAAGCAGTGACTGACTACAGCCCAGTGCAGTGGCTCATTCAGTCCCTGTATGATCCCTGTGAATCAGTTCCTGTGGTGACGGACAGAGCTTGTGGCTTGGGTTCCAAGAGCAGGACTGACACAAGTGTTTTTCTTGCGGCTACTGCAGTTGAGACACTGGTTTTGTTTATCCCTTTACTGAATCAGGCCTAAACAGAGTGGTGCATCAGCAAAGGAGCACCTGGGTTAGCAGACATCACTAGCCACCCATAGTCAGATGCTGAATGTATTCTAAAGAATTTTTTCCTTAACAACTTTCCACCTATAAAGAAAACTACTCTGGGATGATTTGGCTCCCCAGAACTATGTTATCTGAAGTTCTTATTTAATTTTCCATTCAGCATCCGCTCTTCTCAACATTCTCAAAGGACATGTGGTCCCCAGCTGCAGCTCTTGGCCACACTGTAAATGTTTAAAAGTGCAGTGATAGAGGGACAAGGGGTGGAGTCTGGCATGAGAGAAGAGCTGACACTGGCACTGCAGTCCAGTCCAAAATGTTTAGGATGCAGAGAGAGTGATGCAAAGATACGACTTCAGGCTTTGACTGAAGGATAAGGAAGCAAGAGCTTTGCTTGTCTTGCTGGACATCTCATGTAGGTTTAGTGCATTTTCTGTCCTTTACTGCAGTAAAAGTTTTCTTTTTTTAAAAAACTCTTCAGTTTACTCCAATACACAACATTAATAGAGAGCTTTCTACCAAATGCTGGCTAGTCAATTGCTGCTTTTCCCTCCTCCTAGGAAAGTCAGTTAAGCAATGAAGTTGCTTAAAAAAAGATTTAAAATTTTTCAAAAATTCATTTCAGGTTTGCCTGGCAGGACAGGCACAGAAGGAAACTGTCAACCACTGTCTGCTACCCGTTCAGTGACCTGGATCTCTCTCCCTACATCTCCACATCATGTTGCAACAATACAGAATACAGCTTGTGTGCTGTAGTGGTAAGCTTTGCCCTTCCTGCTTTTATTGGAAGTGCCCTGCCTCATGGAGCAGATGAAGCTTGTGTTGGTTTGGACTTCATGTATAATGATTCATAATTTAATGTATGTTTTAGTGTATGCTTTCTTTTACCTGCCATGCACCTTATCCAGTAACAGTAACTAAAGGACAGAGACATCATTTCTCCTTCTTCCCCAGCATCCCAAATTTAAAAGAATGCACTTCTGGCACATAATTCCTCCTCAGAATAGACTCACAGGCTGATCCTGCATGAATCCTGTTTTTAAATAAGGACATGGCTCACAACAAGTGGGGCCCTCTTATACCTGTATCAGGGCTAATAGTTGGGTTGCAAATGTAATTGCAAAATAAATAAGCATCATCATCATCCATTTACTCTGTTTGAAAGGGTTTATTTGAATCAATATTCCCTGCCCTAGGCCAAAAGGGGCTGGAACCCTCTGTCCCAACTTTTCCAAGTCCATACATAAAACAATTGCCAGTTCCTAGCTTTGCTGGTAAACAGACAGAACAGGACTCTGGTTTCACCAGACTGTGTTGTTTGTTACAGAACCACACTGGAGATCTGGATTATGGCCACTACACGGCCTTCTGCAAGCACTCAGTCACCAAACACTGGTACAGCTTTGATGATGCCCAGGTCACCAAGATCCCAGATTCTGCAGTGCAGGCTGACACAGCTTACCTCCTCTTCTACATCTCCCAAGGCTACTGAGACCATGTTAGTCCTTGAAAGTCAACACTGAGTAGGGCAGCACCTAGAATTCACCAGCAGCAACAGCCAACTCCAGTTTCATCAATAAACTAGAGCATGTGCACTACTGATCAGCTGCTGTGTGTGGTCTTTCAGGAAGTGATTCCTAGAAAGGAGAGTTACAGCCTCTCAGCCATGAAGGAACGTGCATCCGCTCCATGTGCACAAGGGCCGAGGGTGGTTTGCCATGACAACCTCCTTGCACCCCTCAAACAAACACGGATGTTGAGCACACAGATGCACTTGCCTGGAAATTCTTGTTTTTCTGCTGGTAAAGGTAGGTTGTTCTAAGCTGCCTTTCAGGAACTAACAGAAAGATACCAAACCAAAAGCACACAACCAAACCAGACTGTGTGCTACAGAAGAGAGGATGGAGTGACCAATAATATATTAAGAAAGAAAAAGGCATTGTTCTACTGCTGCTAGTTTTGTTCCTCCAGCACTTCCGACTTGTTTGCAGCTTGTAAGCTTCTCAAAAACAATCAATATTGGTCTTAATTCCATCAGCAAGACAGACATAGACAGGTAAAAGCTCACAATGTAAGACTTTTGAATGCCAACCTAATCAGAAATGGAAAACTGACTCCAATCCAGAGCAGAGAAGTACATAAGATGCAACTAAAAGAAGTTCTTAAACTAATCAGCTCTATGCAAAACAATATAGTTTTTTTATCTGGAGAACCTTTAAACTGTGTGAATATGATTCAGACTATTATGTACAATCTTGATCATTACATAACAAGCTGAGAATGAAAAACCAAACCCAAACATACATTTAACAGGATATATTTTTAAATAATTTCTTCATTAGGGTTTTTAATGCATGTGTACATGAAAATTTATATTAAAAAATTAAAAAGGAAACTCTTGTTTGTTTAGAATAACTCTGAAGTGCACAAATATTGACAAAAGCTAACAGAAAAAATAATACAGCTCTGCTTTTTTATTAAGTAGTGTTGCAATTACTTAGAGCTGGCAAATAAATGCAATCCTCTGAGTTTTAGAGATTCTCACAAAAAGGACAACGTTTTATTATATACATAGTTCTGATGTGCAAGTATGCAATCAATATGTACACTTACATTCCTAACTGTTTACATCATTCTAGAGTATTCACAGTAGAATCAAGCTTAAGGTTAGAAATGTGAAAAGGCCATTAACAGTGAAAGAAAAAAAATAAACCAAGATATGCCTTGGGATTTTAAGACATTTTAAACTACTTGTTAATAGATTTCAGATGATTAAGCTAGAATTTAATTTTGGAGCAGACTAAAAATATAGTTCTTTTTTAAATAAACAGTAATGCAAGTATGCTTGTAAATGGTTCCACAGATGGCAGTATGACCACAAGCGTTACCCATCAGTCTCTGATTGTTAAGCACTGCTCCGGGCCCGAGCGAGCCCTGCTGGCAGACACCCTGCTGCAGCCCTCCCTCTCCTCCAGTGACTATGTCTGCTCTAGTTTTGCATATTTATATGCATTTCCAGGCCTACTTTGCTCTTGAAGAAAGAAAACCAGTTTCCTTAACCCACATTCCTTTACGTGGCCATATCTACTGCTCGCTGTTCATAGGAAGTATAAAAGAGAATGTAAGCAGCTGAGGACTTCACCGAGGACGCCGAGATCTCAGACACTTCATGGTCATCAAACTTAAACCAGCGCTGCTTTGAAGCATTTTTGCAGTAGGCTGTGTAGTGCCCCCCGTCCAGCCCACCGTAATGATTCTGTGAACACAAGGCAAGGATTAGTGATTGCTTCCCTGGTTAGGGAAATAATCTACAACATGACATTCTTACTAAATCCCAATCGTTCTTTTTAGAAGGTAACTTAGTCTACAAGTACAAGCCAGCCTGAGAACCTGGCTGAATCACACAGGCTACTCTGAATCCTGACCTAAAGTGCAGCTGGATTTTGAAATGTGACAGGGTTACTCACCGATACTGAGAACAGATTGTATCTCTTCAAGGAAGTCTTTGGACCAATAACATACTGTGAGAGGTCAAGAGTTTCCAGTGGAAAATCTACTGAAGTTTGAAGCTTTTGTTTCCATCTTCCATCATAGGAAAATCTAGAGAATTAAAAAGCATTGTGAAAAGTCACAGGTTGTTCACAAGCTATTCAAGTGTATTAAGCACGTTTGTTTTCCCTGTTTTTAACCAGGATGTCATCTCAACTGAAGCCCCCAGTTCTGTTAATGCTTGCCCATGTGTTTCTTAGCACAAATAACAAGAGGTCACTTGTGAAAGTGCCTTGGGAATTACAGCCTTATAAAAAAAGCATCAGATGAAAATAAAATTCTTGCAACATTACAACTGGTAATACGGCTGTGATCTTGCCTAAGTAAAAATGCTCAGCTACTGCCCTGGAACAATCCAGTTTTATCAAATCCTGGTAATTTCATCCTAATTAATATTCACCAATCACCATTCCCTTACCTTTTCAAATGCACAAGAAGAACAGGTGGTAGTTTCCAAATTTCTATTTTTTTCGAAGAATCCCTTCGAGTTTTGCAATGGCTACAATAAAATCTATTGTTATCAGTGAGCTTTTCTTCTTTGGAGAACAATCTAAGGCATTCCTAAAACAAAACAGAAACAGAGATTGTGAATGGCAGGCATTTATAGAAGTATAACAAAATGTTTGTTTCCCATTTGGTTGTTAACCTGCATCGGTTATCTGCATCCTACATTTCACTGAGGAATAGTGACTTAAATCTATGTGTGGAAGCAAATTTTACTGCAGATATGAATTAGTATCCTTCAAAATATACAGGCAATATTTTGTTTAAAACCACAGAATACTTATATTGTGACCTACCAAAGCAAGTAATATACATACTGCTATTGCAGCTTCAGTATTTCCATCCTGCTTCTAATTTAAAACTTTTAAGGCATGACCAATTTCTTTAAACTTTAGAAGAATTTAAGAATGATGCAGATGCAGATCTGTTCATGTTTCAGATCAGTGCAAATGAAGCAGAACGCTGACCAACCCCTCCAAGCAGAGGGTGAGCAGAAGCAGCACCATAATGAAGTGCCAGAGGAATGTCTGCACTCCAGGATGTGTTTCTCTCCAGCTGCCCATACCTGCAGAGTGCATTTGCTGGAGGATGCGAGTGGCAGCGACAGATACATGAAAGCCTCGAAGGTTCGGGACCTCTTGTGACACGTCAGACACTGCACAGTGGATTTGAACTGCCCTTGGAAGAGTGCCACAATAATGGACTCATTGAGCTGCTTGTGTTTGTGCCAGGCTATTTCTGCTGCACTTGAGTCATCAAGGTGATCATTATTTTCTTCCTTGTATCTTTTCCTGTTGTCAGCCTGGATAGCAGAAGTTTAAATACCACATCAATATATTAACATATATATAAGTAAGAAGTCTCACCCATAGGCAAGCATATGATTGAATATTCACAAGAATATTTAAACATGTCAGTGTTTACACATCCAGTTCTTGTCTAGTGAGGCTTCTTCTCCACTTCATACTGTTTCATACTGAATTCCTACTTTAATTCTGAATACTCATATTTCTTTCTATACAAGGTTGCAATAACATAATCTTCCTATGGAATAAGAAGGTCCTTTAAACATTTATTTCTCTTGATCATCTGACAGATATAAGATTTGTTTTAAGTGTATTGCTTACTTTATTTAGGTCTTCATGCAAGCCATCCATTAGAAAGAGAAGCAATTCTTGGGAGTCCTGTTGGCTATATCCTGCAAATTGGTCATTAATCTTCCCAATTGTAATTTTGAAGTCTTTTGGACTGATATATTTATACTGTCCTGCCCATAAAGCTTTCATTATTACACCAAACTCTTCAGCCACTTCACCTTTATGCCCCAGGAAATTTGACCTATAAAATAAGAGGCAAAAAAAAAATATCTGAGCCATTCAAATAACTGGGTTTTCGTATTAGTGTTTTTTAATTCAAGACATGATCCCAATTTTAAAATAATTTATTTAGACCAAGGAAAACTACCTGTTAGACTGAGTTAAATTTTCATCTGTGTCAGCACTGTAATTTGGTTCCATATTCCAGATGGAAGGTACAGCTGTTTACAGCACGTTTTGTAAACTATTTAAATATTCAGTTTTAGGAGACTCTAGAACACATGTATTTTATGAATGTGGTGACCATAATTTAATTATCATTGTCCAGTAAAACCTATTTTGTGATACGAATTTTGAAAATGTCAAGGTGCCTAAAAGCTACCATTTGTCTGCTACTTAGAAAAACAAACAGCCCCACTAAGTGATCTTCTTGAATTGGCAAGTATAAAGGCAGATGAGAGATTGTTACCTGTTAATATCAGCTTGATACAAGTTTCTGTTGAAATACTCAGCCAGGTGAGGTGCATTGCACAGACACTGTAATATGGAATTCATGTAGCAAGTGTTCCCTAGGTTACGAAGTCCTGTCAGAGCTGGTCCCGATCCCCCAAACACCGGGTTAAGATTCCGAATCTGCGACGCAGAGAGCCTGGAGATTTCTGCTTTCGTGTAACAGGCAGGTCTATCAGCAAGAAATTATTGTTTAGGAGTCTTGGACTTGACAAAAGTTGTGCACATAAATCAACAGACACCACACTTCACCTCCTCTCACCACCCACAGGGATTGGACCATCCTGGCACCAAATACCATCATTTAGGGCATTCAAAACCAGCAAATACAACAGTGAGAAATTCATATATACTGGCCTATAACGAGGCTGAGTTTTAGGCACCATCAGTTGTGAGATTTATGCTTTTTTTTAAAATTTATTTCTTTAATTCAGAGATGAAGAACTAGCTGTTTAAAACAGCTTAAAATCTGAAAACTTGCAATTCATAAACTGTCAGAGGATAGTCTTTTAGTATGTTAATATAAATAACAGAACTTAAAAAGCCACTGTCATTCAATTAATAGACTGTGACCTCTGAAATTCCTGCTAATACATAACTATTATATTGACTTCTCAAAGATAACTGCTCTAAACATTGAACTTTTAGCAATGAAATTTCAGTCTGCTGCTCTTGATTCCTTTCAAACCCACTTAGAAAACTGTAATGAATTTCTGTTGGTTGAACACAAAGAAAGTCCTTTGTGCTGTCATATTGCCCGAACTGTGATCTAACCTATCAAACAAACATACTTATTGTCACGATTGACTGCAGGAGTTACAGGAATTCTTTTCTTGTCTTCCTCCTGAATGGCTTGGGTTATATCTGGGGATGAGTAGGAGCGCTTCAGCTTGGAGTGTTCTCTCTCCCGTTCCACAGTCACCTTTGGCTTGGCTTTCCGAGTTGGAGGGGTTGATGGAGGAGTGGCTGGAGGAGCCATTTCTGGTGGGTACATCTGGACAGTGTTTGTTGGTGAGTGATAGTAACGGTAGGTTCCAGTGATGTCATCTAGGAACTTGGGGAAAAAAAACCCAAATAGTTTCAAATGAAGTGAAAATCCATCATTAACTTAGCTATTAATAAGAACAGCAGGAGTTTTTCAGACATTGGGATATTAAGTCGTGACTGGTCTCAACATTCAATGGATTAAATTTAGTAGAAGGGAGCACTTTCACTGAAATGCCTTTTGAACAGCAAGTACCAGGAACAGCAAATGAACTGTCCTAGTTTCATTACAAATAATATTAAAATTCAGAAAGTAACTGTGTAGAAGTTAAAGGGGAGTGAAAAAATAATGAAACAAGATCTAACTTAGAAATAACACACAACTGAAATACAGGACAAAATGACACAAGACAGTTTGATTTTGAGATCAGAAGAGGAGTTACCTTTACCCAACCTGCAGGCAGCCCTGGGACTATCCTTCCCATTTCCTCACTTCGTGCTCTCATTAATGGCTCCCGCTGGGACTAATAAAGAGAAAAGTATGTACAGTTACCTATGCAGAGCAACAAGCTGCCTGTGACTTCTCCACGGAGTTACATGATTCAGTGCAAACAGTACAATAAATCCTTAATTACAGACAGAAATACAATGTATTGTAATGGTAATTTAGTATTTTCTATTGCTCAATCTAAACAAAACCCATTTGTTGACACAATTCCAAAAAAACAAAAAACAAACCAACCATTCAGTCTCATAAAAGTCTCAAAACTCCATTTTTTCCCTGAAGAATCAGGAAATAGTAGGAGTATGTGCTTCTGTTAAACACATAAGGCTGAGCTTTTTTCCCCTCTTAAAGCAGCACTCAAAGCTGTATGCATGAGATGATGAATGTGTGGAGAATGCTTGTTAATGCCACCAGAAATACATCCACTTTAATCAAAGTTTCAGCTGTTTTTTGTATGAATAAGACAAATGAAAAAAAGCAACCAAACACTGTGAACATGGCATAGTATTTTCTTAAGATGATGACTTTAAAAACTGAAATGAGGTGAAATTTAACATAATGTTATAATCATAAAGCATCTGTGCTTGATTATTTTGGCTACATACAATACATTTGTATTTACTTTAAGTCTTTCAGTATCTTGTTCAGAATCCTCTCTAAGGGGTCCTGGCTTTTGAGCTCCACTGTCTGGTTGTCCTTTAACCCCCGTTTGCTGCAAAAGATTTTGAGAGAAGGCTTCAATTTTCATCTGGCATGTCAGTAAAGAATGCTGATAAAGCAGAGTTATACTTTCTTTTTTGGTTGTTAAATGCACGTACCACAACAGAGTGGTTAAAACAGGTAATTTTGATTCTTTCTATATGCTATAGGCAATTCATTGGAATAGTTTTTGAAACTGAATGTTGTATTACAGTTTGTTCTGTAGTTTTAACAGCTCAGAAATAAAGTGCAGAAGTTCCACCTACACTACTTTCCACCCTGAAAGTTGTGTGCTTTACAATTTATTGTTAAATTTCAGGCTTTTTTCCCCTTTCTCTCCTCACTGGTCAAACCTCTCCATGGAAAAGGCAAACTGTGAAGCCAACATGAACTTGCTTGATCATAGGCCATCGTTTTGGGATTATGTGAAGTGGCTCTGTCAGTCAAAAGCTCATGAATGACTGCACTAAATTTGCACAGGAAGATTTATTTTGGCTTTCTTGTGCATTTGGACTAAACAAGCATCAGTATTTGATCAAATCACAACTGCAACTGCAAAAGCAAACAAAAATATCTTAATGCATGCTCTTGAGAAGTGGTTTTAAAGACATCTGTTCCACTGTTAACTTCGCAAGTGGCTCCTGTTTTATGATCAGATGATTTGTTCAATGAGAAATTTTGCAATTTTTTTCAAGACTGAGGAAAGAAAGAACTGTGACACCCCTTCCTTCCCCCCAAGATTTGGAACTGGACCGTTTTCAGCAAAAATCCTACACGAGAGTATTGCTTTACTTCCTGTGCCAGGCAACAAAATCCTGTTCTGCCACTGTTTCTACAGCTGGGGGCACTAAAGGGTTCCTTATGACACCGTTGTGTCCCTAACATCACAAAACAGTTCCAAGGTGGTACAAGAGAGAAAATACCACCAGGCTTCTATTTCTGAAACAGAGGGTTGCAGTCTATGATCCATTATCCCTTCTAGCTCCATGTGAGTGGGAAGTTTTATTATCCTGTGGGGATTTCATGCTGCCTACCTACAAGAAAGAAACAAGCTTGTCTTGAAAAAAAAAAATCTATTTGTGTCTTGGTTTTAACTCTCTCCTCTACTTCTATGTAAAAAGTGCCTAAATAAACATCCAATCATGTATTTCAAATTGCTAGATTAAAACTAGACTATTCAGAATGATCTAGGTGCATAACTACTTCACATTTGATGATGATTTTCACTAACCTTGCCTGGAGCAGTCACAAAGGTCTGAGATGCATCACCCAGTGCCCGTTTCTGTGTTTCTGGTGTTCGAGTTCCCTTTTCTCTTTCTTCCATCGATATTTTATCAATCTCAATCCTTTTTGCACCAACGTTTTCTGGTTCATTTTTATTTTGCTTTTTTGCTTCTACTGCTTCTCTGTGTGCTCTTTCTTGTTCCTTTCCCTCCTGTTCTCTTTTTATTTGTTCATCCCTTTCCTTCTGCTCTCTGTCCTCTTTTGATTGCTGTAGCTTTTCTTTCTGTTCCTTTTCCTTCTGTTCTTCTTTTGCCTTTTGTTCTTGTTCTTTTTCTTTTCGTTCTTGTTCTTCTTTTTTGAGCCTCTCTTTCTGTTCCTGTTGTTGCCTCTCCCGCAGTTCCTTTTCCCTCCTGTTTTTCTCTAACAGAGCAGCAGTTTCTGCATGAACCTGACTTTTTTCTTCCTCTGTCAGAGTGCCCCTTGCATCACGTACGGGCTTTGTGGAGCGGTCTGGAATTATTCTTCCACTCTCACCAGACTGGTTGTCACTGACTGTACTTGGAGGTTTTGCTCTGTGATCATCAAGCATTTTTAGTGAAGGTTTTTTAGAACGATCCACCTGTAACACAGGTGCAGAACACAGAGTGTAGAACAATTCACTACAGCTATTACTGCTCTCCTAGCTAAGCTCTTCCTAAGTGAGATTTATAAGAGAATAAAGATGATAAAAAGTTGACTTCTACCAAAGAGAGTGATCTTTCAATTTCATTAAATCTGCTCATTTAAATTGCTTGTTGGTACAATTAGGTATTCATTCCAGGTGTGAACTAACACACAAGCCCTAAAGAACCATAAGGACAGCATTGTGCACTGATTATCACAACCCTCTATAGTAGGTTGTTTTTGACGCTGGAGTGAATGTTCTGAAGAAATAAAAGCCCATCTGGTTCAGGGACAAACAGAAATAAGGTCTTTAAATTTTACAGTTTAGGGTCTTCTGAATTAAATCTATATTAAAGGCTGTATCTAGAAGGTGGAAAGTGAAGAGCTTTTAGCCTTGTCTCCTAAGGAAAGTATTATTTTAGTGTAAGAACTCTACAAAGGTGTTTTTACAAAGTTTTATTCATATGAAAGGAAGAAACAAATTACTGTACTTTCACTACTGGGCCAAGAGTGACAAAACACCTAAATGTTCAATTATTTGAAGAAAGATACAGTGGCTGGAAATCAGACCTGTGGAATAGCCAATGTAAGCCATGGCTTAACTGTCCTCTCTGTATTTCATCCTATGTGCTTTAAGTAGAAAGGTTACTTAAAAACTTTCTGAATTAGTGATCAATTGCTGACTTTGAATTTCTTATATGCTGTTGGAAAACCATTTATGAAAATTTCTGCTATTAAGTGTATTTAGTTTCACAGAATTCTGTAGATCAGTTACCACAGCTTCAGAGACCACCAAGAGTGTGTACAAGGCTTAAACAAATGTATTGGGTATGTTTGCTTGTGGATTTAGAGTTCTGGGTGTGGTGAGTCTCTAACAGATTAACCATCTACTAACTGAAAAAAAGGAACAGGTCCAAAAGCTTACCTCAGGGATACTTCTTGTAACTGACATTGGATTAACTACAAAGGAACTGTCAGATTTTGGAACAGCGGCATCATGTATGTTTGGTCTGTTAAGTGATTTTAGTCTCTCTTCCAAATTGTCTCCACTTTCTTCATTTTCAGCAACAACAGGTGGCATAGGAGCTGCCTCTTCCAGAGATGGATATGTAAAGTCCACTGCAGGAGGGGGCACAGGAAGGAACCATAAGAGAACTCCCAAAACAAAAGCAGAATAAACCCCCCATTCCAACTCAAAATTTAGTTTTTAGTCAGAATAAGACTTTCCTAAAAACACCTGAATGAATGAAAGACTCCTCCAATAACTACAAGTGTTTGGTAGGGTGTCATCCTTTATACTTACAAGAAACAGTCACTGCTTCAGTCCTGCCATGCTGGGGTGGGGTTACTCTAGCATTTGTTGTATACTGGGGAAAACAAAGGAGCCAGTTCTCATAACCTCCCTCTAGAATTAGAGGTTCATTCTGCAGGATGGTTTTGCTTTCCCACTGTATGGAAAAAACGTTTCAAGTTAATTGATTTAAAAATAGAAAGGAAACTTTTACAGCTTAATAGCGTTGTTGAAATTTCTGTGCCTAGTTATTAAATTGAGAGATTGTTTTTGAGATTTTTAAACAAAAATTAAAGAGGTTGCAAAAATAGGGATCCTCTCTGTGTTTGGAAAATGCCCAGCACAGTTGGATTCCTGGCTCTGCCTGCAACAGGGTGTGAATATTTCCAGTACAGAAAGAACCACTTACTGCTACTTCACATAACAATCCTCCATGCAGAAAACTATTTTTATTACAGTATTTGCTTCAGTTTCTTTTCTGGTATGTTTACTGAGGGATTTGTGATTTAGAAAGCATAACACTAACTTTCAGAAACTCCTTAAGAGTTCAGGCTTCAGCCTGCCCTCCTCCTGATGTCCTCAGTATTAGTACATAAACAAGACACACAGGGTTTAGAGAATATTCTGTAAAGCAATAAAGAGGAGAACTGCCTGAACTATCTCTGAACCCCAGTCCTGAATGTCAAGGGTGACTGTTCCTGAGAAACAGGACTGAAAATACTTTCCCAATTAACTTGGGCAGCAAAAAACTAAGTTGATGAGCTGCTTGCTGAGGAGGTGAGTTGAATCATTGTGCTGTTTACCTGTTTAATAAGTGATACTGTCCTCTACTAGAGTACAGTGTGAAACTTCCAACTACACTTCTGCTATCAAAACGAGCAGGCTTTGAAAACTCAACCAACTGAAGTGTCATTAAGGCCTCCACATACTTTGTAAATACAAATGTTTCAAGACCTTATTTACTAAGATGAATTAACTAATGAATTAAAAGATGGAATTTGCCAACCTTAAAAAGTGCATCTTTCAGGCTCTGAAGAGTTGTTCCCAGCTTTAAGTCTTCAGCAGAACTAAACCAGTCTAGCAGTATAACATAATGGAACTGTCCTCTCCTCTTCCATGAATCTCTAGAATCTTCTGGGAGTCTAGTTTCAATCAGATAAGCAGTATCTCTGAAATATATTAACATGCATTTAAAGATTCATGTACAAGTAACATTTTGTCCAACAATATATAGTCCATAGATGTTTATGTGCTTGGAGGAAATAAATATGCACTGTCTTAAAGTCAGTAAATGCAAGAACAGAGAAGTGCACACACATCTCACTGGTACACAGCAGGGACTCTGACACTAGGTGTACAAGCTTTAAAAGTGTGTTATTTTTTAGAAAATTAAATATTTCATTCTCATTTAACATGACGTCTTACCCAGGACGGATGACTTCTTCTGGGACACTGATTGATTTTGGAATACACGATTCCTGATAATCCTTCAATCTTCGAGCATCCATTATAAGCAATTCAGTATTTTTGTCTGACATCATTGCAAACAGTTTCTCAGGTGTGACTGCTCCTTGAAAGAGAGAAGCAATTACATGTAAGAAGCTACATTATAAATGAAGATAGCTATGAATGGCTCTGGTAACTGACTGGTGCAATCAAGACTGTAAACAGATGAAACAGAACTAAAAAGTCCCACAAAGTCATGGAGGTGAGACATTACAGCATGGACCTTTTGCTCCCACTGCTGTAGTGATCTGTTAGATTAGACAATAGTGAATATTTCAGTCATAAACAAGTTTAACTTATTGTGGTCTCATTTAAGTCAAGCTTTATAGGCAAGCATTTGTGAACTACATGCTGCAGATGTGCCTCTTAAGAACTCTAGAGAACATTTTCACATACTCATTACAAGAACAAAAAGCAGGTGGTTATGAGGGGAAAGGAAAAATTTGGTATTTAACTGAGTAAGCTGTCATATTTCAGCCCTGCCCATCAGCTGTAGACCTGTTTTTCTTTCTAACCTGACCACTTCAGGACTAGTTCACTTTAATTTCTGAACAGATGAAAAAAATTAACTACAGCTTTCTAAATTTATGGGAAGTAATGAAGGCTTTATGCAGAGCTTAATTAATTACTAATTTGCTATAACTGAAATGCAGCATAGTAGAATATCATCAAAATATTTTAACTGTGAAATAACTCCTGAGAAAAGCTGCAGCTGTGAGGTGATTATTGCAGAGTCATACAGAAACTTTTTTCACATTTGTGTAAGCATTGCATCTCTTACCACTCAAGCTATCAGGCTGATCCTTTTTTTCCAGTGAATGCTTCGTCTCACCATTAATCTGTATTGTAAGGGAAAAAAAAAATTAGTGTGTAATACTCAGAACTAAGGTGGCCAACATGCAATTACTCTCACAGACTCTGAAGGAAACTGGTCAGACAGTGAAGCCACAGGAAGAACCACAGCACAAGGGAGCTGCCTCTGAAATGTGCTGACAAATGTACTCAAAAGATACTAAGGCTGCTGTCCTGCCTAGACAGAAAACAGTTAAAAAAGTAATACAACCTAGGACACCATCATCTACCAGAAGAAATTCTTGAAGTATTTGTTGAGAAACAAGTGTTTCCACACTATTGCTAAAAATTTACCTTCTCCTAAAATGGAGACATGTTATCCTTAACATCAGTTTGTCACCATTACCTTGTGTTTCTTGCCTGTGATTCTTGCACTAATTCTAGCAAAAAATTTGATTTTACCATAAAACTCAGTCTATCTTATACAGGACTTGGAGGCGGGTAGGACTTCATATATTCCAAAGAAATGTCAAAAAAGGGTTATGGAGAGTATAAATTAATTTAAAAAACTCCCACCTTGATTCTGAACTGGAAATAGCTACTAGTAGAGACCAAATTCTAGATTGAAACTATACATTCAGACTGAATTAGAGTTTGTAAACATCTTCACCTACCCTTTGGCTTTTTCCTTTGGAATCCACAGCACCTTCTGAGGAGTTTTTGGCTGAGCTCTTTCCATCATCTTTTGGTTCTTGCTTTTTCTGCAGCTCTTGTCTGTCCCTCTCTTCAAGTTTTTTCCGAACTTCAGCTTCCTCATACCTATTGGGGGAAAACAGTGCCTTTTTTCAATACTGTGGTTTTGGCTAACCTTGGATTATTAATACCAAAATCACTAAGTCTTCAGGCAAATATTTTAAAAGAAGTATTTGGAGCTTTAAAAAGTTAAACTATTGTCAGTTTTTGTATTCCAACAAGCTCGATTTTGCTTCCTAACTGCGTGGTCTTATTTCTCCCACTTTTGGGTTAGTCTTCTTACTGTTACATCTTGGTTTGAGTCCTATTACATAGCCACTGATTGTAAAGATGTTTTTTTCTTTAAACTGGGGTCATGCTTAGCTATGGTACCTCTGAATGTTTTTCACTTTCCACAGAAAAGGGTAGGTACTAACGACTTACAAGTAAACTCCAATATATTACAACAGTCATCCCAGGTATTTTATTTTGTTTTGCAGTGAAGCCAGTGAGGAGTATGTTAGCTCAGTTATCTAAATTTGCTTTTTCTGAGAAGTTGGATCAGAACTACTCATACAGTAATCACCTTCATAATGTAAATTGACTCCATGATGTGCTCACCTGTGCCCTGGTGCTTGTTTCAAACCCTAGGCCTACAGGGAAGCCAGTGCAAGAACCGTGTTCACTGAGGAGTTTTGGGGGATGAGGTCTTGCATACAACTGTCCTTTTCATAAAGCCTCAGACTTGAAAATTACCCTCCCAGTCTTTCACCACTGGAAGGACAATCATGGTATTGTAAGCCAGTGATCCCCAAACTACAGTTTTTATATCACCGACTGGAGATTTGTACAGTCACGTCCTTGTTCAACAGTATTCACTGACATTTAATACAGCTGAGAAGTTTAAGGGTTACTAGAATCATAAAACAAAAAAAGAATCTTTGACCTAACAATTTGGATGACCAAACCAAGAAGTAAACCATGAACACAGAACTGTGTTAGTAAGTGCTCATTTTAACCAGATGTTGCATAATGAGGGTTAAAATAACAATGACAGTACAGCTGTATTTCAGTTCAAAAGTACTGTGTTAATAACACAGATCATTCAATCAAATTCCACCTCCAAGTCTACTGCACTGATTGCCTACTAAGAGGAAGGAGGCAGCAAGTCTGTAATTTTATTCTTGAAACAGGCTTCTTGATTTGGCACAGGCACTGTAAGTTAGAACTGAGCATTTTGTTCCCACTTCGAGTTAATGACACTAAAGCATATTTCAGATTTTAGTTTAATTTGGTCAGTGTGAAATATTTACCCATCAATTTCCCATTTATACTTCTGAAGCACATAGTAGGTCATTCATGTAAGCATTCCTGCCCTGATACAAGTTTCAGCAGCTCCACTTTTAGTTAACAATTAACATTCAAACTATTTGCTGGCCTACTGCCTGGGGAAGAAATTATATAAATAATTTCCTTGAAACTACTTCTGTAGTTACACAGGAGTCATGTTTCATTTCTGTTACCTTTAAATATTTACACATTTTTCCAGAGTAGTTAAAAATTACTGCGTCAACTTCAAAACTCTGTTCCTTTCATAAAAAGACAAAAGTTATTTAAACAAGGAGTCTCTACCTTTTGGGTTTCTCTGATTCTCTAAATGTTTACTCTTAGAGCGCATTTGTAGCTCTGTTGAACTGTAAGACTCACCTTAACAAAGAAAATCTAAAGACTGTTTCATACACAGGGTCATGAGACATCTTTGTGAAGTCCCTCTTCATATACATGTAACTACACCCACAGTTCACCTAAACTAACTTTATAGATTTAGCACTTTGGAGGGCATTTAAAAAAAAAAAAAAAAAGCTTTCACAAGAATACTTGGGAGGAGGAGGGTGAGACATGACACTTGTGAAGGGAAATGTGCCCAGCTGCAGAGAGAGAGAGTTAAAGGAGTGAGAAAGAGTCGCTAAGAAGGCTGGAAGTAAGAACTACTGTGCTAAATATCACCTACAACTTCTTACTAAAACAATTCCGTGGCTTATGGCACAAAGATGTAACTTGACAGCTGTCAATCAGGTAACCACAAGCCCATTAACATCTGCTCATTTACATACTGGCAGAACTGTGCATTCCATACACATGGCTGTAAGTGGCAGAGGAAAGGTGTGGCTAAAGAATCAAAACCTGGCACTTAGTATATACTACATCCAGACTAGGGGGACTTTTTAACATATCTCATTATTAGGAACATTCATTAATAAATTTGGGTTCAGATGACCTTAAGATTAAAAGGTTGAGGAGGAAATTGCTCTTGATCATCTCTACCGTGTATGTACTTCAGACCTTGTGGTTTCTTTTTATTAGTCAATAAACAAAACTAGGAGACACTGTCAACAAATCAAAGTTACCAGGAATTAGCAGACAGTGCATAAAATGACAAGTTATTGGAGTGTGTGGCAGTGAAAATTATCTCTAGTAAAAGATGTCTGGGAACAAATTTAAGCTCTCAAGAGTTTCACATACCTATGGTTTACTCAAGTGCAATTGCTTACTACTAAATAGCATGAAAACCTGCACATGGCACGAGGTATAAGGAACAATGTCTTAACCATCAACTGTATTACATACCTGAGTTTAAGGCTGTCTGACAGTATTTCAGCTTCATCGAGAGCTTTTTTTAAATTTGTAGGTCCCAGAATTGAATGAAAATAATCCTAAAATGACAAGCATCACATCGCAGAAATATACAGTTTAACAATGTCTATTTCTATGCATATCAAGTCTCACTAACGTAGAGAGAACTTATATTATAATGATATTAATGCCAGTTTGAATTAAAATATTTTCCATTCAAATATGAGTTTGTAAGTAAAATTGTTTTATAGTATTTATTAAATAAAGGCTAAACAAGGCAACTTCACCAAAAAAGTATGACTGGTAAAAATTACAGGAATACCTTCCCATGAAAAAATATTCACAGATCTGACAAATTTTTTTTGTTGTTTTCTTTTAATATAGTTCATACATTAAAAGAAAAAAAAACAAAACAAAACAAAATTAACACCAAACCTGTCAAAAAACAGGAAAGAAAAAATAGCACCATAAGTGAGACAGTTTACTTAATAATAGTGCGATATTTGAATGTGCATTAGTGTAATTCTCTGTACTTCTCATCCTTTGACCAATGCAGAAGAGATCAGTCAGAAAGCTTTTATACCTGTTGCTGTTTAAAATCAGGTCTCTTTCTAATCAGGTTATAAACAGCCACATATTTCATATATAGGATATAAGCTTTTTCTTCATCTCCATCCAGTCTGCTTTCCTCTGCTGCCTTGAAAATCTTAAGGGCACTCTGCACATAACTGAAATCAAAGAAGAGGAGTAAAGCACATCATTGTTGACTTGTCCCCAAACGCCTTTTCATTCATACAAGATGCCTTAAGTGCTTACCCATAAATTAAGCATTTGATTTTGCCACCTTAATATAAAGGTTTCATTAAATATGAATTGCAGTCATATTCCTGCAAATAATGTTTATCTTTGCTAGTTTGTTTACCAGCCTTATTTAAAGTCTTCCATAATTAAATGCCATAGTGAGATATGGAAGAAGGTACTCTTCCCTTCTAAAAGTAGCTTTTTTCCTAGGAAACGCTAAGTCATAGTAAGACAAAATTAAAACATTGATTGTCTAAAAATCCCAGAGGCAAAGCATTCAGACACTTACTAAAGGTTTTATCATTTTTACAGATTTGCATTTATGTAGCCTTTCCTCTAAGTATGCAGATTTTCATGGGCATAGTGCTCAGCCCAAGCCATGTTTTGGCATTATGCAAAGTGACCTTCTGAAGGCAGTCAGCATATCCAGTGTGACAGCTGAGAGCCATACATAGGACTACTGAAGGTTTTATATCTAGCAGAAATAATGAAGGAAATTTAGATTCATAACAAATTTGCTCTGGAACCACTAATATTTTAAGTATTAATTCAAAATTAATTATAACATATATACCTTTTTGTACTGGTCTTTTCAGGTTTTACTTCTGTCTTCTTGTTGAGATCTTTCAATGAAGTAGAGAGGTATAGCTCCTTAGGTACAGACGCCACAGCAGGCATGTTAATATTGTTACTTATGCCTCTTCTAGGATGTTACAGCTTCTTAGAAGTCTCTATCAGTATTTTTCTGGAGAAGGAAAAAAGGGAACAGCCAAATTATATTACTTTTAGTACAGTAGTTATAGTTACCTGTGTAGGTTTGTTACCTAATTTATCTCACCTTATGTGAGTTAGCAAACCGAGTGTCTGAACAATTAACAGCATAAATTAATCCTCCCAAAGTGACAGAATTATTTGAAATCACTTCAGACAATTGATCAAGAATGTCCAGCAATATGGTGCTAACAGAAAAATAAAAAAATAATAAGAAATGCTGACTCATGAGTGTTCAAAATTGTCATATCCAGCAAATTTATTCTACTGAAATGCCAGCAAGTATACTATCAAAAATCAGCTGACTCCTCTGTACTCTGCAAATACCCACCACCTCCTTTGAAAAATTACTTTTAATGTCTTGCTAAGAGATAAGCTGAGAAAAGGAAGCTGCTACCATTAAAGTAAATTGAAACGTCTTGGACATTCTATAGGTCTTCAACTCCTTGGTGCCATTGACTTTGTGCTTTCATTTGAAAGTGCTCCAGGCAGCCATGAAATAGTTAAGCAGAGTTTGGTCACAAGGGCCTGTTACGTTATATCTGAGACAGGGAAGTCCATGAAGTCTCTTGCAGACAGTCTAACTAAAACTCTCTGCACCTAGTACACAGTGAGCTATTTCAGCCTTGGGGGTGGCAGGGGAGGAACTGAGCTCCCTCACAAGCAAGTGGTGAGACACTAAGACGTGAGCAATACTGAAGGAATTAAGGGGGACTCATTAGAAGAAAGACACTCAAATGATATCAGCAAGTAAGTTATCTCCTAGTAGAGAAAAGCCACATGGCCTTTGACAAGATGAACATAGAGCATTTCTCTTTCAGTGCAATGATCAGCATGACAAGTGTGACCGAAAAAACCAGCCAGTGACCTCAGAGGGAAGTTTCACCTGACCAAATTGATCAGTAGCTGACTGCCACTGAATGAAGTAGTCCCGATTTCCCTCCCTCTTTCTCATGATGGTCTGGTACTTCTCCAGCCTTACTGAGCCAATTCAGCCTGCTGAAGAAGTAAAAGGCTGCACAGTTTGTGCAAGGGCAGCAGTTGGCATGTGCAGTCAAGAATGAGAAGCTAAGGTGGGAATGGGATTTCTTCCCAAGGCTCATAGCTATTGTACTTGAAGTATTACTGCACAGAGAATTGCTAGGTTGACTGTTATTGGTCTAGGGACTGGTTATTAAACAAAGACACTAAGTTAACACAAACCTCTGGTTTAAGGTCCGATATCCCAAGGTCAGACTAAACAATATCCAGCAAAATAACTTACTGCTTGAACAAGGATGCTTTACTTGCTAATTTCCAACAAGCTATCAGCTTTTTAAAACTGAAAAATTTGTTAAAAATCCCCTCTTAGGAGACTAGTTTCCAAATAATCCTATAAAGTAAGTAATAAAGTCCTCAACTACTATATTTAATACATAAAATTAAAAATATACTCCATACCTCACTCATCTTAAAACACTGTCTTTTCTATATGATGTGTCATACATTCAACTGTAACCTTCAGGGAGAGAATTCACTAGAACAGCATGCAGTAGAAACAAAACACGGACACCCCTTACCCCAAAGAAGACCTTTCCAGTACAAAAAGCCTTTAAGCCTAAAATAAAGACATACTTTCTGCAACCTCATAAAGAGAGGCTTCACTCTTATTAAGATTTTAGTATTGCTCCCCTCATTCTACCTTCAGAGCATGTCTTTACCTGGCTTTTTTATTCTCCATGGAACTGTAAATAGACTTTTCCTTTGAAGCTTTAAGTCCTTTCCAAATATATCTTCAATGTTTGCTCTGTTATGTAACCAGTATTTTCTTAATCTTAAGTGGCAGCATTTGGTTGTGTTCTGACAGGATATTGTAACTAAATACGCAGTCTGAATAAGATATGCACATAGCATTAGAGGTGATGTGTGCATATGAGCAAAAAAAGCTCAAGATTATGTGGAAGATGAACCATTTAATGATGTCAGTAAATTCTCAAGTGTTGCTGACACACCTTGAAAAGGGCAGATCTTCTGGAACATCATCTATACAAATGCAGAACTAGTAAATAAAAGCCAGCTTGGAACTTTGGCCTGAAACAGAAATTGTCTTTCCACATTTTCCTGTGGTCACTAAGTTATAACTGCAGGTCTTTAAACTGCCTTGCAAGTTCAATGCTGAACTTTTATTTTCCAATTAGAAGAAATTTCTATACTTTTTTCTAAAACATGAGCTTCTAACCACAGTATCTGATGAATGAGGTATTACTCTTTGACCTCCCACAGCACCACAATTCATACAATGTGCTGCAGTGAAATAAATAAGAATGGATAAGGAATAACATTTTCTAAACTTTAAAAAAAGTCAAATTCTCAAGCACACACTTAATTGAAATACAGCATATGTCATAAGTCAATATGATATTTCAGCTGCAGTTTCTAAGTCATTCTTCTATACAGAATCTTAATTTTGGATCTGCAACTAACGTTTCCAGGTTTATGCATCACAAATCCCCTGAATTTTAACTGAATGGTAACTGAATTTTAGTTACTACAGACTGACCATTGTTGACTGCCAGTTGACTGCTCAGTCTTAGCTCATATGGACCCTTAAAATTTCTTAAGCTTCTACTAAATTGTGAGATGTGCTTTACCTTAATTTTTCCTCATACTCAAAAGAACATGGTTCATTCCCTTTATTTTTGAGCAAGCTTTGGGAAGACTGTGATTTCAGAATCCAAAGCGGCTCCTTCATTGATAAATATTGCCATCTGATTTTAAACACGATTTTTTGCAGATTCCTAACTGGCCTAGTCTCAGTGGAGGAATCCAGCAAAATCCAGTTACACAAATACAGTTTGGAACTTGTCAACATAAAAGAAAACTGGATCATAAAACCATGAATACAAGGGACTGAAGAAATTCTAATAGCTAAACCTACCATTAGTCAACCCTACGAGGAAGAAGAAACAACCTATTTCAGGTTTGTCAACTTTTTTTCTTAAAAATTAAGATCAAATTCAGAACCTGGAGCCTTTTCTATCCCCTGAAGTATTATCTCTGGCTCCTTCTTCATACCTATGAGTGCTGAATACCAGGCCAATATCCCAAAAATGTAAGTGAAGTCATGTTTGTACATTTACGGGCATTTGCCATACTTAGAATGGATAGTTTTACCCTAAGAGGGAAACATACCTGTTGGTAACAGGTTTTTCAACATCTAATTATCATGCCAGTTTTACTAAGGATATGAGTAAGCTCTAAGTGGAATGACTACAGAAAGAACAATGCGCAGAAGCAGTTACACTGCAAGCAGTGCACACACTAACACATTGTGAAATACCGACACAAATACTGCGCATCACCAATTCAGGTATGTAATGAAGTATTATTCACTTACTTATTTTTGTCTCTAACACTTGAAAAAGTGAGAAATGGATTCCTCATGAGCATTAAGTTATTCAGTTTTCTCAGAATTAAGTTTTACTGTCTGCACTTAGTCCACAGGAGTTGGTTTTGTTCAGATTATCAGTGTGAGCCTAGAGACTGAGAATTTTACAACGATTGAACTACACAATCAAACAGCATATTTAATTTTGTGAGTCCTCTAGCTCCCTTCCAGGCCCTGGAATTGTTAATATTACAGGCCTCGGTCCTGTAACCTAATGTGCATAGGATGATCATAACCATTAGTGCTTCTTATGGCAAGCTCATTATGCTCACAGAGGGTACCCAAACTCTCACCATTCTTCTGGTTGCCACCAGTCACCAGGGCAGTAACACATCACGAGTCCACGAGTCTCTCTCCAGCCACGTACCCTGCTGAAACCTGCACCAACCTCACTGACAAGCCTCGCAATGACTCTCTCCACACAGCGAGAAAACCCTTTGACAGCCAACCATCCAACAGTTTCACTGATATCGAGGGGAAGGAAAGACACTATAAAGTTTCTTAAAAAGAAGTACACTAGATTTTCTGCAGAAAGTTTTAAAGTTGATCTAACTAAAACCACAAATAGTTCCACTTCTTATTTAGATAAATGAACATTCTCAAGGCGTAGGCGAACAGCAGAGGTGATAAGAAGCCGGGGAGGTGACACAGGAAGAAAACTCCTTCAAGTTTCTACCCGGGCGGTCAATAGCGCAGCGGCGGTCGGGCCGGGCTGTGGCAATCTCCATGACACCGCAGCTCGCCGGCCGCAGGAGTGCGGCACTCTGGGAAGCGCCGCTTCCCTGCCATCTTCCTCCGGCCGCTCTCGGGCTCGAAGGCGGCTCCCCCGGCCCCACTCGCTCGTCACCATGGCCGGGCTAAGGCGGGGGTACTGCGGGCTGCCCAAGGTCATACCGCCGGCTCCCCGCCGGGCCAGGCCCGATTCTCCCCGCACGGCCCAGACCGGCTCCCCCGTTCTCCGCAGCCCCTCGAGGGCCGCTCCCCCCGCACGGCGGGGCTGGGCCCGGGGATCCCTCCAAGGGCGCCCGCCCCTCCCGTCACTGCCGGAGTCCTCCTGCCCCGCAGGCCTCGCTCCCCGCCGGCTCAGAGCCGCCCCGGCCGGACACTCACCGCCGCGGTGACTCGCTGCCTCCGCCCGCCGGCCCGGGGCAGGCCCATGTCCGAGCGCTGCTGCCGACGAGACGCTACGCGGCCATGGCTGCTAGGGCGGAACTCGGCAGCGTCCCTCCTTCCCTCCCTCCTCCCGGGCCTCCGCTCCCCGCGGGGGCGGGGACTGTCACGGCCCTATCCGTGCCGCGGGGCCGGCTCGGGCCGCGGGGAGGCCCCGGCTCTGCCGCTGGCCCGCGGGCCTTGCGGGGCGCGGCAGTGCTCCGTTGGGCGAGGGATGTACACTCACAGGTGCCGTGGAGCTGTCTCGGAGCTGGGGTGGCTCTGGGGGCGGTGTGAGGGGAGGGAGACGCGGGTGACCTCGGCCCAGCACCAGCCGCCGGCCCTGGAGAGCGCTCCGAGGGAGAGCGAGGTTACCTGCCGTGCCCTGCCAGCCTCCTTGGGCTGCTTCCCCGCCGGGCCTGGCTCCTCCTCGTCTCGGGACCGGGAGACTTGTTACCGTGGCCAAGCCACTAAGAGCGGGCTCGGGGCTCTGTCACATTCTGTTGGGCATCCCAGCGTTTGTATGGGGTGTTAAACTGGCTCACTGCACTGTGCAATCTGGTGTGGGAAGGCGAGCCACCTCTCTTTCTAAAAATACCCTATTTTTAGTCTAGAGAAAACTGGATTGGTAGGGGACACTCGAAGTTTTCGGTTGATGACAATGTTTTCTGTGCACCTTGTGTTACTACAAGCACCTCAAGGGATGGCAGGTGTGTGTGGACATGCTGGTACGGTCATGCTGGGAGAAGGGGAAAGGCCGGTTGTGCCATGGAGATCTCACACAAATGGAGGAGATGCTCTGTGCTGCCACAATCCTGGCCTGTCCCCTGTGTTGGAGAGCGAGGGGATTCAACAACTACATTTCAACCTGGTGCTCGGTTTTGCCAGTGGAAATGTCTTGTGAGCTGGAGCACTTTCTGTCAGTGACTTTAGAAGGAGGTTTCAGAGCCTAAACAGGGAAGCTTAGAAAACATGGAGATGCCTGTTTCCATGTAGCCTTCCAAAATACTTCTGATTCCTTGCCCAGGCAGTTGAACTGTATCACAGCACCTTGTAGTACAGTAACACTGGTTGGTACTGGGCACATGAAAGGCTCAGACAACTTCTCCATCTGTAGTTTGTAGTGTTTGTGAGTGATCAGGCATGTGAAAGGTTCTGGGAGAAATGAGAACACTCTTCTATATTGTGCAGAATGGTTAATACCAAAATAGGTCCATAGATTCCAACAACTCTAAGCTGAACTGAATATTACACTAAGCTCTTGTAAGTGCCTTTTTCAGACCTGCTCAATGTGTTTTAGCCAGGGTGGGTGATGCCAGAAAGTTGTGATAAGATGGAAGGAAGTCCACTGATGTTGGAGCTTGGGATGTGTACAAATTAATGTTGACTCTCATACTTACTGCTGTCCAAACTGGACTCAGAGAATCTATTTTATTGCTTCTCTTACATGAAAAAAATTGTGTGGTACAATCTTTGGTCTTACTTGTATGGGCAAACCCCAGCCATATACAGAAAAGTGTTGGGGAGGAGCTGCCTGTGCAATTAGCTTTACCCCAGTCCAAAGCTTGTTAAAACATGCTAATAATGTTGATTACATTATAACATGCTGTAGTAGCCTCGGGTTAGAACACATTTTTCTACCAGCACATATGTTCTTGTGCAGCACTATTAAATAAAGAAAATTATTTTAAACAGTAGAAATTGGTGTGGCTTTTAGTAGAATGTATTAGATTATTTAGCTAAAAAAAATTACATCTTCTAAAGCAGGGTAAAATAGAAACCAGGTACTTTACAGATGTGAACTGTGTTCTGCCTTGCCTACACCAGACATCCAATGTCTCTCTTACATGTAGTTTTGGTGAATCCTGTAAAAAAACCAGACATGATTATTTTGTGATCATAATAATGAAGACTGATATACAGTGCTAATGGACTAAATGCAGACTGCATTCTTCACCTCTATGAAAGATATCATTAATATGGAAAGTTTGGTTTTTCTGTAGCAGTGCTGCTGCTAACACCACCAAGTCTTCCCCTTTATTGGCACATGCCTGTGAGAACATTGTAACATTTTCTGTGTCTACTGCTACTGGGCAAATGCAAAGCCTTAACATAACATGCTAAATCCTTGTCGAGAGACAGAGTCACTTGCCAACAACGAAAGAGAAATGTGCTGAAGGTTGGATTTAAGGTTTCTAATGCTTGGATGACCAGTGGCAGCCCCGAGGTGTTTGGATTTGTTCTCTAGTGCCGCCTTCTGGCTGAGCACGCCCACAAAAACCAGTCCACAGGTGACAACGTAGGAAGAAATGGTTACTCTTTGCAATATTGCTATTTGTATTTTGTAAAAAGCTGCATTAGGTAGGTCAAAGGCAAAAAATAATGGCTCTGTAAACAATGCTATCACAGGTACTCCTCTGATTATCTAGTGGGTATTATAATCTCCAAAATAAGAGACTGGAATTTTGTTGTTGGTATGTTTTCCTAAAGGATGACCATTATGACATCCATGCTTCACAGTAGCAGATGTATGACTTGGAACAGCTTTGGGGAGAATGTCGGCACAACCATTTTACATTGTTGAAACTGTGAGAAATGCTTCAGGGTGTGGGCTGTCAGGTTCAGTACCAGCCTGGGACTGAAGTGCAAGAGCCCTCTGAAAGAGTAGCAATGACTGAAGACTATTTTGGAGCTATCATCCCATCAACTTCTATCTCCATGATCCCAAAGAGTAGCTTCCCCTGTATTTGCAACTGCTGAGGCCACACCTTGAGTACAGAATCCAGTTCTCAGACCCTTAATTCAAGGACATTTTGGGACTGGAGCAGGTCCAGAGAAGGGCATCAAAGCTGGTGAGGGACCTGAGACGCAAGTCCTGTGAGGAGCAGCTGAGGGAGCTGGGGGTTCAGCCTGGAGGAGGCTCAGGGATGACTTTATCGCTCTCTACAACTCCCAGATACCAGGTTGTGGCCACTTGGGAGTGAGTTGGTCTCTCCCAGGTAACCATTGCAAGAAGAGGACATAGGTTTTGAGTTGCACCAGGGAAGGTTTAGGTTGGACGTTTAAGAATTTCTTCACAGAAAGCTTGATTAGACATTGGAACAGTCTGCCTGGGGAGCCAGTGGACCGCCCCTGGGGGTGTTGAAGGAAAGACTGGACCTGGCACTCAGTGCCATGGTCTAAGCTGACACGGTGACGTTGGGTCACACGTTGGACTCTCATGATCTCTGAGGCCTTCTCCAACCGAATTGATTATCTCTAAAGCCCTGCCTCAGACAGGCAAGGCAGCGAAGGCCATGCTCAGATACTGCACCTGGGAGCACAAGAGCCCCAGCAGCCAAGAGGCGGGAACCACAAGCTTCGCCACCCTGTGGCACAGAGTAACCCGAGATAGCGACCCCTGTTCTCATCCTCTAAACTGCCTCTAGGGAGGCCACCCGGGCCCGCCGAAAACGCAGCGCCGACCCTGCCCCCGCCGGGCGGGCAGCGGGACGGAACATGGCGGGGCCCCTCCAGCCCGCGCTTCCCCGCCTTTCCCCGCGGCGGCGCGCATGCGCGCTGTGCGGCGGCGAGGCCGTATCCCTCCGCGCGCCCCTTTCCCCTCGATGTCTGTGTTAATAAGGTAATTCCCGCGCCCATGGTAAGTGCCGGGCGCCCCTCCGAGCCCGCCCGGGGCGCCCCGCGCCGCCTCGCGCCCGCCCGCGCGCCCGCGGCGGGGCAGAGCCGCGCGGAGCCGCGCCACTCCCCTCCGCCCGCCGTGTCCCTCCGCCGGGCGCGGCGCGGACTCTCGTGTGGGGCTCTCGGCCTGCGGAGCCCCGGGTCGGTGCGGCGGCGGCGGCGGCGGCCGGGCCGGCAGCACGGTAAGGGCCCGTCCCCGCGCCTCGTCTCTCCCTCACCCCCCCCGGGCCGGCCAAGCTTTTCCAGGTCAGTCTGCGCCTTTGTATAGGGCCCTGTTACCGGATGTGGAAGTTGATCTCTTCGCTGGTAAAAAATAATTCCACTTCCCCCGGAACCCGGCGCCGCGGCTCCCTCCGCAGCGCCCAGCCCAGCCAGGATTTCCTGTCGGGGAGAGCGGGCGGCCGGCCGGCCTTCCGGGGACCCCGCCGCGCGGGGGGCGCGGGCGGCGCGCTGGGCCCCGGCGGCGGCCTGGGCGGCCCGCGGGGCGCGGGCGGGCGCGACGCGCCCGGCGAGGGGCCCGGGAGCCGAGCGGCAGAGCGGGGCTCGGCTCGTCCCGCGCGTTTCTCCGCCGGGCAGCGCGGTGCGGGCCGCGTGGGCACGGTCCCGAACCCCGTGTGGGCCAGGGGGGCCGGTGGGGTCGCGGCCCGGGCCGCTGAGGCGGCGGGGCTGCGTGCGAGAGCTTGGCGCCAAAGGTGCCCTGGGGAGAGGCGGCTCGGGCGGGAAGGGAGCGGTTTCCCCTCCGGAGTGCCCCTCGCCCGGAGTCTGTAACTCTTGCTTTGGCCTCTTAATAAAGCGTTTGGTTGGAGCATAAAAGTGAGATACCGTATGTTAGTGCGGATTGTCGTTTTTTTTCTGTTTTCTCCAAATAGTCAAAGTAGTTTCCGTTGTTGGGACACTGGTGGCACGTCGGTGAAATCCCCTGTAGGAAGTCGTCTGTGGTAGTTCTTGAGGCATTTGTGTATTTTCCTTTAACGTGCTTACTTTGATTTAACGGTGAATGCTTCATAGTAGAGTTAAATGTGCTCAGAGTTGTGAATGCACACCCTGTAGTTCTTCAGCCTATTTGAAGTTACTCATTACTTCTGAAGTATTGGTACGACCGTGCAGTGTAGCCGAGTTTTGTATGCACACAAATATTTGCAAGAGAACATAAGTGTGCCATGTGAGTAAGGTTAAGAGTATATTTGGCAGATCAGCATACACTAAGTAGAGACTCTTGTTCATGACCCACTTTCTTTGCTGAAAACACTGTTTTCTAGTTGCATTTTTTTTTAGGCCTCTGTGCCAGACAAAAACTGTCGAGGAAGATTCCTCATGATAACATGGCTGTTGTAGGTCAGAGGTGGATGATTTTTATTTGATGGTATTTTCAAGCTTAATCAACCTGAGACAGCCTCCTAAGGCTGTGGTACAGTTCAAAGGCTACCTCACAAGCCCTTGGATTCTTCATGTCAATCACAGCTGCTGCAAATTAATCTTTTTGGTATCTAGTGCTGAATTTATTTGTGAAAACTATGCAGCTTGCTGGCAGTGTCAGTCCAAATCTTAGTGCCAATGGTTCACCCTTGTTGCATAATTACGCTCTTTAGATGTTACAGATCATGGCCAAATCTGTGCTCTCCTTCCTAAGAAAAGACTTTTCTGTGGTCTCTGTTATTTAATTGAGTTCATTGTTGATTGGTGCTTATTTAAGTTAATGTGTGAGCCTAACAGGAGGACAGATCTGCATTAACAGGCCTGGCTGCCTTTGCCACTAAGCTATTCAATGTTTGCTTTTCTCAGCTCAGGTATTTTTCATCGGATTCATGTCTGACATGAAGGTCATGCTGCTGTTCAAGCAAACTAAAGAGAATTTAATTACAAAACAACAGTCAGGGGAAAGCTGAAAGCATTGGAATTAAAGCTGACTGCAGTTAACATATTGGCATAATTTTGACTATCACTACAGAAATGTGGATAGTCTCAGTCTATGATATTTATATTGAGATTTGAAGTATCGCTTGTGAAATCATTGTCAAAAGATGTTCAATTCACGTAGGAAACCAGCAGGAACTTTTAGAGTTTATCCCATGTAAGTTGCTATAATCACTGCAAATTGATATGTATGTTAAAATGATGCCAAAGTGTTGAAGAGATGCTAATTACTCTGTGCTGTACTTCAAAATACTATTGACTTTTGTATGGATAGGCACATAAAATTAGCTAGAAATGGCTATTCTGAATTTCTAGCAGTACTGTGAGATGTTGAAATCAGTAGGGTGGTAGTGTTTGTGAAGGTCAGGTTTGGTGAAGCAGGTTAAATTGTTTTTTTTCTTAAGTAGTGGAAAGAAAAAGACATTCTGAAAGGGCATTCTTTTTCCAGGTGTAATGGGTGTGAGAGATGATGGGTCTCCAGCCATCTTCTATGTACAATTCTGCCATCTGTCACTTGAGCAGGGAAAAGTGTTTAATGAGCCTTTAATGGAACTTTGTGATTGCAAATCCTTATCAGAGATGTGGTGTGGATTGATTTGGGAACCTTTGATAAGCTGCAGTGCTGCAGTCCGTGCTCCTCTAGAGCAGGGAGAGCACCTTGGGATCAGCGCTGGGCTGGGAGAGCTCCGTGCTCACAGATGTTCTACAGCAGCTGCTTTGTGCCTGTTGATCTTCACCGGCTGATGCTCAGCACTGCAGTGGTCAAGAGGAACAGGTCTGGGTTCTGGGGACAGGACACCAGCCTGAGAGATGCTGCAACATTTTAAGCCAAACTTAATTTTAATTTGGACTGCAGACTCTGCTGCTCTGTTGTCTGTAGACTGGTGTGGTAGCCCAGGCATCCTAAGTTGCCAGGTTTTTAGCTCCACCTGCTTCCCACGGAGCCTATTTCCCACATAGTTCCACCTAAACTCCTGAGTGCTATTCCGTACCTTTCTGGTAACAGTGTGATCTTCAGAATTTATTATAGTGTATAAAAACCTATATCTAAGATGGCTACAAAAAATAGTACGTTTTTCTTTTGAACATAAATAAAATAGCAATAATAATTTGATGTTATTTTTAATTACCATTTAATTGTGGCATCTGGCTGATGGTACTGTGCAGAATACATTGCAGCAATGTGGAAGTTCAGGAGGTGATTAATCCAGAGAAGTCTAAACCCAGCAGAAGCTCTTCCCTATTTACTCAGTTGTAGACAAAACCCTCTCTTCACACAATTGTGTAGGAGCTCTTAGAAGTCTGAAAACATTATCACATTGCCATAAGAATAACTCCAACAGTCTCAAGTCTTTATTTCAGAGCCAATGATGCTTTTATTCTCTGAAAAAGTCCTCATGCAAAGTGTTACACAGCTGTCATGCTAGCAGAGCTTGATAGGAATGACACAGTTAGTGAAGAGAACCCTCTAACACCGTCAGCAGAGTTGATTTTAACACTGTGGAGTAGCAGCAGAGTGCTCTTTGAAATAGCAATCTCATTTCAATTTTAAATGTACTATTGTATCTTGCTTGTGATAGTATCACTGCACTATTGTAGTGTTACTGAGCGATCTCTAGAGAGGGCTGGGAAGGTTTTCTGGAATGGGAGTGTGACTGCAGACCCTTCTTGCTGTGTCCCAGTACTGTGGATGAGTGTAGGGGAAGTTGGGTATGCTGTTCCTCGGGGGTTTCTTACAGAACCCATCCTTGAAATGGGCTGTCAAGTGGAAATCAGCTTTGGGTTGACTACTCTTCAGAAATTCAGTAATTCAGAGAGTTCAAGGAGGCTCTTGGAAAGGTGTTGATCTGAAGTTTGTCCCTAACATCTCCTGAGAGTGAGACTGGTATTTTGCAGGCCACCATAACTGGTTTTTTTGGGGGGGTGGCTTGACTTTTGCTGCATAGGGTTTTCATAACAACTTTGCTGTTCACTTCAGTAGTGTATAGATGTGGGCAGTGGGTTCCAATAGGCTGTTAAATGTACAGACTTGCTTAATTTGCCTATTTCGGTTTAACAGACATCAAATATAAGCTTGTTATCATGAGTGTGGTTTTGGTTAGTGGAGGAAGAAGGGTATGCACTGAAGGCAGCTCTTCCATGAGGGTGGTTAGACACTGGAATGAGGCTGAAGAAGTGGTAGGATGTTCATCCATAGAGAGACATTCAAAATTCAACGGAACTGAGCCCTGGGCCAGGTCTAGGCTCTGACTGGGATATTGAACTAGGTGACCTTGAGAGGTCCCCTTCAGCCTTAATTGTTCCTCAGTTCCAAAATGAGATTTTATTAGTTCCTTTCCTCTACTGCTGTTTAAACCAAAAATAAATATAAGGAAAATGGATAGTTGTCTTTCTGAGCTAGTTGTAACCTCGGTATTTTGAATTAAGTTCCAGCTTTCCTTTGCTTCTGAGGGCCTTGATGTGGTGGTATTAGACTACCAGGAAAAGGATGTCTGTCTGTGAGTGTACTTGTCCTCCTTAACTTGCAATCCCCACTGGGGAAAAAAAAGTGGAAGGGAGTGCTCTATTCCTTCATTTCACTGCTGCATTTGCCAAGTACCATCTCTTACCTTATGTTTGGTATTGTTACTTTTAGTGTCTCTCTTTTAACAGGTGTGACAGATTTTCTCTTATTCCATTCCTTAGGATCTTTCCTAGATTTTCTCTTTTGCTCTTTTTCTTTATGGAAGAGAGACAGCAGTTGTCCCTTCCTCTGCATCTGACTGTGTTCCTTTTTTCCTTCCTTTTCCCATTGTCAGTATTTGTCCTGTCCTGCCACCTTCCTGCTTCTCTTCGCTTTTCTGGCTGGAGACAAAGCAATGTGTTCACATGTACCAGAAGAATGGACATAAATGGAGTGTTTTGGTGACAGGGATATTGCTGCCTGCAGTCAGTTCTGTAGACAGAGGTAATCTGCTCTGGTTCACAGCTCTACCAATATGTGTTCGGTACTGCATTTGCATTATTTTGGTCCCCTTTCTAGTTTCTTCCAAAGTCAACAGCTTTCAGTTTATTGAGCAATGTGCCAGTTGAGCCAGGTGCAGAGAAATTTCTAAAGATCCTGTTTTTGTGGTAGATTTGTATGTTTAATGGGATTTCTTTGCTGGATTGATAGACTCTTCACTTTGTGTAGGACATTGGCTGCGTGGCCTCACAACTGCAGTTATTAGTAATACAGGCTTAACTTTTTGTGTGACTGGAAACTAAACTGATGAAAGCAATTCCATTTTTAGCATCCTGGTAGTGGAAAACATAGCTATAGGTATATTGAAATGTTAGTAGTAGTATATTTTGGTTAGTAGCATAATTCTTTCTATTTTTTTTTTTTTATTGAACAAAATTGACAGCAAGTATGAAATGGGGTGAGTTTAAAAAGTTGTGTTTCTAGCAAATCTTTGATGCAATAGAAGCAGGTGTATTTTGTCTACATATATTATTGCAAGTGCTATATGTAACCTTGGTGTAAAAGGGACATTATCCTATGTGAAGGTTTTTCAGCCAGTGTCTCGGTCACGTCTCAAAACTTTGCATTTCACATGGTTTTAGTAACTGTAGACAGTTAAAGCAGGTATTAATATTTGTTTTCAGGCAAAGATTTTATTTCATCTGTTGTATGTAGTACAATAATATGCTTATTGTGTCATTTTGCATCTGGGAGTACAGACATTATATTTTAGGGTGAACAAAAAAAGTGATGGACAAGATGTCAGAAAAGTGTTGTGTTTCATACTTATCTCAGTGCATTTACATAGTGGTACCTCCTAAATACATGTGGGCATTTTGGATAAGTGACTGTATTGCCTTTGGGTGCATGACATAGCAGCTGTGATGTAATACCCTTTGAAAGCTGGACAAAGCTGCCCAAGGTTGCAGTATCAGGTGAGAGCTTTGAAACCACCTTCTGCTGTAAGAAATGTGCATCCAGTTCAGTTTAAATTTTGTTTGACTGTACAGCTGCAGTGGTTACAGCTTTGTAATACTGAAATCTTCGCGTCAGTATCCGTTCTGTTTGGCTGGCAGAAGTAATTCTAAAATCAAACTGCTTATTGCAATCAATGAAGCTTGTTCTCATGGCTAAAACAACAACTCCAGTTTCTGAACTTTGCAGAGTAGTTCAGAAATAATAATTTTAAAAAAAGAAAGGCATCATGTATGTATTTAAAATAGTGATAATGTTATTATTTTGTGTTTATACTCCTTTATGTTCTTCACTAGATGTCACTAGTAGATTTGGGAAAGAAACTTTTAGAAGCTGCACGAGCAGGTCAAGATGATGAAGTTCGCATTTTGATGGCCAATGGAGCACCTTTTACCACAGACTGGGTAATCAAAAACTTTTGCATTGGAGAAAGTAAATCATCTTACTTTTCTCCCCTGAAGAAAGAAATACAATTCTTACAATTTAGCATTTATATTATAGTTCTTCTTGGAATTCTGCAATCACATGTTTAATTCAAAATTAAAATTGTCTGTTTTTTCATATGACCTCCTACTGATGTTAGTAACAGACTGTGGGTGAGCTCATTTTAGTGACTTTCGAGATGAGCTTTGGAATGGTTAATGGGAAAAAGCAGCAATCATCCTCCTAGTTATTGTGTTTATGTGTTTAGTATAGTAAGTGGTCTGAAATATGAAACCAGTCCTAACTACCTAATATGCGCAGCTGAGAGTTCCCTGATATAGGGGTACTGAGTTGTCTTTTTGAAGGCGCTGATTTTTG
Organism: Cyanoderma ruficeps; assembly: GCA_008694505.1. NCBI lineage: Eukaryota > Metazoa > Chordata > Aves > Passeriformes > Timaliidae > Cyanoderma > Cyanoderma ruficeps. The sequence continues at coordinate 9,962,777 of VZDJ01000155.1, read as the reverse complement.
AAGAGGTTGTAGAGAGAGGTCAGGTACCAAAATTCCTAGGGTATTTACAAGCTCTTAAGAGCCTTAATCTGCTTAGTGACCTAACTTTCAAATTAACTCTGTTTTGAGCAAGAGATTGGACTTAATTGACTTCTAAAGGTCCCTGTTGACCAACACTGAAAATGGGGTTAGGCCCCTTGAAATGTTACATGTCAGACAGACAGAAAAAACAGAGTAAAAAGAAAGCAACAACAAACTTCCCTCCCCCATTCATATTCTGTAAAAGCCCCAACAGCTTCTCTTCTTGAGACTGCAAGGGGAAATGGTTTTGAAGTGGTGCCTTGACATCTGGGTTTGGTAGGTTCAGAGTAAGAAGAAATACTTCATAGTGACACCTGTTAGATCTGCATGTTTTTGTCCCATTACAGTTGGGAACGTCTCCACTTCATCTAGCAGCACAGTACGGACACTACTCCACCACAGAAGTGTTGCTGCGAGCAGGTGTGAGTCGGGATGCCAGAACCAAAGTGGACAGAACTCCATTACATATGGCAGCATCAGAAGGCCATGCCAGCATAGTAGAAGTCTTACTTAAGGTAAGAACTGCTGAAACAAGTCTGAAATGGGGTTATTGCAATGGTTTATGATCAGATATTTGCAATTTGCTTTTAGTCATGAAACCAACATTGAAATTATATGAATAGTTAAACTGTGTGCATTGGCAGCTTTGTTTTCCAATTGAACTGTAATTCATTTTACATTAAAATCATAATGATTTCAGGTGAATTGTTTACTGCTGTTTCAAAGTAAGAATACTCCCTAATTTGATACTGTGTTTAATAATAGATTTTAGAAGTATGATGTACTTTAGGGAATCTGTAATCCTTTTGAGGTAAATAATATATTTGGTAGATGGATTGGATTACTTTTAATAAATATGTAAATGTCAGATAACAGGGCATTCCTCATAGAGAAGGACAATTTTAGGCTTCATTCTGTGACCAGCATTATTTAATTCAGATATTTCTAACGGCATAATTTATGCAATGATCTTGTTTGTAGCATGGGGCTGATGTCAATGCGAAGGACATGCTCAAAATGACGGCACTTCACTGGGCTACTGAACATCACCACCAAGAAGTTGTAGAACTCTTGATAAAGTATGGAGCAGATGTTCATGCTCAGAGTAAATTTTGCAAAACGGCATTAGATATTGCAGTAGACAATGGAAATGAAGACATTGCAGAAATATTACAGGTAACTTAATTCCTCATATTAAGGGAACTTACAGCCAAGTACTTGATTACACATGTCATAAACTGAGCTTTTACTGTCGCAGCTGTGACACCATATATTGATAATGCCACACTCCAATCTAGTTCATTACATGAAATGAGATTAATGTTAGTAAACATCAGTTGGTCAAAGAACATTTTCACCACCTACAAAGTCAAGGATAAGTATTCTTTATTTTCTTAAGTTGTAATACACAGAGGTAGGTGGACTCTTTACAGTTGAGGTGTAAAAAAATAACTCCTTTCTCTGACAGTATATTTTGATTATCCCCTAGTATTCAGTTAGCTTCATGTATGGATATTAATTTCCTAACAGTTGGAGTTCTGACAGGAGAGAAGAGATGCTAATTTTTCCAGAATTAGAAAAACTAAGATTGAATTGTTGATTATAGTACATAATTCCATGGAAATGTGTGCTCACTGTTCAATAGCGTTGTTAAGACAAATTAAGTGATAAATCTTACTGAGAAAAGAATGCAAAGCAAATGAAAAATATCATTATGCCACTGTCTAAATGTAGTCTCCCTGTGTCTTTAAATGTCTGAACTTCTGGTGTGTTCCTTTAGCCTCCTCCTGATTGCAGAAAGAGTGTAGTAAACAGAAGTTAGTAATAATTCATAGAAAGACAAAAAGACTGCCATGTACATTTCATGCAATTGCAAAGCTGTCGGAGCAGCTTTTCATGACATGTGTCTGCCCCAGCAGTCCTGATTCTCCAGACTTCTCTTCTAGATAGGGGAGCTTGGACATCTACAAAAGGGCCTTGTCCTCTTTGTTTACAATCCCTGGAAGGGAGAAGTAGTGGTGTGTTATTAAACTCTCACTCCAACAGACTTTCTGTCTTTAGATTTCAACTGAAATCTATAAAAGATTTCTTAGGTACTTGGAGATGGGAGACAATGTGTGTGTACTGCATGGGTATAATGAGGGAGATCCTCCTTGTTTGTGTGAGGTGTGCAAGAATTGTAGCTCTTCCACAAGATCAACAAGTCCTTTATAGCTGCAGTGGGAATGATGTTGTTCCCTTTGTGTCCCAGATTGCAATGCAGAACCAAATCAATACGAATCCCGAGAGTCCGGACACTGTGACGATACACGCAGCCACGCCGCAGTTCATCATTGGACCTGGAGGGGTGGTGAACCTAACAGGTCTGGTATCCTCTGCAAATACATCCAATAGAGCAGGTGTTTAGATGCCTAAAGGATAGCTACTGGGATTTTATACTTTCACTGATTTTCATCATTTAATGAAAAAGTTTGAGGAAAAACAGTGTTAAGAATAGTTACCATATTCCTTGTCAGTGTTTTTTGTGTGTTGTAAATGTGTACTTACCTAAAACAAAAATCTTCACAGACGTAAATTACCAGAAGTTTTATTTGCTTAACAAACTTCACTTCAGAATAGCACTTTGGTTCAGCAGAATGCTGCTGAAAATGGAGTGTGTGCTAGAAGTTTCAGTGCAATAAAAATAGAATAAGGGACTTTGCTGGTTTTAAATTTATCAGCTAATTCTTTTTCATCCTTCTAGATGAAACAGGAGTGTCTGCTGTACAGTTTGGAAATTCATCAACATCAGTATTAGCTACGTTGGCAGCTTTAGCAGAAGCATCAGCTCCCCTGTCTAATTCTTCAGAAACACCAGGTTAGAAAGCTAAGTAATTTAAATAATTTAATAAATTTAAAATGCATAACTTCAAATTTTCTTCAGCACATGAAGAAGTGTGGTAAAAAATGATTCAGTGGGTATAGATACGGAAGGAGAACAAGGAAGGAATAATAACCATATTTATGGGGCTATTTTTATATAGTATATCTTCTTTTTAGACAAAATCTTCCCTTTTCTTTCAGGGTTTGAGGAAGTTCTAGCAATGTTTCCTTCCAGAACTAACAACTGTGTTTGACACTGAAAGATCAGATCTGTTTGCCACAGCACGTAGCATTGGCACTTGCAATCTGGATTGTTTTTTTTGACAGTGGTCTTTCTTACTGCTGAGCCTGTACTTGGAAGCCAAATCAAGTTCAATACAACACCACTTATTCATGTGGGAGTTGCTGTTTTGATTTCCTGAATAAACACTCTGTGAATATTTAAGCAGTGTTATAGGACAGTAATCTCTAAACATAAAGATCTTCAGAAGACAATGTCTGCAGTCATTATTTCAACTACAGAGTGATTTTTCTGTAATTAACTTAAAAGATGAAAGCTTCAGAGTTTTATCTGCCTTCTGTCATCTTGAACATCTATAGCGTCTTAATTCCATCTCTGTAGATAGAGAGCACTCTAATATCTGTTATTTAAATCAAAGGCTTTGCTTTTACCCTGATAAATTGAAAATAAAATACAGAGCTAGTGTTCTTGAATTTCCTTGATTGTGCTACCAGTGATGTTGCTATTTGTCTCAGCATCTTGTTTTAAAAAAAGAAGGGTGGTAGCACAATACCCCATTTGCTGCATACAGTGCAAGCTGGGGTATGTGCTGTAGTTCTGAATGCAGGCTTTCCTTGTCCTACCTTCATTTGTAGAAGTGATACAGAACTGTGAGAGTTCACTGCTTTTACTCATTGAGTCATGAATTTAAAATGGATAGTTGAGCTGGAATTTTTCACTTTCACCTATGTAATTATATACATACAAGGTTTGTTTTACTTCTTAAGCTTTCTCTTTCTTCGAAGGTGTAAAAATGTCAGCTCTGCAGAACTTTTCCTTTAGGCTTGTTTCATACTTTGTATAAGAAATAAAGTTGTTGTGTTTGAAGTACTCATGGAGTACAAACAAAACTTCCAAGATTCTCTAGGGGTCCTTTAGTCTGTTACCATCTTGAAGACCATTATATTAAGTAGAGAAATGTAGGCTGGGTCCTGAGGTGCAGTGGCAAGTTATTGGTTGAGAAGTAGCTTCAAGGTAGTATTTCAAGTTTAATTTTTTTTTATTCTGCTATTAGTGTAACTTACTCCAGCTTGTGTACAATGCAAAAGTTCCTTGTGTTCTTGAAAGAACCTCCTGTTCTTGCTGACCTGTTCACAATGAGCCCAAAGCATCAATTTCGAGTGGGGTATATCAAAATTACTATATTGAGCAGGGATGGTATTAGATGTATTGTCAAAATGTGAGTGCTTGATGTTGGCCTGATGAAGGACTCTATTTAAAATATAACACATAATAAAGTATTCATCAGGGGGGGTCAAGTTTTGAAAGACATGGAAGAAATTATTTCTCAGCGGTACCAAAATGCCTTTGAAATCATAAAAGCTTCATTTATAAATTGACTTAATTCCTTTACTAATCTGTTGCTAGTTGTGGCCACAGAAGAAGTTGTGACTGCAGAGTCTGTGGATGGGGCCATTCAGCAAGTGGTCAGTTCTGGAGGTCAGCAGGTTATTACCATAGTTACGGACGGCATTCAGCTGGGTAACCTGCATTCCATTCCAACCAGTGGGATTGGGCAACCCATCATTGTGACCATGCCAGATGGGCAGCAAGGTGAGTGCTCACTTGCATGATTCCAGCTGAGGAACTGTTTCAGTTATATTAATCTTAGGTGCAAAGAGCTTGGACCATTCTGTGTACATCTGTGAATTCTTATATTAGAGAAGGCTCAGAAACAAGCCTCTGCAGTTCAGTGGGTTAACATGTCAGCTGAACCTCTGTTTTAGGAGAGAGAATAGAAGAGTTACTAAACAATGGAGGAGACATGAGACATTTAAGAGAAAAGTGATAAATACTTGCTTTGCCTTCAGTAAGTTTGATTTTTGCAAAGTCGTTACAAAAACTAGAAGATGGAGTAAAACAAAAACCTTCTTCTAATTCTTACGTTGTTGCTTTGCTGGAAGTACTGTGGGGAGGTGAAGCTTGGATTTAGAAATCTGATGCATGAAACAATCTGTGCAAGTCCCATGGAGTGTCAGTACACTGACACACTGACCTGACAAATGGTCAGGTCTTACATGCCTGAAGTTTTAGAGCAGCACTGACGGAATTAGTGAAGCCAGAGTGACATAACGTTTTTTGGAGGGTCATATGTACTTTGTAGAAGCCACTAGTGTGATAAATTCTATTTTGTGATGTGTATCCTTTGGGTGGTTCCTTTTAGAGATGCTCTGCCACTGTTGAGATAAAAATGATCCCTTCTCTGGTTTCTTTGTGAGGACTCTGAGTGTGAAGCCTGAGGAGTTGTACACAGGAGGCAAATTATTTGGTAGACAGTCTGCCTGAACTAGTACACCTTGTTATCATTAGGAGTGAGTGGGTGTAGGTAGTAGCTGAGGTGACAGTCACGTTTGTCAGATGGCTGCGTGAGGAATTAGAATATGACTTTACTGAGAACCCTGCTTTTCTTACTCATGGCTAATAACTACTGGATTTTTAGATTACTTAAGGTGTATTAATCAAAACAAAGGCAAGATTTGTATTTAGTATTTATTTAAGAAACATTATATAAATGGGCTGCTACAAAAGTTGGAGTTGACAGACTGGTGACTCTGCTGCAGTTGTCTGCCACGTCTGTTTACTCTGTGAAAAACGGCAACGATATTCCAGATCTAATTACTGTAGACCTCAATAATGAATAATTTTAAAGTTCTTTAGTAGCATACAAGCAACTACAGATTTTAGTAGATTTTCACTGAGCTTATCGTGCACTTTTTTCTATAGATGTGTTTTCATAAGCAGAAGGATCTGCATTTTTTGCTGTTAATAAAATTACTTAAATAATACAAGTTTTATGTAGTGCAAATATTGTTCGAAGTTAATGTATTTACGTGAACATTTACATTATGTTTTCAGTGTTAACAGTTCCAGCAACCGACATTGCTGAAGAAACTGTGATAAGTGAAGAACCACCAGTGAAGAGACAGTGCATTGAGATTGTTGAAAATCGTGTGGAGTCTGCAGAAATAGAAGTAAGGAGTATATTACATGATCTGTGTTGAACAGTGTTCAGGACTGAGTATCTGGTTGTGGTTTTTATATTGTTCAGGAGGTTAATTTCTGTGTTACCACAGAATGAAGTGTGTGAAACATTTAACTCGTTCAGTTTCCCCTGTAACTGAAATTCATTTTTTACAAAGTTGTTGTAAAAAGAAAATAGGAGGGCTATTTGCATGACCCTGTGGTCATGGATGTAGAAGTGACACTTGTTTAAGTATATGAGAACATTTTTTTTTGTTTTTCCTTGAAGATCACTAGCTGTGTTTTAAAACTGGGTGCTGATACGTTATCGAGTGACTTGACTTTCCACTAGGAGTGAATGAGAGCACTGTACCCTCATCTTTCTGTTACAGCCACATGCTTCTGATTGTGAGATCATTTTTACCAATGTTTCCTTTCCATTCATGGTATCTAGATAACTGCTGATGGAAGTGTGAAACAGTAAGATTCTGTGTTTGTTAATTTTTATCTGTGTGGTGTCCCTGCCTTTTTTTTTAATTCTGAAGCAGTTTATTATTACATAACTTTGCACCATCTTTTTTAAGAACTGCAAAACGTTTTTTTTTATACTGCAAAAGACCTAAAAATGTTGAGAGTCCTTTCCTTTTTATATTGACAAATGGATGTAGCTGTTCAGTTTTAAATTGTAGTTTTTTATGCTATCCACGAAAGGTCAACCATCTCATTCCTCTTCCTGTTACTTTTAACTGTTCTGACCAGTTTTTGGTCAAAAGTTTATGAAAATTGCTGTCTGTTTTGACAAGACTGTAAGTTCTCATTTTGTCAACTCCATGATACTTCATTTATCAAAGGTTGTATTCTCCAACTTGTGTTCATATTATCAAATTGTGCCTAATTGAATACTTTTTGTTGTACAGTATGTGCTGTATGTTATCCATGTCTAATAACAATAATTACCACCTCTCATCATTTGCTTTCCGTGTCCCTAAGTTGTTGCGTCAAATACTTTTGGCCTTTGCAGCTTTGTGGTCGTTACAGATTATCCTGACAGTTGAAATTTTCTTGCTGCATTTTTTAAAAATGTATGATTGTTACAATAAAAGTATTTCTTTTGTTCACGCTTTTTAAAATCTGCCTGAATTATTAATAAAGGAAATTACATTTCCTTAAGTATTTTAGTAATTCTGTTAAATGAATTTTTAAAAAAATCCAGATTGGTGAAGGGATAAATCGACCTGTTCCTAATTACAGATAATTGGTATAACAATACCACTAATTCTTTTAAGGGGATTACCAGCTTTATTTATATATGTTAAACATATTTCTCAAATATTGAAAGAAGTCTGTTTAGGTGAGTTACTTGGTCTGTTACTTTTAAGCGGAAGTTTTGCTGATTTTCTTGTCCTGCCTGTACAACTGGAAATGCACATGCAGACCTCTGCCTCAAGGCCAGTTGATTTTAGCGGCCTTGTTGTGGTTCCCAGGGGTATGATGCTACCTTACTTCAGTAGCAGTGGCATTAAAGAAGTGCACACAAAGTTGGTTCACTTCAAATTTCTTCATCACAGACTGTGGTAGATATTTGAATTTGGAGAGAGTGGGACCCCTCCCCTTATTGAAACATTTAAAAAATGTTTTAGAATGTGGAAATACAGAAAACATTTATTGTTTTCTTTGCCTCACACTAATTCATTATAAACAGTTGATTCAAGGCTGAATACTTTTTTCATCTGTTTCAAGTTCATAGTGTGTGAACAGTTTACTGTAGTTTGAAAGTTTTTGTAGTTGAAAATCCTCCCATCCATGTGAGGTGACAAAAACTTTCCTGTGAAAGTATTGTGGAACAACTAAAGCTGTAGTGGTGTTTTTAAATTTTCTATTCTGGGTCTGCTAAGTTAAAACATTTCAGCTCATTTTGAAGAGTTACAGCAGTTTTCCTAAGCAGTTTGGTTTTTTAAACATGGGATGGCAGCAAAAAAACCCTGTCACACAGATACTCTGTTTTTCATTTTCATACATTATTCATTAACATATAGTGATCTTTATTTTCATTCTTTAATTTGACTGTTTCTCCCATGTTGCATGTTTGAAAGGTAACACACATTAGCACCAGGACAATAATTTGATTAGATTAAAAAATAATCATAATTGTAAACTATATTAGTGGATTCATATTCTGTGTCTTTGTGTTGTTTAAAAGAATGGTTGGTTATTTTAGTTATAGGAGTTCCTGTTGTCAGTGGAAAGTTACATGTAATGAAGAAATTCCCTGCTAAAATGGAAGATTTCTTTGGAGCACTGAGCATCCTCTAACGTGATTTTTATCTGGATAGGTGATACAAAAGGACTCCAGATCTCTAGAGCACTTCTGGTTGTGTTCTAAAAAAATGTCCCAAGAACCCTTTCTGGGTTTGATTAAATTGGTAGATGAGATAGAGTCCTCCCTATTCTAGATGTCAAAGTTAGAGAACCAGTTTTGACCACTGAGTCCACAGTAGATATGTGTTGCTCCTCCAGAAGCATTAGGCTCTTCCCACTGCCTAGTCACAGAGAAAAGTTGGCTTCATCTCCTTAACTCATTCTGGTTGTTGGGACTGTGGCAGTCTGAAAACTACACCTGTTGGCTGCTGGACTAATCTGCATGTTTGAATTGCTAGTCTGTCTAGTAAATACTGGTTTTATCTTCTGGCCATGCCATGGAGACTTGGGGTTTCTCCTGTTTTTTCTTAACCCTTTCCTTAACATGTTGTGCTACTTTTAGGTATGCAGCTCTAGTTCTCTCTTCTGTGGGAAATACTCTTAAAAAATGTTGATCAAGAACCTCTTCACCTCCAAATGTTTGCAGTGTGCACACTCCACAGCAGTGATTCCATCCCAGATGTTAGCACACATTCCATAGCAGTGTGCTATTTGTAGCGCACTTGCTGTTTGTAGTGCACCACACTTGCCAGTGGACTACCAATGGTTCTTATTTCTGTGCAGGCCATTAGATTGAGCAGCTCTGCTTCTTGACAGTATTAGGTTTTTGATGGTTTTTATGAGACCAATTCATGGGATAGATAATGCCCAGCTCCATACTTTCCAGCCCTCAAAAAGGAAAGGCTGCTTTCTACATGTGGAAGGATCAACTGTTTTTGACTAATTCCCTGGGAATTGTCTTGTAGCTCTGTTCACCAAGGCTCTAATCTGTGAGGCTGTTTCACACAAGCTGTTGGTCCCCTCAGACTACAGAGAGAACTTTTGGAAATAGCAGTACGTTTTGGCTGGGCTGGTGCTGCAGGATCGTTGGTGTGTTTCAGATCATCTGAGGTGTAGGCTGTGCTGTTCATTTGGCATCTGTCAGGCTAGTTGCTACATGGGCTGACCATCCATAAAGTTGCCTTAAAAGCAGAATCCAAATTTTCAGAGGTGGAAGCTGAACTTCCTTTTCAAATAAGTAAGCAAAATCAAATGAGGTCTCATTTTATTAGCATATGCTCCAAATGAAGCAAACCCTGGCATACTGCCTTCAGCTCTTAAAGCCCCTTGGAAAATCAAGTTGCACTTACTGGAGTTTGTTCTGTGTTCTAGCTAGTCTCTTTATATCCTCCTTCACCTGTTATTTTTGCTGTTCAGGTGCTGCTGTGAGCAGCTGTCATTGTATTTCAGCACATTCAGCTGACATGTGACTGCTAAATGTGACTGTGACAAGCACTGAGAACCGTAGAAAGTAGAAGGGAGACAGTATTTTGTATTTTTCTGACCATGAAAAATATGTGAGTGCATCAGAGATGAAGAATAGGGATGCTCTTATGGGAGTGTGGCAGGCTGAAACTTCTAACAACTCTTAGAGATATTAAATGGAATGTGATACTGAACTGCTGGGATGGGAATATGGTGAAAAGACAACTTGTTTTCACTGGACCTCAGCTTTTTGATAAGTCGTTTTCAGTCGGGAGGTGGTTTGTTTCTCTGGCAACCTTCCTTACTATTCCTGCTGAACAACTACAGTGGAAAGAATGATGTTAAATCCAGTACTACCTTAGTCATAAAAGTATGATGCACTTCAATGAAATCGTATTTGATTGAATATTTGATCAAAACAAAACTATTTTCCCAGCAAATTGGTTTTTCAATTGGGTTCAGAGCGGCATCAGACAAAATGACAGTACCTACATCACTGGAGATGGAAATATGTTCTCCTTAGTTCCTAAGGCAGCTTCAGAGGAAGTGGCATTTCCCGTGTCGTTTTGCTTGGAAACCATTTTATATCCACCCCCAACAAACTTGTATGCAGGATTTCTGCAGTTACTTAAGGATTTCTTTACTAGCTGCTTAGCTGCTTTTAAAACTAAAAAAGATTATCTGGCTAATTGCCTGTTAATTCATAAAGATACAGTGTCCTTGAGGATGTGATTAGACCTCTGGATTGCAGAGTATCAATCCCTGTTTAGAAAGAAAGAGTTAGGTTTATGCTTTGGTCAGGGGACAGCTGCCACTCTCCAGTGCAGATGGCTGATAGGCAACAGTTTGTCATTTTTACTGTCTGATTAGAAATACAATAGCAAGTGACACGCCTGTTAAATGGAATGATTGGAGAAATGTTAATATATTCTGTTAGTATTTAATCACCACACTGCCACTTTTTTCATTTCGCCCTTTTTGGTGAAGACTTGCATGGTACCTTTGCAGCTCAGTAGAGTTGGGTTTGCTGTCTCCACGCTTCCAGCCCTGTGTGGGGAGTTGGCTGGGTGATAATTGGGGTCTCATTTGCACAGCAGCATTCATACAGATTTGCCCGAGTAAGATCTGAACAGCTTCTCCATGATACCTTAACACTTGAACTGCATGTAAAGGAAAAGTATTTGCCATTTTAGCTTGTATTTGATACCTATTTGACAAAATATTGCTGGTTCTGTTTCTAATAGGAAAGAGAAACTCTTCAGAAACAGCTGGATGAGGCAAACAGAGAAGCACAAAAATATCGTCAGCAGCTTCTAAAGAAGGAACAAGAAGCAGAGGCCTATCGGCAGAAGTTAGAGGCAATGAACCGCCTCCAGACTAATAAAGAAGCAGTTTAATAAAAAATGAACACACTGCAAAGCCTGTTACTTTCAAAAACCTGCAGTACAATCTTGAACTGTACAGTATTTAGGTACAGCCAGAGAAGATGCTACAAGTTGATAACTGGACTTAAGCCGTGAGCTCTGATTAATTTCTTGTAACATAAAAACTCTGAATTTAGAAATTGTGAAAAGTATTTAAAATTAAATACTGTAAATAGTTGGTTTTTTTACAGTTTCAAAATGAGTTGATAAATCTTTTTGAAGGGATCCAGAAACATGAAAAGCCAATGTTTTTGTGAAATTTTTGATTTTAGTATGAATCTAACTTCTGAAAAACAGAACAGTTTTAAGGGTGATGTTGATTTAAGCTGACAATTTGAAATTTGATTATGTGACAAAATTAATTAACAGTTATTTCTACATGATAACAACTCAACTTCTCTGAATAAGACATTTCCAGGTGGAAATCTTTGTACAGCTTTAAGTAGTTGTCTCAGATTCTCTGAAAACCATTTTTGGGTTTTTTTTTTATTTTAGGTGGTGAAATTTTTATATTTAATTTCAGATATATCCAAGTAGATTTACATGTATATGAAGCTAATATTTTTTAAACTTTTCAGTTTGTACATATGCTGCATGTTTTTATAATTTCTACACATACATCTTGCATAGGTATTTTTCAGCAAAGATGAGAAAAACTATGAGAAAAATGTTTAGCCTATAGGTCATTTGAAGTAAGCTAGCAGCCAGTTTTATTGTGGATGGTATATTTCTTGGAAGAATGTAATTTGTAATTAAGAAGAACAAAAAAGTATCCTCATTTATATATTAAGAGGCAAAATTTGATAGTGGAGGCATTGAAACATCATTTCATGTGTCTTACAGTTTTCCTGTACAAACATTTTCAAGTTCAGTGACGAGCAGAAAAGAATGTCTCCACTGGAACACAAATAGTAGCCATTTTAGAATATCCCCATTGGTCTCTCTTCCCCAATAGCCTTGAAATTACTTCAGTGATACATTTTTTTAAACGGACTTTTGCATTTTAATTACACAATTGGACAAGTAATTTTTTATGTTGTAGTGATGCTTTTCCTACCCAACATCATTGTTCCTCACTGTGATACTGTGTTTGTGTGTGTCTGTGCAGTGATCTATTATGCTTAAAATTTATATGGCACGTTACATCTTCAGAGCATTGTAAAATCTTTTAAAGAACCCTTACTGCACTGCCTGAGGCAGGTAAGTGAGTGTTATTGTCTCAATTTTATAACTGGTTTAAGTGCAACACGAGGGAGTGTTAAATGACTGGCTTAACACCATGTGAACCTGTGGTCACCTGGGAATGGATCTCAGGAGTTCCTGGCTTCTAGTCCTGTGCTTAGACTGAGCTGCCTTAAGATTGTTCAGTGCTATGTTACATTAAATTTTGAACTACTGTGCAGATCCATTTTTTGTAAGATAAAACTCTTTGTGCTTTGCTTTGTTGTTCCATGTTCACTGCTTTTATGGAATTGTTTATATAAACTTAAGTAAAAAGTCTGGTTTATCTATACTGTACACGGAAGAATTACCCTTAAAACTGTACTCTGGCCTACTTTTTCTATTTTACAATTAAATATCTTTTCCACATATATATAGTGTAGAATCAATTCAATTGGTTTGTGTGTGAATGAGAGGGTCAAAGCTGTTCTGTGTTAGGCATCTGGAAAAAACATGAAAAAAACTGTTTTGGGAATAGAATGGCCTTAAATGGTAGGAGGGAGGAATGGGGAAAGGATTGCATTGTACTGCACAAAACTTTGTCAGACTGGTCAAAATTTGACTTGGGTTTATAGATTTGACAGTTAGGAAAAATTCTAAATATCTTCGTATTGTTATATTGATTTTGATTGGCAGGTTCAATCTAAAAATAATCAAAAGATAAAAATTGGAAATCTATGATGGTGGGTTTTAGAAGAATTATTTTCAGGGACATCATCATGCTAGTACTAGGACTTGAAGCAAACCTTGTGCAGTGGTTAACTGGAAATTGCTCTATTTTAGGGATATTTTTTTTTAGGAACTATCCATTATGTCACTGGCAGATTGAGGAACCAGTTAGCCAAGGGAAATGCGCTGCTTAGGCATTGCTCAATTAATTATTTTGTGATCAAAATAATGTTTGTGTCCTCACATCCCACAAATTTAACAACAGTGTAATCTCTATGATTTCTTAATAATGATAAGGGAGGCAGTGTTTGAGTGGTGATAGTAGCAACGTTCACATCCAAGTGGAGAGTTTCCCACGGTTGTGACAGCAGATGTGGGCACCAAACAATGAAATGAACCTTTTCTATTCATTCTGCTTCCTGTGAGCAAATATTCTATTCCACATTGTTCATAACAAAACCCATCAGAGTGCAGTGTAGCTATAGCAAAACCTTATTTATCAGCAGGAATATTTACCCTACCTGTAATCCGTTATCAGCTATTTTATTTTAGTTCTGAGCAGGACCTGCTGTTTGTTCTCTTCTGCACAGAACAAGAGATCAACCCAGTGAAACCATCACCTTTGAGCTAAAATGTAGGGTATATGCTACATGAGATATTTATTATATAGTTTAGCTCTGAAAACATTGTTAAAAATACCATTCCTTATTTGCTGTTCCAAATTAAAAACATATACGTAGTTAGCTACCATCTGTTTCTTTGAACAGATGTCCATATATATTAGCATATTAATCACTTGCAATGAGCTAAAATCAGAGTTTTTGAGACCTCTGGGCTCATTTTGAGTTGGTCCTGTGCTTGATGCCTCTCCCTTCTTAGCTTGTTCCCCTTTATGGGATCATTTACAGTACAGCCAAGGGATGTCCATAAATTCCTGTTAAACATGTGGGCAGCTTGTTACTTTTTTCCTAATGTTTCCAGAGCAATATGAGATAAAACAGATGAATATGCATATAGTAGTTTTTTGCACTTCTCTCAATGCCTTTTTATCAATTTGGCCTTTTTTTATTTCAGTACATTAATCTGATGTGTGTGCACACATCTATGAGAAAAAGGCATCTTCCCTCATATCTATAAAACAGTTCCTTCTCAAGTATCTAATTGCAGCAGAAACTAGGAACGGTTTCACACTGTTCTGTAGACAATGTGCTCTGAGAACAATGTAAAAACTTCCTAGAACTATCTAAGTGGTCGTGCTGCATTAGAGTCCCTGAGGCAGAGAATCAGAGTTCCCTGGTAGCCAGTTCTCTCCTGTGGGAGAACAGCAAAACTTCTGTCAGGTATCAGACACAGGGTCTGCCTAGCCTGGGATCCTGTCTCCAGCAGGACCAGCCCCAAGCAGGAGCCCAGGGTATGGCAAAGACAGGGAAGAATATATGGTATGGGAAAATTTCTCTTTCTGGTGCTTAGTCCACAAGTCCTACCTCTCTCTTTTCTCAGAGCTGCCTGGTGCAGTGTAGAGCAAGTGAAGATGGGTAAGGGTTCAACATTGAGTAGTGTCAAAGATTGTGCTGCCAGAGAGAGGTCAGGATGTGTTTTCAGGTCCTAAAACTGGAACAAGAGGCAATATATAAGACTGTTCTTCCAAAATGAGAACAATCCAGGTGGAGGACTTGGAGGAATTCTGGAGAGACAACACTAAATCCCAGTGTTTATGCATAGCATAAGGGAGAAGAGAAAGCACAATGAGGGAAAAGGTGCATTTTCCCAGCTCAGTGGTCTGGGGTGTTATCCATGGAGGAACATCACCCTGCTTAGTGTAAACCCTGATATGAAGAGCAAGAAATCCACAAAGAGGATCATTGCTGCTTCACATTGTAGTTCTGGAACTGGCAATAACTGTGAAGCCTTTCCTTCCAACAGCATGGGACTGACAGCATAAGGACTGAAAACTTGTAGGGATGTAGGTATGTTCTTTTTTTGGGAGGAAAAAAAAAAGTTCTCAAAACAATTCTTAGGAAAATCCGTGTCTCCCATGTCAAATTTGTTCTATGTGGTACCTTGTTTTAATGACGACTGCTAGCACAGTTGCTGGGTGTGCTGGCATAACATCTGCTAGCTTTTATTTGGTTTGAAAGCTCTTGAGCTTTTTCTCTCCCACGAGTCTCATGTTAATGTGCCTTACATTCATGGCATGGATTACTGTGAGACTTCTGAAAGACTGATAGAAAATGGGAAAGGGCAGAGGCAGCTCCTCTTAGTGATACACTATCTTACACATCAAAAGAGCACAGATGAGAACATGAGAGATTGTAAAAACCCTCAGCTGGGAGGAGTTAGATAAACACTCACCAATAACCTGCCTGTTAAACCTTTTCCAGAATGTGTGGGTCTGAGAGATAAAGGCAGCTATAAAGGGGGAAGCAGCTGGCAGAGCACCAGACCAAACTGACCACAGCTCCCAAAAGGTTGTGGCCCAGGTCTGAAGAGGTGCATTCCTAAGGAATCAGTATGGAGCCTGAGGAGTACCGACAGAGAGGTGAGTGATCTGTGGCTCTTGCAAATTGGTAACATTTGCTTGTGGAGATCAACAGTTGTAGGGCTGCAAGTGATACCCAAAATTAGGATGGGCTCTTTATTTGTGTGCTTATCCTTGAGACTTGGATCTGCTGAGACTGAGGCAGAAATGTATCCCAGGGTTGAGTTTAAATTAATGGATTTAGAGTCTGTGGGTAATTTAGCCTTTCTGGTCTTATATCTAAGATGCTGTGGGAAAGCTGCCAAACTGTAATTCTGAATAAACTTGTGCTAAGGGTTATGCACAGTAGCTCTTTCCTTGCTGACACCCTGCCTTGAGACGGCAGTGGTACTTGGACAGTTCTGGAGATGGAGAGCCAACTTTTGTTTCAAGGCTGCAGGAGATTGCCTTAAAAAGTGGAGAAAAGATGTGGAGCTTTGCAGCTGATTTCAAAGGATGCGAAAGGGGCTTTGCTGTAATGACAAGGAAGTGTAGGACATTATGAAAACTTAATTCCTGTGAAATGCAGTTTTAGTTAATTTGTAGGCAAGAAAATCTAACCTTTCAGTAACCAAACAAACTTGTACCATGATTGTGTTTTAAAGGTACATTTGAACTATTCAATGATGACACTGACAAAACCCTGTGAATCTGTTTTAGAAGATTATTAGATGGGACAAGTAGGGTGTAGGAGGGAGGAGCTGGGAGCAGTATTCCAACGCCATTAGAATCTCTCTCCAGTGCTAAGGACAGATTGTGTGAAGTGCTGGTACTGCTAGCTAGTGTTTCCCTAACTGAAACTGAAAACACTGGTTTGCCTCTTCCAGGGAAAGAGATGGTGGATTACATTTGCCAGTACCTGAGCAATGTGAGAGAGAGACGGGTGACTCCTGATGTACAGCCAGGTTACATGAGAGCCCAGCTGCCAGACTCTGCCCCAATGGACCCAGACAGCTGGGACAACATCTTTGGAGATATAGAAAAGATTATTATGCCAGGGGTAAGAAATAAAGTATAATCATGACAGGAAAAAGCCATTACTACCTGGGGTGAACACCAAATCCTGGGAATGCACAGGTTCTGCAGAACATTGTTCTAAATAAGTAAAGTACCCAAAAATGTAGCATAAAACTTGTTATGTCCAGTTGTGGTCCTAACTGTAATTTTAGGGGTTAGATTTTAAGTGTATTTTTTAACAACTTTGTATATAACTCATACTTGCTTATAGGGAAACAAATTCACCAGTGTGAGAAAATCATTAGCTTCATAATGTCTCTGCCTGCTGAACCATATAATCTTAATTTCAGAGATGTGGAAACTCGGCACAGCAAGGTGAAACAACTCTTGCCCGACTTCATGTGCATACAAGGCTTGTTTCCTGCACTCTGAATGTAAAAGTCTACTTCCTCTTGTACATAAATACTGCAGATTCTGCTAAGGGAATTCATATTACCAAATCGCATGCTTTATGTAAGAAGCTTTTTCAAAGTCTGTTCTCAAATTTTTTTATAGATGTTCGCAGGAACTGATAGGAGAGGCCATCAGATTACATGTACTTATGCTGGTGTCCCCCACACAAGCTCCTTCAGGTGTATAGAAGCATTTATATTGTTGTAAATTACTGTGTGTAGCTAAAAGCAGGTGGTTGTTTGACAAAATGAGTGACTTTGTTGCAAGGATTCCCTTTAGAAAGATAAATATTTAGATAAACCTTTCTGACCCTGGTCTTTCAAACATGGCACAACATTCTTTCCTGTTCAGAATCTCCTTGCCTGTTTAATTCAGATAAATGCTTTTGCTGTTATTTGCAATTTATCTGTTAATAATGCAGTGTTATCATCTGCTAGTGCTGCTCCCCTGTTGATATTATCTTTGCAGCTCTCTGCTAGCAGATGTACAGTTGCATGTATTATGTTGCTGTAATCCTTTTCTCTCTCTTTAAACAGATACGAACCACTACATCTCATGCAAAGTTTTGTAACATTTTCAGACTTAACTTCTACATAATTCTGTTCTAGGTAGTCCATTGGCAAAGTCCACACATGCATGCCTACTTTCCAGCTCTAACTTCCTGGCCTTCACTCCTTGGAGATATGTTGGCTGACGCAATTAACTGCTTGGGATTCACATGGGTAATTTTTTTGGGGCTATTTTAGACATTCCTCTCCTGTGTGTAATATGCAAGAGCAGGTCATAGTCATTCTTGTTCTCAGAGGCAGTACAATTATTTTTTTTAACCAACTCTATGTTGTTGTGTAAATGAAAGTTGTCACTTATAAAAAAATTCCAAAAGAACATACAAGAACAAGCATTACCTAGTAGTAAGAGGTGAATGAAGAAAATATACTAGAAATGTGTTTTTAAATTCTTTGCATATCCCACTGTGAGCATTGTTCTTGTCATCTAGTCTCAGTGCCAAGACAGTTACACAAGCAGTGTAAGCAATAAAGCAGCCACCATCCATGACCGCAGACTAGATTGGGCTCCATTCCAGTTCTCCTGCTCCTTTGAGAGAACACACTTCCTATTTTTCCTCTTCAGAAAATAATTGTTTGATGGCCTGGGCCAGAATATCTGTGTATTTTGTATCCTCCTACAGCAGCTACAGGCCACTACTTGCTTATGATTCTGCACACTGCAGTAGTTGCTGAAGCCAGTGTTTTCCCCAGTGCCAAAGTTGCCCAGATTTTTAGATGTGTGACTCTGTGTAAGAAAGTAGAAGCTCATAAACCTGTAAGAAATTGGTGGGTGTGGTCTCCATGTAGCTGGATCAGCTGTATCTCTTAGCTCGCAGTTGGATGAGGGATCAGTGCCCTCAGGGTGAATTACAGCCTGATTCTCTTTTTAAAATTTTTTCTAGGCCTCCAGCCCAGCCTGTACAGAACTGGAAATGAATGTGATGGATTGGTTGGCTAAAATGCTGGGCCTTCCAGATAAATTCCTGCACCACCATCCCGACAGTGTGGGTGGGGGAGTATTACAGGTAGGGGAGATATTAAAGATGGCCTCATCAACATCTTGTTTTCAAGTGAATTTCTCTCTGGGTGATAGTTTTCCTAGAGACAAAACCAACAAAACTTTCTGTATAGGTCTGAATCCCAATTTGGCATTATTTCCCCAAATTTAAATATTAAATGTGGAAGATTATAGAATAGAAACTGCTATTGCTTTTAGTGCTGTGTTATGGACAAACAGCAGTTATTCTTGTGGTCTTGTTAAGGATAAATGAGTCAGATTTCATTTCTTCAATCTGTTTCACATCACCAAATTTTGTACTAAAGTGATTCTTACATAATTAGAGAAGGAATCCTTGTCACCACCCTTCTGCCACAGTCCTTAGCCACACAAGAAATTATTTTCCTTTTTCTCATGTCTAGTTTTTGTCTCTGAGAGGTGCAAGATCAAGGCCTGAACTGTTATCTCCTTCCAGAAGGTGTAAGCAGGAGTTCCCTGGAATCAGTGCTGCGTCTTTGTTATTCTAGGGGCTTTGATCATGTTTGTAATTTTTATGGGAAATGCTATGTTTTATCTGTAGAACAAAAGGAAAATGTGGTTTATTTACTCCCCAGAACTCGGTGCTGCATGTTAAAATATACAGCAGCTAAAAGGCTTTGTTTTGAGTTGCTGGCCCAGAGAGCTGCTCATCAGCTAATGACTCTCCACTGTGGCAGAGAAAAGCAGAAGTGGGAATAAAAGAGAGGGTGGGCAGCTGGGCACTTCACTGATTTCAGCAGATCCCTGGCAAATTAGCAATGAATTAGCAGATGCAGTAAATGAGCAATGTCTTTGCAGAGCACTGTGAGTGAATCAACCTTGGTTGCACTGCTGGCAGCAAGGAAGAACAAAATTCTGGAGATGAAGGTTTCTGAGCCAGACACGGATGAGTCCTCGCTCAATTCTCGCCTCATTGCTTATGCCTCTAATCAAGTAGGTTCTTATGATTCCAAGGAAAACAAATTGCTTCTGTTGTCTCACTCAGCCTTTGCCATGTGAAGTCACATTCCTGTAGAACAGCACAGGAATGCCTCACAAGCATGGACCAGTTCCCCTACTGTTGCTTTCTGCAGATGGGGAAGCTAAATCAGTATGAGGCTTTTAGGGTCTTGGCAGTCCTCAAGAGATTGTTTCACATTACTGATTTCTGCACTTCCTTCCTGTTTTTCACAAAGCCTTACTCCAGGCTGATCTCATGCTGCTTCATCTCATGTTTCTTCCCAGCCTTCTTCCCCTCGGAGACAGGCATGCCCAAGGCATTGTTACCTAAATGCTGCTCCTGGTTGTGGGCTCCACTGTTGGCTGTTGCCAGCAAACTTGTTCTGTCCTTGGCCTCCTGAACTGAACAATTATATTCCCCTGGGAAAATTGCCACAGGAGAGACACTCATGCTTATTCTTCTTAGTATAACTAAAAGGATTTTATCTTAAGGTGTTTTGCTTTATCCAGAAGTAAACACACTTCAGGGGATTTATCTTCTTATAACAGGGAGGAGGGAATAAACTGAGGTTGATTCATTTCTAGAGTCTCCTTTAAGAGCTAAGTTTTGATAAATGGCCCTCCAAACACAAGATGAGGTTGCCTATTCTTATACTTTAGAAACCAGTACCCTAGTAAATGAAGCATTCTTTGGAATTACAGTGTACTATTTCATATAGTTACTCACAAAGAAGATGCTTTCAGACTTGTATTGATATGGATTACAGTAACGTCATTATCTCTATATTTCTTGCCACCACTGTTGTTCATAAAGCCATAACTTACCACAGCTGTTTGGCCTCAGAGTGTGAGTTCTTACTGTTTTTCTTATTTTAAAGGCACATTCCTCTGTAGAAAAGGCTGGCTTGATTTCTCTTGTGAAGATAAAATTTCTGCCTGTGGATGAGAACTTTTCCCTCAGAGGTGAAACTTTGAAGAAAGCCATTGCAGAAGACAGAAAGAAAGGCCTAGTGCCAGTCTTTGTATGTTCAACTTTCTTGTTGGGGGTTATTGACATAATGTTATATTCTTAATGTCGACATGAAATTATATACAAAAAATTCCTTGTCGTGTTAAAATACATTAGCCGAAGATTCAAATGTGTACAAGAATTTCTATTTTATTAAATTAAAAAAATAATGTTTTGACTGTCTGCAATAAACTGCCCACTTTTAAAGTGCTGCATCCATGTATTAAAAGAAACCAAATCCATTATAACAGGTTTGTTCTTTTCTAGGTTTGTGCAACTTTGGGTACAACTGGTGTCTGTGCTTTTGACAATCTCTCAGAACTGGGTCCAGTTTGTAAGTGTCTTTTTTTTTTTCCTGATTTTGATCTGTAAAAGTATCTAGAAGATACTCTTAGACTTTTTCATGCCAAGACCAAGGAGAGCTGAGTTTTTCAGACCTGTCTCAGGGAAGGCTGAAGTCAGTACAAGACTGCAGTGATTTCTATAAGATTTAGATTAGGATGCTGAAATACATTCTATTTGAGATGGATGAAATTTGCCAACTGATAAATCTTTAATGTGGTTATTCAGGAAATACAGACTGTGTGGTACTGTTGTCGGATGGATACATTAATATTTAATCTAGCAAAGGAGTTTTGAAGGTAGATTCTGGTAGAAACATCCTCTGTATCAACCAGTTTCATAGGTAAAGTTGATATGGTTGTAAATTCTATTCCAGCGTAAATTCTGACCAGTAGCTGCTGAAGACCTGAGGAGTTTTCTTTTATGGGTCAGACTGTGACTTCTATTTTTGGGTCCTTTTTTGCTTCCCACTATGTCTTTATTTTGGCTTTGTGCAACTGAGGGGTACTGAGGAAAGAGCAGGTGAAAGAAATCAAATGTTAAAAAGACTCACTCACATGAAATGTAGAATAGTGAATTTTGTTACAGAGTCCAACTGGTTTCAGCATTATCCTATATTTTGGCATTATAGATCCTCGCCTTTAGAATAAAACTAGGTTGTCAATTGCTTGTCTGCCTGCTCCAAAACACTGCATGTGGTTTGCAGAGAGGGGCGATTAGCATGCAGTTTGATTCCCTATATCCCTTACATAACAAAAATCTCAATTCCAACAGGTGATGCTGAGGGACTCTGGCTTCATATTGATGCTGCATATGCAGGAACAGCATTTGTATGTCCTGAGTTTCGATTGTTTTTGGATGGAATTGAATATGCAGATTCCTTTACTTTTAATCCTTCTAAGTGGATGATGGTCCATTTTGACTGCACTGGATTTTGGTGAGTATAGTCAAAGCACAAACAACACCAGAAGGACAACATGCAAATTTCAAAGTTCTTCTCTGCACTTATTTTGCTAAATCTAATTCCTTCTACAATCAATAGGGTTAAAGATAAATACAAGCTACATCAAACCTTCAGTGTTAACCCTGTCTACCTCAGACATGCCAATTCAGGAGCTGCAATTGACTTCATGGTAAGTTATTATTTAAGTTGATAATTTATATTGCCTATAAAATTTTCAAACAGACTGAAATTCCTCTCACATGCTGGAGTATGATTATCTTATAACTGGTCTTATTACATAAACCAAATTATACTTAGATCCTAATGCAGAGAAAATAGTAAAACTTTGTAATAATCCCTGGTCATGAACTTTAATTATAAAATTGCTTTCAGACTGAAGTACTTAAGATTTTTACACAGATGGAGATCCAGCCTTGCCTTTCTAATGCAAAGGGTCATTTCTGTGTATTCTGTTGCTGAAGTAATTCCTACTGGTGCCATTTTTGGTGGACTTCTTGTACCTCTGATATGTAATAAAAGAGAGAAAGGAGTAAGCAATGGAAAACCCATGCTCTGAAAACAGCCGGAGAATGAATTACATTTTTTTCTTCAGATTAAGGTATTCATAGGAGAGCTAAGAGGCGTTTTTCACTGCAGATACATCTTACAGCAGATTTCAGTACTGTAATACAAAGGAATATTCACTGCCAATTATTTCTGCTATGATCTCACCCCAGTCCTGAAAAGATAATTGTTTTCTTGAAATCAATACTGCCTTTCACTAGAGTGGAGAGAGGGAGGGACGGAAAAAAAGACAGTCCCTCTTGTGGTTAGATCCTGCACAGCTTCCCTGAGATACTCTACATGTTTTCTTACTCTTTTCCTTGGAGAAGGTGTTACTTTTTCTGGAACTGTCTACCCCAGTATCAAACCTTGCTGTTTATAGTTGATTTGGGAAAATGTTCAGGAGTTGAAATGAGTATTAGTCAGTCCTAAAGTGTAAATGGCCACATTTTAAATTGATTAGGTTCTTAAATGCAAAAAGTTGTTGTTATAAGCTGGTGACTAATTTAAATTTCTAAGCATATCTAGGCCATAAATTAGGGGGAATAGCCAAAATCTTATTTTTGCAAATAATTGAAAAATATGGGGACACAGTGTTTCTTTGATGGCTGTTTCCTAGACTTAGCAGATTTTCAGTAATATGACACTATTCATCTCAAGAGAGGTTTCTGACCTGAGTCTGAAGCAAGAGACATGGCAGTGGAAGGGGAACTCTCCTTTCTGTTGTTTCTGCACTCACTGATGCACTGTTTCATTTTCACAGCACTGGCAAATTCCATTGAGTCGTCGATTTCGTTCTTTGAAGCTGTGGTTTGTGCTTCGTTCATTTGGGGTGAAAAAGCTTCAGGCTCATGTCAGACAGGTGTGTGAATTACCAATGTGTTGTGTTCAGCTCTTGGTAGGTGAGATTAGTAAACTCAGGGATGCAGAGATGAGTAACAGAAATCCTGTCACACGCAAAGCTTGCATGTGAATTCTAAATGTGTGCTGGTTTTACCTCAAAATAATCTGTAAAGATTTCCAGTCCCCTTCTTGACAGCACTGGACAATGTAAAGGGACTTGGTCAGACACCGCCTTCTGTACTTTACTGAGGAATAATCTGGAGAAGCTTTCCTTGAGGTCAAGTGGCAGCTGTTTGGGAGGCAGGCTGTGATGAGTAGCTGAACCCATCACTATGAAAATGTACAGGCTTAAGTCTCTGATGGAGTGTAAATACGAGGGGTCACATTGTGGATCAGTGGTTGTGCAAACGGGCTCTAATATGGGAAGTCACATTCTGTTTTCAATCCTCCTTCTAGAAAATCCCTATGTATAGGCCGGTTACTCATGTTCATTGTCAAGGGTTTGGGCAAATAGAGACAGACTTTAAAATTCCTAGCTTTGATGTAATTTTTCTGTTTGCTCTTATTCATGCATTGGAATGATGTGTTTTAGTAATGAGAGAAATTGCTTTTAAGTACCCAGTTTAGCATCTTACAGTGGGTTTGTGACAAACAAATAGATAACTTTTTTTCCTTAATTATAGGGTACTGAAACAGCCAAATTCTTTGAGTCCTTGGTTAAAAGTGACCCACTCTTTGAAATTCCTGCCAAGAGACATCTGGGACTGGTTGTGTTTCGCCTAAAGGTAAAGACTGGCCCTTTTGCACGTCTCTTTGGAATTAAGTGATCACAGCTGATCTCTCCCCAGACATTAATAACTGTGAATATACTTCCATGTAAGAATTTGTGATTGCAATTCTTGGATGTGTTTGGATGTCACTGGAAATTCTAACTATAGTATTTTTTAATTATTCATATTTAAAACAGGGTCCCAACTGGCTGACAGAAAAACTCCTGAAAGAATTAAGCAGTTCTGGCAGGCTCTTCCTCATTCCAGCAACCATCCATGACAAGTTCATCATTCGCTTTACCGTGACATCTCAGTTCACAACCAGGGAAGATATTCTGCAGGACTGGAGCATCATTCAACACACTGCAGCCCAAATCATTAGCCAGAATTATGGGTCACACTACATCAATTCTGGTGATGGGGCAGGAATCCCTACTACAGTAGTTCAGCCTACTTCTGATGCCATTAGTAATGTTCCTCAGCTTTATTTAGATGGAGGGAAATACAAAACACCTTCCAGAAAAACAGTAGTTCAGCCTAAGAAGTTATCAGTAAGTCCCAGTACGTGTGTGATTAGTCAACAGGTGAAAGGTCAAGAGGATGCTCTGGATGACTGTTTTCCAGAAGATGTCCAAGATGTTACCAAACATAAGTTAACCTCTTTTTTATTCAATTATTTGTCTGTTCAAGGCAGGAAAAAGACAGCACGTTCCCTTAGCTGCACCAGTGTGCCAATGACTGACAATCTGGAGCAATGTAACCCCAAAGCAGCAGCCACTGACAAGGAGTCTTGTGCAAATGCTAGAGTTCTTTTCAGGCTGCCTGAAGACATGATGATGTTCAAAAAAGGTGCCTTCAAGAAACTAATTAAGTTCTACAGTGTCCCAAGCTTTCCAGAGTGTAGCATTCAGTGTGGTCTTCAGCTGCCTTGTTGTCCTCTGCAAGCCATTATTTAACTAGTAAGAGAGCTTGGTCCTTAGAAAGAGAACCAAAGTTTGCTTATTCACATGCAATACTACATGTTCTTTTGTTCAAAATGTAACCCGTGGCAATGACCACTGAGAAAATGCTTTCACTGGTGAAAATCTCATGTATTTATAGATTAAAATGTCAAATAAATCTAGTAGGCCTATAACATAAAACTTTCTGTTTTGTAGACTGTGGTAAAGAAAATGCCAATTTCTACCTTACCAGTCCTGGTAATGGACAGTTTCCAGCTGGTAGGCTGGAACCACTTTGGCAAAGTATGCTGGCTGGCCCCAGAAGGGGAAAAACAATTTAAGTCTCTATTTGCACCACTGGTTGGGGTTTTTTTGGGGGTGGGGTGTTGATACCTTGACTTAAACTGTCTAGACTGATATGAGGATCTGTGTGTGCAGACAATGCCAACATCAATTGTGAACTGTGCAAAAAAGAGGGATGTAACTTCTCTAAGAGATTTTGCTGCAGTAGGGCAATTTTCCCAGAGTTAAACATAGCAGCCCTGCCAGTCCATCCGTTCCAATCAGCTGAGGAAGGTTTTGTGCAACCATGTTGCAAAACAGTTGCCCTTGCAAAGCACCTGTGGCCTTTCTCAGCCTTACCTGAGGTCTGTACATCACAAATTCATAAGGAAAGAGAGGGGGAACGATATTTCCCTCTCTCTCATAACAGAGAACTAAAGGGGCATTATGGAAGAAAGAGTCCCTATACAGCAAACAAACTGTTTTGCTAAGAGATCAGTGATCTATGTATATAAAAAATTGGTAGGGGGGAGAGAAATCTATTAGGGACAAATTGCAATTTAGGGATAGTACAGTTGAGTCAGGAAGCATGGTGATTGCTAGGACTTCATTCTGGGAAAGCGCTGCTAGATGCTCACTGCTTACCTTGTAGTTGTTTCCAGACACCTATAGTCACCCTGTCCTGAAGGCAGATGGATCTTCCCTCTGATCCAGAACAACTATTCCCAGGTTATATAAATAATGAGCCTGGTTAATGTCTAGACTCTAGAGTTAGAATAGCTCTGTTTTGTTAAGACAATCTCATATTCACACTTTATTTCTGTTAAAGTATCGATAACCGTGTTTCATATCACTTTTAATAGTGCTATTAAGTCTTTCTGTTTACACAATAAAGCAATAAACACACAGTGAGGATGGCAGTTCCTTCGTAATCAGCAGCCTGGAGAGCTGAAACCCTCAGGTTTATTGATCGTGAATGTAACATTTTGAGGGACCTTTGTCTGCATTATTCAGGGCTAATTTGTTTTAAAACTTGTAAATCTTCACACAATAAATACTTGGTTTTCTCACCAGGTTTTGCACAAGATATTGAGTTTCTAAGCTACTCCTTGAGATAAATATTTTCCAGTGTTCTCCAGCTACATGTTTCTCACAAAGGTTTTCAGCTCAAGGCTTTGTCAAAAGACAAAGACATCTTGCTGTGATCCACGAGATGTCACCAGAGGGCAAGAAGTAACTGGAAGTTTGTGTTAAATTTGGATTCAGGCTCAATGTACAGTTAATTGAGAGAAAGGGATGTAGAAAGAGAGCATGGGAAAGCCCAGCACTCCTCATGCTGGCTGACATAGGATGCTCTAGGCTGCAGCATTTTCTGTGGAGACAGCCTCTTCTCTTTTTTCTGTTCTGGTGTGGTTTAACAGGAACCTTCACTGTACTGCTGCAAGTCAGAATGCATCATTGCAGCCAGCTCAAGGGACAATAATCATACCACAAAACAACACTTACCTAATTACTGATGCATGGCAGAGAGATGGACTCAGCCTGGATGACTGGTGGCTTCAGTGAACCTGTGTAACAGGTCAGCTGGGTTTGTTCTTTCTTTGTTTCACCTGACCATTCCCACGGAAAATCCCAGCTGGGTATTTTTCAGGATCGTTACACTGAAGCCTTCAAGCTTTGTTTTTCAGTTTCAAATCTCCTTCAGTCACATTTCAAATTAATAGCTACTACAATTTATACTAAAAGTTTATTTGCAGATTTACCACAGTTTTTCTCTGAGGTTTCAATCAGATGAGACAGGTTGACCTAATCTAATTAATTGGTGCTGCCAAAAGGGGTCATTCTGTTTCCCTGTCCTCATGTGACCATCTAGTTCCACTGCCTCCCTTGCTCCAGCTCTGCTGCTCTTCTGACAGTTCACTGATGGTTCAGCTCACTAAGCCAGCAAAAAACTGGGGTGTATTTTTGGGGTGAGCTCTCTGTTGAATCACTGAGTAGAACTGGCTTATTGAGGAGTCATATTAGGACCAGTACTAGGATTAATACAGAGAAAGGAATAAGGAAATAATGAGCAACAGCTTGATCTCCTTTCCCTACATGCCTACATCTCAAATTCTTCTGTTCCCTTCCCAGATGGGAAGGAGTGTGAGGTGTCTTATTAACCAAAATAATTTTTGTAAATGTAGGAAGCAGGTTCATAGTCTGTGCAGAGATAAATCACCAAACCTACTCACAGCAGAGTTCAAGCCATTCCATTTTCACCCTCCGTGCCTGGCAGAGGTTCAGGAGATGAAGGTCAGTACATACATGCTCTGGCACTACTGAAACTGTGCTTACATCAGCAGTTTATTGGTATTTTTCCACATCTTTCCCCACTTCTGAGGGATGATGCTCACAAATCTGTAATACATCAGGATTTTTAGTAGGACAGCTGGGTGAGTTGACTTGGTGGTCCAGTTGCAGCAGCTGATTTGGGAGCACTGGAATACTTTGCAATCACCAACCTTGAAATAAGTCTCCTTCAAAAGGAACGAGCCACTCCTGTGACTAGAATTTCCAAGGAAGTCTGGTCTAGTGGATCCCTCCTAAAATCTAGAAATTTAGATGTTACAGGGTGCCTTTACTTTGCTGCACTGTGTTACAAGCTCTTTTATGTTCCTTTATGTTAATGACATTGCTTTTGAAAGATAAAATGGTGCAACATGGCTGGGAATAAACATGTCATGACTCATTAGACAAAGCCATATATACAGTCCAGATTTGTGTGTTAAATTGGAGACATACAGGAGATCTGCTACACTCCACAGAAGATGAGAGGTGTGTGACTGGGGTAGCATAAAATGACAATACTATATGTATGCATTTAATAACTATGGATCTCAGCTACTCCATAGCATGACCTGTCATTTAGATCACTGGTCTGAGGATGTTATCTTTGATACTGTGGTGGTTTCTAGTCTATTGCAACTAAAATTCTTCAACTATTTTGGATTGAGTGGTGAGCTTAGATTTAGCTCTCTGCTCTTCTATGACTGGCTAAAGAAACTCTAGGTGAAGTCGTCTGAGTCACAGTGAGACTCGTCTTTCTGTTGCAGAGGTGTTAGAAGCAACTGCTATGAAATTCTAGGAACAAAATTTTAATGTTCTGCAGCGACATGTGAGAGATTTCTGGTGCTGGATGGTAACTAAATTCTTGGCACTGAGCCCATCCTCATCTTTCTTGGATAGACATGGTTGGGTTTCATCAGAACAGATGTGCTCTCTAGGATCAGAGGAGGGAGCTGTCAAAGCTCAGGAATTCTCTTCTTGTAGAGAACCTCCTAAAGAAGCCTTTCTCAATTCTCTTTCATGAAGTTGAGAAAATATTTCCATCCCATGAATAGATTTTGAATTGTCTTGGTTCATTACAGACACAGAGAGAAGCTGATTCCAGAGCTATGGCAGCAGAGTTAGCTCAGGGTTCAGTTAGCTGGGTTACTACAGGTACCCCAGTCATAGCAAACTCTTTGCTCTCTCTTCTACTGACAACTTACCTGTCAAGAACTGGAGTCACCATTGGGACATGACAGGTTAAGGATTAAGCAGAAATTTAGCTCAGAAGTTTTTTTTTTTCATTTATGATGGAATAGTAATTGACATCCATGTGTCCAAATCCAGTGTTGTTTTTTTTAACCATTAATTTAAGGTTGACTCAGATTCAGCATAAAACTCCCCGTGAATTTATTAAATCCTCTGAAGGAGACGCTCAAATCAAACCCTCCTAGTATAATTTGATGCTGTCTTACCATCAAGGCAAGATTATACTCAGCAAACTTTTCAAAGGGAGTACAGTATGAGCAATGTTCAAGGTGCTGCCAAGAACCGCATCAAATGACAGGGTGTGCTTATCAAAGAACAGTGTTTTCTTAGAAAGAGGGGTGGGGGAAGAGGCTTTGCTCTCACAGCCTTATTGCCTGGGCAGCAGCAAGCTGAATAGATGAGCCTTGCCATCAGGTTTGGTGTAAGGGTACTTCAGCCTTTTTCACATGAATAAACCCCTTCAAATTACGAGGTCGGTAGCCTGATTGCAGTTGTCACTCACACAATGGTTAAAGAAGCCAGAATTTGTATAATGTGACATGGCTGCAGTTCTAACTCGAGTGTGAGTGAGCAGGAAACTGAATGCAGTTGTTATCTCAGAGGCACAGCAAAGCTGTATTAACAATTTCTATAAATATTCTTCAAGAAAGATGTGAAGTGGTTTTCAAATTTTAAATGCTTTTGTACAATGAGTGGTGTTGCAAGACCATATATTTGAGATTAAAGATATTTTAAATGTCCTAGAGTTGTGAAGTCCACTTGGCAGCCCTGAGAGAAAGTATTGTCACAGCACTGACCCTAGAAAATGTTGGCAGATCAGATCGTGTTACAGTATACATGGAAATACTGGGCTGAACGAAATCTATCCCACCAAGTGATGTGCCTCTTGCTGTATGAACCTCCAGCATTTTTCAGTAGTCAGCACTGCACTGCCTCTGCAAAAGACAGGGTGTAAAATGTCAGGGATTATGGCCACCAAATCTTTTGCCTTCATAGAACTTCATTCAGCTCTGTCACCTTTCTATAATAGAAATGTGACATCTAAAATTAAAACAGGTATTTATATGTATGCTGAAACTCATCTTTATATGCACATACAGTGCAGCTAATCAGAATGTAGATTTCTGCAAACTCAGGCAGGAAAAGAAATTAATTATTGAGTCATTTCTTTGATGTAACATAGTTTATGATTGGCCAGAAGGACCATGAAAATGCTTATCTTCCTGAAATCAGGTGGATTCAGTCAATAAGACCTACTTTATTTGCTCAAAGTTCCAAACTTTTTTTTTAGTACTTTTAAGCCAAAAATTTAGTCTAAAAATATCTCACCATAGCTCTATCATTGTGTTTTCTATTTCATTTCAACTTCTATTTCCTCACTGACTGATGTCCTGCCCTTCATGTTTATGCATCTCTACTACCTGTTCTGTTTCCTTGGCTCAGTTACTGAGCCTTCCTTTGGGTGGGGGTACATAACTGTATTTCTCTACATCCTTTTAGTATTCCAGGTATGTGACTCCCAAAAAAGGAGTTAAATTATTTCCTATGTTATCAGACATGCTTGAAATTCAATGCAATGCAGATTAACTTTGATATTTTATTTTATATTATATATGTTGAAATACGTTTCTTGATTGTATTTTGAAGTTAATTTTTAAAGACTTTTAAAAAATAGATATGAGGAGCAATGTTTGCTTAAATAAAATAATACACTAATTGCCTCATACCAACAGACTTACAACCTTACAAAAATTGGATCTATTGCTACCTAAGTTTCCTGTAGAAAACAACTACAGAAGTCATCTACTTTAACCAAAGGAGGTTTGATTTCTTGAAGACAAGGAAGGTTTTGGTCTTGCTTCCAGGAACATGGGGTTACGCGGCCATGAGTTGCGTATGTGCATCTATATGTGTCTGTTCTCTCCTCCCTGCAACCTGAACCTGCTGGCTGCTTTCAGGCACACTTGGGAAAGGGTCATGGGTCTCAATGGTATTAGGTTTCTATGAGCTTCATGATAATAGCTAGCAGGACAGAAATAAAGAGACCCCTTAAATGCCCTAGCAAAAAGGAGCAGAGCTATTAGATATCAGTGTGTCCACATAATGGAGATTCCTTATAAATTCTCATCTGTGGTTGTAGTAAATGTGAATGTAGTAAATAAAAGTTTGTTTATGATTTAGCATTTACCATATGAATTGTACAAAAGTATAGATCAGTTTCATCTTAGTTCCTGTGCTCATAGGAGTGTTTCATTCTGCAGTCAAAACTCCATTGCAGCAGATCGTGTCCAGTCTGATGGACAATTTGGCATTAGCATGTCACACAGGGAAGATGTCCAGACAAGGAGAAACAGAAAATCTTCCAAGAAATATCTAGAACTGGCATTTGGGGAAAACTATAGGACCCTTCAATAGCTACAAAAGATAAATAGGCAGAAGCCATGTGGAGTATGTTAGGAAGTTTAAAGATTAAATGGGGTTCGGTAAAGCTGGAATTAAGGAGAAAAAATTTCCCGCCATTTTATATATGTAGCTTGTTTAGATACATTTAATTATATCTTCTGAGTGTGAAGAATGATAAAGCAAGATTTATATTAATAAATTAAAATAGAAATATCTTTCAAAGTACTTTGACAATAGTACACTGCTTTAGCTCTATAATAAGTCACAAGTTAAAGTAAGATATTTTAAATTAGAGAAATTGTTTTAATTGTGGGCAACCATATTTTGACTCTTAGAGTTCAGAGTTAACTACAAAATTATGATCTTAAAGGAGGGGTGGGGAAGTAATTTTAATCTTTCGAGGTGCATTTATCCTTTCCATTTGGAACAGTTTCAGACTTTTGAACTCCAGGAAGTTTGAAGCTTGCTTTCTAAGAAGCATACTGGATTCTTCTGTATTGTTTCTCATAGCTAAGAGATAAGATTTGCTGGGCCAAATTCTCTTCCTGGGGATGATAGTCTGTTGGAATTTAGCAAGCAATTTATTTAGCAAGCAATTTGACAAGGCAGTAGAAGGAAGGAACTGAAGTCTTTTACGTTTGTGTTTTAGAGCAGATTAAGTTTCTCTAAGTAATGTAAAAACTGTTAAGTAGATGTAAATGTTAAGATTAGCTCACACTAGATTTATCAAATTTTTAAAATCAGTAATATAGAAGAAATACTGGTAAGAAAGGGTAAGCTTTCCCTTAGCCTTAAAAATCATATCTCCCAAGTCACACATGTTGCTGTACCACACTACAAATCTAAATAACAATTGAGAACCTCAGTTACTGGGCAGATGGCAATTCACATCTAAGCAGTAGTAAAACCCATTGAGACTTCTGTTTCTCTAACAGAGATGACTTAGAGATAAGATAGGCGAAGCTAAGATAAGATATTGTCCTAAAACATAGATGAGTTTATACTTTGAACTTCAGTAACTCTGGTTTTGTTGCCAAGGACGATTTCTCTCTACTATGTCTCCTGTTGCTTTTTCTAGTTCTCTAGTTTTAAACTAGTTTTTTACTACTTAGTACATTATTGTCCATGCTGTTGGGCCAGAACGTTGCTCTTCAGCAGCTGGGACTACACTGTTTTAAATGCATTACCTAGTTGTCAGAATGAGGTGGTTTTATATAAGTTTCAAGGCACCTTGTGTCATTCAAAAGTGATGGATAGACTATTACAAAACATGCATAGAGCCCCATTAAAAAAACCAAATCACAACTTGCTAGTTAAAATTCATAGGCGAAATCTCAGCAATAGCAACGTGAAGCTCTTTCTTCTGTTTTGAGTTAAAATTCCATACTAAGGTGAGGTTTGCAGAGGAAGAAAATGTCTTTACTAGATCAGCACATAATTTAAAAATAATTGTCAAGCTTTTGATTAATGAAGTGAGCTTTTAAGGTGTTACAATAATTCTAGCAATTTTGTGTAATAAAACTAACCATGTGATCTTTATCAAAAGATTTTTGATCCGGAAAGCTCCATGCCTGCTTAGACAACCACATGTTTACATAAACTTCTTGTATTTGAATGAATGAACTTGGCTTCCTCTAAATTTGGATAATCATTACTGGTGTTGTGCTCCTTGATTTATGTCTCTGTTAAAATGTACACTGCTAGATCAAGTCCTTCTGGTAGAAGTAGAGGAATAAAGAGCTGCCTACTATACAAAAAGCAAAAGGACTCTTGTTTTGATGCCAGAGGGAACGGTAAGGAATGACACTTTTACACAAATGCAAACTGATGATGCCTGTATTCCTTAACTGATGTTAAGGAATAAAAAGATGTAAGCAAAGAAACAATAAGTAACTGCTTAAGGAGACAAATGAGGGGTTTTTTTAATTGATTCAGAAGATGGTCAAGTGAGGACAGAAGTGTAGTGATACCTCTAGGGTGCATTGTAGATGGTTAGGGCAGTCTCAGGGTCAGATGACTGGTATAAAGGCTGGGAGGAAAATACTATTTACCATGAGTAAAGGCTTCATGCTCAGACTGCTAATGTGCCAGTCAGGAAAAGGAAGAGACTTCTGCTTTCATTGTACTTAGATGGAGGTTGGCTTGTGTCCATGAGGAGCTACCCCTAAAAAAGGAAAAAAGAGACCTATGAGATATGGGAAAGGATGTTTTCACTAAAAACTTCTAAAGAAAAAAAATGCAATCCAGAAGAAAAATTTAAAAAATGTTAAAGTGTTCAGCAAAAACCTGCTGCAGTGATGGTGAGGACTCTATAATGCATCAGACCTATGTAGTAAGTGGGGAAAAAAGGGTTGTGCAGAGTCAGAAAAACTATGTAAACTGAGTTGATAAAGAATGATTCAAAGGTCCAAAACTAGCTGATAAGTTGAAAAGGACAGAAAAGGAAGCAAGACCTTTGGATTTAGCCACAAGCCAATCATTAATTTTTTTAGAAGGTCAATGTGAGTAGAGTGACCTTAGCAAAATCAACTGAATCAAAAAGCAAGAATTTGAGCAGATAAATTTCATGGGGTTTTTTATGCTTGTTGTGGGGTTTTTTTTTTAATTAGATGACAAAAATTGGTAACTAGGAATTAAATAGCATCAAGAAAATTTTTTTTCAAAACTTTAAAAAATAATCTTGATACACTTTTTGGAAGAAGAATAGTGTTTGATGCAATTATGTTGCAAATGAGTCCTAACAAGCTGGGTGAGTTATGAGAAAGTTTCACAGTTGTATGAAACTGGGTAATGCATATTTGGTGTTATGCCAATTAAAATAATCTACTTTTCTCTGAGAGCTATGTAAATTCATGGGGAACTCACACTGTGTTATTTGTTCTGGGAAGGTGTAGTGTTTACCTGTGCCAAAAAGACAAACTGCTGAATGAATAATTACCTAGTAGAATGAACCATGGTTACTTGTGTATCTAAGGCATATTAAAACTGTGGCTGATTTGCTGTATTCTAAGACCACAGCTTATGTATTAATATATGTAACCACTGGTGATGTTTACCTTTTCCTGCTATAGATATGTGTGCTGAGTTCACCAGCACTACCTGCAATCATGCATGTAGAAATAATGTTAAATATTGTGTCTGTTCAAGCTGTGCCCCACTGTAGGAACTCTGGAGAGCAGAGCATAGGCTGGAGGAGTATGAAGCAAGGCACTTCATGGATAATAACAGCAGAACCAAAAATCATGTTGGAAGAAAGATACAGATTGTTTTACAACTTTAAACAGAATAATTTGGATAAGACTGATCTTTTTCTATTTCTGCTTTTTTACTTGGCAAAGCGAAATTATTTAAGTGAAGCTATGTCCAAAGTAAAGAAAATGCAGAATAGGCTAAGTGGGATATACTAAATATGAGTGGAGCTGGTTGCAACCACATTTCTTGTAGACTATTTCTGTTGAGATAGAGGTATTTTTGAAAATAAGTCTATTGATATTATCATGGAGAAGTTTTGCAGGGAAACTTATGGACAGATCTACTAGGAGCTAACCAGTGTACGTTTTAATTTTAGGGGTGACTTTTCATCATATCATAACACGGATTTTGAGAAGCCAGAATTTGAAATTGTTCAGGATATTCTTGAATCACTGCTTCAGTAATTAAAGAAGTTAAATATTTTTTAGGTGAATCACAAACTCTTTAGGTTGTAGTTTAAAAATCTGAATTGTTAATGTACGAAATACTGGAATTTTTGGTAAAGATAAATTTGTCAACTACAGGCTTAACGAAGAATATGTGTAAATGACTAAAAATAACCATATGGTGCGCTTTCAGTATACTTTTTAGAGAAAAATTTTAAAGCGTGACTTTTTCCAAGCCAGGTTGCTGCTGAAGAGAAAAAGAAATCCAGGTGTGTTGGAGTCGGTCAGCTCTAGCGCCGTGTCTCCAGGGGCTGCCTCCGAGTCCGGCCGCTCCAGCTGCGGCTCCCTCGGGACTGCCGGGGGAGCCGGGCCGGGCAGCACCGAGCGAGCCGGGCCGGGCCGGAGGAGCTGGACCGGGATTGGGGGAGCCAGGCCGGGACTGGGGGAGCCGGGCCGGGAGCGGGGGAGCCGGGCCGGGACTGGGGGAGCCGGACCGGGATTGGGGGAGACGGGCCGGGACTGGGAGAGCCGGCAGCGCCGGGGAGCAGCGCCGGGGAGCCGGGCCGGGAGCGGGGGAGCCGGGCCGGGACTGGGGGAGCCGGGCAGCGCCGGGGAGCAAGGCCGGCCCCGCCCGGGCCCCGCGGGAGCTGCGGGCGGGGCAGGCGCTGCCCCCGGGCGGGGCGGGCGCACATAAAGCCGAGCCCGGCGGAGTTGTGCCGTCGTGTCCGGCCGGCCGAGATGCTGCGAGTGCGGTGCCTGCGCGGGGGCAGCCGGGGGGCCGAGGCAGCGCATTACATCGGCTCGAGGGTTGGTGCCGCGCGGATCCGGGCCCGGGGCTGGGGATGCTCCGCGGGGCGCGGGCCCGTGTGGCCCCTTCGCCGGGGTGCGGGACGGCTGAGGTTCACCCGGTATCCCCCCGCCCCAGCCTTCCAGTGCCGTGTTCTGATCTCCCTACCCTTCGAAATTGAGTGTATATTAAAAGGCAGAAATTCCTTTAAGCATCTGCCTGGGTGTGACTAGATTAGAATGGCTGTAACAAACTGTGTTTCTGTTAATAATCCAAATAACATACATTGCTTTGGGATTATAAGGGATTTGTGGACTGAGCCATAGCTTTTTGTCTTTTGTAAGGGCAGCACAATTTTCATTCTTATTTTTATTTTAAGTTTCGAGGAGTCTTCACAGGATGGGTGCAGCGAACTTTCCAGAGCACCCAGGCAGCTGCGGCCTCCCAGAACACCTGTGCTGCTGATGACAAGGCTACAAGCCCCGTGCCCAAGGACTGTCTTGTTTGCTCCTACAATGAATGGGATCCACTGGAAGAAGTCATTGTGGGAAGAGCTGAAAATGCTTGTGTCCCACCTTTTTCTGTGGAGGTTAAGGTAAACAATAAAAACTAACCTTAAATGGAAAATGTGGAATTTATATCTAAAATTTACTTAAGCTTTGCATTGCATAAAGTATGGTGTTTATTCCTGAGAATTCTTCTTTCAAGGTAGTTGTTTACATCTGTGAAACTTTTCAGCATAGCTATGTTGGTGAGAGATGTGCTTTTTTCTTTGGAATTTCAACTGAATCAGCTGTTTTAACAGAAGTCACTAGCAGAGACAACCTCTAATATATGCAATCTACTCTAGTAATATAGGCCCTGATGTTATCAAAGTACACACACAAGCATTTGAGATAGTTGGTTGGACTGATACTTTAATTTGGTTTGAAGCTAAGTAGAGTTACCACTTGAAAAAAAAGTGTTACTTTCTACTTAATAGTCTGAGCAAGATTGAGTTCTGTACCTGTAGACCAACAGGATTCTTGTGTCAGACAGCTCTGAACTGGTTTACTGACACTCCTGTGTGCCACAGTAAATATTTTGTAGAAATACATAGTCCACGGGCTTTTCAGGATTTTTCTGTGCATGAAACTACATCAACAACGTAAATAAATCCATGATTCTTTTATTCTCTGGGATCTTGTATTTAAAACAGTTACACTCAAATAGTTGGCTTGCTCCAGATTTTTGTGCTCTTCACCTGGACGTTAAAGTTGCTGAGTATGTGTGTTACCTGCATTTGTGGGCATGCTCTTCAGCCTTTCTCTTTCATTGTTACAGTACAGTACTACCTGCAGGGCGCCATGTAATCCATGGCTATCACAACAAAATGAGCTGGCACACAGCTTCTGCCCAAGAGATCTTAGGAAAATTCGAAAGGATATCCTGACAAAATTGACCAGAAGACCTCCGTTTAAAAAAAAAAAAAAAATCTGACCTTGAAATAATGGCAAACAAAGATACCAAAAATATGTTTAAAGTGCTGGAAATGGTTGTTGAGGGGAAATTTGAGGCATACTTGTATAGAAGACTTCTCTTCCCTTAACCCTTTTTGTATTTTTTTTATATATATATCTATTTTTTAGAATCTGGCTTATGTCTTTCAGAGAGTCTTAAGATATCTGAGCTCCTTCAGAGAAGGAGGTGAATGAGGGTTAGCATTTCTAATATACAAGTGTATGTATGTGCATTTATGTAAGACTGATATAATGAATGTATAGAAAGAGTAGGGAATAAAAGGTCTAACATTTTATATTGCAACATTAAATGAGGCAAAAATCAGTTCCTAAGCAGTGGACAGGGGCTTGCTTTAGCACCAGAAAAATTATTTCAAATGTCTAACTTGCTGAAGTGTCCCATGCTATACAGATTTTACTGCCTATTAAGCCATAACTAACTCACATGAGGTCAAGAACTTCACTTTCTCTTACATGTGAGGAATGCCAAATATAGCATTACTTCTGCAATTCAAATACCTATGAGTTAGAGTTAAAGCAAGATCTAAATTTTCTTTATGTCAATTACCAAGTTCATAACAGGTAACGGGAACAGAACCAGTTGAGATGTGGTTTCCTCTAATTTTCTCTGCTTTTTTTCTGAAGGATTGCTGTAGAAACTGCAGCACTAACACCTGGAGGATTATTACTGCTGAATAATCCAAGCAGTAGCCCAGTTCTACCTTGACAGTACTGTTAATTAATTAATAGATTCATGATTGTCCGTGTGGCCAAGAGGTGAAGTGTGTATGTGTGTGTTGCTCCAGTATAATACAGCGGCCATAATTCCCTGTTCTTGCCCCTGAAAGCAGCAAAACTCGAGTTAATGGGTATCACGTGCTGTCTGCCGAGTGCATGAGGGTCACTGGTTATAAAAACTGCAGTTTAAAACTAATGAATTCTACACTTCTAAGAAAAATTCGAAGCTTTGGACCTGAGACATGCTAAAAAATGTATCTAAAATTGTAGCAGTTTGATAAATACCTGCGTTGAGATTGTGTTTTAAGATTGTATGCGCGTTTATTTACTAAATATTTAAATGCAGAAAGTATGGCTGCATTCAGCACTCTCTTCTCTTTGAGACAAGGGTCTGGTGTACTCAAGTGTTTTTGCTGTGATGTGGGAATGATGTGCTTGGCATTAGAAGGAGGAAGGAAGGAGTTGAATAGGGAGCCCTGCATCTCTGATGAATATTAATGAGCTGACACTGTCTTGCATATCCTTTTCAGAGCTTGAAATGGGCTATGTAGAGGTAAATACAATACTTGAAAACTTGAAAAATCTTAACATTAATTAGGCAGATGCCCTTTTTTGAATCAGAACTTCCATGAAAAATCCCACAACAGATATATTCTTCTGAAGCAGTTAGGAGTCAAGCAGTTGAACTTTACAGCTATGTATTCTGTAATGCTTTTCAGTGTATTTTGTGAATAATGATGCATTTTGGGTGAGGAGTATTATTAAGATAGATCCTTATATTTTGAGTGAGAGTGTGTACATGTGTTTACTACTGAATTAGGCAAAAAGAATTTTGATCTGAATTTAAATTTTAATATCCTAAATTTATTAACTGTCTTTACTAGGTTAAAGGTACATCATGATAATGCTAATTATTTTCCATGACAAATGTTTAAGGTAAATAGCAACAAGAAGGAACAATACTGCTGTTTCTTAAAGACTACTTTTCCTTACAGAACACTCTTACATTTATTTCTGAAAAGAAAGAGTTTGTTTTAAATGTTGTCTTTTCTGTGTCCTATCCATGGTCCTTTTTGAACATTTTGAACTGACTTGTATGTCTATGACCAAAGTGACCTGAAATGCCAACCCTGATTTGCTGTGAAATACATGTCCCAGCCATACCCCCTTTCCCCAGTTATTCAGAAGGCAGGGAATGTGAGTAGTGTTACAGTGTTAACCTTTATTCTGTTGTAACTTTAAGATTACACCATCCCATTAGTGCAACACAAGTGTGCTTCCTCAGGCTTGAAAAAAAAAGCAATACTAGAGCACGTGGTGAAGAGATGAGCTGCACCTCTCAGGGATTGATGATATTCACATACACCATGGCTG
Organism: Cyanoderma ruficeps; assembly: GCA_008694505.1. Classification (NCBI taxonomy): domain Eukaryota; kingdom Metazoa; phylum Chordata; class Aves; order Passeriformes; family Timaliidae; genus Cyanoderma; species Cyanoderma ruficeps. Next base: position 9,923,474 of record VZDJ01000155.1, on the reverse strand, counting down.
GCTCTGAAAATAACCAGCTTCAATCCACAGGACGAATTTATCTCATTAGTAGAACATATTTCCATAGGAATGGTAAGCACTTCATGTGATCTGCATGTGACTTCTGACCAGCTGGCAAGTTTGAGGTGATCAAATTACCCAAGACCTTACTTGCAGAAAAAGAACAAATTCCCTCAGGAAGGATGGGAAGGAGCTTCAGTACTGGAGGAGCAGGATGGCCATGCTGAGGCTCTCTATGTAAATGTTAAAGCTGAATATTCTTTCTTCTCTCTTATCTCTATAGCATGAGGCAAATATCCAGGAATAGCAGAGGACAGGGTGAATAGGCTGGATTGTTAAAAGGGATCAGGCATGCCTTCAGATTGATGGCCTTCCCTGCTCGGGGCTCAGTGGCACTGTCAGCACAAAGGAACATTATGGCTCTGATTCTGGGGAGAACATTGAGCTCTGGGAGGTAATCAGGACTGCAGTGTCAGGAGACAACCTCATGTTTGGAAGGGCAGGTTCTTCTGCATCCCCTTGCTGTCCCTCCAACTTGCTGACCTGTTCTGACCCCTTCTGCTGTCATTCCAGAAGGGCTCCTTATGCACTTGCATCTCAGCTAACACTGACGTGACAGAGGAACATCAGATACATCAAACTGAAGCAGCATCATTTGTTTTATGTCTGGTTTCTCTCACCCATGAGAACTGGACATTTTTCTGAATTTGGTTTTAATTTAAGAAGGTGGTCACAGCATTTCAGCAGAGGATTTGGGTCTGTAAATGTTGAACATGCTTTAATCCAACTTTAGCAGGTGAATTTAGCATCTTTTACCTCTTCTAGACTGCTGCTGAAGTCTAGAAGTATGGCCCCTTCTGGCCAACAAGGCAGATGGCTTTAGAATGTCTTACTTGGGATGGCTTTAGAATGTCTTATGTCACCCTTTTGACATTACTGAAGTGAGGTTGTAAGAAGGTGACTACAGATGTGTGCATTTTGCAGATGAGTTCAAGGTTGTTTTAATTTAAAAGCATGTCTGATAGCCCTATTAAATAGCAGAGTGTTTGCCATGTTTGGTGTGTTTGCAGAAATGTTCTGTAATAGGGACCAAATGGCCACTTGGCAACATCAGTCACTCAATACTTACTGAAATGTAATGTAGTCAAAATACTGCAGGAATCTAAAAGGCACACTCCAACATATTAGGATCAAGAACAAGAAACTATAATGTTAAGAATTGCATCTTATGCCTCTATTTCACTCCAAAATCACTAGTGCTTATTCTTTGTCACTTCATGTTCTTTTGTTTTAGGCAAACACATATGAAAAATATTGGGGATTTTACCAGAAATTTGGAGGCCAGAGTTTCCCCAAAGACCATTTAAAAAAAGCTGTTGCTGAAATTGAAGAGATGTGCAATATTTTGAAGGGAGAAGGTGTTATTGTCAAGAGGCCTGACCCAATTGACTGGTCTGTGAAGTATAAAACACCTGATTTTGAGTCTACAGGTAAATGGTTTTCCATTATTGAAGGTCTTGTCTGTTTAGCTCTTGTCTGAGGCATTTTGGATGTCATCTAGTCTACCTTCCAGGTAGGAGCAGGATTATCACCAGCACTAAGTGAGGTCAGTGATTGTTTTCTGTGACTAAGGCTTGGAAGATCTCAAGGGATGGAGATTCTGCCACCTGATTTGCTGAGCAGCTTCAGTGCTGGGTGAATTTCCTGATGAAAGACCTTTTCCTGATACCCAACCTGAACTTCCAACACCAGCATCTCTTGCCAGGTTCCCTCTCTATGTTGTCACTGCCACTGCCAGGAAGTGGTAATCTGTCACGGCCCTCAAAGTGGCTGTGGAATGTTTCTGCTTTGTCCCCTACTTGCCACATGAAAGTCATGTGCTCACAGTCCCTCTGACCCTCCTTATAGCTCTTTGTTGGATCCTGCAGTTGGATCCATTTTAAACTATGGAAGACAAAACAGTTGGAGGCAACACTTTACCAGGAAGATCTTCACTAGTGTCCAGGAAATTTGAATGTCCCTTTACCTACACACATTCCTCCATGTCTGCCTTTGGTTATCTGCAGCGAGAGCACACTGGCTCACCAAGCTTTGCATCAAGTGTAGTCCCTGGGCTTCTTTCATGTAGAATATGTTGTTAATTTTTTCTAGTGGAATTCAAATTCATTAAGGAACAGAACATGTTAAGGAAAAGTCTAATGGGACTACTTTCTGCACTAGTTCTGTGTTCCATCAAATTCCTCTTCTGTGCTGCTACTTTTTAAAAGGATAGTATATAAAGAAATGCTGTTCACATGGAAATTTGCTGCCCATCAGCACTTTTTAAACTCATCTGGGTAATGTATAAGCCTTGATCTAGTTAATTTTCGTTAGCCAAATTATGAAGTGGAGGCCTGATGGTGGATGGCTTTCATCTAGCTGTGAATCTGTTATGAGTGAGGCTTTGTAGCAAAAGGTCCATTTATTTTGAATGAAAAATATTTGAAAAATTACTGAAGAATGTAAGGACCTGATATTATGTGCTGGCTTCCTCACATTGCTAAGAATTATATTTGCCCTTATTTTGGATAGAAATAATGGTAAAAAGAAAGGGAAAAGTGCCTGAGCTGAAAGAGCAGAGAGAGGCATATTTGTCTCATTAATGGCCGCTTTGTTTTCAGGTATGTATGCTGCCATGCCAAGAGACATCCTGTTAGTGGTGGGAAATGAAATTATTGAAGCACCTATGGCTTGGCGTGCTCGGTTCTTTGAGTACAGGGCATATAGACGACTAATCAAAGATTATTTCAACAGTGGTGCTAAGTGGACAACTGCCCCAAAACCCACCATGGCAGATGAACTCTATGATCAGGTACTGTTCTAATTTTCCCTCAGAACTTCAGTTCTCGTTATACAGAATTTTGTTGATAGTTTCAACTTGATTTTTAGGATTCACAAAATTGTGAGGGGGAATGGCACAAAACAACTCTGGAGACTTTGGTTTTTTTCTAGAGTATGCAAACAAACTGAAGCCTTTCCAGCTGAAACTCAGTGTGTGCAGTTAGAGAACAAGAACAGGAAGTTGTGTCTATTGAATTCCTCTGCTTTGAATTGTTTTGGTTACTGGCTGTAACTGAGCATTACTAAAGAGGAAGGAATGCTAGAAAAACCTCACAGAGATTACTTTCAAGAATTAAGATTCCCTGAGAATGTCCATATGTCCTGAGTGCATTAAGAAAGTGGAAAAGAATATATATTTTGTCACAGAAAAAACCCGACTCATAATCCTTATTTTGCATGATGATTGGTATTTTGAAAATTACATAGAAGAAATAGTGAATTATCTAAACTTTATTTACCTTCCAAATATTATAGTGAATAGTTTCCTATTTTTTTTGCCTAATAATTTTGGTAGTTTCCTATAAGCCTCCAAATGCATCAGAACCTTGGTGACATTTTTTATTACGATAAATGCAGTAAACTAATTGTGAAATAATTTCAACTTTCTGGGAACAGTGTCATTGGTGATACAAAGGAGACTTTGTTAAACAAAATTACCTTAGAGTCACCTTCAGTATTAGAAAACTTCCAGAGCCTGTAACTACTTAGCTGGTATTTTTCATTTGTGCTGGATTTTTAAATCTCACTTGTTCTGAATTGCCTTGTTTAATTTTAAAATTATTTATAATAATAAAGATCCATCTTCTAGCTTTAAGTTCTGCTCCATTCTAAAATGTGGAAAAGTAAGGAGTAATGAAAATAGCTTCCATTCCAGTATTTCTGTCACTGTGCAGTGATTTGTTGGACTGGTATTAAACTCCACTGGTAATGAACACTTTTGATCATGATGTCAGAATATTATCCACACAGTGGTTCTGAAGAGCAATTAATTTCTTGACATAACTCTTGTCTCTTATCTCATGACCTATTCTTGAATGTGTTTAAAGCCTTTCACTTTTATGTCCGCATTTAGATTTTCTTTTCTATTCTAACAAGAAGTAAACAAAACCACCTCCAAGGAACACACCAGCTATCAACATTAACACATTTTCCTAATTTCAAATTACTCTCCACTAGCAAATTATTTGAGAACTTTCTTTCAACATCTTCAACCTAAAGTTGTTCTCTTTTCTACAACTAGAATTATCCAATACACTCTGTTGAAGACAGGCATAAACTGGCTGCTCAGGGAAAATTTGTAACTACTGAATTTGAGCCATGCTTTGATGCTGCTGACTTCATTAGAGCTGGAAGAGATATCTTTGTACAAAGGAGCCAGGTAAACAAAGCTTTCTTTCAACAGTTTTTGTATCTCTCTTAGTGACTGGTATTGTGTCTTTTAAAATTCCTGAGCAGCATTAAAAAAAGAGAGTTGGCAAAAGAAATTGCTCTTCATAGAATGTTTGATATACAGGATAAGATTGCCTTCCAGGTAAGGGGTTAGCTAAAGGCACAATATTCTCTATTATATTGGCTTTAAATATTTAATGAAATAAAACCTTAGACAAACTAAGCTTGGATGCAGTTTATCCTCTAGCCTAGTAAAGCTTAATTCGTCCTATTTTTCAGGTTACAAACTACATGGGTATTGAATGGATGAGGCGACACCTTGCACCAGACTACAGAGTGCATATAATATCCTTTAAGGATCCCAACCCTATGCACATTGATGCCACTTTTAATATCATTGGGCCTGGTCTTGTGCTCTCTAACCCAGACCGTCCCTGCCATCAGGTGAGAGTGTACAAGGGAGGAAAGTGTTTTGTGTTTAAAAACCACTCAGCTGGGTTAGTTCCCTGCTGGGTAATTACTGTTCCACACATTCCACTGTGTGTTGCTTCCTAGGTCCATGGTTAAATATGATGGAAGTAATCTAATTTTTAATAATGTATGAAAGCAAGTACATGGGATATACTACTTCTCTGAACATTTCCTCTGCTTAAATACTTTAATTTTATCTGAAGAGAAATTGAAGGGCTTCTACTGCTCAGATGAGAAATTTCCCTTTTTAGTCCTATTTTGGAAGCCTCTCCTTTGGTATTAATTGAACCAACGGCTGGAAGCTGGTTGTTGCTCAGGCATTCACCTTTGAATACCTTCTGAAGAGTAGGGAAGAGGAGAGACATACAAAACCTGCTGCTACACTGAGAAAAAGCTAATATTGCTGAGCAGCACAATGAGATCAGAAAGCTTTCCAGAGAGTGAGAGCTCATCTCTGTAACAGTCATGTTCCCACACTGCAGTGCTTGGGGATTTTTGTGAGGATGACTTCAGAAGCTGTACAACCACATGGGAATAGCTGAGCTGACACTGAGGGATAGAGGGAATTAGAGGGATAGAGCTGGGTGCTGCACATTATGTGCAGAGCACAGCTCCTAAAAGCAGCATTAGTCTCTTCTGGGCAAGTGGTTTCAATGCAAATGGTCTAATTGAATTATGGCCTCCTTTAGCATCCATACTGAGAACATATTTTTAAAAACAATCTTATTTTCCCCTCCCCTTTTCCCTTCCACAGTTTTTCATAATGTTACTTGGAAGAGGATGTTCTTCTTGGTCTCCTTGTATTAAACCCATGTTCTGGGAGTTTTTTTCAGGGAAAACTGCTGTTTGTGTAGATAGAAAAGATGAATGCAGCTTGCTTTCATAAAAACTGGTTTGGCAGTCCTAGATGACCGGGGAGTGGTGTGTGTGAATGGTGCGGATGAAAGGGAGCTTTTCTTGAATGGTGCCCATGAAAGGGAGCTTTTCTTAAAAATCCTGGCAGGCCGGGCTGGTTATTAAAGTGTTCGGGATTGGGGCTCCACCTCGTGGTGACGCTGAACACTCGCCAATACTCTTCCAACTATTCAGGCAACGACGATGAGAAGTCAATTCTCCTTTGCCAAATTATCGTCCTCTTAATTTTAACTTAATTGTGTAAATCTTAGAGACACAAATTATTCCTTGGGATGCCTTTACATTGTTCCTTTTGTTGAATGAACTGCATATTAATTTTCTTATAAAGTGTGAAGGAAAGGTAATTTTGTGTTATTTCTGATGGGTTTGTTTTTAGAAACACCAGTGTAACTCATATTAATGGCATTTATAATCATATGGGAAGAAATAATGGAAAAAAAGGTAATTGAATATGTTTGGGTTGTTACAAATACATTTACTTAACAAGCTCCAATCTGCAAATGCTACGTTTTGTCTTTAGCATATCTAGCATATATAAAGTCAATAGAAATAAGTGTTATTGGTATGCAAAATCTAAAAAGACTTCTAAAAATGCTTGTATGAAAGCTGGATTTGTAGATGAGGCCTGAATGAGGGCAGGGGATGTCATGTATATTGGACTATTCTGGGAAAATCTGGCATACGTTGGACGACATAATGTGATACTCCAAGAACCCTCTTGAGAATATATTAAAATTGCTCTTCCAGATTGAACTCTTCAAGAAAGCTGGCTGGACTGTGATTCAACCCCCAGTGCCACTCATCCCAGATGGTATAGTCTCCTTTCCTTTTCTAAGGATGTCAAGAGTACCCTTAAGGGTATTAATACAGAGTAACATCGGTGCAGTACAAGGTTTATTCTCCTGTTTTAGATCACCCGCTGTGGATGTCTTCTAAGTGGCTCTCCATGAATGTCCTGATGCTGGATGAGAAACGTGTGATGGTGGATGCCAACGAGACATCGATCCAGAAGATGTTTGAAAAACTGGGTATGTCCTAACACACTTCTACATGCACTTAAAAGAAAATTACTGTGCTACCAGCCAGGGTAAATGGAGCTTTCACTTAAAGTAGTCAGCACTGGAAAAAGTCCTCAAACAACTGGATTGGCAAGTAAGAATAATTCAGTGATTTTTCTGCTGAATACTTCAGTCATAGAAATATGGTCTTCTTTTACCCTCTACAGCTTGCAGCACATAAAGGTATGAGTAGCAACTAAAGTTGCCTTTGAATGAGCTTTTTTAATGTTAACTGTCCCGTTTGAGGTCAACATCTGTCTTGCAGAGGTTGAGTGCACCTATTGCTGAATGATATAGGGCTGGGAATCCATCATTGCCAAAATGCTTTCAGATTTTTCTAGCTGCAAACTCATTGTACTTTAAAATGTCAAATTAAGACCACTTAACCCAAGTATTTCTGCTCATTTACAGAGAATCTCAGTTCAGTGAGATGTAACTTCATGATAGTGTGAAATTCCTTCAGCTATGTAGTGACAGAAGAACTGTATTTGAACATAAAATATGGAAGTCTTGTTATACACAACTGCTCAGTGTTAGGTTGCTCTATTGCATGACCAAAGAGTTGAAGATTTAAAAATACTTGAAAGTACTTAAAGAATGAGGCTATTAATGCTAATCATGGCTTATCTTTCACCCTTGAACTTCATTGTCTATGTAAGTTCTAAATAAACTCAGTCAGAAAGTTTGTAGGTCTGAGATAGGTCTACTGGGAACAAAACTATTGCTGACCTAGGAGAGATTCTACTGAGCTACTCCTGAGCTGCTCCTGAAAGTGCTGAGAAGCAAAAAGGCAAGCTCTGTGACACAGAAATTGTCTGATCTTTCTGTTAGGACTTTGTATAAGCTGAGCCACAGCTGAAACGTCCATCAGAGCTGAAAAGAAGGGGTAGGAAGCTTAACCTAGGTAAAGAGCCTCTTTTCCCTTTCAGAGAAAGAGGGAGTCAGAGCTATCTACCTTGAATACTTCTTTTCTTGAGAGGCACTTGAAAGAGCACATTCAGTATCTGAATCATAAATGTTCACACATATTTATGAAAATGTGTTCTGATCATATATTGTAGCAGAATTTCAGCTAGTTCTTCACATACTGCAAAACCTGAATTTATCTTTTTAGTGTTGGCACGTCATAACACATCAGACACTGGCTGTGCTCCAGGCACTGTGTATTCCTGAGGGTATCACCAGAATAAACAAGCCAGCAATGTTCCTAGTTTTTTCTCTGCCTAAAATTTGGGAAAACAAATTCCTAACAAACTAGTAGGAAACACCTTCCACATTTACATCTAGCCATATAATCCGATAAAGTATCATGTAATGTTCTGATCAAAGCTCACCATGTGAAGCTGAGAATCTAATTTTAAAGTGTGCCTTGTATATTTCTTCCAGGCATTTCTACAATTAAAGTGAACATTCGCCATGCCAATTCCCTGGGAGGTGGCTTCCACTGCTGGACGTGTGACATCCGCCGCCGGGGCACCCTGCAGTCCTACTTTGACTAGCAATGAGCCCAAGAGCTCAGTGAGCCCAATAGCAATGGTTCAGCTTCTAAAATAGGCATAGGAAATAAGCAAATCACTGTCACTCTTGTAAAAATGACTGCATGAGCTCTAGTGCTTGATAAGTGGTGTCCTCATAATGGTCTGGGTGATGTTTTATCCTTAAATACCCTTCACTTTCAGTAGGATAATTGAAACTACTTCCATCAGCAATACAGGTTTTCTGGCTGCCTTTTTGAAAGACATCCTTCATCTATGAAGCCTTTTCACATTGGCTTTCGTTGTAAAAGCTTGACAAGACAGCTAAAAGGTCTTGCTAGAATAGCTTGGCCACTAATACTGGATATCTACCTCTGTCTAGTTACCTTATCAAATAGGCAGCTTGAAATGTGAAACTTGAGTAAACTTTTCTTATTCCTTTTAACCACTTCATCGTTCTAATACATTCATGTCTAATGAAGTTGAAATAGATGCAATTGTATAGATCTGTTAGGGAACCAAGTAATTTTATCATGTTTTTCATGTCTAGCCATACAGATATTTACAGAGACTTTTCAGTACGGTCTAACTTTTAAGACATTTTCACTTACTTGCCATGTTCTTCTACATTTTCTTCTGTTGCATGTCATGCACCTGAATACTTTTTTATATTGCTTTTTGTATTGCTTAAATTGGGTTTTATTTAACTTTTAAGTGTAAAAATGATAGCTAATATTCTGCTTTGTACAGGTTTCACTCTGAGTTGTTTACATAACTTAAAAAGAGACACAAAAGAAAAATCCAACAATAACTCCCCCCCAACCTTCTGACATCTTACAACCCAGACTTCCTTCAGCTGTAGCAGATACAGAAATATGTATCAAACATGCCTGATGCTATGGAGGAATTTCAGTTTTGATTCCTAAATATGTACTTTTTATGCTAATAAAGTTTTTTGCATTCTCAATTTGTGCTCTTCTGTTAATGTTTAAGTATGAAATGTCTGAATGGAGACAATATACACATGGAATTTTTTCCCCTGTAAAACAGGTAACATCTTAAACTCTTGTATAATGCAGAAAACCTTTGTAGTGTATTATTCATATACCATGTTTCTACTTCTGTTTTTCATAGAAGTAGGGCTGATGGGGGAAAGTACCACTGATCTATCTTGCTACACTGTGGAGGAATCTACTATTACAATGCAGTGTACCCTGACAGAAAAGATGTCAGGCACATACAAGCTCTATGGCCATACTTTAGAGCTGGGTAGGGTTAAGCATATCAACAATCAACAGTCAAATATCAACAATCTAGAATGCTCTGACATATGCAAAATAGAAAGAGATAATTAGACAGCTGCCAGCACTTAACAAGGTAGAAATGGTGTCCATTTTCCCTTTAAAATCAAGGCTTTATAGATAATGGAAATTCATCTGAGTCTTCCAGTAACCCAGCTTTGTTTTCCCCTATTGGCACTGGAGCTGGGCAGCTGCATTAGAGCAGCATACACAGCAGGTCATCTCCCCCACTGCTCTGCATACTGCAGTGCTAAAATACCTGTGTGTTCTGTGTCTGGCATAAGATATCACCACCTATGGCTGAAACCACCAGAAACAGGCCAAATGTGGATTAATAACAGCCCTGTGCACCCTGGATGCCTCCAGGATTGAGGAGACTCTATTTTCACATCATGTTATACATGACACTCTGGCTTTATAAACATTTCAGTGTTTTCCCTTTTTTTGTTTATCCCCCATTAAAGGCTTTTTTTTTTTTTAAATCTTAAACTGTGCACACAGTAGCAAGCCTTTCAGCTTGAACACCAGCATTATATTTCTGAAGTTGTTTGGGTTTTTTCCATCAGTAATACCAGTTCTTTTAGCTAATCCAGGGATCCATTGACTGATTTGGGAACAGACTTGTTTCTTAAGTCATCTTTCCTTCAACATGAAAGGCAGAGAAGTTGTTCTATTTGAGCAGAAGCTTCCTGTTCAGTATCAGCAGTAGTGTCAGAATACAGATTGTAGACACACAGTAGCAGGAATGCACTGACCTGAGGAAGTGTTACTACCATCATTTTGGGACAGAGCAGGATGTGGTGCTGTGAATATTTTTGGGACTTTCTCAGACCTGACTCTTTCACTGACCATGAAGCAGTCAATCAGCCAGTCCATTTCCACGTTAAGTTGCAGGGGAACTGCACTTGGGTACTCCATGCGGTACAGTGAGGGTTAAACAGTAAATGCCTGGGACCTGCTCCAGCCTACAAAAGCAAGGATCATTTAGGAACAATGTGGGGTTATCTCTAAGTCTTCTGCAGCACAAGACCAGGGAGGACAAAGTTTGTATCTCTCCTGAACAGTTATATTTCCCCCCCAGTGCAGGGAGCCATTTATTCACAGGTATGTTCACAAATGTCCCTTGGTGAATGGGCATGTCTGAATTGCCAAATGCAAAAACTGCCCCATCTTACAGTCTCTTCTGTGCTATGTTAGTTGGAGATACCATTGTGCAGCTATAGGAGAGAATTTATGAACTGGAATGCAATGATAAAAAAAGTTCAAAGGTAAATTTTAAAGCTCCAAGGGGCTTTCTTTACAGGGGAATAACTTGAAAAATGCTGATAAGAGGCAACATTTTCCCCAGTAACCTGTTCAAGAGGGACTAATACAGAAACAGCAAAACCTTTAGAGGAATGATGAAAGGAACATGATATGTAATAGTGTTATGGTGGATGCCACCACATAATAGTAATACATATAATCTTCCAAGTTATTTTTATTCTTGCATAAAGGGAGGTCAGCTTGTGTCACAGCTGGTTTTGGTTAGACAAGAACCTGGAAATGGGAGTCTGCAGTGAGAAGCAGACCTGGTTTCTGCTCTGATATTGAATTACAAGCAATTTTATGAAGCCAAATTACATGTGGGCAACAGGATCCTACTGGCCACAGGAAGCAGGCATGATGGTTTTCGACCACCTCTGTTCCAGACTGCAATTTATATGTAAATAAAGGAAATTCAATGGGCGCTGAACTTGAATTCTCCATAATTAATTTCCACTAGCTATGCAGGCCTTAAATACTTGCTTCAGAGAAGGTCAGCTTCAGCTTTCAAAACAGACAGTTTAAAGCTGCAGTTAAAGCTGTAAGGACAGATGATAAATCAGTTTGCCAATTCCCAAAGAGGTTTTCAGGGTGGGTTCAGTGAGGTGCAGGGAAGTAGCTGCCCACTCACTGGGCAGGGGCCCTGGGGAGCTGGGATTTTCCTCCCATTTTTCTGCTGAAACCAGGCTCCAGCAAATCTGCTGGTTATGACAAGGCATGTCTAGTCACACGGATGCCTGTAATAAAGGCTCTTCATGTCTCCTTTTTAGATAAGATACAATTCTTAAAGTACCAGCACACACTAGAGAGGATGTGGGAAGAAGGTAAAGTCTCTGAGGCAGGAATAATCTCCTGTTTGTAGGTGGAGCTCATGGTTGGAAATGCTGAGGGCCAATGTGAGACAAACTGCAGGAAGGGAGGGGGGTGTTTGCTCTACTTAGTGGGCAAAAGGGAAAGAATGTTTTTTTTTTCCAGTCAGTTGCTTTGAGTTATGTCTGTCCTAGCAGAAATTGGTTGATTCTTGCTTCAGTGTTTTCTGAGCGTTTCTGCTGTCTAGTTTAAAATAATCCGTTTTGGCTCCACTACTTGTCACCTGTATGATTAGAAACCCAAACTGGAAAGCCTGGTGGACAGTTCTGCAACTGGTGTTAATGCCTAACAAGGGTAGGCTGATGTCTGCTCACTTCCATTTAAAATTAGTCTTGGTTTTTAGGTCAGAAATTAGGGCCATTTCAGATTTTTTCTTCTGGTGTTATGCAGTGCAGGTGGAAATTTGAGTGTTGGATCCATGCATATTTCTGGTAGTTAAAGAGACTTCTAGGGTTGATTTCCCTGTCTCAGTGTTCCAGACTATCTGAGGCATTTTATTCTTGCTAGGGAGCAATCCAGTGTGTTTAGCTGTACTGAAACTGTCAGGATACCCCTCAGCCTCCAGCATTTATCACTTCCCAAGGGGGTCTGCTTCTGCTTTCCTTCTGCTAGAGCATTCTCTGAGCTTAATTAAGCAGTCAGGAAATAGCTTTGTGATAATGAATGATGTCCCAAGTTAGCAGTTCATTCATTAGTTTATAGCAAATTGTCACAAGTTGTGACTTAATGAAGTCAAACACATGAATGAGAAACACAGCCTTACAAAGAGTTTTTTACTGCTATGTTATTTTCATAAGATTGGGAGTGTAATGAATTGTGCAGCCCCTCAAACAATGAACTACCAAAATCCAAGGCATGCTCTGTAACATTTTACACCCTCTCTCTGCTCACTCTGTCTCAAATGACAAGGATGAGGGAGAAAGTCTTTGTCTGAGACCCAGAGAGTATAACATGAGGGTGATTCCAGCTGGCAGAGACTGAGGTACTCCCTCAGGTATGTTAATCTATCTGTTATCTACAGGGATGATCATTAAAGGACCTGATAGACTTAACTATGCTTCTGCAGGAAGAAAAAAGTGTCGACATATTGGTTTGTGTTTTTGTGTTGGTATCTCACTGGTGTAATTTCTCAAGATGTACCTGTCCTACTCCATCAGTGAATTTTTTGTTTTTAACATTCCAGTATTTTACCTTTAGAAAGTTTTGGATGTTCACCTCATCTGTTTGGGGTATTGGGCAATGTGATTAATATTGTGGCCTTGTCCCACATGAGGCACTTAGAGAAAGACATGTTGTGAAAATGGCATGTAATGGGATGAAGGTCGAGTTGTTAACAGGTTTGGATGGATCTGTCTCCATGTAGCACTTAAGGCAACCTAATTCCTCCCGGGCTTTCCCTACAGCTGCAGGGAATGAGGTGGAGAAAGGGTGGTGGTCACTGTGGCTCAGTTGCCTCATAGCAGCTTCATGACTTTAGGAGAGCATTAACTGTTTTTGTGAAGTCATGTTTAACCTTCTTCTCAAGCATGGTACCTCACTCACCCTGTTTTACATACTCAATCTTGCCTTCATCTTTTTATGTTCACCACTGTGACAGATGAGTATTTAGCTCATTTATGGACTTAGGCTTCTGTACCTATTTTGTTGTGACTGTGTGCTGGTTTTGGCTGGGACATAGCTAATTTCTTCAAAGTAGCTGGTCTCGATTTGTTTTGGATTTGTGCAGGAAACAGTGTTGATAACACAGGGATGTTGTAGTTATTGCTGAGCAGAGCTTCCACAGGGCCAAGGCCCTTTCTGCTTCTCACAAGAAGCTGGGAGGGGACAGAGCTGTGACAGCTGATCCCAACTGGCCCAAGGAATATTCCAGATTATGCTCAGCATAGAAATAGCATGGGGGGAAAGGGAGGAAGAGGGAGATGTTTGAAGTGATGGTGCTCGTCTTCTCAAGTCACTGTTAGGTTTGATGGAGTCTTGCTCTCCTGAGCAGCCTGCCCACGGAAAGTAGGGAATAAATCCCTTGTTTTGCCTTCCTTGTGCACACAGCTTTTGCTTTCCCCATTGAACTATTCATTTCAGCCCATGGATTTTGTCACTTTTACCCCTCCAGTTCCCCATCCCACCAGGGAAAGTGAGCAAGAGGCTCCATGGGGCTTCATTGATGCCTGAGGGTAAAACACAGCAGTCTGACAGTTAATTTTAGGCTACGTCTCTACATTACTTGGAGTCTGTGGGAGCAGTCTCATTTCTTCTCCATTGAACAACCAAAAAGTAATCTCTGCCTTTGCACTGGTCTTTATTTCCATAACTTGGGAGTTACTGGGCTGTAGGTGCTGTTAACACAGCTAATTGCAATCTCTCTCTTAACATATTTGTTAGTAATGGTGGATTTGTCTCCACATCCATCTATGTGTCATTTTGTCCATAAGATGATGTTGAGATTCTGACCTTATTGTGAGCTGTGCCTAGGACAAGAGAAGTTTAATCCTGACACCAAATGTCAGTTTTTATCCAGGGAGTGCTGGCAAAGCCCAGCGGCAGCAGCACTAGAGGGTGCTGCTGTGACACCAGTAGCTTTCCTCCAGCCTATCCTAAGGGATGTTTTAGAACCATTTTTTATTTACTCATCTTCTGATGATGTTTTGATCAAAGTCCTTGAAAACACTTCAAGATTTTTCCCAGCTGTAGCTATAATTTCTTTGATAATACATAAAGCACCATTTCTCACCATCAAAAAAGGACATATCTATAAAAGTGGAAACAATATCTCTGAGTGTAGGGACACAGATGTTTCCTTAAGGGCTGGCTATATTGTTTAGGCTTACACAGGTTGTCAGAAATCAAATCAGGGCCAAATGAAGATGATTGTTGCATTTTTAAACCTCCCTCACATGGTCTGAGCACCACATAATTTAAAATGATGGCCCCAAAGCCACATATATATAGAGTCGTTCCCTGTTCTTTTAGATACATTCTTGGGGTTCAGTTACCCCTCCTGATTTACAGAAAATTAAGAAAAAATACTGGTATTTTATTGAGAGCCAATACAGGTGAGATTTCTGTGGATGATGTGATCTATCTTGGCAGTTCCTGTTCTCTCAAATTAAGCCTAGAGTATTTCCTTCAGTTAATGAAAACATGCCACTTGCTATTAGAAATATAAAATACATTTGGAAGAACTAGAATTTAAGATGAACTAGAATCTATTCACATTACCCTTAAGAAACTCCAACTCAGGACAAAATGCAATTTAAGTTTCTACAGAAGCAGGGATCGCTTGCAAATTGTATTTTATTTCTTTTGCAAGTTGAAATATCATCTTGGTAGAACCTCATTTATGCTGCACTTTTGAACAGCAAATTCAAATCCAAACGCAACCTCTCCTGTTTCCTCTTTTGTCTGTATTATTTCTGAGTCAGCAAGGCACTGAAATAACTGCTGGGACCTGCTTGATGTTTATGGGGATGTTGGGTAGAGTTTGGCCCTATCTAGTTTCTATACTGAACTGTGTTCAAGGGAGTTATAGTTCAGTGACCCAGGTTTTGTTACTCAGCTCATGCAGAACTTGTGAGGTTTTGTCCTGTCAAAGGACTTTGATCAAAACATCATCAGAAATAAGATGAGTTGTCTAGTGAGCAATACAACTGCCCCAGAGCATGGGGCATCTCTGTGGAACAGGAAGTGATAACACATTTGGGGTTTTTTAAATATCATTGAAAGTACCATTACTTAACACTTCATCAGTATTTATCTAACACTTAATACATAGAATTATTTGGTTTACCACAGGCTTTTCTCTCATGGGACGAAAATAGTCATAGCACCCTTCAGTGTGGTAATGGCAATAGAGGGTGTGGGCTTCTGTTCTCCAGTCATAAATTTTGGAGACTGAGAAATTATATACATCGCTCTTCATTTCAAGGTGAGAATGTGTGAACCATTTCTTTGGTCTTGTGGTGGGCTGAACTTTTCTTGGGATTGCTGACATCGAGAACTGACATCTCATGCTGCAAGGCGTTATGGTGCCTTAGGGAGTTCCTGAAAAGAAGGGTGAAATGGGAATGACTGTCTTGGTTTGAAACAAGGCATGAAAAAACCTCATTCTTCTGCAAAGCAAAGACCTCCTAAAAGAGTCTCCTGCAGCACCCTGTACAAGGAACCTGACATGGCTTTCTTCGAAGGGAAAGAATGAAGCTGGGGTTTCTCCCCCAACTCTATTTGCAAAGCCCCATTTCTTGGGAAAACTCAAGGGCTGTCAGAAAGATTGTAAATATTGTCATGAAATGAGCAAAAAGAAGAATTGCAAAGACTGAATTACTTGGCCAAAGGTGAAAGAGGAAACCAGAATAGACATGGAGATAAATTCTGTCTTTTATATGTGTGGCTTGTACTTTATCCACATTGCCATTCTCCTTTCTATATATCCAGTAATGTGGTAATTGGGATGCTGGCCAAGGGGAGGCAGGGAGAGGATTGCAGCAGTTGTCCTTATCAATTGTTAGGCAATGATTTCACAATTGTAGCTCGTTTTCTTCACTCTGAAGCTGAGAGACAGTCTGTACTCCACCACTGCTGTCTGCAAACACCAGCATATTCAGATCCTGCCCCTGCTTCTGCTAAAAGATAAGCACTATATCATGAAAAATGAGATTTCTTTCCTAAACAAGGAAAGATTTATAATGGTCAAACACTCAAGGTATGCCTAGCAAATACCAAAAGCTAAATCCTTTGCAATGGTCTTCAAGATGCTGTCATTTCCCTGATAACTTGGGCCCCTGAGTTCAGCTCACAACCTTTTGTAACTGGAACAAACAGGTTTATTTCACTACGCCAAGAGTCCATGTTTTCTCACAGCAGCCCTGATCCCTGCCTTGCAGCTTATCTTGGGAAGGAAAAAAATATGTAAACCTTTGTTTAATGTTGGCTAATGGCATTAAAGTTCCAGCAGGATGTCTATCAACCTGTTCTGACACCTCTGCTTGAGGCAGCAGCTTGGAAGTGCCAGGCCAGGGCAGTCTCCATCAAGGGCAGCCTTAGCAGGGCTTGGGTCAAAGGCCTGTCAGATCTGAGGTCCCAGACTTATGCTTGCACCCACCGTGTGAGCAGCTGAACATGCAGTTTGGTGAGGTCTGAACAGTGCTGGGGTGTCACTAATGCCCAGCACTGCCAGGCTCGGGGCAGCTTGGAATAAACCTGCCCCCAGACTGATGTCAAATACAACCTGTCTGTGACACTGGTGCCTTTCCTCTGGTCTGCCTTCCCCGGATGTCGTGAGCTTAGCCAGGAGCCTTCCACTCTGGGGATATTTGCAGGACCTCTCTGGTCTGCTGGACACTTATTTTTGTGAACCTGATGTCTCCTCCCTATTGAGTTTACTTGAATCTGGCCCCATTTCAAAGAACTCGGGCAGAGCCCACAAGCAGTACAGCGCAACTTCCTTAGGAAACAAAACAAGAAATAGTTTTTAGCTTTCCTGGCTGGTCCAGAAGTAGTAAAAGTAATTTCAGACATGTTCAAGGTACTTTCTGTTTGCCTCTGCATTAAACACGCAAAGAGCTGTTTTGTCTCTGTGGCTCTTCCATTTAACAGCAGCCTCTGTTCTCCTGTAGAGGTGAGTGTTGTTCCTGCCTGCTTTCTGAGGGAGAAACTCCAGCATGCTGTGGGCGATCCTGAAATAAAAAAGGAAACTGATACCCAGCTGCAATTACAGCTCTCACTTCCGGATCTCCACTCCCGGGCTGTACTTCAAAGCCGTCTTTAGAGCCATTCTGCACTTTCCCTTTTCTTTTTCATCCTTTCCTTTCCTGGTGGACTTTGACATCAGGACTGCAGATGCACGAACGGGCTTGGTCTTGGGGCTACATCCTCCAGCTGCAAGTCACCTCCAGATGGGGGAAAGAGCCGTCACCCGTTTTACAGGGAAAACCACCGAGCTGCAAAGACAAATGTGTCTGGCCTGTCATTGCCCAAGAAGCCTGTGACTCATCCATGGGGAGAGTTCTGATTTCCTAAATTAGTTTGGAGTAAACCAAGCTGTGGGCTATCCTTCCTGTGATCTGACACAACTCGAAACAGATGTCTGGTTTATACTAAAGGTTGAAGCTGAAAACCTTGTGAGTTTGCTTCTCCACAGCAACCATAGGAAAGTTTATCTTATGTTATGCTGCATGTGTGGAAAGTGTTTCCTTTGATTGCTCTGTTTTAAATTAGGAAATGGCCAATTCAAAACCAAAAAAACCTGTGAAAATTACTGCCACAGAATGTCATCAAAGCAGAAGACATAACATGGACACCTACGTGGATAATGAGATACAGCACTTTTGCCTGGTATTTAATGCAAGCAAACTTCAGAAGGCTGGGTTTGCCTACTCTGGACATAGCTAGTATGTCACTAAATGGGTGACCTGTAAAGAGAAACCAGAGAAAAAACAAAATGCAAAGTAATTTGATATTTCAGGCAGGCCCCTTTCCTGCTCTTTTAAAATTGAAATGGCAATTAATGATCAGAGATTTTTTTGCCCAAGAGAATTAAAGGAATGGTAGAAAAAAAGAGTCCTTGAAGCTGCTGTAACAAAAAATAAACAGCCCTTGTGAATAACTGGGGCAAAGACTGGTAGAGTCCCCTCCCTGTTCCTGTCCTGCACCCTGCCTGAGGCTGAGCTGACTCCCAGCTGGGCAGGGAGGGCTGGCCAGGGGTGCCCGGGGAGCCAGGACTGAGAGACTCTGGGGTTCTGTGCTGGGAAAGCTCTCTGGCTCTCAGAAAATCATCCGGGCATACACAGAAAGGGACATTTAAACTTGGTGAATATTTATAGCAGGATCTTCTAGCTGGGAAGGGAGTAGTACCTCATCTAGTTATCTGCTGGTTTGAATAGTGAGCTCATGTGAATTATTTCAAAAGAGACAAAACTTGCCCAACTGTGTTGCTGCAGTGAAATGAGCCAGTGCCTGGGAGCCCAGGGACTGCAGGCTTATGGTGGGCCCTGGGAGAAGGCTGGGCTGGGGTTGCACTTGTGCATATCTGGGTTACACTTGAGCCTGTGGGGCTAACTCAGCTTTGCTTTTCCTTGAGTTTCTGTGGGCAAATCATAGAAGGAGACTGCCTGTCAGTAGAGAGAGGTGCAAGCTGGTGAAGGTATTGAACATCTCTACTGCACTGCTTGCTGATTGAGATACTATTTCTGAATATTGCTGGTCTCACAGCATAGGAGGGGAAACTGAGGCACAGGGATTTTGATTTGCCTCTTGAAATCACAAAATCAGCGGCAGAGACAAGCCGAGTTGCTGGTTTCCAAATCTGCATTCGCCTTTTGCCTTACTCTCTTCTTAAAGATACACCTATGCCCTCATAATTCTTTTTTGTCACATTTGTCTTTGCTTCCTTGAAATAAATACATAATCAAGCAATGTGTACACTGGGCTCATCAGATATACTCAGTGTTTGAGGGCCTGTCACAACAAGATAGACACTTCCAGTTTCTGGCAGTTCTGATAAAATGTAATCTCAAACTACTTAAAAATTGTTGAGAAGCATCTCATGAAATCCTATGTGACTAATAATGAGTATAATTGAGCATATGATCTCAACCAAATCACTTGTGAACTTTTTGCTTCCGTGGTAGAAAGAGGTCTAAAAATCAGATTCCTGTATGACAAATTTTTAATGATGCTGCCAATATGAGCATTGGATTAAAATATTTTATATTTGAACAGAATTAATTTTAATCTTTCTGCACAGCTGCTACTCTCCCCCCCCCCCCCAAAAAANNAAAAAAAGGAAAAAAGAAAAAAGAAAATGTTGTTTCCTGCCATATAGAAAGAAAAGTTGCATATCAGAGAGGGGGGAAAGTGGCTTTAATTTCCCAGAGTAGCCAGTGACCCTGGATTCTTCTCTTTTTCTTTAAAGAGAGACCTTTCCTGAGACAGACCAAGTGGCTGCACTGAAAATGAAGACATGTTTGTCTTTGAATAGATGTCAGAGATCACAGTTGGTTTCGAAATTTTAGGGCAGCAGCTATCTGCAGTGGCCCTGCCTGATACACAGTGCAAACAGAACAAAGAGGGTTGATCTTTTGTTATCTGCTTTTATTTATATTTATTGTAGCCCTTCTCTCTAACATGTACGTGTGCTTGGAGAGAAACGTCACTTCCTAAATTGATTGTGCTCTTTTAGATATGTGGTTGCTCCTGAGAAAAAGAATCCATTTGCTTGAGAAAGCTCCCATAGGTATGACCTGATTTTTACTGACTTAGCAGGGAATGGAGGCTATTTTGTAAATTCATCCCTATTGTATGTAGACTTTTGAGAGTGAGTGGAACTTTTTTAAGCTGAGCACATGGCAGATGAAAGCCTTGTGGGCACCTGGATGACATCTCTGCTGAAAAATATCCTGTGGACATTACCCACCCTGCCCGCTGGGGTACAGGGTCTATGCATCCTTAGGGAAAAAAACCTTAGGGGTTTGACCCCAATGGCATTCACAAACAGAGCCTTGTGGGTTTGTATGTGGCCCATGAATGTCGGCTGAAAGCTCTGCGTTGGTCAGAATTTATGTATCTCAGCGCAGAACAGTCAGCCCCCTGCCATCTTGTCTGGGCTTCTTTCTTTGGATAAAAATATTTATCTACCCAAGCAATTAGTTGAATGTAAGTTGGCTTTATTACTGTAGTGACGTTGAATGGTTGGTTGCTGGGTGACCTTGCTGCTGATTTTATGGTCTAGGCCAGCTCTGGCAGCAGAGAGGTGTGGCCACGTATTGCACTCCGTTGTCAGGTTTCTCCTGAGATCATCAGAGGTTCAGTGTCAGCTCCCCTACAGCCTGGGAAGCTGTGAACTTTTGCCATTTGTTATGGGAAAGCCTGGATCCACAAGGAAGGGCTGGAGGAGATAAATGCCTGACAAGAGGAACTATTAAGGCTTAAAAGAAAGGCCAAGCTCCGTGAAATCCAGCACGGAGCCAGGATCTGCAACCTTGGATTAGACCAGTGACCACAAACCTGACATGTGACTTGCTGCAGGGCTCTCACAATCTGGGATACTGGAGCCTGCATGGTTTGTTTTGCTTTTGCTTGGAGGGTGATTTGATGGTTTTCATTGGAAAACAAAGTTTTGCAACTAATCAGACATGGAAGAAAATGAAGGAGCAGATATTTTGGAAACCAGCTCTGTCTCTAATGGTCCTTGGTGCAAGGTGAGAACTTTTATTCCCCCTCCCCCCTCAGTTACAGAAAATATTATCTTTCTGCTGTTTACCGGTGACTTCAGCAAACCGTTGCCCTTGGACCAGACTGAATGCAACCTCTGCATCAGCTTTGTAAACAACTTCAGAAATTCCTTAGAGCAAGGCTGTGCTAAACATTAGGAACAGAAATGAAATGGTAATATGTGTGGTTAAGCGACTGTCATCCACCTCGCTGGAAGTAACAAATATCTGACTAACTGTAGGTTTCTGTGCTGTGGAAACTATCAAAATAGTTTTCTTAGGTGTTGGGAGAATCCAGAAACTTCATATAATTTTAGCAAAGCCACTGATTTAAGATTTGCAGGTCAAGTGTGTTGAGTAAAACTGTAGCAAGCATAGGGTAAGATAAGCATTAACTTGGGCAAACAAATTGACAATTTAACTGCGTGGAACTCAATGTCCAGCAGCAACTCCTCCTATTCCCCCAGAGCTCACTCGAGAGCATGTAACCTCCCGAATGGGTCAGCTGTGCTTCTTGTCAAATCCTGAACAGTGACGTTCAGAGATTGTTTTCTGTTTGCTTGTGTTTGTAATTTGATCTCATGTAACAACATTGTCCTCGGCTCACATATAACCACGGGGGTAACTGACATCCTGCCTGAAAAAAAACCCCTTGTTGTTTCCTGTGTTTGACGTTTGAAAGATTTCCAGTTTGGACAGGTTAGCATGTTTATATTAGTCTCATCCTGCTACTTGAAATTAAACGATTAGCATTCTGGATGTTGGACATTCTGCTTCCATTTCGGTTTCCCCCAAAAAACTGGGGTTTGTCATCTTCACAAGTTTTGGAGGGGGCCTGTGGAAATTTTTCTGTTTCCTGTGCTGAGGCCAGGATTTCAGTCCAGACATTTGTGCCATGGAAAAGGATTCTCTGGGAGGTCATGTCAGAAATGTGCCAGTTTTGATTCAAGCTCAGCATTGCCTTTTCTTCATAGGAGTTACTGGAAACTTAGAAAACTAAGGAAATGGGAAATCTGAAAATATGAGGTCTTGCTACTTGTTAAAAAATATTCTTAGTGAAATACAGACACGTGTGTATCTAATGAAAAGGAGTTTGAAGAGCTGGTCAAGCAGAAGAAAAACAATCACCTTGTCCTGTTGGAACACCTCAGCATTGATTGCTTGGTGCATCTCCCACAGCACTGCCCAGAGAGTTATCCTCATCAGTGCTTAGGGTCCTTCACGTCAGCATGTCTAACAAAAACTAAAAAAAAAAATGCTGTTGCATTTGCTGTTTGCCATGATTATTTTTGTTTACAAAGTTGGATATCCAGTTAAAAGGCAGAAGCAACACTCAAAAAAAAAAGGGGGGGGGGAACATAACAAATATTTGGCAACTGGGCAACAATAACAAAATAAGTTCGCAGAACTATGGAGCAGTTTGCAATCAAAAAGTCTGTGTTTTCATAGTATGTATTATTCATCTCACATACCGATTTCTGTGGAGGCAAAGGGTTAGAAACCAATTTCTGGAAGTAGTGTATTCGGTCAATTTTTACTACATCTACAAGTGTGCCTATTGGTGCTTTTTACACACAGATTTTAATTCATGGGAGCCTGGGCAGGATGCATGGTTGCGGCAGGAAAGAATATATTGAATAACTACATGCACTCTATCATGGCCTAAAAGTTCACAGAGTAGGTGAACATTTATACTCTCGTTTTGTGCCTCATAGGATATGATTTTCTTTCTGTGAACCCGATATTTTCTAATTTTTCCTTTAAAAAATGGGAAAAGCTCCCCCCTACTCTGGGAAAAATCTAGAGGATTTTTTCAACCATATTTTAGTTATAGTGGTTGCAGTCTCAAAATTTTTACTTGACTATGATAGCACTTTTTTCTTAATAAATATTGAGAAATAATATTGAGTATAGCTCATTATTCAGCTGTTCAGCAACTGCCTTTGCATCTTTCAAGTGCAAATTTGTGTTTGCAAATAACTTTGTCTGCCTCTCATTGTGGGTACAAGTGTTACTCATTAGAGCTTTTTGTCAGCATCCCAAAATGTGGTAATTGAAGATCCAGCTACAAGTATTTCTGTTTGTGTTTCCTATCTTAGTGTTTAGTTTAAGAGGACTGAATCTTAAGCAAAAGTGTGTTGATGTTCTTTTGTTTATGTTTATTATAAAATCATAAAATACTGTCATTTTCTGTGGTTAGCCCAGGCTGTGCCTGTGCTGTGGCTGAGCACGGAGACCTGCACGTGGGCTGGCTTGCACCAGCGCCAGCAGGGCCTTGCTGTCATACAATTTTAAATGCACTTAGAGGTTTTAAAATGAAAAAGAACTGGTTAGTTATTAACTTGAAGAAATATCTGATTTTAGAGAACAGAAGATCGCAAAACAAACTGGATTTTCACCAGCTCCTGAAGGGCAAACAGTACACTACCCTCCACATTTCCCTGCAGTGTGCGTTTGTGTTGAGGCTTTTTCACTCTCATAGTACTTGATGTAAATATTAATTAGCACTCCAGGGGAAATGTGTTAACAAATGTACCTTTGACACAGGTCCACAGCTATGCTTTGCTCTGTAGCTGCAGGCTGGAAGGATTAGCTGCCAAAGTAGCTGCAGCTTTTGAGGAAAGTTTTCAAATAGGAGTTCAGGAGAGCTTGCTGAGCACTTGGACTTTGCTGCTGTGCTGCAGCTCCAGCTGCTCTTGCTGCTCTAGGGAAGAGGTGCTGGGTAAAATGTGAGCACTTCTAAGAAAGAAGAGCAAACTCCTAGAAAAGGGATCCTTCTAACCATTAATGGGCTTCAAATAAGACTGCCTGGGCTATGGCTTTCATGTGATGAAGAAAAAATGACTTAGCACAAACTTTGGGGCAGAATTTATTCCATCTCTTCCCCCACTGCTGAGCCTGATTAGCAATAAGTGGTAAAGTAATTCCTGTAAGTTGTTAGAGTAGAAAGGTAACAGTAGTGCATTCATAAACACATTTACCTCATCACTGCACTTCTTTGCCTTTCCAGAAACAGCAGGGCAGGGATTCAGAAATGGAAATCATTCACAGGCTGGGATTTTTCAGCAGTATTCAAACCTGCCTCAACTCAGGTTAGCATGTAGATATACTGGTGGTTTCTGGCCAGATTAATTCCAGAAATTGCCATGACTTCTGTGAAAACATATGCAGAGCTACTTCTCAAGACTTGGGTTGTTCAGCTATTCATTTCTGTGCAGCATCAAGTCCTGATTTCTCCCTGATGAGGAATAGCTCATATTTAAGACACAGTGAGAAGAGTCCAAGGTTATTAACCACTCTCTGGAAATGAGGGCAGTGATTTCAGCCCAGCCCTCCTGAAGCTGGTCAGGGCTTTGCAATAGCAACGAAAACTCTGCTGCAGGAGCATGCCTGTGTCTCCAACAGCAAAGGGAAAAACTGCTGTTGGGAGTCCCTTCCTTCCCTGGAGCAGGGTGTTGCATGAAGGATGCTGGTGTTACCACATGGGTTTTGATCAGCTGGGCTAACCCTGGCACCCTTCTTCTGTTGCCCTCAGTGGGTATTTGCAAGAAGGATGCCTCATACTTTTTTGCTTCCTGTAAAATATTTTTTTTTCTGGCTTTTATAGCCCTATGGGGAGTTTCAAACCAGTGAGCTGTTGCTGGTGAGAGGCCATGAGCCTTTGTTTCAGAGCTGACTCGGAGGTTTTCAGGGACTTCAGCAAGGAGTAGGAGGATGGGCAGAATGTGAACTAGTGCATATCTGAGTGGTGAACAGCCCACAGGACACGGTTCAGAGCCCCTGGGCAAGCCTGACCTCTAAGCAGGTCAGCCATGGAGAGGCACTGCTTCTTTCTGCTCACCAGGCTACGAGTGTGAACCAGGCTGTGCAGAGTGTACTTGGGCTGTTTGTCCCAGCCATGCCTTCAGCTTGGCTTGGCCTGTGGGCTGGGACAGCCCTGAGAGGGTTTCCTGGCTGAGGGAGTTCATGGGAGCACTCTTATTTTGAAGTGCAGGTGGAAGAAACACCAATCTTCTCCACAGTGGAACATCTCCTCACTTTGAATTGCAGCTAAATAAATGTGGCCTTGACTCGAATAAATATGTCCAAAACTACTGGATGGAAGCCCTCTGGCAGGTACTGCCTAAAGATGCAGCTGCCCGGGAGGAAAGTTTTACTGTTTCAAACTGCTCCCTCCTTGCCCCCAGTGAGCGAAGACCACGGAGCACCCCAAACCCACCGTGTGTGAGGCACTGAGCAGGGATGGGCAGCCTGGGAAGGCTCCCACCACCCCACAGCACCTGTGCCTGGATGGTGCAGCTGTGGCTCCACTAACTCCAGCAGCCCCTCCGTGAGCATGGCTGGAGTTTGGCACCATCCAACTGCCCATGAAGTAGTGACAGAGGTCAGACCTGAGCTACGCTGGTTGGTGCCATAGATGTGTTAAATCACTATTGAGAGTGATAGGCTGGATTAGCATTTGGCCCTGCCCCTGCTGAAAAATTCCTTGTGGGAGATACTGGGCCGTGGGTTTAGCTGCCCAGAGAGGAAACAGCACATGGCACCTCCAGAGTCAGCTAGTGATAGGTCATAACCAAGCAGACTGCCTGCTTCGGTGTCCTATGGCAGTGACAGAAGCTAGAAGTAACTTGTATTGTCAAAACCCCCCAGGTTTCAATAGCCCCCCCCTTCCCACCTGATTGCAAATAATTTTCTCAGCTGCTATACTTTTGCTGTTTGTTTCTATATTAGTAAATCTTGTCTTCCAAATTCTAGCAACAATAGATATACCAGTTAGCAATTGTCTAAGATCATGTTAAAATTGAAACTTTAATTGAAACAGTTCCATCCAGAGAGTTGCTGTCTATCTGGTTGCTTTTGTTTTGGCTTTTGCTGAAAGTAATCTGACTCCACAGTATCCAGCCAGGGGTTAAAATTCAGCTCAAGACAAGTGCAAAACTCTCTCAGGTTTTGAGAACTTGTTTGCTGTCTAACTCAGCAATAATCTGGTTCTCGCATTCAAGTAAACTGATCACCCAGCAGGAACCGGACTTTTGCCTTGTTGAAGGATCAATGTTGCTTTAGTTGCTCAAAAGGAAAACACACAAGAAAAGCAGAATCCTTGTTGACCCAACAACTGAAAGAAACATCACAACATTTCCTAAATCAACACATGGCAATTCTCAAAGCTAAGTCTGAACAGCAGCCAGAAGCTTACAAGGCAGGAGATGATACTATGAGCAAACTGAGACCTTGAATCCTCCCTGCCTGAGCCACGGGGGCGAGCTGGGAGCTCTGGTGATGTTCACTCGTGTCTCAGAAGAGCTGCTTGTGCATGAACCTACTTGCTTTGCAGTCAGGAAATTTAATTATTGCTTTCACAGTAGCCCTCAAAGAGTACCCTGTGCATGAAATATGCATTCATACCTGATATGTCCCATAATTTCTTCTGTTTCCGCATGTGGAGTTAAGCTTAATGTTCCGTACACTGTAGACAAATAGTAGTTGTCATGGGTACCATAGCCTTGAATTTCCTGTCTCCTGGGTGATTAAATTCCCCACAGTAATTTTACTTTATTGGTTTGTTTCAGTAACTCCTTATTTCCTTGGTTTGCTCTCCTTGCGGACATTTCCCAGGATACTTAGATCTCCTCGGGCTTTTGGATTTTTCAGACAAGTTTCAGGAAAAAATCGAGTGTTCTTCGCAAGGTGTGTGAGGCAGCAGCAAACAGCAGAGTGCAGCCCCCCAGGGGCTCTGTGAGCCCCAGGCTCTGCAGTGGATGCCACTTCAGCTTGTTGAAGTCTGTGCTGCTGGAAATCCCCAGCCTCACTGAGCAGCACACTCCAACACTTGTACAGCTTTAGCACTGCAGTGTTTCCTCTTACCATGCTGTCTCTGTGCTGTGGGAGTGCAGATCCTCATGCCCTGTCTGCAGGAGATGTGCAGAACAACTTTATCTGTTCTCCCCAGGAGCCTGGTGCTGGTAAAAGCCAGAGTGAGTGGTCAGCCTGCCTGCTGGAATTCACACGGAGTGTCAGCAGGAATCTGACAGGCTTTGAGATATTCTTTCTCTGGTCCTACAGAAACAAAAGGGCTACATTTGGCTGATGGGATTTGGGGGCCTTTGTAACATTGCTAGCTGCTCTGCCAGTGCTTTACAAACTGTCCAGATGTTTAGGTTTATTCCATAATCCTAGCCCTCCAGAAAATGACATAAAATAATACTGAAATGGGAACAACAAGCTGTAAAAATGTACCCTTAGCTAGTAGGTAAAATGTGCAAGTAGCTGTTAAATGCAAAAATTTATGCAACAGGCATAAAAGACAGTGGGAGCTTTTGCTCTTTAATATGAAATGTTCTATAAATAAGGCTAGGTGGCTACATATTGACAAAATTGGTCACCCCTAATTTAAGGCATGTCATAGGCAGTGGAAAAAGTGCTTCCACAGACCTGACTAATGTGGATAGAAATAGAGAGCAATTTGGAGAACTGAAGCTAGAATGGCATGATTGTAATTGCAGACCCTGCAGGCTGGATGTCAGTGCTGCCAGCTGAACAGCACTTTCCTTCAACAGCCTCCCTGGTACTGAGCTTGATTAACTGGCACTGCTTACTTAGAAGTCCTGATAATTAAAGCTGGAGTGTCATCTGCATTGTAATTAATATGCTCCTCTGCACCTAATTCATTCTGACAGTATAGATTAATGATGGTAAATGACCAACAAGGATTTATCCTGAGATGATTCTTAGTTCTACAGGCTGCCTCAGACAATTACAGGAAGCGATTGTTAACTTCAGGCTATTGTCCTGGTGTAATCGTGCATGTGCATTCTCAGCCTTGTTTTGCAGTAAAACCCATCCAAGGGCTTCATAAAGATTCAGTTATGGCCCCTAAGAGGCTGAGCCACCCTCGTAAAAGTGGGAGAGGGAAAGCACAGGCTGGTGATCCGCTCTGATTTTTCAGTATCCCAGTGCGTGTAGTCTGCCAGTATAGTATCTGCAGGAGCTGAGACTGAGCACTATTTCTGCAAATCAGATGCTTTTGTAAATATAATTGTGTTGGGAGGTTGGGCAACAGGGTCATCTGTGCAGTGGGGTGCACAGCTGGGGCTGGGCAGCCTCGTTTGTTACCGGCGCTCTTCCTCTGTGGCAGTGCTGGTGTCTCCTCCATCGGTGCCATGGGGAGGAAGGACCCTTTTCTCTGAGCCACAGTAACTCAGCAGTCCTGTCTGCCAAGAACTGCTGTGCATCTAAGCAATAGCCTCGAGAGTGGTCATTATTTTGAGCTACCAAAACACACTATATAGAAGAGATGCCCCCTCAAAAGGAAGGTACTGAGTTCCCTGGAAGCTTAGAGCCTCAGGAGGTTTCACTAGTCGGGCTTGCAAAATCTTGACTTTCAAGCCAAACTGGTCACAGCTGAGGGACAATACCACATCATGCTAAGCAAAAGGTCACGAAAAATGATATAAATGAAGTGAAATTTTCCAAAGCATATAAGGTGCTCAAGCTCTGCTTGCTTCTTGCAAAAAGTGGTTTCATCATTACATTTTCTTATAATAGCTTCCTTGTGTACACAAGGAACTTAACCTGGCTTATTTAAACTGCATCATGCATTGCTGCAAGAATACCTGATTAACAAGATGATCAATGTGTGCTGTTCCACTTGTCAGTCAATAGGAATTAATATACAGAAGACTAGTTCAGAAATGAGAGACTATAATGGACGTTTGCTTTTCTTTGTGCTGAAGTGTTGCTGCGTGAACAAGCAGGTGCTAATATGATGAACGGAGCTCCACTGCCTCCCCTCCCTAAGGCTGGCATTTTCCTCACTCCTCGACTGTTCCCCCATTTGTACCAATCCCAAACTCCCTCCTTTTGTGCTTGTAGTAGAAGACTGAGATCTTTTTTTCCCTCTGCCCTTGGGAGGTTCCTAGGAATGCCCCTCCAACCTTCTGTCAGTCCCCTCCAGCCTCTGCAGCACTTTTTGCAGTGCTGGCCATGAGCATGTGGTTGGCTGAAGCTGTCATTGACCTCAAATGGACCCGAGTCAGCCTCTGGTGTGGTTGGTCTACCAGTGTCATGTACTCCCATGCCAGATCAAGCACAAGGCTTAACTGCAAGTGGTTTTAGTGTTTATCGGAAAATATTGCTCCGTTTTGCCCGTACTGCCCTGGGGACACCAGTGTGATCCTGGTGGCTGCTGGTTGTGCAACACTGCTCCCTGTGCTACTTCTGTGCACTTTAATGACATTGTTTCTCTTCCATCAGTAACCACATGGGATGGGTAATAAGACCCGAGCAAATAATAAAGGTGGGGAAAGAATGAAAAAAACCAGAAACACCTTTTTTTCTTCTCTCCTTCTTCTTCCCCCTAGTAACAAAATCTATTGGTAAGTGGGTGTAGCTGACCTGTCCCTCCTTCCCCATGGTGCCTTGAGAGGCCACCTAGAACAGAGGCTAGACAGTGTTAAAGCAATAAAGCAGGTATTTCTTAAAAAGGCCTTCAAAGGATGGACCTTGCACAGTACAAGAGCCTGCCCAGGGCTACACCAAGATGGACAATGGGTCACTCGTTTTCACACTTTTATAAGTTTTGGTCCATTTACATATTGGGGTTAATTGTCCAGTTACAGCTTCAGGTTATGAAGTCCCATCCTCCCAGATTGCCCTCCTCAATTTGCTGTTTGTACTTTTTGGTCCTGAAGCTGCAACAGTGTCCTTGGTTCTGGGGCTGGAAAAGGATTGTTTTATCTAACTAAACTGTGAAGAGAACTTGCTAACTTGCTATATGGAGTTCAGAGTTATATACTAATGCAGTACAGATTCTGGAAAATATGAAAGCTAAAAATCAAGGTATCACCCAACCTCAGAGAGATGGTGATGAGATAGCTTTGGAGGGGAGGAGTGTGTGGATGAAAGAGGAGATCTCTGGGGCACCATGGCCATGGAAACATGCAAAGTTAGCGTTAGTGTTTGTTATTGTTGGCTGCAGAGACACCTGCTCTGCACCCTCATCCCTGAAGGAACTGGAGGACATCTGAAAGGGTTTATCTGTGAATAAGAAAATAGGGGTTGAGAGCAGAGCTGGATCAATGGTGAGTTTTTTTTTGTTTGCTCTCTGACCCTTCCCCCTCTGCTATGAAATATAAACATAGGTCTAATGAAACTAAAAGCAGGGGTTGCTTTGGAGAAAATTGAGGAGGTTTAGGAGGAAAATTCTTAATTTTTGCAAAATGTTTTTATTCATTCCAAACATAAGGCCTGCAGTTGCTTTATAAGCTGTTTCTGTTTGTCTCTTTTCATTTTGGAAAAGAAAAATCAAACCCAACCCATTCAATTTAGAAAATACCACAGCAAAACATTTCACAGAACCATAGAATAGTTGAGTTTGGAAGGGAACACTGGAGATCATCTAGTTCAACCCCTCTGCTCAAAGCATATTTGAATATGCTATACATTCCTGTTTTGAATTTTTTTCTGTGTCCACAGTAATTTCCCAAATTTGGCTTGAACTTCTAAACAGATCTGTGTTCCCCTCCCCAGCTGTATTTTAGGATCAACTTTGTGTTTACTAATTTTTATTTTCTTAGGGTTCTATTTGGGAAATCTATGTCCTCTGTGCTAGGCTGGCAATGTATGCTGTCTGCAGGCTCTCTGTAGAAAGTGTTTTCCAGATGTCATGGATTCCACATAGCTTTTCTTTTCTTCTTCCACATGGCTTTATATAACCACAAATGTTCGACTTTATATTTGCTTATTGCAGCACACTTGTGACTTGAAAAGATGTGGACACTCACGGGAGCAAAACATTAGCATTTATTATAAAAGGTAGTAATGTACTGTCTGGTTGGCTTCCTACCTGTGTCCATACATAGAACTACAGGGTCATTTAGGTTGGAAAAGACCTTTAAGATCATTCAAGTCCAGTCATAAAACCAACAAGTCCACCACTAAACTGTGTTCCTCTCATCTCAAGATGCTGACCCATGTCTACCAATTATTTAATAAAGGGACAAGGTAGTGTTTGTCATTTATCCACTAACTTTTTTTTGCCAAGTCGATATAAAAAGCAACCCAAAACTGCAAAAATTGCAAAGCATTCATAGCACATAAAGAGCAGCTAAGGATGCAGAAACATGAATGATTAGGATGCCTCAGACTTGGATGTGCCCAAAAGTTTACACAAAGACTTGAAAAAGTTGCTTTGTGAAATCTATTTGTTGGTGCCCATGACAGTGTCACCCTTGGTGCCCTGTGGGGTTTGACACCTGAATTTCTGCTGGTTGAGGGTGAGTGCACTGTCTGAGCTGCCATTTTGGCAGAGATGTTTAATGGAAATTGGTGTGATTTGGACACTGGCTGGGGCAATACAATTGGATTTGTCCCACTTGTAGTTACAAAGTGCTGTGGGTCGGGACTGTGGAAATGTCTTTCATGTCTGTATGAGAGCTGCACTAACGTCAACCTCATGGAAAGGAAACCCCTCACTTCCACTACAGCATGAAACTTGTCCACTCTTTGTGAAATGGAAAGACAGTAATGAATCTCAGAAAATGTAACTCAGCCCGTCTGTATATTTATTTTCCTTTATCAAGGATTTTAATTTCCTTTCCTGCCTTTTCTTATTGCAAATTAAAAAAAAAACCAAAACCCAAATGAACAAAAACCAAATGGCTAAAACTCCAGGGTTCCTTAGCAAAACTATTCCCTCATGCTTTCATCTGGAGCAGTTTTCCAACAGTGACATGAGCTCACAATATGTTAGTCTGACTCTAAATAGGATTTTCCAGAGTTGGAGGAAGGTTTTGGCTTAGTTCTAGAATAAACTGCTTTGGAGACCTTTCTGGAGTGGATTCTGGATAACCTGGCACTATTTAAAGGATTATAAAGTTATACAGAATTTGCCCTTTCAAAATACTCAAGGCTTTTAAATTTCTCACCCCAGAAAATATCTTTCTTTTCATCAAACATCAGCTGTTTCCAATTGCTTCATTCTATTTTGGTCACTTATTCTCTCTTTTCTTTCCCATGCATGACTAAATATCTCCTTTAAATCAACGTGAAGCAATTTGTTTTTCCATTCGTCCATTCGGTTGTGCTGGTTCCTTTCACCATGGGAATGCCACATGAATGTCATACATTGAGGGAGGAATATCATCTGTGCAGTCCTGAGTGCAGGAGTACTCAGCACCAGTTCTGCAGCTTAGCACGTGAAAAACACACCTGGTTTTTCACTGCTGGTTCCTGCATGTTTTAACTGGTTCATTTTCTGCAGCCCTGACCAGAAATGCTCAGGCCCTGACAGCCCCACACAGCGGCGCGCTGCCCGGGCTTGTGGTCTCATGGTGAGCTCTGGACCACCGGGACTCATTCTGCCTCAGCTCAGCACAAAGCTCGAGCAAAGTGGTCCTTTTGAGGGTCAGGGAGGCTGAGCCTGTGAGCCAGGACAGGCCAGGACAGGCTGCTCTGGCCGTGCTCCTTGGGAGGGCTTCCTGAGCTGCCCAAGCCATGCCCGGCTGCCGGTCAGGCTGTGCCGGCTGCTCAGAGGCACAGGCTCTGTGCTGGGGACAATTCCAATGCTGGTGTGGATGGGGCCTAGGAACAGCTTACCTTACACACAGGGATCCCTCTATGTAAGGATCCCTTGTTGAAAGTGCAGTGAGGTGCAGGTGTCAGCCCTCCTGACAGGATGGTCCAGGCAAATCTTGCATCAAATTCCAGTGACCAACCAAGCATCCGCAGCTCAGTCCTGCCAGCGCTGAGGCGCCTAAATGCAATCTTGCATTTTCCTGGATCTGTACAGCTGATGGGCAGGCACACTGCTCTTCAGTAACCTTGTTTTGTTGTCCTCAGGTCAGAATGAAATTTCTCTAATCTTTGATCTCTTGTATAATATACAAACACCCACCAGATTTCTGACCCATGTGTATGTGACACATGCATTTTCCTTTCAGTTGACAAACACAGAAGCTGAAATTATCCAGAAAAAATAAATACCAAGGCCAAGGATAGGAAAGGGTTTGTTTTGGTTTGGGTTTATTTCTTTTGGTGAAGTAAAGAATATGCTGGAGACAGATTTGACAAAGTGAGTGATCCAGATTTTTGTGGCACTGCATCCCAGCTCTAGCTGTCATAGCCACAGCTGATCCAAGTTGCGTTGTGCTCTGCAAGGGAAGGAGTCAGGTTCAGACCTGCCAGAAGGCCTTGAGCATTAAACCCTTCTGTCCGGAGTGGGATATGTAAAGCTACATTTCCTCAAAGCTGCTGCCAAATGACTAATCCTGGACACTTTCAGGCATTCCAGCATGTCTGGTTAGTGGTTACTCCAGCCATCCTATCGTGATTTTGGGAACCAAATGTCTTGCACACTGAAGCAAGGTGCATATTGTACAAGGGGTTCCTATAATGGATGTAGGTAGAGTTAATGGCCAGTGCACAGTGGCTTTACATCAAAGATAACCTTGTGAACAGGGAGTATTGTGTGAATGCTCCAAGTCAGACATGCAGAGGAATCAGATCCCTTTCTTTAAAATTTACTTAAGAGTCATGGGCAGTGAGGGATTTTTAAATGCAGATTGAATGAATTCATCCATTAACTTCTGTTTTCCTTTCCATGCAAGTGATGACTACCTGCTATGGCCAGAGGTGAGCTAACCAGACAGTGCTCTGCAATCAGGCACTGGTCAGACCAGATCACACTATTTACAGTAAAAGAGAGCTCGTGCTTTCTGCAAAGAGATCCCAAGCTCAAACACTATTCTGTTACCTAACCTTGCTTGTTTGCATTTACTGAGCGACTCCCTAAAACTGGACTGGGGTGATTCTTTCACTGTATTTTGACAGCTGTCTCAGGGTATACTCCAGGGATTATTCAAGCTTCATCTCATGGGAATTTCCTTTTTGTTTAAGGTGCAACATCATTTGTTTTTCAAACATAATGATATGTCCAGACCCTGACTATGTCCTGTGCGTATTTGAATGCTTTCCTGCAGGCAGTACATCTCTCAGAGGCTACTTCTGGTTCATGTCGATGATCCTTGGTGTTTCACTGTATTTTTTACTTCCATAATAAATTATTGTGGTTTCCAAAGGTTAATCATTAGTGCTCTGCAGAAGAGATGTCCTGTCTAGATAGTGTGGTTTCCTTTTAATTGTCTTTTTGGATCTAGCTTTGTTCTTATGCTGTGGGATAATGTGCCAAAGATGGCACTGTGCAGGCTGTGTTGACGAGTTGAACCGTGCTACAAAATACTCCTTTTGATCTTGCTTTTTTTTTCTGAACACCACCAGCTCCTTTTTTTTCCCTTATATAGAAGCCCTTTGCCTTGTATCTCTTGTTTGGATCGGGGCTTGATGGGTTGGATCAGGTCACAGTACTTTCTTGTCTGACTGAGACAGGATGAATATCCGAGAGGATGAGCTGACCTCCATCACAGCCGGTTATGTGAGGAGGGAGCCATGCACCAGTGAAATTGGCTTCCCAGCCCCAGCTAACACATTGCATTGTCTTGTCTTCATAGGTTACACTGAATTTTCTTATAAATCTATTCAATTTTATGGCTACATGAATCTATTTTATGAATCTTTGTTGAGAATTACAGTCAGTAACGGGTTGTACCAGTGCAAGGAGCTATTGTCATGTCCTAACCTGTTACTCAAAATACCAGCTGTCTTCACTGAGGAGGCTTAAAAGCTCTTTTTCAGGTTCCATCCACCGTGGCCAGCTAAGCCCAATTTTAAACTCACACAACTCAACACTCGTGAAACACACTTCAAAAGAGGACTAAATTACTGCTTTAAATGGGAAGAAGTAGTGTCTATGGGTGCCACCCATCAGTTTCCTGCCTGGCTAGCTGGGCTGTGGAAGGGTTGGGGATTTCCCCCCTGAATGCCATCTCCCAGGCAGTGCAGTGATCCATCCAGGTCCCTGGACAGCCTTGCTTGGCCTCCCTGACTCCCCTCTGCACCAGGAAAGGGAGGGAGTGCTCCAGCTGCATCCGGCCCGCCCGCCTGGCCACGGGAGGCCCTTGAAGTACAGAACAAAATAAATTCCTTCAATCCTAGCAATTTTCCCAAAAGCAGATCAGCAGGCAGCAGGCCTGTGTTCTGTGGCTTGCAGTGGGCATCAGTGAGTGTCCCAGGATGCCTTTGTTTGATGACGATATCCCAAAGCCGTGTCTCTGGTGTTTTTCTGTGCCCACAAACAGCATTTGAAAGACATCACATAGAGAATCAAAATCATCTCCAGTGGCTTCAGCAGAGTTGCTCCTGATGCAGGAGCTCCTTGCCTGGGTACCAGCACTCATGAACAGGTGATTTGGCTGCAGAGAGCACACCAGCACACCTCTGGGCCTGCTCTCCATCCCACCAGGAATGCTGCTCTCCAAGACCCCCTTGAACAGGAATTGAACTGATATACAGAAAATGCCAACAGTTCCATCTTTAAACAAGAATTAGGAAGTCTTTTAAAGAAGCAGAGTTGAGAAAATAGATGGAAATGAGAATTCTTTCCTCTTACAGCTGTGTAAAGGTTATTTCCAGGTTTCTGAGCTTCCTCAAAAGTGTCAGGTTATTCCCCAAATACAAGTTAGATATGAATAAACCCACTGCATGTGTCTCCACAGCCACCAACTTCTTTTTCTGCAGTGGTTCCCCATTAGTAAAAAAGCTGGGAGTCATTCCTTTCTAGGAGCAAACCTGCTACACTAAATGTCATCTCTATTGACTGTTGCTAGCATTTTCCTGATAAACTCACCTTCAGGGAAATGCACTCTTATCAGAAAGCCATTTTGTTTAAAGCCTTTTAGATGATCATTAGTCAGATCAAGCTTTTTCACTGGTGCAGATCAAGATGTGCTAACTCTAGGAGAGGCAAAGTGTCACTGCAGAATCATAGGTTATGTTGCACTTGAAAAATATGGAATTTTACTTGGCTATACAAACTGTCTGAAATATATGATTTCCCAGAAACCAGTGAAGCTTCAAAAGGTGGATACTTATGAAAGAGGTCGGATTACAGCCTTGCTTCTGGGCAATGACAAATACTTGCCAGGTCATTAAGAGCAAATCACTCAATATTTTCCCATCTCTAAGGAATTAGAATCATAAATCAACTAGTGTTTATGATGTGTTCCAGTATGTCTGTGATAGGGCCATGGAGCTTTAGATAAAAGAAAGTTTACTTTTATTTGTTATTAAGAGATAAAAGGAAGCAGTACAGCATCTGTTCTAGAAGAAATCCATGGTTTCTATAGCCTTTTCTGAAGTTCTTTTCTCACTGAAGTGGTTAACAAAGCTTGGATGTAACGCATTCTAACCTAATGTGCCTAATTTAGCTGAACACTTCAAATTCTTTCAAGTATATGGCTCCGGTCTGTCTGTTTTTGTTTTACCTTTTTTTCCACTGCTGAGCTCCATAATTGTTCCTTTTAGCCACAGTCACCTAAGGTCAGGCTGTACCTTGCTAAGGAGCCGAACTGCAAACAAGGCTAACTCAGTCACGTGTCTCCAGCCCATTCCTGTTATTAATCCTCCCAAGTTCTGCCTAGCACTTGGCAGAGCAACTAAAGTAAACTTTTTATCAGAAGTTTGCATTCTCCTCAAGTGGAGGAAGAGCTGGATAATTCCTGCCTTTATTTTTTTGAAGAATATTGTGATACGGGAGCTACCTCAGGTTTATTTCAATAATGCAGGGGGCACAAATGTATTGAAAAAATATTGTTTGTGCAATGTGAATTTAGTCTGATAAAATTCTGTTTCTCTTTCCAAAATGTCTTTCAGAGTGCTGTCATCAGTAAATATGCTGTCATTGTAACAAATATGATGCTGGTTTTAAACTGATGAGAAAATGGCCAAAGTATGGGCAGTTTATACTCTGACAGGAAGCTGGTCTGGGGATTTAGGTTTTTTTTCTGAAATCTACAACACTGGAAAGAATTTTTATTTCTGCTTCAGTCTCTGTAGAAAAGTCCTGCTTAATTTACTTTCTCTTACTCATATAATTTTTGCAGTCTCATCTCTGCTTCCATTCTTTGTTAAGTCCACTGCATGGGAGCAGACACCACAGATTGAGAAAATCCAATTGGAAAGGAGAGCAAGGTTGATATATTTGGCCCTCAGTGCCTCTGGGAAGGCCAGTGCTACCAGTGCCTTGTAAATACAAAGATCTAACTCAAAATGCTACTCTGGGATAAAGGTGGGATCAATCTGTCCTAATTAGGGCAGCTCAAATAGAATCAGATAAATGCCTCAGATGGGAAAATATAACTGTAATTCTTCATGTGTTGATGTTATCAAAAGAGTCCTCTATTAAAATAATAAAAATGTGTCATGTGGCAAAAGGGTGAGAAAATTAAAAAAAAAAAAAGATGGAAGTAGAAATGATGAGGGCTGCCAGAATAAAACATTGAGTATTTTTGTATTCCTCATACAGTATAGAGGGCTGCAGTGAGGTGATGCCATCATGCTGCTGTCAGGATGAGCTCCTCACACCGTGGCTGCCCACCCTGCCCAGGATTCTGTGACAGCCCAGGCACTGGCACAGAGTCCTTTGTATCCCAGAGCCATTTTTGGTGATAATTTAATTTCTCTCTTCCACATGTTAAGAAGTAGCCAACACAGCCAGCAGAAGAATAAGTAACAAGATGTTTTACAAAGCACTTGCAATCTTATTTAAACCTGTGTGGCAGTGATTTCCCTGTGTGTGTGTGTAATTTTGCAGGTAATTCATACAGTGATGAAAATCCCTTAACTGTCATTGTAAGCTAATGCCCTTTTCCATTCTTAAATGTTCAGCAACCTGAGCAGACAGTCAGGAGAGTTTGCATTTTTCTGGTTTGTTTTCTGAAAACAGCATCTACATGAAAGAAGTTGAAGTATGTACACCTAAGGTTTTTCTCTGAGCAGAGTGCTTCCCAAACAGCCCTTGAATACTAACTGTTTTCTGTTACTTAGCTTATAATATTAATAAAAACTTGAATGGAAATGCTATGAGGGATGGAATTTGCTATATTGCTATTTACTTCTTTAATTTGTTTTTCTTTTTGATCATCCATTACACAACCAGTGAAATACCTCGCAGCTGGACCCAGAGTTTCAGTTGTGAGACTGGGCTTCTGCCCAGACACTAAATTAATTGCAGGTGTAAAGGGCTGTTACATCTCTCCTCTTTCTCTCCCTGTGGGGAGTTTGGTGGATATCTGAAGGGTGCCTTGCTTAGTCAGTGGCAGGTGTCAGTACAGGATAACTGTTGCTATTTTGGGGGAAAACCTGCAAGAGTAGGCAAGTTTCCTGATGTCCCTCTCCCAGAACTGCCTAAAAATTCCCCCTGGGTGGCAGCCCCAGCAAGGTTTGCCCACCCGTGTGCGATGTATGGGGTGAGCCAGAGCACTGAGTGAAAACTGATCAAGTAAGAGCAACTCTGGTTGCAGGATGTGGGGAATAACCCTCGTGCTGCCCAGAACTGATCCTCTGGAGAACCAGGCACAGCTGAGTCACAGTGTTCCACACAGCTGCCATCACTGCCTGCCCCTGTGCAGCACCAGTCTGTGCAGTCTGCATTAGCTAAACTGAATTTAAACTGTTACCTCTTTTAGTATTTTTTTTTGAATACCTGTATTTCTCCCCAGAGAAAGACTGATTTTCTGAAATTTGCTGTTTCTCCTGAAAAAGGAATGTGGCTATGTTTGGAAAAAACTTTTATAGTGAGATTATCTTACAGTAGGCATCTTATGTACATACTTTTTTTTCTTCCTTCACAATTTACCTGCCCTACTAAAAGGCCAGATAGTTCTTCCCCTGTGAATCTGTGAAATGCAGAGTTTCTAACTTAGTTTCTTTCAAAAAGGATAATCAATTTAAATCAGATTTTTGAAGTCCTGTAGGCTCGGCTTTGTTTTAAAATGTGGTTATTTCTTTTGGTGCCCAAGACTGTCAAAAGGAAAATGTGATTTTTAGGTGTTTATACCAGCTGAGCAAGAGGGAAGCAGTCTGCATGGGCTCTGAAGAGATGTCATGTGCATGGCATGATCTTGATCTTCTCAAACAACTCTAATACCTGCCCAATGAACTTCCAAGAGTGCAAGGAGATTAATACATCTTCAATTGCTTTGTCCAGATTGGTATACTTATCGTGGTAGTGAATTTAAGAGTGACTGTTTTGAATTGGTTACATTAATTCATTGTAAAGGCAACGTGTGGAATGGTTTGCTCTGAAACTCCCCAAAAGCAGATGTGTAAACCAGATTTGAGTTGTGAGGAAAGGTGTGTTTGGCACTGGGCCCATGTGGGAGATAAGGATTACCTGCAGCCACCAGGGTGGGAGGCCTTTATGTGGAGAGATGGGAAGTGGCGAGTTGTGCCTGGAGATGTATCAGGGGGACAGAGCTGGCACTGCAGCTCATTTCAAGTGAGCACGGATTAAAAAGCCTCTTGATGGAGCACTAGGAACCCACCCACTTGGGCACAGGAGACCTTGCCAAGGCAGATCTAAACCATGAGATCAGTCCCCTCAATTCATCAGAACATTCCCCACCCCATCTGTTTGGAAGTTTTTCACAAATTTAAAGATGTGTTTTAAAAGTAGTTTTCAACTCCATTCCCAAAACATTTTGGAGATTTTTTTCTCTCTCTCTTTTTTTTTTTTTTTTNATTTCAAGTGAGCACGGATTAAAAAGCCTCTTGATGGAGCACTAGGAACCCACCCACTTGGGCACAGGAGACCTTGCCAAGGCAGATCTAAACCATGAGATCAGCCCCCTCAATTCATCAGATCATTCCTCATCCCATCTGTTTGGAAGTCTCTCACAAATTTAAAGGATGTGTTTTAAACGTAGTTTTCAACTCCATTCCCAAAACATTTTGGAGATTTTTTTCTCTTTTTTTTTTTTTTAGTGCTTGCTATTGTGCTCGTGTTACAGAGCCTGTCAACCCCTGCAGCACCCAGCTGTGCTGGCTGTAGCCATAATTCACACAAACTGCCAAGTGCTGTTCTGCTTAATATGACAGATCCTTCCGTGATAGCAGTGCTACAGCCAGCCCTGGTGAATGTGTTGGGAAGGATGGTGCTCATGTGAGTAAAGATTTATGTTTGTTAGGGCTGTGGTGAGTGAGCCTGCAAGCGCTGCCTTCCCCTTTTCAAAAACCCAGAAGATTTATCTCCCCAACACATCCTGAGTCTGTTTCTTTTTTTTTTTAAATAGCTCTCCCCAGAAAACTTCCATGGCTTGGTTTTTCTGCCTGCCCTCTCCCTTGAGTGTGGTTTCTCCTTATCTCCCCCTCAAGTTGTCATCTCTTGCAATTCTCGTGGTGTTGCTCTTCCTGCTACTCAGCTGGATGCACAGAGAGCTATAAAATGGAGTTCACAGGAACCATGATCTATGGGTGCTGTACCATGGTACCACAGAGATTCTTGTACCTTCCTCCTTACAACTGTCTGCATGCAGAACTGCACGTTGGCAAGAGACAAGGACTGCAACTTCCCTGGTGGGAGCTTACAGAAATGAGAATACAGTTGGAAAAATAGTTGGAAAGAACAGTGTATGATAAATGCTCTGCCACTGTTGGACAATCAGAGCCTGATTACATTGAAAGAATGGATGTGAAACATTCCTGGGAAAAGGGATATATTCAACTGCACAAACATCTCTGGGTTATCTGTTGGTGCTAGAGTATGATCCTCTTTGTTAAGTAAGAGTTCAGCTTCTTGCATATGCTTGCATAGATGCTCCACAGAAAGACTTAACATTGGGGAAGGACTGGACTCAGTCAGGTATGACTGAATGTATTTAAAGGTATTGTTTTGACCCGAAGAAATGAAATGCACTTGAGAACACAGCTAGGAGTTGTTAAGTTCAAATGAGGTCCAGTTCCCAGTGTTATATTCAGACAAGTTTGTAAGATAAATTCTTCAGTAGTTTCAGTGATCTAAGAACATATATCTCACAGCCAGGACATGGGATTTTTTTGCTATTGTGAATATATAATAAATCACTGTTCAGTATGACCACGGATGATGTATCTGTTCCTTAAATAATAAATTCAGCAACCATGAAAGCCATCTGTTTTGCAGGTGTGCAGTCTAGTCTTAAAGAATAATTTTAGAGAGTTTTTCAGCTTCTGCGGCTGCCATACAGCAGGGATGAGTTTCTAGCTCCATGTTTTGTTGTTCTCTTTGTCATTCTTACTCTGTCTGCCTTTGGGAAGGGTTAAGAACGCTGGCCCAGGAAGGCAGGCTGCTAGCCCCTAGCCACTGCTGGTTAACCAGGAGCAAACAAGAAAGTGGCCCCTGGCAGGAGACAGTGGGATCCTGGGAGAGATTCAGGGGCAAGGAGACTGTGGATTTGAGAGCCTGTCTTGAGTGAGTATTCCTTCATTAGCCTGAACTGATCTTTTAGTTTAGTAGACAATAAAGACTAAGAGCTTGTCCTTCTAGCTCCGATGACCAAAGAAAACTGACTTATTGATGGAGGACAGAAGTTGCTTGTTTCTTTTACTGATTTGTTTTGTTTTCTCTTATTGGATCCAGGCAGGCCACAATATAATATAGCGGGTTGTGGCATCTGGAACCAAATCAGGAGCCTGAAGGGTCCTGAGGCTGTGGTCACTTTTGGGCTGAGCCTGGCTGAGGCTGACTAGCTAAGAAAAGGATCCAATGCTCCTAGGAAGCAGAAGGACAACAGGCACTTGTAGGGTGTAAGAACTGGGTATACCACTCCACCTAAAAGGACCAATTGTCATCCTTGGTTTAGTAAATCACAAACTGAAAAGGTTGCATGCTAAATAAATGTAAGTTGGCTTAAAAATATTAAAGAAGAGAGAAGGGAAAAATCTCCAAGAGGAGAACAGCCAATTCTCTATGGTTACAGCTGGCTGCATGGCACTGTGTATGCAGACAGATAATACTGCTTGTGAAGCACAGGGTAATTATAGGGGAGTTCATGGGGACGACAGAGCTTTGTTCCTCCCTTCCCCACAAACTTCTGGTCAACTCAAGGCGAGGCCAGGCAGTAGGAGCTGTAGGAGGGTGCTTTGGCAGCAGGTCCCCCTCCTGCTGCTCCTCCTCACTGGGCTGTGCAGCTGGCAGAGCTGGAGCAGCTGGGTGATGCAGGGCAGCCTCCTGCATCCCGTAGGTGCTGCACTCCCTGGGCTGTGTAGGGCTCCAAGCACTGGGAAAGACACTGCTTAGGGGTGAGCATTAGACACCGGGGAAGGCAGGACCGGGAGGGAGAGCAGCAGCATCTGAAGGCCTGTGCCCAGTCATTAAAGTTGAGTGGCAGAGGTCTGCTCACTTTCCCTCTGCATCTGCTCCTGGGCAGTTTGGGGAGAGCCTACCAAAAACAAAGCAGGAAAAGTATAATGCTGAGAAACTTGAGAAGCATTGGACAGATGGACAGCAAAGAAGGTAGTCAAAGTGGAAAGAAGGTACAGTGGAGAAGGGGGTACATTTATCTCCTAGAAACAGTGTGTTTATCCTGCTGATCTCTGAGCCGCGCTGTGTAAACTACAGCTGCAAAAGCTGTTCTGACACCAGTTATGATGATGAAGCTTGTACATACATGAAGTATCTGAGCTTTAGACTTGA
The DNA here is from genome assembly GCA_008694505.1 of Cyanoderma ruficeps. NCBI lineage: Eukaryota > Metazoa > Chordata > Aves > Passeriformes > Timaliidae > Cyanoderma > Cyanoderma ruficeps. The sequence continues at coordinate 9,881,042 of VZDJ01000155.1, read as the reverse complement.
ATGTCTTTAGTACTGGAGTTGAAAAAGTTGCTGACTTAGACTGCCTTGAAAGCTCTGATTTCCAAGTGGTACAGACAACTGTCTGTGTTCTGCAATTGCAATTACACAACAGCAGCAGCTGGACAGCCTGCCAGGACATCAGGACGGTCTGCTCTCAGCTGCTTTGGGGCTTTTCAGGACATCAGGAAAGTGGTGCAGAAAACAAACTAACTCATTGTACTTCTGTGCATTCCAGGAGCTGGAGATGAGCTGTCTCAGGACAAATTTTACTCTTGTGTCACCTGAAAACACCCTGTTCCAGGATACCCGATGCTGATACACAAACAAGCAGATGTACCCTCGTGGGGTGTAATGCTGATACTCACCTGTGGCTTAGGCAGCATATGGTCCTTGTTTCCTCTTCTAGAATATCTTGGGATGGAGACACACACACTGTCACAGCTTGCACGTGTCAGTAGTTAGTGTTGTAGAGTCCATTCAGCTGTTTGCGTGTTGGCACATTTTCCACAGTTCCTCCTCCTCCTTCCCCCCACTGCCTCCTTCACTGGCCTAGAGACCAACAGGATTGCCTAACTTTTCAGAAGGCCAAAAGGCACAATTGGAACATACAGCTGACTTGGGGGGAGAAGCCATTAAAACCACATAGAGTAACCTCTTAACAAGACTGCTGCCTGTGCTCACAGGACTGCAGTCATGCCCGCACTGCTTTTGCTGGACAAACACTTTTCCAAAGGACACTGATACTTGTTGTTCATGCAGATGTTAGTCCATCATTCCTTCTGCATAATTCTGCCTACCCGTGTCTCGGGTACTGAAGTATTGGATTTTGGCAACAAATTTTTGCTCCGGGCCTTTGCATTCATTTTTGTGTAACTGGACAGGAGTGAACTGTCCCAGTGCTCATGCATGAACTCTTAAAATGTGCAATGGGAATTGGTCAAGGTTGTGTGAAATGGTTGGACACTGCTGCTACATCAAGGGAAGTGGTTTTGTTTAGGGAAATTTGGGGGAGATACATATGGGAGATATCTGTGGGGAAGTGTGTTGTTCAGTCTTTTGTCAGAAACATGCAGGATCCAATGTAAAATTTCCCTGTGAGAAGGATGAGGATGTGGCTGAATAGTGTCTTTTCAATCCTTTTAAATTTTGACACTTATGTATTTGTTCTCTAAATGCTTTGATCTTCCCCAGCACCCACTTGTCTGCAGATGAAGCTGATAATCATTCCAAGCTCTTTCCTAGCATTCTCTCTTATTCTGCAATCCTGAATGAAATTCAACCTTATTCTCCATAAATAACCTTTCTCATCCCCCCAGCTGTCTCCTAGAGCTAGTTCTCTTCTGACCTCTTCCTTACTGACTCTGTACTGACCTTGCACTTCCCCCACAGCCCTAATCTGACAGTGTCTACACTCCTAGGCTTCCTCTGCTATTTTGCATGATTTTTTTTAAAATATATTTTTAATAATAGGGCCCACCATTTCGTGAGCTACACTTCAGCAATAAGTGTGAACAAGGCCCTTTATCCACACACTTCATACAGTGTAGTGACAAATTACTACCATTTGGAACAATTTTGATGTTTTCCCCCCTTCTCTCTGATTCTAGGCTCTGGATAAATCTATACTTTCAACTGTATTTTTCTATCTAATAAACCCCAGAACCAGTGTTCCAAATTGCAGAGAAACATGACAATTCTAGTTCCAGTGTCTTGTTCAAAGAGCAATTTTTTTTCTTTAGTTGAAATTTTATCAGTGTAATGATAACTCCAGTGATTTTTCAATGGTTTTTATTAAACTACTAAGGGATTATTCAGTCTCATCTCATCCTCCCATTCAAGGCAGGGTGAGTTCTCATCTGAAAATGTTGCAAATGGATTTGTTTTGGTTTGATTTTTTTCATGAAGTTAGGCTGTAGAGATTATCAGTAATAACCTCCCAATGGACAGTTTTGGAAAAACTTTTTAAAAGAGCAAAGTGGTCATGCACATCATATCTGCATGTACATTTTCTTGTTTTGTCAAGCTGTTAACAAACAAAGCATTCTCCCCTCCTCCCAGTATCTGCCTGGCATTTACATAAATTTTTGTATTAGTTGAGTGGGGATTTGTTTCCATTCAAAATGGAAAGCAGACTTGTTCCGATATTGATTTTTTAAAAAATGACACCATGATTTGTACATTTCATCTCTATGTACCTGCAAACCAGACCCATTTATTTTACAAAGTAGAAAGCTTAACTCTAGGTGTCAGCACTGCAAACTGAATGTACAACTCAGAAAATGAAGTTTTGCTGTCTCTGACTCCTCCAGTGCCACTAGAAATAAAGTGCAATAGCAGTTTTGCTGACAGATCCATTAGGGCTAAGGAAGGGAGTCCACACTTACGCCTAATGACACAAGTAGGAATTGTAGCATTCTCTTCTTCCACAGTCTTTTTCTCGCTGCACATATGTGTGTTATTATTAATGGCATCTAGTAAATAATGTTTAATGTAAAGGAAAGAATGAGGATGAGATCCATCTCCAAACTGTGCCAACTGTTTCAAATGGGTATGTTAAGCCTTTCCCTTTGTTTGTTTTTCAATGCTTATATTAAATGCGTGTCCAGAGTGATGAGAGGGCACAGGAAGCTGACTTCTTTTTCTGGTTCTAACAGGCTGTATAGATCAGCTAAACTAATGGGGTGGATGAAGTTTATGTGACTATTGCTTATACTTGAAACTGCACAGTAGCAGAAACATCAGGGAAGGAAAGACTTGATTTTCCAGCCTTTAATGCTAGCAATTATGAGAAGTAAATAAAAGCATTTCTGCATTGCAAGTACTGTGGTTATCCTGAAAAACCACATTTCTCAAAAGCACTGACATTTGGCTTTGCATCTCTCAACTTTACAAGGTGCTCTCATCTGGATCAACTGACACTGTTACATGTATGAGTGAAAAGCTGCTTCTTGCCATTCTTCTTGTCCATAGTCAGCACTTATCTGCATATTTTGCTTTTAATTATGACTTGATGGCATTTTTCATGTAGTTAAGATACTGTTAAAAGTGTGGCTGTCCTGAATGCACAGAAGTTCTCCTGCAGACTTGGATTCTTCCAAAACACAATGATTTTGCCAGGGGACCATGGAAGTGTTCATGGTACAAAACTGGAGTCAGTTAAGTAGTTTCCTCATGTAGCACATCATTTTTCCCTCTTCGGATGCTGGAGCTTTTTGATAGAAGTCATGTCTCTGATATTTGGTTTTCACCATGCTCCTAAATCTAAAGTTTGATCGGGCCTTCCCTAAACTGCTGTTGCCTCTGAGCTGTTCCTCAACTAGTGAAAACAGGCAGGACCTTGGAGAAGCACCTCTGTGAATCATTGAGAATAAAGGTAGCAGAAGCTACAAATGACATAATGAAAAAAGGGAAAGGCATGTGAAGATGCCATTGGGTGGTGTGTGGTCTGTGGTAGAGTATGGTGTTACAGCTCTGTTGTTGAAGCTGAACTGCACTTGGGCTGGTACTTCTGGAACACGAATTGTCTATGGCAGTAACTTGTCTTGCCTTGGGCATGGTGTCTAAAAGGGCTTTAAATACAGTGTGTTTTCTCTTAAAGTACATACAGACATCTAGTCTCCCAGAACATCTATAGGATAAGGAAGCACAGTTACTTTCATATGAGATAGAAACAGAAAAGGTTGATTTTACATACATATTCCAGGAAAAGTCTCCCTGCAGTTGATTTCCCAAGCCCCGGGGCCTGGCTCCACCCATAGCACCATCTTCCCTTTTCACAGGCTGTGCTTTCAAAAATATTTTCAAAGAAATTGGCATGGGCAGAGTCGAAAAGGAAAACGATGGGAAGCAACAACCGAGTCCGTTGTCCGGTTTCTGAAGAAGGGCACCAGATGTCTCACGGAGCGGCCGCTTGCCGGCTCCCCGAGGCGGCGTCCCGGGGTTCCCCCGCGCCCTGAGCGGGTGCGGGCCCCGCAGCGGTGCGGCTGCGAGCGGCGGTGCGGGGCCGCGGGCTCGGGCGGGGCTGGCGCGGCATTGGCCGCGGCCGCTGATCTGCATTGACGCCAGCGCGGGCCGGAGGTCAGCGCCGCCGGGCGCTGCATTGGCTCGGCCGGGAGCCGGGGCCGGGAGCCGGGGCAGCGCGGGGGGAGCCGCGGGGCGGGGCGGGCCGGGCGGGGCGGCGGAGGGGCCGCGGCCGCCGCCGCCGCCGCCGAGGAACGTCAATAATAACAAGGTGAGAGCGGCGCGAGGGACGGCGGCTGCGGGGAGCCAGGCATTTCCCTGCTGAGGGATGCAGACACCACGGCCCCGGGAACCAGAGCTCTCGCCGCTGCAGCCCTTGCCGCCGGGATGGGACGCTAGGATCGTTTTCCTTCTACTTCTCGCTCTTTTGAATTTTTCTCGCCCCCTTTTTTTTTTCCCCCCAATTTTTAATTTTTCCCCTTTCGCCGTTTCGCATCACTTCTCTGCCCCAAAAATCAGCCGCATCATGGAGGCCCTTTGATGCGTCCACCCGCCGCGCCGGCTGCCCCCGCGGCTGAGGGAAGCCCTCCGGGCCGTGCCCGATTCCCCGAGGGGGCTCCCCGCGGCCCGGCCCGCCCCTGCCCCGCGGCGCTGAGCCGGGATGCCGCTGCGGCGGCCGGAGAGCCCCGCTGCCGCCTGACGGGGGGCTCTTCCTTCCTTCCGACGACGGGAACCTGAATGTCACCCCCGCCGCGGCCGCCCGCCCGCCCGCGACCGAGGCGGCGCGGGACGTGCCCAGCGCGGCGTGAGGAGCGCAGCCGGCTCCCCGGGGCGGCCGGGCGGGATTCGCTCTTCGCTGTTATTTTTTAATAAATCGTTGGGGGTTTTTTAAATATTTTTTTGGCCCCAAAGCGCACCCCCGGCACAGCGCAGCGCCGAGTGGGACCGCGAGGACTGAGCGCGGCTCGGCGGGAGCGCGGACCCAGAGGTGGGGAGCGGCCCCCGGCCCGGTCCCGGGTTAATCGGTAACGCGGAGCAAGCCCGGGTGGAAAATGCGCCGTGCTCCGGGCTCAGGGGAGGAGATGGTGCCGTGCCCCCGGCCGCTCTGAGCGCCGAGCCGACGCCGGGGTGTGTATGGTTTGGGGTTTGGAGTTTTTTTTGTTATTTTTGCTTTTGAATTTTTGCTTTTGAATTTTTCCTTCCCCCCTTTTTTTTTCTTTTCTGCATTTACAAGAAGGAGTGAAAACCTTACCAAGATTGTCAGATGGCTTGGAAAAATTAATAATAATCTGTGAAAATACGAAGTCGACCGGTTCTTGATTTCCCCCCTTCCCTCCCCTCCAGCTCCCCAGCCCACTGCTGAGATTGAGCTAAAGGACCTGTTTCCTGGAGGACGAGAACAGACACGTTTCTGGTGGTGTAGAAGGGACCGATGGCAATGCTTCAGAGTGTAGCGGAGACGCAGGAGAGAGATTCAACCTGTTAACAAAAAAAAATTAAGCAGGGGGAAAATATCAACGGGAAGGAAAGATATATATATATATATATATACATATATATATACACGTATATATATACAATTTAGAAGTATTCCCCAGGTGGCCACAAAGCATGGGCTGTGTTCCAAGCACCAACCTCTCTGACAGCAGAGTGATCTGTCACAGTAGCAATGAGTCTGAGGAGTACAATTTCCCTCACCAGACCAACACAACCATGTCTCAACAGCAGCAAGGCAACCCTGTCCCAGGATTATTCATTAAATGCTACAACACATCCACTTATGAGGCGAGGACTAATTCCTCTAAGAAAGACAAGAGGGAGAACAGCCAGAGCATGGAGGCAGAGGCCCAGACCGGCAGACCCAATGTTAAGGTAAAAAGGGTGCTAAACACGAGCGCTGTTTCTCTCAGAACAGGAGTTGGCTGTAGCGGTCGAGCCCAAGGAGTCTCCCTGCAGTTGTGCGGGAGCTTTTCCTGCCTTGGGCTTTACTTTCGTTTATAAACTAATCAGTGTCTTGGCGACTTTGTGGAGATACCCAAGCCTCTTTCTTCATTCCACAAAATGAGTTTGCCTAATTCTGGGAAGGAGAGCGATGTTAATTGCCCTCATCGATCGTTGGAACCGGGGGCACGGGTCTGGCTTCCGAACCGGGGGGTCCCCGTGCCCGCGCCGTGCACGGGGGGATGCGCTGAGCCCCGCTGTGTGCTGGCTCGTCCCGCGGGGCTGTTTGTGCTCGTCCCGTCTGGAAACAGGGGCAGATCGCGGTCTGAAGCGGTCTGCGAGCTGTGCTGATCACTTTGCATATCTCTTCCATTTGGAAAGTTGAAGGGAGAGCGGCAGCGGGTTTTGCACTGGGTACTGATTTACATTAACAACTTGTTGACCTTGTCTGTTGCTGCAAATAGGGGGTTTTTTGGCAATTTTTTCCATGTGTTTGTGCCCATACTTTTGAGTAGAGGTACGACACAAGACTATATAGAGTTGACAGACATATACTGGAAAAAAAAGTGATTTGTGATTATTTTCTTGGAAGTGAGACAGTGCTGTGGAGTGCTTGCTTGTCTGTTTGCTTTTTATCGATGGACTGTTTATTTATGGGTTGTACTTTAGCTCCTAATGTTATAGGCTTGGACTACATCTTTGCTTTTTTTTTTGGGAAACTGTTTTTATTTTGTAAAACTGAGTAGTTGCAAATGTAAGAAAAATCACATTGTAGCAGCCCTGGGGGTATTATATAACATGGCTGATCTGTTCTGGTGGCTGTGATAAGAACTGAGATACACACACTGTAAATATAAGATACAGGCTTGAGATGCAAGTGAGATCTAGCTGAATGTCAAGTGTTTTGCAGACTAACAGAAACTAATGATTTTTTGTTTTTTTAGGGTTTTAACTTGCTTATTAAGACGACTTGTAGAGTACTGACCCGGAATAATTTACTAAAGTTATGTGGGTGATTTTCTTTGATTGTTTTCCTTCAGATGTAGTAATCTTTGTGCATAGTATAATAAGTTTCATAGTTTAAAAAGGTCTAGAAAATTAGCAGACACTTTGAGAGTAGTGAGCCAGGGAGGAATTAACAATACTTCACGCAGAACATGAAGCTGAATGGTGGTGTACTAAACTAAATTTTTGTGTTAACAACACTGCACAGGAAATGAACTTCAGGGCCCTGTTGACACGCGATAGAGGTGCTCACGGCACGTTTAACGCAGCAACCACACTGAGGAAGCCTAAGCTGTCATCAAAGCCCTGACAATTGTTTTGCTAGCTGAATTTTTAATAGTGATTATAATTGCATGTTACAAAACCTAAATTAAAAATAGTCTTTTAAAATTTTTGTCCTGTGAATTTGTCTTCTGTGTGATCGTTTAAGGGGAAAAAAATCCTTCAAACCTGTTTCCAGAAGCATGTGTGGGAAGCAGTCTTAATTTTGTTAAATTTTGTTGTTCACCTTCAAGAACTTTGTACAAATTCTTTTTACTAGGTTTGGATAATTCAGCCAGACACTGTAGGTTGCTGTTGGTTTGTATGCATGCTGTCATCTCACTGACAGTCACTCAGATTTTTGTCACTGAGTCGCATTTTCTGCCCTTGTCATCACTCTTTAGCAGAGTTCTGTGAAAGATGGGTTTTGAGAAATGAAAATGGAGTTCTGTTTGTGATCAGTTGAATACAAAATCTGTTGGACACATCACTTCTACATTATTTTCACATGCGAAATCCTGTAATAGTCTTTAGAGCTGTCAGGCAGCCTGGTATTTTTTTCTCTGCTTTTATCATTAGCACGTGTAGTACGATCAGATTTGCAGTTCTTAGAGTGCTAGATAACTGTGCTGCCTCAGAGATCGTGCTGGAGTGTGAGATCACTGCAGGGCAGTTTTCACAGCACAGTGAAGTTGTTTGGAAAGAAAGAAAGTGTGAGAAACTTGAAAACAATGTGCAGGAGCCTGAAATTCTTGAAGGCAAAAGGAACACTGGGCAGGATGTTGTGCTGTTTTGTATTTCAAAGGACTTTTGATTTGAGGAAGAGCTGTAGGAGTTAGGGTGCTACTAAGAACCATTGCTATTTCTTGGAGTGTGTTGTACACTCTTTATGGCCCTGGGGATTCCTTCACGCAAACATGAAATGCTACACACCTGGTGTGCTTTGGGCTCTGGTGGTGTCACCCAGATTTGTGTGAATTGCCAGTAATGTGCCTGAATGACAATTTCACTTGGTTTCAGGACATTTTAAATTGTTGTATGTTCTCAGATTAAAGCAAAGGAAATGCTGTGTTAGAGCTATGAACAAAACTTGGCCTGTGTGTAAATTTCATGTTTTCACTTTGGCTGGCATTAGTGTTAACTTTATTAAAACATGTATAATACATAGTGCAATAATATTTACTGAATCTGTTTGCTGGCTACAGTGCACATTTTTCAAGTCAGAAAAATGCAATAAAAAGGAAAAAAATCCCATGTTACTTGTAAAATGGCATTATATCTATTGCTAATTAACCTCTGACTTAACTCTGGTTTTGTGTTAATGTCTTGTTATATCTTCTGGTCAAATAGCAGAGGTTCATTTTCTGAATGGGTGGTGTGAGCATACTGTATTTTGTGATTTGCATCAATTTATAAACTGTAGCTAAAAAAGTGACATGTTCTTCTCTAATACGGGGAACCCCAAGTTAATCCACTCAAATTTGCAGAATAATCCTAAAATTGTGTGCATGCAGAGGTGAATGCTGTAGTACCTATTTCTGTTGTGTATGAATATGGTGACAGTATGTGAGCAATGGAAGACCTCTTTTAGGTCTGGATCTCCCTCCTTAATTAGTATTTTCATACGTGGCTTTTATTTGAAAATTATGAGCATCTTGGAATAAGTGCCATATGTAAACAGTGAACCAGCCATGGAAACTCTTCCCTTAATTTTCAATGTATTGCCTCTGCAGATTAAATCCTGTGCTAGTGAAAGATGAGCAGGACTTGGATGCAAGGACTGGGGTTTGATTATCCAGTGCTACATAAAGAATATCAAATTACACTTAACTAGTACTGTTGCAAGGAGGAGTTTCCCTGATTTTTGTTTTAACTCTAAAAATCTCAAGAAAGTGGACTCAAAATTGTGACAGTCTATCCTTTTCATATATATTAGTTATGATTTTGAGGGTTTTTTTAGTTGAATTTGTGATAAAGGTACTTGGATTTATAGAAACCTGCTTAAACACCATTAGAATAATAACTGTTTATAATGTAAGTGGAGTAAATGCTGAAAGGCATGAGGACTTCATGGGCGTTTATTTAAAATTGGCTCAGATATTCATAATCATTTGCTATCCCAGCATCCTGTGTGTGGCTCTTCTCCAGTGCATTAATATACACTGTAGCACCTTGATTTTGCTCTGTCATTCTTTTACGTATGTAAGATTTCCTTCCTCTCTCCTTGAGTAACTCTGCCTGTCGGGTACATTTCATACAGAAATATCTGCATTTGGGTGCAAGGGGATCAGTGAGTAAATCCAAACTTCCTTTGTTTGAAATTGAAATTACTCCCAAGTCAGGAGGACCAAATGTGAAACAGTCTTTTGATTTATCAGCTGAAGTGGGATGGCCGGTTTAAATCCATGCCCCTACAGCCAGTAAGTTTTCTGCATTCAAGCCCTGAAACTGCCTGTGAATTCTGCAGTCACTGCAAACCCATGTTGCATAATTGTGCATAGGCTGTATGCTGTATGGCACCTGCACTGCTGGAGGGGATCTCATTTCAGCAGTTAACAGCACGTTATTTAGTCCATTAAGCTGTCTGCTCTTTTCCTCCCAGTCGGGTAATTCCTTTCCCTTGGAACACACCAGCACTCCCTCCCTTTGATACTCCCACACTTTCTGTCCATGCTTCCACTGAGGCCATCCACCCTCTCTTGAATCCTCCCTGTTCCCACTGAAACTGTCCTCAATCATTTCCCCCGACAAACTTCCCATCACCATTTCCCTCCCACTTCCACTGACGTCAGCTCTCCTGTGCAGAGATCCCTGCTTCTACTGAGAAGATCCTTCCCACGCTGAGATACACGGACTTTTCTCAGTCTTTAGGGCTCCAGACTTTTCAGACTGATACTTTTTATGCTGTTGTTACAAGGCATGTACCCTTTCTCCAAGGGATGGGAGTCTAATTTTTAAATTGAATGAAGTGGTGTAGTAACGTGTGAACTGGGCTCATATTTAGGTTTAATCTTTATCTTCTTAAATTTCCTGTTGTTTGTTATGTAAATTGGAAAAAACCCAAACAATAAATCACTCACAGTATATAGATGGCTACACTACAAAGACAGCATAAGCTGTGTTTTCAATTTTTAAAGTATTATTTTTGGTATCTCTTCTTGTCTTGCAAACCAACTCATACAAAATGTGTCACTGGATCTGAGGGCAATTCTTGGTGTGACTGAGATGAACAAGGTCAGACCCTGAATTTTTGGAGTATTTGCTGTTAAAAACCACTTCACTGAAACTCCTTTCAGCTGAAAATTCGTGTGCCTTTTCTGTTGTTCTTCAGTGCTGCTGTCTGAGCTTGCTCTTGTCTTTTCCCTGGCCATTTTATGTAGTTCAGTACTAAACTTTTCCTTTTGTGCTGCCTGAATCTGTCGATAGAGGAAGTATTAAAACCAAGCCTTTATTTCTGCAGTTCTAGACATTTTTCTTACTGTGACATACCTTTTGTATTCTTAATTGTATGGCTCAGATTGAAGTGTAAGTACATCTACAGTGAGAAATTTTCTACTTCTAGGATTTTCTATTTCTAGTACTTATAAGCCAGGCAGAATAACAGGAGGTGATATATTAATGAGTTTCTACCATTCCCAATATTACATGTGGTGTGAAATTCCAATGCAAGTTAACAGCTTTGCCTTGTTATTTAAGATACCAGCAATTCAGATTTTACATCCAAAATGCTACGTATAAATTAAAGATACAAAATGGTTACACCTGCTTACAAATACATCTCATTCAATGAATTGTAGATTAGAGGATATTTACAATCTATGTGACAATGGAGAATGTCTTATTAAGAAAGTTGTTCGTGTTTCATTTGAATCTAAGAAAAAATGCTGTTTGGAAACTGTTTTGCTTTCCATTTTGTGTGCATATTTGCATATTTGTTCCTCATGTTCAAGTAAATGTCCATGTCAAGAAAGGGAGAGTTATTTGAATGAGAATTATTTTTATCATCCATTGAAATTGTTATATCCAGCAGTCGCCACCACCAACAGTGATAAATAGCTGTTTTGTTTCAGTTATTATGTGAACATTTGTTCACCTCTCTTGGCTGTCACATTGAGAAAGGACTCCAGAATTGGGTTACTTAAGCAATAGTAACAATACACTGAAAATATTACACTTTTTGAGCAGTTGGAGTCTCAACTGACTTTCAAATGAGTCCTCAAAGAAGAAATAAGTATTTTGAGATATGGACAGCTAAAGCTTTTATTAGGTCTCAGCAAAAAGTGAAAGAAACTTAAAGCAAGTATGAAAATGAGCAGACTGGCCTCAAGGTGAAATAGTTTCAATACAAGATTTATGTAAGTTGTCATTTTATCAGGAAGCCACAGAAGCACCTGCACACGTAGGAGAGCAATTTAATTTAGCATTGTGCTCTGTTTTGGTGGTGTGTATGGATACGATATGCCCACACCGTAAACTGTTTTACCAGCCATGGATGGAATTAAAACATTGTTAGCAACGTTTCCAAGGTTGCACACAGAGCATGATTTCACGTCCCAAGCTCAGTTTTCCATGTGAATTTCAGTGTTTTTATATATAAGACCCATTCATTCAGTGGAGGTTCAGTAGGAATTTGGTTGGTCCCTTGCTATTCTACACATTGCTATCTGTTCTGTGGGTAAAATAATTAGGTATCATCATTTAACTGTAATTTAAATTGGCACAGGATGACAAGATACAAACTGAATAGCTTTAATGTGCATGACATAATAAATAGTTTTATTGCCCAGAGTCAGATTTTTAAGTTTTGAAAGACACCAAGGAAGTGATGTTGATGTCCTCTGCTTTGCAAAAAGATTTCGGCATTCAGCCCCTTTTAGGTTCTGTCTTGATAACCCTTTTAGGGCCAAAGTGTAATAAATGATGGTGTTACACATGCTGTGAAATTGAATAGCAGAGTCTCTAATTGGTACGTTCTTCCAGACCCTTCTCTATTGCTACGGGTTTGCTGTTGGCCTCAAATCAAACTCCCAGGCCCTTTTCTTCTCTTTCTTGTAAAATCTGTGACTCTGTCACTCTACATCAAGTAAAAGGCTTAGCATTCTGCGAGCCAGCTCCCACATGTATGGCTTTGTTCCAGGAGAAAGGAAGAGAGCTAGAACCTGCTTTATGGCATGGAAATGTGTTGACATAAGTTAGGTTATATCTGTTTTGAATGTGGTAGACAAGGTAATTTGAGACAGGTTTTGATAGTGTTTTAAATGTTCAAAGGTAGTCTGCAGATATATGTAGAGAGTTAATGTCCTTGCATAGCAGAAGAGCTTGGAATGGAAAAGGAATATTCGAGATTTAAAAGCAGTTTTGGGAATAAAATGCTGCTTATGAAAAAGACTGATTCCAGCATGAGGGACTCACATAAGAATTCCTACCCTTGCTTGGAGTGGGAGGAAATGTGGCTTTTGGTTCTGCCACTTTATTATCTGATAGACAATTTTTGAGCACTAGTTCCCGAGAAATTAGGATAACATATTTTTGTTGGTGTAAAAAAATCTTTTTGTTGGCCCAATGGGTCTTTAATTTCTGAACAAACTAAACTGATACTATTTCAATAATTTTTTAAAATCAGGATATATATTAATCTGTTTGTTAAATAATATTTTAACATTTTTAAGATGTGTCTCTTTCTTTGCTGGAAATGAGATCTCACTTCTGTTTGGAAAAAAATGAATTATTTTGCACGTTAATTTGAAAGTTGCATAGGAAACCAAACATTTTATATGCATTTTTCAAGGATGTATTCAAGGATGTATTTTGCTTTGTAAATCAAGCATTTTATATAGTGACAGGAACAGATTATTGGTCTTGTTACAGGGAAAATGGTGACATTGAAATCTTTTCATTGTGTTTTAGGCTTCCCAGTTTCCTAAGTAAATCCATACAAAGAAAACACAGAATCACTGGACAAATATGAAAGAATGGCATCCTCTCCTTCCCGTTGTTTTCATTTTAAGTTAGCAGTGCCCTTTAGCTCCCTGCTGGGATGCGGTGGAAACTTTACAAGGCCCCATCTTACTTGCCACTAGAAGACACCTTATTTTTAAAGTTGTACTTTTACGGTCCTATTCTGTCTTTGAGTCTGAGGTTCTCGTGTCTCTAATAAAATTTAATCAGAAAAACAACCTCAGTAATTGATCAGCAAAGTAAACTTTCTTTATAAGAATCTTCTTTGAAAAAAACCTACTCTAATTTGTTAATTAAAGCACAACAAAAGAACCTTGATCTGCCTTGCACACAATCTTCCTGTATTTAGGAGTAGCTACACTTTTGCATCATCAGAAAGATGTTCCTCATTCACACTGAGTTATCAGGGTTGTGGCTCTTCTGGCACTGAGCTGTAGAACTCTGTTTTACAGCAGTGGTTTTAATTCCAGGTTAATGCACAAACTTATCTGTGGGATATGTAGGTAGGTCAAGATCAATGTTCATCTGAGGTGATTAGTTTGCAGATGTGTGTTCTTATTGGAGTACTGTCTGCTCTTTCTTCCAATTTTTAGGTTTGTGGTTTATTTTTTTTTTTTCCTTTCTTCCTTCATAACTTTTCATAAGTTTGGTGAGAAATTCCACAAATGGTTGAGGACAGCCACACCTATTACTCTGGTAACTTGAAGCAGAAGTGATGTGTCCTGCACACAGTTTAACTGTCTGGTAAAAACTGCACTTTTCCATGAGCTTTAACTCAATAATTTCAGCACAGGATGAGTATCAGAATGCAGGTCTATAAATACTGGAATCCAGAACTTGTACTGAAGTGTGGATGGCACTGGGATTGCTGGCAAGATATCTGCTTTTTATTCTTCAAATTGAAGCAAAGTATAATTTTCAAATACCAATGAAATTTTTTTAGTGGGCCGAATTCTTACTAAAATGACACTCTTTCAACCTTGTTAAAATCTTTGGGCTCAAGGGTTGTGGCTGTGGCTTTAGGTAGAGTAACTTTAAGAGTGATGTCTCCCGAAGTTAAAACCTGAAATTTCTAAGCATTCCAAAGGATTTTTTCCCCACATATTTGTACCTGTGTTATTCTTCACTCAGTGTCTGAGGATTATTCTGTAAGCAGTGATGCAGTGGTGATCCAGACTTCCCCAGGATAGTGTGTGGCTGCCTGGCCAACTTGCTGTCTGTTTCCACTTGGCTGCCTGACGCTCATTGTGTGTCGTGCAGGATCAGGGCCCCCATGTACCCAGGGACACAAGGGCTGTACTCAGACCAAGCTGTGCCCGTGTGTGCAGGGCTTTGTCTCCAACAGCCCTCAGCAGAGTGTGCTTTGGAGAAAGATGTGAGGGATCTATTTAAAGGTACAAAACTGAGAAGAGTTCTTCATGTTCCTCTTCTGGCTTTAGTCTGAACATACTGATTTACTTTGCATTTTTCACCATTTTGGCATGTAATATGATAACGATATTTTAGTTTTATGTCCTTAAAACTTGGTTGAGGAGTGCAATGAAAAATTGTACTCTTGAGGGGAATTTGTGAATGGAGAATTAATTTCCAAACCAGTGTTAGCACATACTTATCGCTGCAACACCACCAGTGTGAATGGCTGATGTGTTTGTTTCTGCAGACACGGTTGCAGGGACCACGACCAACCAATGAAAGAGTTTAGGAGAAAATGGGATAGGAATTGAAACTGAATGTGGGTTTGCATTCTGAAGAGGACTTCACCACCAGGGTAGCTGGTTTTTTTCATACATAGGTCAGATTGTCCTCCAGATGAAAAGGCCTGAGGGTAAAATTGATATTTTAGAGGAATGAAACATTTCAAAGCCAAGCAGAAGGGGTTTTTCAAACCCAAACAGCTTGTGTTTCATTAACAAAAGGATGAAGTCCTGTGAACTCAGGTACTGCATCATGCTTCCATTGATGCTGCTGGAACTTTTCCTTTACTTAGTATTTGGGGTTTTCCTTTTTGTCTTTGGCAGGAATGGGTCTGCTTTCTGCAGAATTTCAGATGAAAGGGCTGTTCTGCTCATACTGTCAATTAGAGATGTTATTGCATGTCCTCAGTTCTGGAGGTGCTGGTCTTGTTCCTTGCTGTGCAGTGCTGTGGAGCTGAGATCGCTCAGGAGAGCACCCAGCTCAAGTTCTGTGGCACTGCTGTCCCTCACAGTCCCTAAGCTTAACAATGGCACTTCTTCCCTCAGCAGATAATGTCACATTGTGTCTCTTCCAAAGTAGGGAATATTTACTGTGAGGCAGCTTCTTAATTTTTAGGAGGGATTTGTTTTCTGAAAATTTATTGCATGCTACAGCTCTTAGAAATGAATGTATTAGAGCAGTAGCTTTTTTGGGAACCAAGTTTTATCCAAAAAGCAGTTGCCTCTTGCAGTGGTACCTGGTAGGAAAAACCTGATGGAGATAAGAGAGATTTAGCTTTTATGATCCTTGTTCATCCTACTAAAAACTCTTTGAACTAATGAAGCTGCTCAGTGAGGAAGCTGACCCATCCCTCTCCTCCTGGCGTTGGTGAGAAGGGCAGAGGTAGTATCTGTCTGTCCCTGAAGGACAGGCAGTAGTGGCAGCCTGCTGCTTTGGTAGCAAATAAAAAAAAAAAAGGAAATTTTGTTGGGCATTCTATACTTTTGGTTCCGAGAGCTAAATATTGATGTATCAGCTTATGGTAGTTTTCTGAGAAACATAATTCTGCTGTCATTGTTTGTAAGTTGGATTTTTTTTTACCTAGCACAGTTGGAAGGGTTTTTTTCCTTGTTTGCTTGTATCAGCCTCAGAGTTTGAGTGGGAGTGGGGCAGAGGCAGCAAGTCCTGCCAGTGCTTGGTGGGAGGTGTGGGAAGTCCAGAGGCTTGTCACATCCTCAGACTTAGCCTCTGGTTACAGTGTGACTATGGGAACATTGCCAAGCACGAAATTTTCGGAGAAGTGTGACTGAAGTTCACATTTTCTAAAAAGCTAAGCTCTCTTATGAATTACTTACAGTGAGATTTGTAGCTGGACTGTCAAAAAAAGCAAGCTGAAATTGTAATCTCTTATTTTGCCAATTAAACTGAAAGCAACTTCTTTTTGGAGGTTACATAGCTCCGAAGTTTTCTGCTAACTTTATCTTGGCTGTTCTGATGCTAAGAGCTCTTACAAGGCTCTCTTGTGCTCTTTGGGCACTATAAACTCTCTCCTGCTGTGCCCTGCTCAGTTTGTGGGATGTTGTTCATGGGGTAGTTTTTGCTTTGTGGGGTAACCTTGTTTGGTTGTTTTGCAAAGTCTAAGCAAACCAGAGAATTTTAAGGACAGTGGAAATGAAATAGACTAGATGCAGGATCAGGGAATGGCAATCTTTTCCTCCATTTCTTCTGAGAGCCTTTGAGCTGTGGTGGGAAGTACAGGCTGTGGGTGTTAATAGGTAGCTGTGATTTTCACCCTTTTATTGGGTGCACAGGATTTACTGTGGGGTAGGAGGTGCCTCCCTGATACGATGCACTGCTCTGTCAGTCTCTCTGAAATTAAACCAAGACCATGGAGAGTGTAAGTGGTGGGGTCCAGCACTTGCAAGGCTCAGGGGTCTCTGTGAGGTATGGTTTAGTTGCACAGTTGTCTTCACAGGGATTTTTTACCTAGTTATGGAAAAGTGATTTGTCCTAAAAAGTTGAGAAACCTCATAAATTCTCTCATCATCAGTTTGAACAAGGACACAGTCTTCCTCAGTCTGTTGTTTTCTCAAGTGTGTGTTTAGCAGTGAGGCCGTGTAGTCACTTGCCCTTTCTCCACGGATGACCTGCAAAGAAGAACTATCAACCCCCTTCAGGAAACCTGATGCTTTTGGTCAATGGTCCCTTACATTTTTTCCCCAGCTGACTGATATTCCAGCTGACTGATCAGAGAAGTACCCAGCTGCATCCACCTGTTAGGAGTTGCTGTGCCAGGGCTGTTCCATTCCAGGACAAAGGTACCAAGGAAGTGAGTTGTGTTGAGCTCACTTGAAAGCGAAGCAGCTTCCCTGGCTGTGGCCAATCACTTTGACTGCTTTGGGATCTGGTTTCCACTTACCCCTGGAACAGTAGACTCAGTAAATACTCATGTGAAATATTACCTGGGAATCTTTAAGTGCTTGACTGCTGTTGCTTCCTGCCAGTTTGTAAGAGGTAGAAAGATTTGTATCATACCTATTTTTTTTTTAATTATTATTCTCTTTTTTCCCCTCCATTTTGCAGAGAGGGATGTGGGTGAAGGGCTTGGTGGTTTTTTTGCCATCTTTGCCAACATCAGGGCATCCCAAGACAGCAGGTAGAATTTCTAAGAGATTCTTCTAAAGGAGGGTCCTTTAGCCCATCTTAAAATAGTTTAATGATTTTTTAAGGCAAACCAATAGAGCAATCATGTAGAGAAAAGAGCATGACAGAGGATTGCCAGGGTAAAGGGATTATGGCTTATAGCACTGCCCCTGTGCTTTTGCTGGGTGTTGCAAGAGGTCTTCATATTCTTAAGAATCTGAGTTAGGTTTGGGAAACCTTGACCTCTGTACCAAGGAATGAAATGAGGTCAGCAGTAGTAATTTGTTTAAACACAAGTTCTTAAATGCAGATTAATTGATTGCTGTAACTACAGATACTTTTGCCCTAGAACAGACGTGAGCAGACTGCCCAATGGCTATATTCATATGGACAAGATGTTTGCTAATTAGCTTGTGGTTAATTTAAGTAGAATACAACCCCCTGACTTAGTAAACCCTCAACTGTGGCAGCTCAGCCACAGCCGCTTGTCCTCACCCCAGCACCACTCTCAGCCTGGCAGCCCATGTAAAACAGCATTGCCTTTAATATGCAGAGTTTATCTGCAGCGATGTGTAGCACTGTAACGCACAGCAAAGTATTTTCAGTCTGTCTTATAGAAAGCCTGAACCGGTTTTAGAAAAAGCAGGACTTCAGTAATAAATCTGATCTCTTGAAACATGAGTTGGAAGTTGTAGCTCCTGTCAGCAGGTTCACTCTATGATGTATTGTGGAGCCTTGGCTGCAAAGAAGCTGTAGCCTGCAGTTAATGAGCTGTTCAAAGTAGCTGTGAAATTGTCAACTTAATTAAGCCAAGTTTAGTTACCAGTCATCTTTCAAAGATTTTGTGTGAAGAAGCAGGCCCTGGAACTGCTCAGCTATGCACCGTAGGAAAGTGCTGTGTGCTTTTCTGAACTGAGAAATCAAGAGCTCATGTGGTAAGAGGGAGTGCTATTTTGCAAAGTGTTTAAAGAAAGCCTCTGGCTGTCCCAGCATGTTGGGGAGCTTCATAGTTGTTTCCATTTTCAGATAGTCAAAAAGCATAAGCACTCTAAAACAGTCAATGGATTGCAGCTCCTGTGTGATTCTGATTGAAGATCTACTGTATTTTTTCACTTTTCTTTTTAAATGATCATACACATGCAATTCTTTTAATTGTTATCTGTTTCTTTATAAAATAACAGATATTTATTTTTGTGCTTTGTCCTGAGCCCCTTTCTCTTCTGACAGTATAGAAAATTTAGTCTGAGCATTACTAAAACACCTATTGAAGTCAGTGGAGACTGCAGTTATGTTAGTTGAGTTTCTTCAGTTTGTCCTTGGGGAAAGAGTAAATATAAGTACTCTTGCAGACATTTGCAAACTACTTCTGCCCATGACCTTGAAAGGACCCATCAGATGTTCCAGAAACAAGTGTTTAGGGTCTTGGCTGCTGAGGCATCTCCTCTCACCACAAGTGTCAGTTATTGCAATGGTCTGTTCTTCAGGCTGGAGATTTCTTACTGGCATAAGTAGGGTAAAGTCCTCTTCTAATTACAGCAATACTGATACTACTGTGCTTGTTGCAGCATAGTTTAGGCCATTTGGGAGTACAAATACAATGGTACAACTTTTCCACAACAGAAAACTTTCCTGTATTTCTTGACATGTGGAACTGTACTTGGGACACGTTTAGGTGAAGTCTTAATACAGTCAAGGACAGGACTGCATGAGGAATGTTAGCTAGATTAGAAATATCAGTGAGGGATTTGAGTTGTAATTATATTTTATTTTGGAGAAGATCTCTTACGTGGATATAGTGATAGTGGATAGACGGAAGCATGCTTTTGTTAGAACAGCTTGTTTCAGCTGAGGAACTGGTATAAAGTATACCAGCAAAACCAGTTTTGCTAATGTTAGCTCCACTTGCAAGAAGAAGGTTTCCCAGGACATTTGTGTTATACCTGTGCCAAGAATTTAGGACTGTGCAAGTGAAATGGAAGTGAAGTAAGCACATGGAGCCTTTTGCTCCCTGTTGAGCCTTTGGACTGTAATAGTTTCTGGCAGCTGATGCCTATGAGCCACTTGCCTGCTTTTATGATGCCTTTGCTGCCAGCATTGCTAGCAGTGAGAGCTCCAAGGAACTCTGCAAGCCCTCTGAATGCTGCCACCACGCTGGTGCTTTTTTGGAATTTTTCCTCTTATGGGCAGACAGATTTAACAGGAAATAGTTTGGCTGAGGTGTGAAATCATAATGTGAATATTTGCACACCTTTGGGAGGAAAGGATATGTTTTGTCAGCAAGAGTTTGTAGGCTAGACCAGGCAGTAGAACAAACAGAGGGGGGAACAGTCCTTGAATTAGGACAAATAAATGATTGTTAATGGCCTTTGTCCTCTGTTGCTCTTTGTTTGCCTTTGCTATAGGACACTGCTCTTCAGAACAGGCCGTGGGTGGCTCTGTGTTCTGTGTCTTCAGGTTATTAAGGAAAAGTTGAACTATCAGTTAATTGCATTGTTTAGAACCAGCTTAATGTTAATAATTATCTTATGATTCCAGATTTATGTTTGAGTATGGGACCAGTATGTATAATAATACATTCAATAAGAATGGAAGATTCTGGATTATCAGGCGTGATTTGTGACAATTTCATTGTAATGTCAAATTGTGAGAATTTGTGATAGAAGCACATTTGTGGTTGTCACACAGCAGCTGCGTCTGTGCCATAACTCCCATTTTACTGCCTCTTTCTGCTTAACCTTCTTACTTTGTCATCTGTGGTGGTCTGTAGTTTAACTTGTTCAGTCACACATAGCAGAAGTTTCTTCCTCCAGCCCCTTTTCTTCTTTTGGCCACTGTGTTCTACCTTCGATTGCCATTTTCATATTTCTAATACTCAGAAATGCATATATGTATGGTTTTGGGGGGTTACGAACAATGTGTGTCCTCTTCACTGACAAAACTGATATCACTCCCTTTCAGGGCTTTTTTTCATGAAGTACTTTTGTTGGGTAAAGGTCTTTGAGGAAGGTCCAGCTTCTTCCCACCCTCTGGCATAGGACACTGTCCTGGAAATGGCAGAATCTTGCTTACAAAGAGGCACAGCAGTAAACAGATGTCTCCCTGAAAATCTTTATTTAGTACACACAGTGTACTCTTAATCATTTGCACCAAGGTCAATAGCCCTTAAAAGGCCATTATTATAACTCAATCTGATATTGGAGGAGTATTTTTGTAGATGTGTACACAAACACAAATAAACAAACCAGTAATTTTTTTCCTCTAACTTCAGCTAAAATGCCGTAAACTTATTTCTAATCTGCTGTACCAGAAAAATGATTTTTTTCATCTTTCATAAAGCTTTCAAAACTGCAGTGCTGTTCTATGCTTAAAATGTTTTCCATACTGATATTTTAAATTGTAGGTGTGTTCTTGTGTTGCTTAACAGAAAGAAGAAATATTATGGGGAAAAAGAAATTTGTTTTTCATAGCACAAAACATAAATAATCAGTTGATGGGTAAATTGCTTGATTGTAGTTTGTGGACATGAATTTTAGTTGTTTAGCTATGAATAGAAACTGTCATAAATGACACTAATCATGGATTCCTAGTCTTATATGATTCAGCTGGTGTTGACACAATTTCATATTAAAAATTAGACATTTTCCACCTATTTTTTGTAACCATGTCAGTTCAGATACTGGCTGTGTAAAGGGAATATCTGCACAAATAGTTGTGATCAAACTGAACTTTGATCTGAAATGGAAATTGATTTTTCTTCTTAATAGGAATTTTACAATGTCTTCCCAAAGTGTTGAAGCTCAAGCTGGTTTTGTGACTGCTTTCTTTTGGACAAGGGCTGAGTGAAAGAAATTGTTACTTTTCCTCGAGACACACTCCCAATAACTCCATAATTCCCATTTTTTTTCATGGCATCATGTGTCTCTAATATAATTCACTGTTCACTCTGTCTCTAATATAATTAACTGTTCTTTTATATATTTAATATCCATTCTTGCACTTGCAGAGTTGGTGACCATTACTGAAAGGTGGCCCACAAGAGCTGCTTTGCTTATGGAGCTTCACCCAGGAGCTCCCTGCTCTGATTTGGGGCTACAAACTGGTCCTCTTTGTTTTCTTCTGGGTAGTGTGAGTAGGCTGAGAGACCTGACTCTCATCTAGCTGGTGTTGAGGGTGGAGTGATATTTCCTTTCAGTCATGCTCTGCAAGTAAACCAGAGCCATGTGCAAGTTGAAGCCCCTTGCCCCTGTCTCTGTACCCACATTCTGGAGCCCAGGTTTGTGTGTTGTGAGGAAGCTCTGTAGAACTCTCTCAGCAGTTGTTTCTTTTACACTTCATCATCTTCCAGTTCAGTCCATGGAAAATAAACCTAAAGTCTAATTACAGTGTCTGTTTTACTTTTTGCTGTTTAAATTTTCTTAACTTTTTTTATAGCACCCTTCCAAAACGTGTCGCCCTCTGTAAACGTTAGGCTATTAAATTTTCAAAGCTCATGACAATGTTGTTCCACAGATCATGCATTTGCATTTTCAGGGTAAACACCCTCCAACCAGAAACTAAGTAAGCTCAGTCTTTTGTGGTCCACTCTGTCCTCATATGCCTTGGGATCAGGAGTCCCTTGCCTGTTTTCATGTCACTCACATGATGTTGTTTCACACTTGGGAATTACATTTTTGGGTCAGCACTTCCTTGCCTTTTGGAAATACCCCTCTCTTTAGACAAAGCAGTTGCTTGATTTTAACTGCTCATAGTCAAACAGCAGATTTTTAGGACTAGTAAGGAGGTCTTTCTAAACTTTACAGTCCTTCCTCAGAGAAGGTTAGCATCATAGAATTAGAAATTACCCCGAAGAAACTTGGCAGCAGCAAATCTAGCACAGATAAACAAAGAGAGTTGTTGGGGAAAGGCCTTCAGTATTTCCAGCCATCGTTTTAAACCCACCAGATTCCTCTTGGAAAAATCCTTGAGACTGATCACACTGTGCCTTGGCAAAGACTTTTGGGATCTGGAATGATATTTTACTTAGTGACTCGTGGGTCTCCTCACTCAGGCTGGGAGATAAAGGAAGATAAGATGGTCAAATAGAAAAATGTTAACTTTGAATGATGTATAATATAATGGTCAGTCAAGGCCGTAGTGTGGCTTGTCTGCTTTGTGACAGATAAGCAACTGTGGTGCAAGGACTGCACATGGTTTTTAGATTAAAAATTCTTGTTTAGCTATTTAGCTTTGCCTAAATTATAGGAGCTATATTTTTTCTTCTGTGACTTGAGTTGTGGTTATTTATTTTTCTGCGTATTTTTTTTTTCTTCTGGATACAAATGATACCAAATCTTGCTGAAGCAACATGCTATTCAAAAACTTAATGGATGTGATATTTGGGGGAAAAAAAGTGGAAATATGTATAAATATCTAAAACCTGTTTCTCAGTCCAATATTTTGAGCATTTCAGATGCCGTTGCTAATGTTCAGGAATGACTGGCTGTGCTTGGAAGTTCAGTGTATTAAGCTCAGTTGGGTGATTTCTGTTCCAAATGTGTTGCTGGGGAAGGCAGACAGGAGAGGGTCATACTGCATTGTGGAAAATGGATTTAGGAAAAAGCCCAAGTAATGATACATCTTATTTGTGTTAGTAGACGACAGCACACATAGTTTGTACAGGTCTTTGTTTTTGATAATTAGTCCAAGAAAGTGGAAAGAATTAGTGCTAACAAGAAGTCCCATCTTGGAATGCAAACTCACTGGGACAGGACTCATATTTTCCTGTCTGTTTGTAAGGCTGTAGTACACTTCAGTGCTTACACAATACAAATGTAAAAATAAAATAAAAACCAGTGATGATGATGTCAGGAAGCGAACTCTCTGTCAATTCGCTCCCTGTAATGACATGCACTTTTTAAAAAAAGACATAAACTTTTTTATGCATAAGGAGAGCGCAAGAGTTGGATGTGCAATTAAAAGTAATTTAGTTCAGAAATAGATGATTTCTTTGTTGGCTGGCATAACTAATGACAGCACTGGTATCCAGTGTCACAGATATTTACAGTAAAAAGAAATTAACAATAAAGCCATCAAACTGAAGTTATCAACTGATGAGAAAAAAAATGTAGGCAAAAAAACCACTGTCTTAATATTCCTTCAGAAACAAACCCAGGCGACCATTTAACCACAGCATTCCCGGTGCTCCTGTGTGGTGCTGGCTGGAACAGTCTTCCGTGCTTCCTTCCTGCCTCTGCCCTCCTGGCTGGGGCTCTGCTGGCCAGGGGATGTGGCTTGGGAGCCCTGGCACAGCTGGAGCCCAGGGTAGCCTTAGTACTTGATATGCTAGGTCTGGTGGTTAGAAAAGAAACAATAGTTAAAAATTAAAACACGTAATATTTCTTTGATAAGATCTTGGCTCCTAAGGCAAGTGCTGGAATCACCTGAAGTATATCTTGATAGGAAGATATCCAAAAGCATGGTCTCAAGCAATATGGTCCAAATTGGGACTTCATCTTCTCATAACAATTTTTTCTTCCCTGCTGGAATGGGCAATGTCCACATATATTCTGAGAAATTAGTCCCTAAAGGATGGATAAGGGGGCTGGCAGCTCCTCTTGAAACAGAATGCTGACCTTAGAGTGGCTCAATGCCCTGGGAAAGAAAGGTTATTTATTTAGGGTTTAAGTTATTAAATTGGGATTAAGTCAGATACATAAAAGATTGTTGTTGAACTCACGTTCTTGGCTCAATCTTAGGCTGTGCAGAGATTAAAAAACTGTTTCCTGGATATAGAAGGAGGTTTTAATATGGGCCAAGTGGCAAAATTCTTTTGTCTTTGGAGAGGCTGGAGAGACTTAACTCACATCCAGGTGTAGAGGATCGTGTTCATGAGATTTGCTTTTTCCAGTTTGATTCTTCCTCATCCGAACCCGTAAAGAAATCTCTCATTGTATCTAAAGGGCAGATGTGGAGCAAAAATATCCAGAAAAACATGAATTAGTTTTGAATGACCTGGCCAGCCTGGGCATCAGCAGTAGGAGAGCTGTGTGAGCATCAGCACTGATGTGTGCAGGGTGATGGAGCTCCAGTGCTTCCAGTCCTTGAGTAAACTCAGTCAGAGCTACCTTTGACACCACTCTGCATCCTGCTGTGTAGGATCCTCACAAAAAGCTGAGGAGATCAAGCCTTTAATGAGATGAGTAAGGAGCACAGAGCTGCCTTTTCTGTACAGCTCAGCCTGACTGAGGACGGCCTTTGGCAAAGTGTAGGACAGCAAGTCCCCAGCCCTGCAGTAAGGACTGCAGTTCCTGTTGGGAGCAGACCAAATCCCAAGGGTTGGGGAGTTCACTGTGCAGGAGTCTTACAGGAGGTCAGCAAGTCTGTAAGGGGTTTTTCTAGGCTTGACTTTTTGGTCTTGTAAAGATGAGAAAATCTTTCTCTCGGGGCAGTGGCAGAACCCAGAGTGTAGCAGGGCAGAGCTCCAGAGGAACCTGCACCTTTTCTTCTCCATCTCTTACCTCTTTGAGTAACCCAGGATGATCCTGGCATACCTCAGGAATGTCTGGAGCTCTGCAGCACTCTGCAGCTTGCTCCTGCTGTTGTGCCTGTGACTGGAGGGTGAGGGCTGGCAGAAAGGGAAGAGGGCACAGGGTTGGAACCCTACAGCAGAAGTGTTTCCAGAAGTAACTGTGAAAATGACAGCGGGAGATTCTGCACTCTGTCCATCTCTTTCTGATAAAACTTTGCTAAGTTTGCAAGTCAAAAGGTGATTTTTCTGACAGCCAGTCTTTCTAACTCACACACTTGGGTTTGACAATCAAGCTGTTTTCTGTCTGAAGTTTACTTCATTGGCAGTAATAAAAATTCCAGCTTGTTTAGCCATGGTTATATTGGTTTTGCAGAGCTAACAGTAATAAAAGCTTGTTTTTGTCCACAAAGTTAGTAGATTAGGTCTCAGAGAAACATCACCCACACAGCAGATGTATAGAAAATTCTGTTTCTTTTTTTTCATTGGTGACTTAGCTTGAATCAAACACTACTGAAAGAACTGAGTGGATCTTTTACCACCCTCAGCCCCTGTGCATTGCCTTGCATAGGCAAAGAAGAGATTCTTGCTGTGGAAGTACTAATGAAGCTTATGCCACTTGCCATGTATCACTGACTATTCCAACAAAAATACTCCTGTTATAGGACATCCTCTGCTTTCTTGTTTTCAATGCCAATTTTTGAATCTCTGAAGTGAAACCATGTGTTGTCAACCAGTACTTTTTTCCTCACAGAATTTTTAAAGCTCTATTAAAATGCTGATGGCCTCTGTTTCTATGTCCTCTCACTTCCATTATTTCCTTACTTCGATGACAGCAGACAATTTCTTTTATGAATCATCCTTCAAAGAGGCAACAAGAAAAGATGAAACTTTGGTTTAAAGAAACATGAAAAATCTATCTGCTTAATTTTTATTTGTTTACTCTGCAGTCTGTCACCAGAATTATCTGTCTTCCCAGCCTCCTGCTGTTTGTAGTTTTCTTGCTGTTGTGGAAGCTGCCAACACACAAATGCCTCTTTGAAGTCAGAATGTATTTCCAAAGTCATTGGTCTGGTTTATTCTTTCCTTTCACTTCTAACTTCTAGGAATGAACAAGGCAAGTATTTTGTAGTGCAATAAAATTCATGATTTGAGAGTGTCCTTTGAAGGTATGGATGAAACATCAGTTATGGAGAAGGCAATTAAGTGATGCAGTCCCTCTCTGATCCCTACCTTGATCTTTTATTGGAGAGTAGTATTGTGTGGTAGACTTTTCCAGCTGCTGACAGAGATCTCTCCTGGCTGTTTAGCCATGGCACTTGTTCCTGGCAGTGCTGAAACCATGGGAATTGGTCACGCCATCCCATGCACTGTGCAAGCTACCCTACATTGCCACTATCTTAAAAATAAATTCCTGTAGGCATTGAGAAAAAACTTTAATGGAAAAAGAACAAATAGAAAAGATTATAATACTATAAATTGCTGCCTCTGAATCTTGAATATACAACATGGAACTGGGGGAGGGGAGCTACTTTCAGAAGCTCTGTGTACAGCTGAGGAACAAGGCTGCAGCATCATGTGTCCATACTTTCATGGATCTTGGATACCCACAGGCAACAAACCATGGACTTGTTAAATTGTTCTAGTGTTTCATTGCTCTCTTTTCTGAAGGGCCTAAAGTCCATTTGTTATTCCATAATGTGAAGAATCCTGGTTCACGTGCAAATACTGGGCATCCATCTGTCAAACGATGGTCATACCTTGGTGCTTAGGCACCTGCTGACTGGAAATGCACATCCCATGTGCTTGAAAAGCACCTTATCTGGTGCATGGGTTTTGCTCAGTGATGAATGAATTTCTTCCTAAGTGACAAGAAAAGGAATACAGCCTTCCAGGGGCTTCATAAAGGCAGTGTGATCTGTACCTCTAGAATGATTTCTTAGTCTGATTTCTCTGTAAGATGAAACATGGCAGGGTACCCTGTGTATGAAGGGCTCTTGTTTTAAAGCATAACTAACACCTGTATCCTGTAAATTAGACTGACAGCATTGAAATCTGCAGTATCCTTATTTAGGAAGGAAAAAGCTTCCAAAATGTCATGCGTTTTTTGGTGGATGCACTGCCTGGTCACAGAACTGGGGTAGTCCCACAAGTATCTAATGGAAAATCAGCAAGCAGGATATTTTGGTTTGCCTTTCTTAACTGACTTGTTTTTGTTTTAAGCAAATACAAAGTGGCTTTTCTAACCACTGGATGTGCTGTGCCTTCTGTGCTGGAATTTATAGAAAGCTGTAAAGGGTCTAAGATATGTGGAAAAAGTGAAATGATGTGGTGAGAGCAGGATTATGGATTATTGTGCAGATCCTGTGTGCTTTGTGGTCTCCTGGGGAGCTTGTGAAGGCTTCTCTAGTGGGGCATGTCTCAGTGGCTGTCAGATATTTCTCATGTGGCGTGTCCAAGCTGTTCAGTCCCTGTCCTTGTTAAAGGATAGACATCTGTGTCTTGTTTTGAAGTCAGTATATCTGTTAATTAGAGATTCTGGTAGTAGTCACTTGGGGGTTAAGCTGTTCCCAAAGCATTATTGTCAACACTGTTGTTCTTCTGCTCTCTCTCCTCCCCATTAGGTTTGTTCTGTTGAGAACCTGTTTCACCTCATTATGGGGTTGATGCACTACCTTCATGGATGCTGTCTTCTGCTTTATTCAAAATTCTGAAAGACCCTCTGCTGTGATTGACAGAGATCCCAACCTGCAGCACCAAACTGAAAACACACACTGATCTCTGTGCAGAGCCTTGTGACGCTTTGGGGGCACTTCCAGCAGTGCCAGCTGCTGCATCTGCATCTGTATCTTCTCATTTGGAGCAGGAAGAATTATTCTGAGATGATTTTGCCCCTGCAGTTTGTACTGGGGAGGTTGCTGGTCTTAGCTGTTGATTCTAAGCCCTGTGCAGATCAATAGGGAACGTAGGAACATAAATAAAACCAAATTAGACACTGCCCGTTTGAGGTTTCCCCCTCTGCAGGGCCCTTGTGGTTCCTGGGCTCAAGCTGTGAAAGGAGGTGACTGTGCTGCCACAGCAATCTCCTATCCCATGGCAGAGGCTGAGTTCCTGAGGCCATGGCTGAGAGTCTGGCAGGGAAAATGGTGCTTGCTCTGATCATTGTGCAATTGTTCAGTTTTCTTGCAAAGTTAGCAACTCTGAAGGCCCCAGTTTCCAAGCTCTAGGGGAGGTTTAGGGGTTTCTTTATTTCTCTTTGTGGGACCAAACCTGTTCACAGGCCAGGTGTAAAGTCTTTGGATGGCTAGTGGGATATTTTTTTTTTCTTCAGAAGCCTACACAAATCAGTTTTAGTACCAAACAATCTTCCTTTTATAGTCTCTGTTACGCACAGAGACCCTTTCAGTTTACATTTGCCCCATTCCTCAAGTGAAGATTGTTAACAACACTTATTACTTTCTTCTGCCTTCTTTTCCTAATCTGTTTGTTTATTCCCATTTATTTCTGGCATAACTTAACTAAAACTGAGTGTTCAGTCAAGCCTTCTAGTTCAGACTGCTTCAATGCTTCTGTGCAAACTATTCCTTCACGACACTCACTTTACTGATACCCTTCCTTTGGAAAATGAGCACTATTTGAAAAATTTTTGGTAGCTGCAAGAGTGGATACCTGTTAACCATGTCCTAAATCATTATAAAATACTGGAGAAGCTCTGCAGACTCCCACAGCTTACTGTATTGAAAAAAATTTCAAACTTTTTAATGTGCGTGGTGATACATATCTCTTCTTTCTATTCAAAATTAGCTAATTTTTTTTTCACTTACTGAATTAAAATGTGTACACAATCCTGATTTAGGAGATAACATTTTCTGGATAAAATAGCAGCAAAGTGCTGCTTTTGATGATCCACCTCAGTGTGACAAATGCTCTTCCTTTCGATGAGGCATTAACCTTTCAGCTGACACGTTGATGCTTTCACTGCTGTTCAAATACGGAGAAGTTCAGGAAATGAACAACAGATAGATTTTCAAAATTTTGCTGTACAATCTCAGCTAACTTCAGGCATATACACATTGCTCATGAGATGCCACAGACCTGTTTTTCTGTCAGAATTAGGGTCATCTACAGCTGAGTGGAAGAAGGCAGCTGATGTCTTAGCTGCTTTGGAGAACAAACTCTCCTTGATCAAATGGTCTAGGTATTAAAAGAAGATGGGTTTATTAAATGAAAACTTCTTTGGTGTTTGGTGGCAGGGAAATAAACGTGGCTCTTGAGACACTATGAGGGGAAAAAAAAAGTAGAGAAGAAATAGTTAGTATCCAACATTCTGGATATGAACAGCTATTTTCTGGGCCATGCAGATTGGGTAAACTTCTGTGGGTTGAGTACTCTTGTTTGTGTATGTGGCTGATTAGCATGAGCTCTGTACCCAAGATTGTTGGTCTGTGTCAATCACATGTGGGTCTAACAAAAAATGGCATTCTGCAGCCAAGTCCAGTTCTGATGAGTCAGCGGGTTGGGTGTGCAGCCAAGCTCTGTGCCCCTCAGTGACATGGAAACCACAGCCACTGCTGGAAAACAGGGCTCTTTTCCTTTCCATGAAGCAAGTGGAGCAAAGGAGTTTGCAAATACGGCATATTTTCTGGATTATATGATTGGTTTTCAAGAGCATGCCATGAAAAATTATCACTTTAAGGAAATGTCCCTAAGAAAAGGCAGCATTTTGTAACCGTATCCAGTTTGGTGAAGTTCTTATGTACACAGAGAAGAGATGCAAAATGTCGGTGTCTTGTTTAGTAAGAAATCGATTTAAGAAGAAAGTTAACTTGTAGGAAAAAAAGATTACATAAGGCTGTGAAACACATCCCTTTTCTTGCCTTTTAAAGTAATTTGAGCCTTTACATTAAGTAGACCTCATTTTGTCTTGAAATTACTGTAACCAGAAGAAGTGGCAAGCTGATACCTTTTGTAACCAAGCAGAGTAGAAATTTATTCCATGCCAGACCTGAGATTTAAAGCAAAATAGTTTTATAAGGATGTAGATCTCTAAGACTTAAAAGCCCCATTTTCTTCCCCAGAATCATTCAACATTAGTAAGAAACTATATTTGATGAAATACTAGGTTTATGTCCAAAATAAGAATGATCATAATTTCCTTACATGAATAGACACTCGTTTGCTAATGCATCTTATGAAAAGGGGATTTTAAACAACAGCATGTCAGTTTTCACGCACACAAGCTGCAGTACAGATAATCTGCAGTTTAAAAACGCTGATTATTTGGGGGGGAGAAAAAAGAAAGAGTCTCTAGATGATGATCCCTGTGTTCAGATAACCTTCAGAGAGCAGAGAGCAGGAGCGGGTCAGGGAGGAGGAGGAGGAAGGAGAGGGGCTGTGGGGTGAGGCAGAACCCGGGGAGTGGGAGCTGGGTGTGAGCTCCCCCGTGTCACCCGCCGACAGTGTCCCGGTGCTGCGGCTGCCACGGGTGACCCTGAGTGCGGGGGTCACACCCCGCAGGTACTTCCCGGAGCACCCCAACCCTGCAGATACCTCAGTCCTTTCCTCCTTCCCTCTCGGAGCATCCCCACGCCGCAGATACCTCCCGGAGCATCCCCACCCCGCAGGTACCTCCTTTCTTCCCTCCCTCCCTCCCGGAGCATCCCTACCCCGCAGGAACCTCCCTCCTTCCCTCCCTCCCTCCCTCCCGGAGCATCCCCACCCCGCAGGTACCTCCCTCTCTCTCTCCCGGAGCACACACCTGGCCCAGGTGTCAGAGCGAGCTGCTGCAGTGTCTGCAGTGTGTGGAAGTGCTCTGGGGCACAAAGGAGGTGATGGGCACTGGGCAATGCCAGGCTGGAATCGGGACATTCCTTTATGTGTTTAAGCAAAACAGGAGCTACTCCTGGGAAAGAGGAGCTGTCTGTGCAGCTAATAAGCATGAGATGCTGATAGGTGATTGTACTCTGTGCAGAAAAACTAACAGTTAAAGGTAGAAAGAGGCGAGATCCTTGGGAGAGTACAAATTCTTGTACTTTTTGCAGTTTAGTGGAATCTTGGGCAACAATTTTTTTTAATTTTTCAGTGTTTGTGGTATATCCTTAAGCCCAGTGTTGTTTTTTCTTTAGGAGATGGAATGTTTCTTTAGGGAGTAGGAAATCAGAAACAGACGCTAATCCTACCTGGCTGAGAAGACCATTTCCGAATTAATTTTCTGTTTCTATAATCACCCCCACCTTTTGTTGCATGTTTTCTGTTGATAACTATAAATATTTCTACACAAACTCAGGCAGTATTTTAGCAAAAATGTAATATCTTGCTTTCTTAAAACAGCAGATTCTGGCAAAAGCCTTTTCCTCCTTGTCCTCTGAACTGTCAGCAACAAAGATTTAAGTACTTTCAGTGGAGGCTTAAATGACTGTCTTTCTATAAACATTGCAGCTACCCAGTTGTGTATATAATGTAAGACTTGCTGGTTCTTTGTAACAAAATCACAGACTATTTATTTTCCTCTTTTAAACAGAGCATTTTTAGACTGGCAATATAACTTCTTAATATACAAAACTCTTAGATTTATAGTAGTTTGTGATGTTCTTTTAGAAATCTTGTATAGACAACCGAACTGTAATTTTTAATAGAAGTGCTACTTATGGCATGTATTTTAAATGATTAAATTTTTCCTTCTGATGCTTTGAACTATTCTGTTTATTGTAGAGACCTTAGAGCTATTTCGCAATCCAACATTAAACCAAAATGGTTTGGATATCTGGATGAGTTTTCTGAGTTAAAAAAAAAAAATTAAAAATTCATACTTTAAAATTAAGGGATATTGCATAATCATTCATATGAATATTTTAAAAACTAATTTGTAAAATTTGAATTCTTCAAATGCAGACAATAACAAAGCAGCAAATTTGGAAAATGGCTGAAATTCAATTACAATTTTCGGAAGAGTTTGCCGTTAAATTAGCTAATGGTGACTGCATTGCCATCCAGAACTCCACTTTCTAAGTCTTAAATAAGACCAGCAATAAAGTAGTTATATAACATGTCATGTTAAGAAAAGGGGAGAAAGGGAGATACGCAGAAAATACTGCCTTCAGGAAATGAGTTAATGAATGAGCTTTATTTCTTAAACTATAATTTCTGAGATATTTTTGCAGTACCGAAAGCTTCTGCTCCCCATTAGAGAACTGTGATGTAGATAAAGATTTTTGCCCTTTTATGTTTCTTTATTCCTTTTCTTTAATTTTTTTTTTAAATTGAAACAACGGAAGGGTAAAATCCTTGCTTTTTTTCCCTGCAGTCTTTCAGTGTCACCCATACTGCTTGGCTGAGGGTTTTCTCGGGGCTGAGAGAGTTTTACTCCTGCAGTGGGCATGTGGGAAGCACACTGGGACAGTGCAAGTGATGCTGGGTGGGCAGCCAGTGTTTGCCCTGTGGTGCTCTTGTGCAGCTCGTCCAAATCAACCTGGTTTCCTGCCCTGCTGTGAAAGCCTGAGAGAGCTGACAAAGCTGAAACCACCAAGATCCAACTGAAATTGCATTAAATTAACAGAGGCCAAAGCAAACGTAATTGGGTAGGAATTTATTTTGTGGTGGGGTGTGTAGAGTGACTGCTGTAAACGTTTCCTGACACAGTACACTAGTAAGCTCTGGGGTTTTTAATTTGTTTTATTGTTATTTCATCAGATTTCAAGCACTGACTTTAATTTGTCTGGGGTCTGCCTCAGGGGTAGTGTATGTTTCTGTTTGATTGTGTGCAAAATCTTCAGCCAAAATAGTGCCATTGTTTCTAGAAGTGGTGTCATAAAAATATGAATTTGGGCCATGCAAAACTCCTGGAAGTGTTGTCTGTTAAAATCTGTGATAGCCTGGGACCAGGAACTTGATAATTATTTGAAGTTTGATGGATCTATGCTGTCCTTAAGGATTCAAACTCATTTGAGGCTTTATGGGGAAAAAAAAATACACTTTAAGGAGGAACAACTTGATGGGTAGCTCTCTATATTAATTTTGGGGTTTTGTTTGAATGATCTGACTGTAAAGATTTTTCTGTCATATAAATGATGTGGATGTTATGTGGGAACAAGCAGCATTTATAACAGGAGGAAAAAATTAAAATCAGATTATTTAATCAAAGCAGAAATTGCTGCATCCTGTACATTTTAGGAAATAAGAAGCTGTTGACACAGAAAGGAGAAAATGCAAGAGAATTGCATTCTTGTCAAGTTCCACTAATGCTTGAAATGGCATGCACAGTGTAATTATAAAACTGTGATGTTAATAGGAACCACAGCACTTCATCTTTATTACTTTTTATAATAGTAAATACACAAATGACCACTACATATGTAGTGATTCTATGGCTGCAAGAAGCATATTTTTAAAGTCAACTGAAATGTTGGTAGACAAGAAGTTATTTTTAAACTTCACTAAGTTCTGTTTTCCCATTGTTTAGAAATACCCAAGGGAAAAGGCTGTATATAATGGATTAACAGTTTATATATTTTCCTGTCCACAGCTGAAAAATAAGATTAATAATGTAGTGGCAAGTTCTAGACTTCACAGGCTTTCATCTGTAGTGATTGTCAGAATTTTTCAAGTATTTCTAACCTCTCTAACATGTTTTTCCTTTATAGAATTGTGGATGCTTTTAGCCAAAATGTATTACTTACTGGTATAATTTGTGACTGGGCTTAATAAGCTGACAATTTATTAAGATAAATCATGAAAATATTATAGTCAGATATCCAGATGTCAAACAGTTAAAATTGTTGTAATGGGTTTGTTAGAGCTGTGGGCCATTCTTCAGCCTGGTAACTATAATTTTTATGCAGTGACTGTTTTGAAAACTTTCTGCCTTTCAGCCTTGCTTGCTTTTATTCCCTCCCTTTCCTCCAGCTCAGAGTCTCACCAACCAAAAAAACCCTAAAAGAGAGCCTATGCTTCGGCTGGATTGCTCTTTGTCAGGAACGCAGGGAATTAGAATACTATTCAGTTCTTTAAACAAATTCAGAAGTTTTTCCAAGGTCAAGCTCAGAGAGAGAAGAGCTTTAATAACATTATTGGACTTCATTTGTCTTAAACCATTTGTGCCTGTTCCCACTGACCTCTTTAGAAGCCGCCCTGGGCTGTGGGTGTGAAGGGGCTGCTCTCACCTCTCTTCTAGCCCACATTTTCCCTGTTTTCCACTTGGGTGTTGCAGCGCCGTCCACAGGCACCCGTGTAGGAGCCAGTGCTGAGTTGCAGAGGGAAATCCCAGCTCACCCCGACATGGTGAACCTGGAGTTTGTGGGACTGGGTGGTTCTCTAAGGCTGAGACCATGTTAAATTTTTATAATGCAATAATTGTGGAGCAAATATGATGCTTTCCCTCTTCATTCCTTGTTTTGAATGCCTCTCTTCAGAGTATTTGAGCATTTTGTGGAAGACCTTTTTGGTTGGCTGGAAAAGGCGGGACAACATCTCTTTCTATAAATGGAATAATAATTGCACTGTGCGCTGGCCAGCAGACACCAACATCTGGATCCTGGTTATCAGTTATCTTTTAATCATGAGTGTGTAAAATGTCTTTCTTCTCAGCTGCTCTTTGCCAGAGCCAAGGCAGTCAGGAGAATAGAGTTACTGACCTTGTATTCCTTGCCTGGAAAGTCAGGAGAGATCCAGAGGAACAAGGAGTGGTAGCAGATTAGGATGGCATTTTAAGTGCACAAATGTTCCCTTAAGAAACTAAAAATTCACCTCTTTTTTGCTCTTTGAGATTTTGGAATAAGTAAAGAATAAGGAAATCTTGGAGCATATTTTACATGTTGAGAAGAAACACACCTTGTGTTAGTAAAAGGGGCAGCGTAGATGGTGGAAGTAAGCCAAATCCTCCTGTTGGGTACAGAGTGGGGAACACACAAGTTCTGCTCCATCCCCAGGGGTGAGCATGGCTTTGTCCCTGCTCTGTGACACTCCAAAGTGCTGCCTTTGCTGAAATGAAAAAGGTGCTGCTGATGACTTTTGGGTATCTTTAAAATGGAGTATGAGCGTGTATTTGAAAGATGTAGAGTTGGCTGGAGTGCAACAGATTCTTTGTATTGATTTGAGGAGAAAATGAATCTTTGTCTAAAGAGTAAGAGAGAGAGAACTGGTAGTTCTGTAACCTAGCCTTGAGGCACAGAGGATTTGAAACCTTGTAAAAATCAATCTCTAATTAGTACAGGAATTTTGGTTGGAATATGATCTGAATGCATACCCATATTGGAATTTCCAGTTCAGTATTTTTGGGCTTCCTTTTTCAGTAGCAGAGGTTTTCTTTTACCCTCTGTGTATCACTGTAACTAAATAGTTCTTAAGCCATTGTCAGTAATGTACCAGTTCTTTAAAAATATGTTGATTTAGTGCAGCCTAATTTAATAGAAAAGGATGGGTTATTTTCACACAAGGAGTTTAGCTGCTAGCACTTAAAAAATAGCTTTATAGGCCTGTCTTTTCAAAGTGTGACCTTTATCTTCCTAATCTTAAGGGAAAAGGAGGTTGGAAAAGCAGAGCTGAGTTCTGCAGCTATGATAAACACACATTTATCAAGTGCAGTCTGCCTACATGCTGGGTTGTGGAAGTCCATGGCATCATATTTCTGGTGAATAGAGCCCTTAGTTAGGGCTCTATCCCACAGAAAATATTTGAAGTTTTTCAGTCTATACAACCCTAAAAGATGCAGTTTTCAGCTTTGCAGGAGGCCTACCAGTGTAAAGGGAAAGTGGCCTGCTGTGAAAATGGGAAGCCAATTCAAGCAATGTCATCTCATGTCTGGTGTGACACACTCGAGCTCTGTCAGCAGAACAGTCACCAAAACACTGTCACCTCTTCCCTTTGGAAGAT
Organism: Cyanoderma ruficeps; assembly: GCA_008694505.1. NCBI lineage: Eukaryota > Metazoa > Chordata > Aves > Passeriformes > Timaliidae > Cyanoderma > Cyanoderma ruficeps. The sequence continues at coordinate 9,845,230 of VZDJ01000155.1, read as the reverse complement.
GCTTGGATCTCTCAGGGCTCCTGTGCCGGATTAACCAGGTATAAAGTTCCTAATGTGGGCAGGGACAGTAAAGGAAGGACTCTGTGGTTATAAAAAGGAAAGAAACCCAAATAGACAAGAGTATTCTGAAAGATGAGAGGGAATCCTTGGGAAAGGAAAACGAAAACTGGAAAGTGAGGCTGGAGAAAATGAACACCCGAAAATGAACAGAAATGCTATGGGAAGTAGATGGAGAGGAGGGATAAAACTGGAGTGTATGGAATAAGCAGTGCACCACACATGAGAAACAACAAACCAAGGATTTGGAAGTTGCTGAAGGAAAAAAATCTGAAAATTTCTGTCTCTGCTTTGACTGGGGGGAGACCTCAAGCTCTGTATCCTTTGAATACTGCAGAGCACACACTTTTTCTGAATATGTGCCATGGGTAACCTTTATTCCTCTTTGCGGACTGGCGGCTATGGAGATACATTTAAAAACAGATCAAAACTTCAGGAAATGTGGCTGCTTTTTAATTTCTTTTTTAGTTCTAAATCTGCTTGCATAGCAAACTGGTAGAATAAATTCTTCACTGTGGAGATAAAAATGTCACTGAGGGATCAAAACAATTTTTCAAGCTGAAGAGATGAGTTATCTGGTAAGAGAAGTATTTTCAAAAAAGTTCAAATAAATTTAATTAGTAGTGTGCTGTGGTCTGATGGGGGAAGGATTGAAGTGAATTTAGTGTGCTCACGAGTCTGTTACCAGAAATGCAGCAGCACTGCAAAAATGAGATCGCGGAATGATTTAATGTGAACAGAGCTTTAAAAAGAATTATAACCATCTGATGTATCATTATGAATGTCACCAAGAATTAGAGACCTGAGTAATGCCTACTGTCTCCTGCCCTTTATCATACTGCTTGCTGCTAATTTAGTTGTGTTTCAAAAAAGAGAGCAGCCCAAGGACAGACAGAGAATGGGATTTTGCAGGAGCTGGTCTATGGAAGTGCTTTTTGAGGTGGTACCTCTTTTGTGCTTGCAGGTATAAAAACATTTGGATTTGGGTGACTTTGCAAGGCTTGAATTTTCTCTTTCCCCGAACTGCAATCCAGAGGTCACTTATTTTAGTTTGTTACATGGGCAGCACTCTTAGAGTGAGTTAAAAAGTGGGTTTATGGTTGAGGAAGATTACACATTGGTGTCTATGGCTGAGTGTTTTTACTAACTGAACTGCTCAGGCTGAAGACTTTTGCTTATGTGTTTGCACAGCCCCGAGCAGAATGAGCTCTGGCATAGGGCTGGGGTCCTTAGGTCCTATCACAGAATGACTGATGCAGCAGTAATGAATAATAGTAAGTAAGGTAGTAATATTGATTGGCTTCCCTGGGAGATCCTAACTCCTCTTCTGTGGACATATATTCTGGAATTTCTTTGGCATCAGCCTGAAAATGAAATACTTCTGTTTGCCTGAAGGAGTTTTTTCAGTTCTTTACAACACATAAGGCTGAGATCCTCTTGAGGCTACACACACAGACAAGTGTTTTTAAGAGCTGCCTTTGGAAGTCAACAATACTGCCTAAATTACCACTAAACGGATTAGAAATCTGAACCTACATATTTAAATCAGTGCAAAACATTTTCTGTACCTTTTGTGTTTGCATTTTATTTTTCTCTAAGACCTTTGAGGTTGTCTACTGTCCCAGACAGAGTGAGGCACTTCACTTGCAAGAGGAGCAGTATCTTTTATTGATACAGTGAGTCAACAAAGTTCAATGGTACGTGACAGTGGTTTAACAAGATTTGATGGCAAGGTACACTTGATTATTCAGTGCTTAGAGAACTGCATAAATCAGATGTGTCAGGGAGACCCTCCCATTGAGTTGTGAGCTTCAGACTCCTCCTGTGCAGAGAAGTCCAGGTGCAGCTGGATCCAGTCTTAGGCAAAGACTTAGGCACGTCTCAAGGATTACGTGAGCACAACTCATGTCAGATAAAAAAATATTAGTGAAGCTTAGCAGGCTCTTACCCACTCACTGAGGATCTGCTGCAGGAAGGAATCTCAGCCTGGAGGAGTAACCTTGGGAGATGTCCTTGCTCAAGGGGAGAGCCTGGCATGCAGGAGAGGCCCTTGGGCCCTGGGCTGGCCACTCTTTATAGAGTGAGATAACTGACTTAAAGTCATATTTACATACTAGCAAAACCTCTGGGTTGCTTCTCCAGACAGCCTATTGCTACTGAGTTTCCATTCATTTCCCAGAAGTCCAACCAAGGGTGTCTGCAGCCATCAGGACACTCTCTGGTGGTTATTGCTGAAGTGGGGGCACAGAGGGGGGAACACACGGCCACATCTGCTTCACATTATTACTTTAGCTTCATCAGTTATAAAAGTATATGTTAAATTGAGCCCCAAAGCGATTTGCCTTTGCATTTTAGCATAAGACTTTATTCAGTTCAGCCTTGAAAAATCAATTAGAAAAGGCAACACAACAGGTAGGAGTTTGAAATCCAGTTTCTGCTGATTAAGACAGCCACATGGCTGAGCATATGCAACCTGCAGGTTAAGTTGTATATTATTTAATGTGAATCTCTCTGACTGCTGTTTTCCTCAGTTTTTCTATCACACACCATTAAAAAAATTGAAGGAGCTTTAGGAGCTAACAGCTAGTGCATTTGTGAGAGGCTACCGAAAGTGTCTTGACCTGCATGGGGATGGCCATACTATGCCACTCCTGCAGGCCACTGCACTCATCTTCCCACAGCCTGGTCAGGATGGGCAGAGGGAGCGAGAGGAACTGCTCTGTGGGCTGGTGTAGGCAAACTGCACCTCCTCCTAGAGCCAGGCTGGTGTTGGTGGTGCCACTGGTAAAGGAAATGTTGAAAACAAATAGTGATGCAAAATGACATGCAACAGATTCTTGTTTACACAGTGAGAATTGTGAATTTAATCCTCTGTTTCTGTTTTCTTCCTTTTCATCTGTGGTGGTATCATCAGTTGGCCCATGGTTTCTTTCTAGAGCATCTCCTTTGTTTGTGTTCTTGTAGTTTGAAATTCACATCTACAGTATCCAGAATTTGTTGGGTTTTTTGTTTGGTCGGTTTTTAATACGTTAATATACTGCTCAAAGTACATGAGTGGGAATGTGGGTATTTTGCAGAACATTCATTGTTTTTTATATAATCTGTTTCCAGGTCTGATGCTATTTTGGTTCTACCATTTTGGCCTCTGAGCTGGGCATAACTGCAGGAGCTCATTGGTCTAAATTTCCAGGATTGCCTACGCATTAAAAAATAAAAAAAATCTGCCATAAGTGATATACTCTAGTACCCTGAAACTGGTGTTTTTTTATTGAGAAACCTCTTTTGTTAGCAATTCTGACATCCCTTAGCACTTTGTTTGCTACACAGGATATTGAGACATAACTGTTCTTTTATGCACTTATGCATTCATATGCAAATAGTTTATTTATTTTCTATTCATTCACCCTTTCTAACACATCAGTTGCTGAGTATATTGCCTTCCCTCTGGGGGAAGGAGGATGTCAGGATACATTTCTTACCAGGACTTTTGTGAATGAACAACATGAAGCTTCTCAGAAACAGCCCAGGACTGCAGTGGCTGCTGTGTCTAATGGAGTCTTGGTTGCTTTTCTACCTGTACACTCATTTTGTCTTTGAAAACTCCATTAGCAATTACCTCTTAAATATTGCTTGTTCCACACCTCATTCAGATGAACAAACCCATTCAACCAGTGGAGGAAGAACATTGCTAAGTATTGCTCCAGAGGAACTGAGGCAGGGGTGGCTCTTGGCCATGTCTGTGTGTTTGCCACAGAAACTGTACACAGAAGGTAAAAAACCTGAAAATGTTTCTTACTAGGGAAGGTCCCTGCTTCAGCTGCTGCTGTAGCTTTTGTTCTTTGAATGGCAAGGTGTAGAGGCAGAGGGATGCTTTTGTCATTCTGTAAAGCTTCCAGTACTTTTTGTGATTTGCCTCATCAAACCATTCGGGTGTTTACTGAAGGGGCATAACTTAGAAGAAATGTGTTCTGAACATGAGTATTGATATAAAATATGAATGAGTGGTTTCTTTTAAAAAAAAAAGGTTTGAATGTAAGACTTCATGTTTCAGCTGCAGGTCACCTGCTTACATGTGCACTGTGAGAGGGTTTGAGATGGTGGTTGGAGCTGTACTTTTGGTTTAAGTCAGTAAATGTTCTCAGGACTTTTGTCTTTGTGCACAAAATGTCCTGCTTGGTAATGATGCATGTACTGTGAGCTGAGTCAGAGCCATATGAAGTAAAATGTTTGATTTGGGGCCTATAAGAAAACAAAGAGTAAATAAAAATACAATGTCTTTTATGCTCCCTTTTAACAAAAGAGATTGCCCAGCCTCAGGGGTAAATTATTTTTGAGTTTTCCCTAGCATGACATAATAGTAAATTAAGGCTCCTTGGTGTGCTGAGGCCACTTTAGCAGCTCCTATCCTCATCCTAAACGTGAGCAAATTGCAGTTGGTTGGGTGATTCCTCAGTTGCATCTGAATTGCAGAGAATTTTCTGTAAACAGGTTCCAGAAAGTGGCACAGAGATTGCTGTTAAATTCTCCTGTTAATTCTGTCTCTGCACTGACCAAGGACCCAAGGATGGGAGTTAAACATCTCCATGATTTTATGCCAACCAGGAAGAATTTCACTTTTGCTGGCTCAAACTACTTGATGTGTTTTTGTGCTTTGAAAACCTAAAAGCTTTGATATGGTGCATACTATGAACTGATGCCAAGCTGTGACTAAACAATCTCATTAAAAAATGCAAGGTAACTGAAGCAAATATTTCCTTTGAAGAGACAGTATCAGTTAAGTACTCATTTCCTCTTTAAAGCCTGACATTAAAGGGGCAAAGACAGGTGGGCTAATAAGAACAAGATAAAGCTTGTTGTGCTAGTTTACCAGCTAATTTGGCAAAAAAGCAGGGTCTTGTTTCGTGCAGTTTTAAGAGCTTGTATCACTTGCATTTGTTGTATGAGGGATCAATTGTCTAAATATCTGGTGTAATTGTGAAATGCTTTTGTGTGCACTTGTAACTTGATATATTTACATATTTTCCACAAGATTCCATATCACTAAGATAAGATCTCACCTACACATTACCCATAATCTCTGATGCTAATTCTGAGCCTCTGCATAAGCTTCTTTAACCACAGCAAACCCAAACCAAATGCAGGAATGTTTGCTGTGGCACTGCTGGAACTCACTGGAACCCGGTCAATGGTAGCTCCATAGTGAGCTCTTCCACAGGCTGTAGCAGCTGAGATCCAAAACACTCAACTTACATGACTCTGTCATGCATTTCCAAAATAATTAAATCATACATTTTTTGTTAAATCAGTGTACAGGATGAGGTAATCTTTCTTAGCATTACGTTCTGGTTGGTGGATTGCCCCAAGAGGAGGGTGTTCTTTGAACACTGAAGTAGAACACCCTGTATTCTTGGGTGGTTTGGTTGTTTCCTGTAGGGATCTGGACTCATGATACCTGCTGCCAGCCATCCCACACACATTTGGGCAGGGGGCACCTCCTCTGCCGCGTAATGTGTGTCCACTCCTTGCTTTGGAGAGCAATGAAATAGGTGCAGGACCCCAGAGCAGCTGATGTGGCTGTATTTTTATGGGAGTCATGGTAAAGTGAGCAGAACTATTTGCCACACAGGCACAGAATATCATAGGCATGAGCACGTTTGGTGATGAACTGCTATTCACTGTTACATAGTTTGTCCCTCAAGTCTTTCTAAGAGACAGAAAGCAAGAATTTTCTTTGCTTTCTTAACCTTTTGAACCTCATTGAACACCACCATGTAGAAGCCAGGAAAGCAAATTCCTATGGCTGAACTCTCATAGATGTATTTTATGTATCAGAGCATCTCACACCATTTTGCCCACAGATGTGACAAGAATATAATTGCACTAAGTGCTAAAGATATGTACATCAGTGTAAAGGCTAAAGCCCAGGCCTGGAGAGATTCCCACTAGTTTCAGCCAGCACTGGATAAGGCCCTAAGAAAACACGTAAGACATTTTACAGAAGAGACTAAGTTTTTTTGGCACACTGCTTGCCTTCCAACCTCTTTCCATGCCCTAAAAATATATAGATATTATGATCCTGAAATACAAATGTGTGCTATCAGAGTCTGTACCCCAGACTGAGCAGCACATACCAAGATACTGGGCAGATTAGCTCTGTTGACACAAAGTATTTTGCATCACTTTAAAAAACACAGAAAAAGCCCATTGCTGTTCTAGAAACTTCGTAAACTGAATGTATAGATTCCTGGCTGCTCTTGTGGGACTTTCAGCACCCTGTTGTGAGTCATAACATTGAAGTCTGGAAGGAAAGAACATCTTGTAAATTGTTTCAGAATTGTCTTTCACCTCCTATTCTAATGGGCTCTCAAGCTTTTCTCTGGGTCAAGATGCATTTAATTATAAAAGATGGGAACATGAGGGATTACAAGACATCCGTGACTTTTTCCATGAGAAAATAATAATAATAAACTTTCAGTAATTTAAGGATAAGTTCAAACTTCCCTCTGGAGACTTGTACATGCATTTGCAAATGAGAGAGTTCTGATGTCTGTTAAGAAAAAAAATAAATATCTCACAACAGGAAAGGATTTGTTTGGAAGAATCTCTCCTCCACAGCTGAGACTTTTAATCACTGTCTGCACTAGAGAAGCTTTATGCTGCGTTCCCAGCCTTGCAGACACCCTCTCCTGCCCTCAGTGGGGAGGGAGAGTGAGGTGCACACATTTCCTCTGGCCCCTTTGCATGCCAGCCTGGCAGGGTCTGGTTCTGTCCCCAGCAGAGCCCACTGGCAGCTTTCCATTTTCTTCATGAAGGTCTGGATTCCTGGTAAAACAGTGGAGAAGAAACACCAGGACTATAAAGCCACATTCCAGATGTCCTGGCTTTTAATCTCAAGAGGTGCATTAGTGCCTCCCAGGGAGAGGGGAAAAGGGAGCCTTGTGAGGTGCAAGGGGAACCTCCAGTGTCTTTGGTAGTTAGATCATGTCAGAAGGTTGTACAGGTAACTGCTAAGCTGATGACTGTATTCTTCTAGCAGCACCTTTAAAAAAAAAATTCTGGACTACAAAATGTTTTAAGGTTTCCTCCCTCCCTACCCTCATTCTCTTCCATTTTCCTGGGCTGCACTGGGGCAGAAAGCAGCATTGTCTGGCTCATGCACCCTGCCTTGCTGTTTCCTCTCAGTCAGTGGCAGGTCCTGCCTCTTGCCCTCCCGTGCACCTGCATCCTTAGCTCTGGGCAGGGGCCTCTCCTACTGCAGGGAACCTTTCCAGGGAGCAGCAGGACCATGGGGAGGATGACTGGGGCAGCCTGCACAATACCCACTGAGGCCTGACAGCACGGAGCCCTTCCCACACAGCCCGGGGCACTGCAGCCTTCAATTTGTGCAAAAGGTGAGAGCACTTCCCAGGAAAGCTTTGTCCTGTCCCTGGTGGACAAGGCAAGTGGGTAGTTAAGGCCCTGACACTGTCATCTGCTTTATTTTTTTTTTTCCCCATCAGCTTTCTGAACGTTCTCTCTGGGCATAAGTGGCCCTTTAATGGAATTGTTTTTTCCTGTATCTCATCACAAGTCCTGCACATTTATCCTCGTGTTTGGAAAAAATTCTAAATATTCACATGAGCTTAAGCATAATTTATTTTCTTTTGTAGCTTAATAAAACCTTGGGTTTCATTCCATCTAGCTATCTTCAGGGATTTACAAAAGGCCAGTGGGGCTGAAACGCAGGACTGAACTAAGGATAAAGGAAAACAAACAACTGTATGAATACCTAGAATTTGCTCAGAATGCAGTGATGCAGCTCCAGTGCTGCTTTTTTTAAAAAGATGGTAAATTATTAATGCTTCTAGGAGGAAATAAATACAGTAGTGGTTCTGCAATGTCTGGCTTGCTCTAAAAGGTAATGTGTTTATGCAGCTTTCTTCCCTAGTCCTGTTGAGCTGTGCTGAGTCCCCCCAGGACACAGCTCTGACACACGGGTTGGCAGTTTCCTTGTTTTGCAGGAACGTCACTGGTGTGGGGCACAAGAGAAATAATTCTGTAAGCAGCCATCCTTCCTTGGCAGTGGAGGGTCTGTGTCTCGTGCAGGAGAATCTCTTACCTGGTAAAAATTTACAACAAAACAAATGCATTTGCTTCTGACCCAGCCTGGACGTGGGTGAGTGTGGGTGGAGTGTGTGCTCTGTGCATTGAGGCTCTAGAGGCACTGATTTTATCCTGGCAATGACAGACTTTGGGCTCATAGAAAGCTTTTTTGATTTTTTAATTTCTTTGAGACTACCAGCTTCTCTTCATGTGGATCACAGATGTTTATTTGGCAAAGTGAAAAAAATGATGCAGAAGGAAGAGTTTCTTAAAAGTTACTGTCCTGCTACAATATTTTGGTTCCCATATTNGTTCCCAAATTTCATGCCAAAAAAAAAAAAGAAAAAAAAAAGAGAAAAGTGAGAAAAGTGTCAAAAACTCAAGGTTAGTTTTCAACATTTACATAACAGACATCTAAAAATATTCTACAAAGGTGCCTATGTCACTAACTCCCTAGAATTCACAGTTCTGTAGGAATATGATGGCAGTGATTATTTCAGACTGCCACTGTTTTCTTTTTTATTTTTTCAAATGTATGATGGTTGTGACTTTACCATAATTTCTGCACTTCTTTTGGAAGGTAATTTGCAGAATAAGGCAGGAAAAGGGAATTTGCTGTTTTGCTGTTTCTGGCCTCAGTGAACGATGATGAAATGAAAATTAATATATTTAAGTTCCTTAACATCCCTGAAGAATCAGGCATATTTCATAAGCAATAGAACTGAATTTAAAAGCAGTATAATATTAGGGGACCTTTTTCAATTTTGAAGACTCACGTTTATAAGGAAGTGAGGCACCATGACTAGAAATACTTTGACATCCTACTTGCATGTATTTCAGTATAGTTTTACCCTGAAAATTTTGTTGCCATATCAGATATTTTGCTAAATGCAAACAAATATTAGTAAGTGGTTGTGAGTTATGGAGGGTTTGCTTCTAATTTAAATCCATACCATGCAGTAGAAGTTTCATGAGCCCAGAGGGAGTGCATTTGTGTGCCCCCCTCTTCATGCTGTAGGAGATTTTCCACTCTGTTAGCCCTTAGAATCATTTTAGATACCTGGGACAAATCTATTTTGTTTAAAATACTCCTTATATCAGGCAAAGATGGTTAAACCCAAATTTATTTAGTTTTAAAAATTATCAATCACCTTTTTAGTAAACGAGTAATACTGCATTCCTCAAACTGGAGACATGCTTGGATTTCTCTTAAAGCAGACGAATCAGTACAGTAAAAACATCGGACCATAATTATGTTTTGCATTTTGAAACAGTCTTTACTGAGACGTTTACTATAAACATGGCAAACGAGACGTATTCACTTTAAAACTCCTTCCATTGTGTTTATCAAATAGCTGTTACAGTACTTTCAATGCTGTATTGAGTTGGAAAAAATCTGAAGCTGCTTTGTGTATTTTCCCTCAAGGTTAAAGGTTTGAATCATGGGATAATGTGTGATATCTCTAGGGCTCCTTGAAACAGTTCAAGAACATGCACAAAGGACTGTGGTTTATGCTATATTTGCACAGAATTTAACATCATGTTCCTTTGGCTTAAAAACAAAGATGAAGATACTGGGAAAATGTCCCCTCCTTCAACACCATGATATTTTACAGAAAAACCCGTAACTGTTTTGTGAGGTGCAAAAAAGTAGTCATGCACTATTTTTCTCTGTTGTGATTTTTCTTTTAAAACTTCCCTATCAATGAGGAATGAAAAGAAGTGCACTTTGAAAAGAAAATTCCCCTTTTCAATTAGAATGTGATTCTTAAACAAGTTATTTATGGTTTGCTTTTGGTATGGCAAATTACAATATTTGAGCTCAAAATCTCACATTTAAAAAGTATTTGTTAAAAATTTCGTTCACTTAAGAGAAAAGCTGTCAAAAATTAAAACCTTGGTATGTATTTGTAAAATTCATCTTGGTTTTTCAGCTGACAAGTCCCAAGAAATGCTAGTGAGCTCTTGGGTGAGACTTGTATTCTCTCTGATTAATGAGGATTTCCTGTTAGCTGCTGGGCAGCAGCTATATGAGCCAGCCAGTGTTCCCAGTAGGAAGAGAGTTAAACTCGTGCTCTCTGGCTCTACAATGGCATTTTACCCTCTGCCCAAAGCTGGTGCAGCTGCAGAGTGACCATGATTTACTCTGCAGCCACTTCCAGTCATTCCAGGTCAGACAGGACACAGCACACAGGTGTGTTTCTGCGCACTGGCTTTATGGGCAGCTGTAATCCCTCACAAAAACCCCCCAAAGTTAGATTTGTAAGAAAAGAGCTTTTCTTGAGTTCTAGGACCATGTAATTAGCTGAGGGAAGTCATCACTGTTCTTGTGTCCCCTCCTAGTTTCCTCTGTTTATTCTTACTTCAACATTTGCCATCAGTGCCTTTATACTTTCTGAGTTATTGTCTCTGAATGTTCTCTGTATGTGTAAATATGCCAGTCCTACAGCTCTTGGGTACTCCTGTATCCAGACACCTCCTGGTTTTTAATGTATTTCTCCTCTGCACCACCCACGGAGCTATTGCTCAGGCGTGCAGGGAATAAACAACTCCACTGGGGTCACACAAAAACTCTGTGCTAGACCAGGAACTTGAACCCTGCCTTCCTCAACTGCCTGTCAACTCTTTTTCTTACTTTTTTTTGTGCTCACTTTTCTTACCACAAAAATCAAACATGCTCCACTTCACGCTTGCTTAGTTGTTGTCATGGGCTGTGTGTCACATACGGGGCTGAGGTCCGTTTTGTACTCCTGGTGTCTGTGGGACACCTTTATGTGACAGTCAACACTTTGGAAGCTGAAGGGGCAGCAGGGCCAGGACAGCCAGGTTCTGCCCAGGGCCTGGTTGCCCTCACCTCCTTCTGGTGCTTCAAGCCTGTGGTGTGATGTTAGCAGTGCCCATGTTCCCATCTGGCTGGGGACAAGGTGTGTTTCAGCACGGGTGGCAGGTTGTGTATATGTATCTCTGTATTTGCTGACTCTGTGAAGTTTGTCCACAAGCCAAGGGCTGACAGTCTGTCGAGTGAGCAGTGAAGGGGTGGAGGTTCCTCTTTCATTTTTCGTTGTTCAACCTCTGGACATGTGTGAGGCTGTTTCCATCTATTCTCTGTTGTGCACAAACAGTGTGGTATTTTATAACTAGAAAAGAAAGCAAATGTGGACATCTGTCTTCCCAATGTATACAATTTGATATCCGTTTATCTTTTACTTGAGTGAAAGATGAAGTGCTGATTTTGATTACTGTCATCTTTATAGAATATTGTCTCTGAGTGTATTTTCAGAGTCTTTATTGTGCATGTGTGACACCTTGGCAGTACTTACTGATCCCTCATTTTGTAGCCTTACTCAAATACTGCCTGAGTTTCTTTCTGGATATAATCAGAGGATTTGTAGAAGCTTGATACTGATGCGGTCTCTACGTGAACGATCACATGGAATCAATTATGATTCATTCTTTTAGAGGGGTGTTTGGAGATGCCACATTACATCCTATTCATACATTGCAGCAAGTTCCTCAGACAGCTGTGTTATGCTTATTACCTTGCACATTTTACCTTGCTGGGCATCATCTTTGTTGGTTCTGTTGGGGTGGAAGTTGGTCATAGGGTTTTGGTCTCAGCTTTGACCATTCTCCTGTTGGACCTGTCTTTTCAGCAGTTTACATGAATTTTAAAAGGGGCAACAATGCTTTGGATGTTTTACCAAAATCAGCACTGCTCCTTGAATGAAATAAAGCGCAAAGTAAAAAGGCCATATGTATCTTTGGAGGTGAAAGCCTTCCTTGGTGAACTGTCCTCACTCGATCAACTGTGCTCAAACAAGTGCAGGTTTAGACAGCTGGAAATGTCCCTGGTGAAGCACAGAGCTTGCCTTTTATTAACTTCTGCAGCTTCAGTTTTCAACTGTGCCTTCAGAAAAAGGGAAGATGTACAAATGAAATCATAGTCTGGTTGCTGAAGAAAGACAATAGAGTGAGCTTCCAGAATAAGTATCATTCTTTGTGACTGATGAATCTTGCTCAAGTAATTTTCCATTGTTTTGGCATTCTGTGGTCACTGCATAAAAAAGAGCATCAGATTTTTTAACATTGTCAAGCAAAAAAACCCAAACTTTAGTGTTAAAAATCAAAAATAAGGAGCTACTTTTACACTGAAGCTATTAAAGTATATTCTTTATTTCTCCTGTGATATGATCACCTAAAGTGATAGGGGAAGGGTTAGGAAGGGGAGCTGTCTTGTAGGTCCATCTAGAGCTGTGCCATTTCCACCTGAGCAAAAAAATAAAAGTACAGTCATGGTGACTAATAAATGTATGAGATGCACACCTCTGATTCGCTTACAGTTAAGTAAAATCTCCACACACACAATTTCTTCCTGTAACTGTGTAAGTACATTAGTAACTGCCTTTATGGAGTATCTTCTATTTTTAATTTTGAGCTGCTTCTGTGTTCTAATGTAAAACCTGAACTCCCACTTGGATTCAATACATATATCTTCAAGAAAATCCTACAGCACGGTGGTTATTTGTTCCAACCTTTTCTTCGCTGTGAAGACATGCTGAAATTATGTTCAGGATGGGATTCTTGTGTTGAAGCGATTAGAAGTTAATGTAGGGAGAGGCAAAATCCAGCCATGAAGAAATACTTTAGGGGACAATCTGAGTATTGGTGGTTAATGAGTAAAGAGCAGAAATAAGAAAAAAGGTCTTGCATAAACTGGCTGAAGGGAAGTGAAAAGCTACTCTGGAAGGGAAGGTAGAAAGCTGAGAAAATATTAGTGGGGACAATGGTATGGGAGGAGCGGTGGGGAGCAAAGATGTAGATGGTGTGAAAAACATCTACAGTACTCACAGTACTGTAAGTGAGGAAGAGGCTTCTTTAGTTAGCAGCAGTTACAGGAAACCACTGGAGAAATCCAGAGATTTTCATTTAGGGTGGAGTAAAAAGTCTAGAGGCTGGGAAGCTGGACAAATAAAAGCTGAACAGTCAAGATGGTGAACCAGTAACAAAGAGTTTAGTGGTAAGGAAAGTGCACAGCTTGGACCTGCTGAAGAGGAGAAACACAGAACATATGCAGAGAGTGAATTTATTGTCTAGTTTTGTAGATTGTTTGTAAAACTGAAATGGTAAACAACAGTAAGTTTTGCTTTTAACTTCAAGGCAAAGATTTTTAAGCAGAGTCCTCCTGCCTTAAATAGTCAAAACAAGTTTTTCTATGTTTTAATCGACACTGCCCTTTTTAGATGAAATCCAGTAAATGTTCAGAAAGTAGAGTAAAACATGTATCAAAGAACTGTCTCTATGTTTGCTTCCTCATGGTATGGGTTGTTGCACAGGTCAGAAGTACATGGCATGTATAGTACCAGATTGATTTGCAAATGGTCAGCCTGGAAACTTGGCAGTGTAGTCAGTTGTTTCACTAAAACCAAGTGCAGAAACCAGCTCGTGTTCTTTCTCCTGTTGGCCAGAGGAGCTGGGACGTTTCCTGAAGGTGAAACACTTGAGCTTGGAGGGAGGAAAGAGCTCAAACTGCTAGTGAATGTCACAACCTGGAAGCAATAGAGAATACTGGGGGGGAAGGGGGAAGTGCATGTTGCAATAACAGCCAGTTGTAACATCTCAGAAAATGCTTACACAGATGACTTTGGAAAGGAGGGAGATGTCATGGTTCAAATGGCAGTACATTCACTGCTATTCCCAGAAAAAGCAGAGGGAGCTATATGAAAAAATACATCATATGAATATATTTTGAAAGGTATCTTGAGTTCAGTAACCTTACATAGCCCAGACAAAGAGTTTCTTCTGATTTCTGCATGGCTGAGAAAGACAGGTTCCTTAGAGCCCATAAGAAGGCAGGGTCAGCAGAGCCTCCTGCAACATTGTCATGGTTGGCTGAAATGGAAAGACACAGCTTCCTAAGGTTATTTTTGGGAACCTAGAATATTGTGGGGGTGTGACATGCTCTCCTGGAGCACTGAGCACCTCAGAGCCCTCACTGGCTTTAGTTGCTTAAACAGCAGCTATGAAGCACAAAGAGTATCCAAACCTTTAAAGTACAAAGAACAGAGAAAATGTTTGACTTGTGCTTTTTCCTCCAACTATGAGACTGTTTCCCAGAACTCACAAGTATTTTTAGTTAAGTTAGTTAAATACAATTTAAGCAAACCTATTACTTCTCATCTTAACACTGCTTTTTGGACTATGCCTGGGTGTAATATAGTGTAGGAGAAGAAAAGAAAGATATTTTCTTCTGCCTCTTGTTTTTTTTTTTAGTTTGTGACTCCATTTTATTTCTATACATATTTCTGTAAACTGATTTTTCCGCTTATTACTGTTGTCCCTTTGGTGGAAAGTTAGCGAGAATCCAAAGCATTTGGGAGAGTGTATGCATGGATAAATTAGGGTGGTAGCTAAAGTCATAGATTTTGAAATTTAGGCATGGTGCTTAAAGCCAAAGGTCTCTGTCTCCATCTGTTGGAATGAGAAGGGCATAGCCCCAGTGGCTACTTGTTTGGGCCCATCACATGGAAATTGTAATTTTATTTTATTGTTTTCTTCCACTATGTTCAGTTTAACCAACGTTAGCAACAGCAGTGACTGCTTTGCCATGGATGCTGAAGTTTGTCCTCACTTGAAAATAACAATTGTGGCAAGACCTCTTAAGGTGCTCAAACATAGACTCTGCCTCCTTAAAGACAGGCTGAAGTACTTGGAAATACTTGGGATATGAATTACTTGGGATCCAGTGCCAGTCAGAGTGATCACTGTCTGACTTCAGTAAGGAACAGACCTGGGCCTTGGAAATAGGAGAAGTTTCTGTCCTACTCCACCCAAACTACACACTGTATGCTACTACCAGGGGCTTGAGTGTGGAGAGGGCTGTGCAGCCTCCCCAGAGGCTCTCCTCAGAAGCTGATTGTTCACAATTTTCCTCCTCAGAGAGAGTTCCCTCTTGACCCTAGAGCACATTCTCTGGAGAGTTCTCTACCTCTGCCTGTCCTGGTTTGGGCAGCTCTGTGATTTGGACAAAATGTGTTTCTAAATGTTAAACTAATATGTGATTGCATTTTTCTGCTCTTATGACAAAGGGAGAATACTGCCTATAGATGTTGGGGTGAGTTCTTTTCTTCAATTAGTACTGATACAGTTACACCCATGTAAAAGGTAGAACGAGTGAGAGAAGCTCATTCAGTTTTCAGATATCCTTACATTGTATCCTGACATTCAAAATGGTCCAGTGGTAAAAAAGATTTTTGTAAATGCCTGAAAGCAAACATTGGAACCCCATGGTCTTTAGGGTCCCTTCAAACCTGAACCATTCTATGATTATTGGTTTAGGGATTAAAGGACAAGCTTTGACAGGTTGTTGAAATGCACATGAGCAACAGCTAGGATTTTCAGCAATACTCATCTTATGAATTCTCTTGGATGCTTTAAGAATTTATGAGTCACCTCTCTGTCTTTATGTGCTTAATAAACACCCATAAAGATTATGCCTGTATTTGTTCACTAAGAAAATCTCAGCCTTGTAAAGATTTAATTAGGAAGCTACCTTGATATGAACAGTGTAGTTCATCTAAGATCTAAGAATTTCAGTTTAGCAGGCTAAACACATCTTCTTTTGTTACCATTTTCTCAGAGTTTTCTCCTCTGTAAGAGAACTTCCTGCTGCCTGGCAGCAGATGTGCTGTGGCTCACAACTGGTCGAGTGGCCATTCCCAAGGCTTAAGGGGTGAGGAGTGTTTCTCTGATGCTAGTGCCTTATCTTGGACTTGCTAACTGCTGGGGAAGAGTCTGCCCTTTGAAATGGTAAAAGGTTTCAGCACTGGAACAATTACACAGTGCCTTCCATTTCTTTGTTGTGGGTGGTGCCTCATCCTATCTCAGCCTGAGTTTTAGAGTTCATCCAGCAGAATTTAGCTGGGTACTCACATACTTTGACTTTTAATGAACTTTAGAGTACATTTGACTTTGGAAAGGATAGTGTTCCCTTCGATGGGTGTTTGAAACTTCCTGGTTTAATGGGGTTTTAAGGTTAGGTTAATTAACCCACTTAAAGCATGTCCCTTCTAAGGGCGGCTTTTTTTCTGTTAGTAAATGCAGTCTAAGCAATCAGACTTACTATCAGTTTTTTCAAGAATAGAACACCTAAATTAAATACAATGTTTAAAAAAAAAACCCCATCACACAATCATCAATAAAGCCACCCCATCATTATCTGACACATTGAACAGTCCGATGCAAGGTTGCCAATAGCAGCTCTGAGATGGCAGGTTTAAAACAGATGACACATTTTCATGCACTGTATGAAAACCAGCTGGACTGGTTGACATTGCCCCAGCTCTTCTTCAGAACAGAGAATACTTTTTCTGGGCTGGTGATATTTTTATTCCTCATATAGATTACAAAACAAAACAAAGCAGTTGTTGCTTAGCTACCCCTCTGGAGTGATGGTCTCTCTCACCATTTTGCAACTCTCTAATCTCAGTGTTGCATTTTATGCTTGTTAGAATCTATTTTTACTGGCTGGTGTTTTATACAGACACTTCTGTAACTTTTTAATCTGCTGGAGTGGGATGGCTGGATACTGCTGTCTTAAAACTACAGAAAGGAGCATATCCGGGGAGTCTGGGAAAAGTCCCACAACCAGGAATCTTACAGCAGCACCAAAACAAGTTTGCTGTAGGTACAGAGATACTAATTCTGATGAAATCGCCCACTTAGGGTGAAAGGGTCTGTCTTTCTTTGCCATTACCACATGGCTCTGTGTTAAGAATAGATTCATTTTGGATGAGGATAAATGCCAGAAATCAAAATATCCAACTCCTCTTCTTCAAGACTTCCTCACTTCAAGAGTGAGAAGCTATAAATTGGCATTTTGGAGTCATGATACTAATTAGTGCAGAGTACAGCGAAATGTTTATGCAGTCAGAAATGAATCTGAAAAAATCTCTAAATTCTTTCTTTTGAAGGAAGCAAGACATGCCTAATGCTTATAGCTGTACCTTTACCATTTTGATGGAGCACTGGGGCATAAAGGAAGTCAGAAGTGCTGCTTAATGAAGAGAAAAATGTGGGTAAATACTGTGGATTCTGTTTGGACCAAAAGGAGGAAAGTATTTGGCCAAGCAGCATTAGATTTTGGTTACTTTTCATGAAGAAAGAGATCCCCAGGGCTTCTGCATGCAGAATCAGTCTGAGAATAGGTGTGTGCTTTGGCCACTGAGCTGTCTCTCTTTGCCTTCTGCCTTTTTCCCTCCGTGGCATCCCAAGCAACACTCAGCCATGCTTGCAGAAAGAGCCTGGTCTTAAAAAACAGCCCATTTCCCCTGTTAGTCAACAGATCTTGGCAAATTTCTGTCAACCTTGACAATGCTTAATTTACAGCCTTTAGCCACAATGCCACTTTCTGGCATTGTTAGAGGAATCAGAGTCTGTTCCCATAAAGCTTGTTACTTGACAGCATTTATGTTGCATGACTGGTATAGCAATGTCAGCAATTGGCAATTAGCTGTGTGTCTCTCCTGGCCTCCCTGCCATGTGCCCCCGGACTGTACACGTCTGTCTAAGCCTGACCTGCTTCCCTTTACAGTTTTCTTTCTCTATAATGCATTTTTTTGAGCTCACAGAGGGAAATGTGTGACTTGGATAACTAAACAGCTCAATGAAAGCTGTAGACTTTATATCATCAGTTTATAACTGGCTGTGCTGCACAGTCACCGTTCTCTCCAGGCCTGTTGATGTGTGATGGGCAGTGGGCTCAGAGCAGGGCTCAGAGCAGGGCTCAGCTCAGCTCTGCTGGTTACCCACCACCACCCTGCTGGGAGCCTTGGTGGAGAGGGCCACAGCCAAATACCTGAACACACGAGGTGAAGAAACAACACTCTCATCCATGGAACTGGCCCCTCCTGGGGAGGGCTGGGGCATTTTGGCAGGCTGTGCTCGGGACCTGGTGCTGCCAAACACTGTTTTGCACTTGACAGGAAAAGCCAAGCTCTACACTGGACACATGTGTGAGTACCCTGCTCCCTGCCAGTGTATGGAACGTCCCTGTCTTGTGGCTGCAGGGCATCCTCACCAGCTCCCAGGGTGGGTGTGACATTGCTGGAACCTCTTTGAACCCGATGGAATCTGTGTATAATTGGGTTGATTCCCTTTGACTCTGTTTTCACACATCAAAAAAGACCTGGTGAGGCTGGATGATCCAGCAGCTCTGTCTGGAAGGGACAGCTGAGTGGGTTCCAGGAGCAAGGGACCCCACACCCTGCTGGAGGGACAGGGACAGTGGTGGGTGAGTTGCTGCCTCCAAGTCCTGCTTGCCCCCGGCAGGAGAAGCACCAACTTGTCTCCCTTCCCCCAGCAGTCGAGATTTCGTGAATCAGAGCTATAGAGTAGAGTTGAGTCAGAGCCAAGGAAAGGCTCTGGCTCACATCCACCAGCTAAAAATGAGCAAAGCCTTTGAGCCTGACTGGAATCTCCCAAAAACAAACAAACAAACAAAAATCCTTCCCCAAATCCTTGTTGTCTTTTTACTTGATTTTGGTAAAGTCGTTCATTGCATTTTCATCTATTTCCCAGATTTTTCTCTTCTTTTTCTTCATGCCTGGTTATATAAATGTATCCCTGTACAGATGTATATTTTAGATGCTTTCAGTCAGTGCTGGAAAGTGTTCCTTTTTGTGGTGTTTTCATTGAGACAATCAGGGGCAAAGTTCTTGTGGCAGTGCCAGGTCTAATACCACAGGAAGAGCTGTGTCCGCTGGAAACACCACAGAGTACAGAACCCTCAGTATTTTCTGAAAACACAGAATGGTTTTGAAAGCATGTCAAATACTGCAAAGTCAGCTCAGATTATTATTTTGTCTCAAATTGTTTATTTGCCTTTGTTTTGTTTTTTAAAGGGGTGCTGGGGACCATGACTTACATTAAATCTAGTTTTGCTGATGCCATTCCAGTTATAAGTGCTGCTGGAAAGTAATGGAAATGCCATGATTGCATAATTTGCAATCCTTTAGAGATACACAGTTCAGTCAACAGCCAGGGAGCTGCTCTACCTGGAGGTTTTGTTGACAGTGTGTCTGTTTTTGCAATCTTCATACTACAGCAGCATTCAGAAATGTAGCTGTAGCCCTGATTTCTGCAGACTTATATCTCTGAATGAATCCTACTGAGATAAAGTGTGCTACTTGTGCAAAGTGCTCACATGAGCAAGATCCCAATCTGTAAAAAAACATACCATGAGAAAATAACATTATTGAGAGGAAAGTGAAGGGTAAATCTCTGCCAATAAATGAAGGCAGTTCTACCCAGTCATTGTCGTAGAATGACAACGTTTTTAATTTTTCTCCTCCACTATGACAAGTAGCTTAGGGAACACTAATTTGATCTTTTTATTCATCAGGGCTGTTCAAGAGCAGAAGCAAACTATTGAATAAATTGCTTCTTCCTAAAAATCTGTATCGCAAGAAGAGACTTTACAAATAAAGACTGGAATAAGCAAGCAAGCAAGTGTTGAATGCTGAGGGTTGGAAATTAGTCCTCATGTTTATGGAACAGCTTTTTTTTGCAGGAAGAACAGCCAACTCCATGTATTAATAAGTAATATGGTGACAATGAGTTAATAGTGGTTGTTGAGCAGAGGATAACAGATGGCCCCTGGGGTGAGTGTGCTCCCAGTCCCAGTTGACGCTGTGAGCAGCACAGCACTGCACAACTGGCTTGTGAATGGTTCAAAGCCTGCGCCCTGCATCTTCTCTTGGGACAATTCTTATTCCTGTATGAGCCCTGTACACTTTCACACTCAGCTTGGGGGGGAACTTCAGCTACTTAGTCTTAGATGTCAACTTAAATGTTTCTATTGCTTTCACTTGTGCTACATTTTACTGTTGCTTAATTATTTTGCATATTAGCTTTGTGTTTTTTACCTGTGCTTCAGGTTTTGTGTGCAGGAACAGACTATTGGACCTGGTCTGTGTGCTAAAAAGTCTGTTTTTGTATCATGGAACAATTCTTTTTCCAAGGTCTAATAAAGGTCTGATACTGTGTTTTAAGGATCTGTTGTTCTCCTTGATTAAAAAATGAAAAAGGAGGACAATTTTACACAATTTATTGTTCACCACTTCAAAGACATTATCTGCCTGAGGGAGGGAGAATTTGGTAGCATTGTGGGAAAAGCCACAGTCAGTGCATAAACACCATGGAAGTCAGAAGACTTTCAGAGAAATCTGAGTGAAGCTCCCTGACTGGGGGTATTTGTGCAGAGGTGGAACCCATTTTCTCTTTGTCTTTACTGTGTCAGCATGGTCCACTCAGGAATTCACAGTGCCAGTGGCTCTCTGGAGCTTTTGATGGATCCCTAACTCTCCCCAGGCATTATCCCATGTGAATGTGAAGTCACGTCTGTGCAGGGGGGGCCTTATCCTACGGTGGGAATTGAAACAGGAATCTGCATACTTTTGAGGGCTCTTGCCATGATGTTGGGCTGTTCCTGGGATCTGAGGTGGCTGAGGTCCATCCTCTGCCCTGAACTCCAGATGAGCTGTTCATGCTGTTCGTGGAAGGGCAGCTGCAGCACAGCGGGGCAGGGCTGCTCTTACCAACCATATCTGCCACTTTTATGCTTATTCGGCCTTGAGGGAAGATCCTTTCTGTCCCTTTCGTATTGTGTTAAAATCCTGTTTAGCTGCCATGTCTTTCCTTGATCCTTTCTTGCCCATAATCACCAATTAGCAAGATGTGTGTGTACATGCAGATTCTTCCCTTCTAATTAACCGACTCTTAATGCCCCGTGGATTCACTGTCATAACCGAGTTTTATGTAACCTCTCACTCCTCATGTGCCTCCTCTGTCCAGGTGACACAGCATAGTCAGCTCCACACAAAAGCACCCAGACAATTGTGTTTCTAAAAATGCCCTTATTGCAGGTTTAAAGTTAACACACGTCAGCCATAAGCAAAGCCATGCAGTAAATGTGACACTCCTCATTCAGGCCAGCTCAGACCACCCCTCTGGGAGTCTGGGAAAACAGGCCTTGCAGGGAGCCCCAGAGGTCAGCAAAACAGGCACTGTCAGACAAATTAAGTGTGATCAGAAGTTGCTGACTTGTTTAGCAACAAATCATATATAGTAGCTGCAGGAATACGAATATGTGATATAAATGAGACATTCTGTGTCTAGTTATCCTCAGGTCCCTTAGCTATTCAGTTATTTATTGCTTTATAGAGTTTTCTAAATAAATCCACACAACTGAGACAGAGGTACTAAATCAAAATAAAGCCAGCACACAGCCACGTACAGGAGGCACAGGCAGCACACATAACCCCAGCAGGCCAGCTCTCATCTTACTCTGCGTGGTGTTTACATGCTACATGCCATTTTTCTGCCAAAGTAAAGATTCCTATCATCATGGTGGCTTTCTTTGATGTCCAGCAGGGCAGATGCCTTGTACACATGGAGGAAACTGAAGAAGTCTTTGTTCTGCCCTATCCAAAGGTCATGTTTCCCAGAGGGAGACTTCTTCAGAGCCAAATCTTTCAGGATTTTTGTGCTGTCTGGAAATAAGTAGAGAATAGTTTTCCAGAAATCAAACCTGCATCTTGATAACGAGTCGTGGAGTCTTCATGGAGGGAGATTTCAGTTTTGAGCTTCAAGAGGGCCCAGGTATGGTAGTCTCTTACAGCTTATGGACATCACACTCCACTGCAGCTACTGATATAGAGACTGTAAATGTTAAACTGGTCTGTGCATGCAACTAACCCAGCACTGGGGCTGCTGCCAGAGATGGAGGCTTTGTGTGCTGTCAGGGACGGGGATTAGGAGCTGCAGGGCAGCCGTGCTGGAGGGGTGACAGTCTCTGACATGTCTGCCAGCCTCACCAGCCACGGGTCAGGGAGAGCAGGCTCTGCTGAAAAGGGAGGGAAATCCCAGCTTAATCTGCTTGTGGTAGATCCTCTTTCCTGGGCTCTGCCCAGAGTAGCAAAAATTCACTGTGAAGGGAAATAGGGTGACTGCGGGTGATCCCTGGCTATGGTGATGGAGCTGAGAAGCAAAGGCATCAAAATGTTAAAATAGGGAAATGCAGCGGATTTGTGTGAGAGCAGCTGCTTCCCTGCTGCACTGCTGGGCACACTGCCTGGAGGGGGCTTGGGTGGCACAGGCTGTGGTGGCCAGGACAGGCTTGCAGCTCTCTGCCACTGACTGCTGAGGCTGTTACTGGTCTGGCTGGGACCTCCACCCGTCTCTGGTTGATGGAAACAAGAGGATAAGTGGATCCTTAAAAAGGGGATCAAATAGAAAGGACTGTGAGGGGGAGATAAGGCAGTGAGAGTGAGGCAGGGAAAAAGGAGGTTAAAGAGGGAAAACCACTAAAACATGAGGTAGGGAGAAGAGGTGAACACAGAAAAAAGGGTAACAAAATACGGCAAACAGTGAACAGGAGGAGTGCTTACTTCCTTAGTTGTCCTGACCCTGCTGAGCCAGCCCTCCTGTCCTGCCCAGGGCACAGTGCCCAGGTGTTCCCTGTTCTACAGCAGAGCCTGACCCTCCCCTACCTTGTGGAGGGCAAGGTCTGCAGGAGTGGGGAAAACAGCCCTCCAGGTCTTGCCTGCTCCTGCTGCATTCTGAAAGGACTGATCCTTCATGGCATCAGTGCCTTCTATTTCATACCCAGGTCTCCTTAGGAAGACAAAAAGTCATCTCCTTCAAGGAAAGTTTAGGTTTGTGTCTTTGTTGTTTCCTAGTGTGATCAGTTCAAGCTGAGCTGATATAGTACAGGCAGAGGGAGGGGAAGGGAGACATCCCTGCTAGCAGAGGCCCTGTTTCACTGAGGCACCACTGGTTGTGGTGAGACAAGGTGAGAATGGGTTCAAAGACCATGTTTCTCAGTACGGTAAATTTGGTTTTCAGCACCAAAGGATTTTGCAAGTCATTCCAAGGTCCATGGACGTTTGAGCTCCTGCCTCAAAGTAGTGTCAGACTCCTCCTGTTGTTCCCCTGGCCTGACAGCGTGGACTTTGCTTTGGTTGTGACTGAGTTAGAAAGGAACCAGTCCAAAACTCCCCCCTACCCCCAGCTGTTTGTGATTCATTACTTATTGCTTTCCTGCACTTGGCAGACCTCACTGAGCTATGGATCTTACTGCCTAGTCTCAGAGCTGGGCCCTGTGTCTTGTGACTGTCTCCTTCCTGTTCTGCTTGTCTCCTTTTTTTTTTTTTTTT